>OZ020181.1:14279870-15013568 GCA_963971135.1 Stenus bimaculatus
CGAACTGAGCTGAACAATTGCTTCCCCCTTTCCCCTAACTGCACCTGCTGTAAAGGGGGCTCAGTTACAATCATTTGCTCAGTTTACGATTTGTTATCTGTCGTTTTGAATTTTCTAACCTCTAAAAATAAGTAGTGTTTTCATAGGAAGTTTAGTTATTAGTTTTATTGAAAATGTGTGAACATTTATATGGAAACACCAATAATTACAACACAGTTAAAATTACTGACCCTAAAACTAAAAAATCTTATGATGTCGGAGTAAGTGCAAAAGATGAAAAAGGAGCTGAAACAGGTAAAATAAAAATATAAGCACTTTAAACAAAGTTTTCAAATCTGGTTTTGTAGATGCTAAATTTTACATGCAGTTGTTAAATCACTGCATAAAACAATATCCTACAGTTGAACACAATGATGTTATTGTTGAAGATACAGAGCCTAATGAGAGTGAGACTATTTCAAA
The DNA here is from genome assembly GCA_963971135.1 of Stenus bimaculatus. Taxonomy (NCBI): domain Eukaryota; kingdom Metazoa; phylum Arthropoda; class Insecta; order Coleoptera; family Staphylinidae; genus Stenus; species Stenus bimaculatus. The sequence goes on from OZ020181.1 coordinate 14,280,333, forward strand.
AAAACACAAGGATACTTGGACGTTTGAGAATACAACACCAAGGAAAAAGAAAAAAGTTTGGCAGAATTTTATTGTATATATTCTTATAATTAATAGAATAAAATATTCATTTTCAAGTAAACTTTAATTTTAGTTTGACTCAGCTACATGCTCCAGAAAGTGGAGAAATTTAATAAGGACTAGGGAAAACAAATAATAAACAATAACCTTAAAATGACGCGTCCTGTCACTTGTCAAACGATTGAAATTTTATGCTGTTTTTTTTACTTGACTCTGCTCATTTAGAGCGTGTGATCAAATTGAACTGAACTGAGCTGAGCTGAACAAAATGATGTAAAAAAAACACAACTATTATAACGTTAAGGCGATATAAAATTTCCCGCGCTATGACCTTTCATTTCGTAGATCACACTGAAGTTAGCATCATAGCACCTCAGTTCACGTTGGTGGGGGTAAAAATTTTGTTGCCACGATTTAACGCGGGATTTACACTTCTGTCACTTCTTATAGTTATTATTCTGTGACGGTAGTCCGCGGTAGCAAATCGTTTATTATAACCTAAATAAAAATTTTACAAAATATTTTGTTTTGTAGTGTTAAATAATAAATTAATTAAGTGTATTAAACACAGTTGCCAAGAACCAATATAACAACGCATTAGAAGAAGTAATAGTGTTAAAAATGTCTCTCGATCAAAAAAAGGTGCAAATTCAAGATATAAAGTTGGAGCAAGATTCGGAGCTGCGTTTCGAAATAGAAACTAAAAATGAAAAAGTATTTTTAACTCTAAAATCTGGGCTCGCTGAAGTTTTTGGAACTGAAATGATGAAAGGAAAATCATATGAATTCACTTCAGGCGCAAAAATAGCTGTCTTCACTTGGCATGGGTGTGTTTTAGAATTGAAAGGAAAAGCAGACGTTCACTATGTAGCTAAAGAAACACCGATGGTCGTTTATTCAAATTGTCATGTTGGATTAGATCAGATGAGATTAGCGGCTGAAAAGGAAAATAAACGCGGGCCAATTTGTATGGTTGTGGGGCCTACGGATGTGGGTAAATCAACCTTAGTTAAAATATTATTAAATTACGCTGTACGTGTGGGAAGGAAGCCTCTTTATGTTGATCTGGATCCTGGACAAGGTCAAATCTCAATTCCAGGTACTATAGGAGCGGTACTAGTTGAAAGACCTTCTTCAATTGATGAAGGCTCTGCACAAGGAGCTCCTATGGTTTTCAGTTATGGAAATGCCTCGTTTAAAGATAACACAGAATATTTTCATAAAATTGTGACTCAATTAGCTACAATCGTTAAGAACAGGCTGGAAGTAAATAAAAAAAGTACTGTGATTGTTTATTTGTTAATATTTTTATTAATTTATTTAATTTTTAGTTAAAATGTATGGTTGTATTATTAATACTTGTGGTTGGATCAAAAATACAGGCTATAAAACTATTTTACATCAAGCGGAAGCATTTGAAGTGGATATAATTTTTGTACTTGATCAAGAAAGGTTATACAACGAATTAGTGAGAGATGTACCTAACATTGTTAAAGTTGTTTTGTTGGCGAAAAGTGGTGGAGTAAGTTTAATTAAAAATTCTTTATTCAAAATGACCTAACGTTTTTTTTTAAAGGTAGTTGAGAGGTCAAAAAGTGTTCGATCTGAGGCAAGAGATAAAAAAATTAGAGAGTATTTTTATGGTACACCGAAAAATCCTTTATATCCACATTCATTTGATATTAAATGGGCTGATATTAAAATTTATAAAGTTGGAGCTCCTGCCTTACCCGATTCTTGTTTGCCTTTGGGAATAAAAGCTGAGGATCATTTAACAAAATTAGTTTTATTAACACCCAACGCTGGAATGCTGCATCATATTTTAAGTGTTAGTTTTGCAAAAAAAGAAGAGGAAATTCTACTAGCAAATTCGGCCGGATTCGTCTGCGTGTAAGATTTAAAAAGGATTATTTGATATATTTTTCTAAATTATTTTATTTTAGGTCTAATGTCGATGCAGATAGACAAACAATTACAGTTTTATCTCCAGAGCCAAAACCATTACCAAATAATTTTCTTGTTATCTCTGATTTACAGTTTATGGATAGCCATTAGGTTTAAATTTAAATAATATTTTTATAATATTGACATAATAAATTTAAATAAATAAATTATGTTTTGAGTTTACTCTAATTCTTATCCTTTTTTAAACTTAAATAAAAGTGTATTTATCCTAGAGGCTCTCACCTTAAAAGGACGCACAAATCGATTGAGTATAGTATAAAGCGAGTACTTAATTTGTTCCTATTACTTTCATGACCATCATCTTTCTACTCGTCCATCGATCAAGAAAATAAATTCAAAGTGAAAAAGTAATACCAACATTATAATTTATTCTTACATTCCCCGTCTCTCTCATCAGTGGTGTCAATATAACTTAAGAAAATAAAAAGTTACTAAATAATAAATCAACAATAATACAGTACAGTGAACATTTGATATAGTCACCTTCGATAAAAGAAACTTGCTATAAGCAACCCTTGATATAGTAAAGAATTTTAGTTTTCTGACATTCAATATACAGGGTGTCTCTCTTATTTTGAGAACGCCTTGTCGTACAAGGCTGAAATAAAAAAAATTACTACCAAAGCAAACCCGAAGAATCCATTGGTGCACTTATTTTTTTCCGGAAGTGCCCAGCACCGGAAGCAACTTTCGATTTTTAAATGTCAACATAGGTCAAGTTTGGTATCGTTTGAAAGGTCTTTTAAAAAGAAACAACTTTTATTAAAATATTTTTGTAATATCTTGCATAATTAACAAATTAAACGAAAAAAAAATATGCAAACAAGTGACCATTGGTCTCTTAAATTATGGAAAAATTAAATCGTTACCATCATCCGCAAATGGGCAAGAGAGAGATTTTTTTAAATTGAAACTCTTCTTTGCGTTTATCGCTTTATTCGTTAAAAATAATCAACTTTTTTTATTTTTTGAATTAAGGTAAATACATTGATTATTTTTAAGAAGCGAAGCAAAAAATGCATGTTTCCATTTAAAAAATCATAATTGCCTCTACCCTTACCCATTGGGGATGATGGTAGTGTTTTAATTTTTCCATAATTTAAGAAACCAATTTGTCACTTGTTTGCTTTTGTTTTTCGTTTAATTTGTTAATTATGAAAGATATTAAAAAAATATTTTAATAAAAGTTTTCTTTTTAAAAGACCTTTCAAACGATACTATACTCGACCTATGTTGCCATTTAAAAATCGAAAGTTACTTCCGGATTATTCCGGAAAAAAATAAGTGCACCAATACATTCTTCGGATTTGCTTTGGTAATAATTTCTTTTATTTCAGCCATGTCCGACAAGGGTTCTCAAAATAATCATCGATAATGCAACGTGTCATGGGGCAACTGAAAAAGAAAATTTGAAAATTTTGTTTTTCCCTTGTTTGACCCCTTACCTACAACCCCTCGATCAGCACATAATCAAATCTCTTAAAGTCTGTTACCCGTTACTGCAAGTATTTGTTAACAACAGTAGCGTCCCAATTTGTGGACATTAACATTGCTTTAAACAGAATTACGCTTAAAGATGTATTAGCTTATAAGGCAGTGGAATCTTGGAACGAAGTTCCACAGAGTGTAATTGTAAATGCATTTAAGCTGTAATCTTCATCTGAAGACTTTAATTTTAAATCACCAATTGGCCATTTTACAGAAGAGGATGATATTCCTATTACTAGATTATTTAATTCAATAATAAATGTCGCAACTGATGATGAAATAATGGAATGAGCGGTAGGACAAATGAACTATCATACGTTCATGATTTAGATTCCGTCATGAACATGGAACATGTTGAAGAAAATTTAGATGAGAGAAACAATGTTCAAATATTTGATATTGACAAAGTTATCTACTCGATCAATTTAGTTATTGAGTGGTCAGATAGTGTTTGCCTTCCTATAAATGATATTCTCCTCCTAAGAAAAATCCGAGAAAAATTTTACTATGTATTTGGTATGAAACAGCTCAAAAGGAAACATAACAATAAGGAGAGGGAGAGTATTGCCAAAAATGTAGACGGAAAAGGAAAAAATTATACAAAAACTAAAAAAAGGAAGGCATTAAAAGATAGATAATGAAACAAATAAAAAGTCTAACAAAAAGAAAAGTAGTATTTTTGTAGTTAGATGGAATATCAAATAGAAAAATGCAAGAAGTTGAAATAAACAAACATAAGATTCAAAAGGCAATTAAATAATTGTCAAGAAAAAAGCATCTGTCAGAATAGGAAATGAACCTTGGATGCAGTTGGGATTCCGCCGGTTCTGTAGAACCGTTTCTTAAAATTTTTCGGTTCATGCGAACAATAGATCTACAAAATTTCTCAATCAACAATTTGTTGGTGTAAGAAAAATCTTGTTTTGCATAAAAAACACTTAAAAAGCCAAAACCTAAAAAAAATTTTTTAAGCGTGGGAGAAAGTTTAGTTTCAAAAATTATAGCCATCCGCGTCCACTCTTTACTTCACCTAAATGGAGTGGATGAGTGGAAGGAGTAAAGCTTTTGGGTCTTCTTGTTTTTAATAAAATTCTTAAACTTTCGGATATTTTCAAAATAAAACATCACCGAGTACACAGTAATTTTCTAAGATGGCAATACCGAGTTAAGTTTCTAAAATATTAGAAAAGTGCTTGAACAAGTTCAAAACAATTTTTAAATATTTTCGCCTGCAGTGCACTTTCTAAGACCTCCACCCCTCCCTGCTAAAAAACGCGAACCGATTGTTAAATTATTTGAATCCCATCACTGCTTGGATGATGACAGAAAATGGAACAGAAGAGTTCAGGCAAAGCTATGTGTATTCCAAAGGATGCACATGTTTGCTTGGATTGATAAATTTTTATGATTGACCCTGTATAATATTTTTTCTTATTATGTTTTTTTAATTTAAATCAATTATTATTTGGATTTTTTCTTTGCCAAATTGGCTTTTTTTAAAATAAGTATACGACGAGGTTAAATTTCCCTCGATAAAAATTAGCATTTTATTGTCTTAAAGATATACAAAATCCAAAGCATACTTGATTTAAATAAAAAAAAAATTAAATTAAATGAAATTTATACAGGGTGTCCCACAAAAATCATAAAATTTATGAAATTTTAAAATTGCTGTAACTTTTTAAGGAGTCGAAAAAACATAATAGTTCATAGGAAAAATTTCTGTTCAGAATGACATTTAATATCTAAAAAAAAAATTTGCTGGAAAAAAAGTGAGACACCCTGTATAATTATTTCATAGTTGCTATTTTTTTTTGCAATTTTTAAAATATTTCATAAAAACACACTTTTCCAGTTTCCTAAAGTTTTAGTTATAATCCAAATTTTGTGTATTTTTTTTTTTAATAATTTTTTTTTTTATATTATGAACATAAGTTTTTTAATTACCAAATAATTTGCTACTTTAATCACATGGTTTTGACTGATAAAAACTACCTTTGGAATCAGTCATTTCTCACCTCAGGCATCAATCTGGTATACCCTACTCAACACTTCTCGACACTACTCTTCTGGATAAGGATTTAAATCAACAAATACTTCTAATTATAGATATTAACTCATTTTACATGTTAAAACTAATTTAATGACTTTCCATTTTATCATAAGTAATTTTTTTACCATTTTATCTTCTAGATATTAAATAAATTCCACTAATGGTTTGATTACAATTTTAATTTAATTTTCTAAGAAACTAATTCTGACCAAACCTTAGTGTGTTCTTTAATATTAAAAATTAAAACCATATCGACATATTATTTTTTATTTTATTTTTGTATATTTAACACTGATTAATTTTGATAAGCAAATGCAAGTATTTACTTATACTTAAAGTAAATTGTTTGTACCTACACTGCAGTCTATGTTAGATTATAATATACAAATCAATGATAAAAATTTTTAAGAGATTGTAATACATACTGCAATTAATTATTTTTATTACCAACAATTTATTTGGTTAAATATTATTATTGGACAAATTGAGAAATCGTTCGAGTTTGAGTAAAAATGCTTAACTATAAACTTAAATTCTGCAGTCTAATATAGCAAATAAAAGCAAATTTTATAACTTATTTTTTAGGAAATTTGTACTTTGTAATTTAATCTAAACCTGTTTCATTTCAATAACAAATTAGTTTTACTTAGGTTATCAAAATTTAGAATTTATAATCCAATCATAATCGCATGTACAAAATTTACATAAACTAATTTAATTAGCAAATAAATCATGCTAAATAACCCCAAACCTCTGAAATACTACCTGATCTACAGCTGTTTATTAAGTATTTTTGCCACTTTCAATTGCAATCTTGCTTAAAATACTCTAATAAGGATTTATTGCTTCAAATTTAAAATGCATGTGAAACAAATCAATATTTGCCATACATGGTGTGTTTTACTTTTTTTAAAATTTTTATTCCTTTTAAAAAATTTATAAGATTTACTTATGATCACAGTCTTTTAATTTTGTCTAATATTTTAACAAATTAGGTGGTGACAACTGTTATCACATTGTGTAATGGATTTGCCTCAAAAATTCATTCATTTTTTCAGAAATATTAAATGGGGATGTTTAAAAAAGTTATTCTTTTTAAATAAATAAAATATATGAACATATTGATGATTTAAAAAAGCATGTTGCAACTAAGGAAAATTTTAGGACAAACTGATATTACTAATTTCAATTATTGTAACAAAAAAAGATTGAGTGAAATTTAAACTTAAATTAAGGAAAATATTGTTATCTGTATGTATTTTTATCCAAATTAAACAAACTTTTGAAGTGTAGAGATTAACAAAATCATTTTTGGAGTCATTCTGAACAAAAATGTTAACTTGTGTGAAACTAGCAATAAAATCCAGCAATAGGTAATATTTTCCTCTCGATAAAATAAAAAGGTGCAATTAAAATTATTAAAGTTTGTTTATACAATTCTATACAAAATATCAAAAATTTGGGTGGCAACCCCTTCCCATTTTTAAAAAAATTAAATCCCTTTCCTTTTTTTCTAAAATTAAATTTAAAGCACAGAGTGTAATGTGCGGAACGCTCTTCAAATAATCTCCAATTTCTATTCGAAGATCATTTTTTATTTTCAAAGTTCTTTACCAGTTTGATTGTTTAAACAATATTGCATAAAATATCAAAAATTTGGGTGGCAACCATTTTCTTTTAAATTATATTCAAAGTGCAGCTTATGCAAGGAGCGTGCTTTCTATTCCAAGATCATTTTTTATTTTCAAATTTCGTTTCCAATTTGATTGTTTATACAATATTACACAAAATATAAAAAATTTGGGTGGCAACCCCTTCCCTATTTTTCTTAAATTAAAGTCAAAGTGCAGCGCAATGCGCGGATCAATTTTCAAGCAAATCACAATTTCTATTCGAAGATCAAATTTGATTTTCAAAATTTTCCCCAGTTTGATTGTTTATACAATTTTACATAAAATATTATAAAATTGGGTGGTAACCCCTTCTTATTTATTTTGAAATTAAATTCAAAGTGCAGAAAGGGGTTGCCATCTAAATTTTTGATATTTTGTGTAGAGTTGTATAAACAATCAAAGTGGAGAAGAAATTTAAAAATAAAAAATCATCTTCGAATAGAAATTGGAGATTATTTAAAGCGTGCTCCGCGCATATGCTGCACTTTGAAAGTAATTGACAAGAAACTGGGAAGGGGTTGCCATCCAAATTTTAGATATTTTGCATAGAATTGTATAAACAATCAAACTGGAGAAGAAATTTAAAAATAATAAATTATCTTCGAATAGAAATTGGAGATTATTTAAAGCGCTCTCCGCGCATAAGCTATGGATATAATTTAAAAGAAACTGGGAAGGGGTTGCCATCCAAATTTTTGATATTTTGTGTAGAGTTGTATAAACAATAAAACTGGAGAAGAAATTTAAAAATAAAAAATGATCTTCGATTAGAAATTGGAGTTCGTTTGAAGGGCACTCCGCGCTTTACGCTGTACTTTGTCAGGTCCAATTTTAGTAATTATTCAATAGAAAAGGAATATACTTATAAAAAAAGAGATTTTAATTATAATAAACAACAATAAAAACTTTAATATTCCGCATTATAAGAACAAATTCTTGAAAAGTAGGATAAAGAATTGTCAACTGCACATGAACCCATCAAAATGTAATTTTTCCAAAAAAAAATGGACTTGACCGGTTTTGGCAATGGGCCCCTCAAATAAAGTCCTGCACTTGTCCGAGTTTTGCACACAAAATGACCCGTTTCAATCATATGACAGTAAATCTGTGCCACATGATGAGAATCAACCTAGCACCAATCATTTAAAGTATAACCAAAAACAAAATGTGATAAAGCAAGATGAACACTATCCACAATTCTTTTTCGAAAAAAAGACAGGACAGGACAGAAAGGAATTTAAAAAAAACTGTGTAAGATGTAAAGACCCCAGTACAACAGCAGATCAATGATATCTCGAGGAAAAACTAAAAAAGAATAGAATCAAGAGATTGAAATATAGAAATAGATGAAGTATATGAATCTGTCTCTTCATTTTATCCTTTTTAAATGAAAATATTTTGATGCAAAAATCGAACAAGTTCAAACAAAAATTTATAAACCTCTTTATTTTGTTTTTTAGTTTTACTCACACATTTGTACCACTCATGTCTACATGGATAATAAATATTGGCTAAATCCTAAATCTGTGTTTTTGTTATCTGAAAAGTTTGTATTATTTTCACACAACTTTTAAAATTTTGACCTGACCAGTTTGCACCAGAAAGGTCTTATATTACAATTCATGATTTCTGAAATTAAATACAAATATAAAAGGTGTAGGACCGTTAACACTGGTAAACAAAATCGAAATTTTTTTCTGTTGCATGTAGTTTCTTAATGTTGATTGAAGTTACGTTCGTAGGAAATATTTTAGAAATAGAAGGGATAAATCTTCATCAAAAAACGAACACCTTTTTCTTTGTAAATTTATTTAATAATTTCACCAACGTTTCGACCGTAAATTTCGGTCATATTCATGGCTAAAACAATATTATTACGAAAACATTACAAATATGACTTATGTGTTACACAAATAGAGTAAATTCAATTAATAGAAAAAACTTTTCATTTTACAATAATACAAAAACACACATCGTTGATGATGAACATACAATCTTTTTAACAGTTAATGACAAATAAAAAAATATATACACAACACTTTAAAATTGATAATTAGTTACCTTGGATTAGAATTTGTAATTAACTCACCTCACTATTTTTCAAAATTTACAAGATTGAAATCGATTCTTAAAATTCCGGAAATTCATGGAATTATTAATTGTCGGGAAAAAATAATTCAGACAAAAGTTAGAATTTATATCTGTTTGGAACCACAAATAGATAACAACCATGGATGTCCTTTATTAGCACTTTGCAATAAAGATTATGAAAATTATTTTTATTACACAAGCCACAACTGCTCATGGAGTGAAGAGGAAGAGAACAGTAGTTTTTTAACTGATTCTTGCTAATTTCCTTGAGATACAAGTATCCCCTAGAGTTTATTTCTAATCGACAAATTTTTAAGAAGGGAGAAGTAATTAACCAGACTTTAAAAATCTATCACGATGACTTCATCAAGAAGAACTTATGTTAAATAGTTTTTATTTCATTTGTGATGAGTACATGTTCAAAGAATGTCGCTTAAATGTGTCTGACTTTGTAAAACAAGCCTATATGGATTGCTTTGGCAAGCCATTAGAAATAAAAATCAATCCCTGGATACCAAATTTTATGTGTAAATGTTATGTAGAGTATTCGCGTTTATGGGCAAATAAAAAAAGATCCACTTTTAAGTACAAAACTCCAATGATATGACCAGAACCATCAAATTATCACGAAGACTGTTATTTCTGTGTTGTCAATATTACGGGAATAAACCGCGAAAATCTTTCCAAGTGGATTTATCCTAGCTTGCAATTTGCTATTATACCTGTTTTGAGTTCAGTGAGTTTTAATGATGAGTCAGTACCACAGGCCCAACCCAGTATGATCTCAACATTCTACCGAAGATAGTGATGATAGTAACAATAGTGCCTTTTATTGGCCTTTCGAACCTAGACCGCTCAATCAAAATAATGTACATTACTTGATTAGGGATGTTGGACAGTCGAAGAAAGCATCAGAACTAGCTTCACGGATGAAAGAAAGAAATCTAGTAACACCAGGCACAAATATATCAGTATATCGCACAAGGGAAAGAATTTACCCCTTTCATTTTTGAAGAGGACGATTTGGTATTATGCATTTGCAATAATATTTCTGGTGAAATGGCTGCAATAGGATTACAAAACTATGATTCAAATCTGGGCGATTTAAGTGAAGAGCAAGGAGAACGCTTCCATCAGGACAACCGACTTTGGAAGAGCGATACCGGGGTTACTGGAATTCAAATATGATGGCTGATTACTGCTGGACCATTCAGAATAGTACTTCTGAGTCGGCTCATGCAAGAAAATCCTATAAAAGAAGGTTTGGTTCAAGGTAGTTTTATGTAATAAAAGATTATAGCTTGAAAACGTATATATTTTTGTAAAAATTCATTTCTTTCATATCTAGTCTTTAGCTCAGATGTTGAGATGGTGATAACATTAGTTGAAGAAGCACTGTTAGATTGTGATTTACACCATCCACCTTTACAATTTGCTTTGAAGAATTACTTAATTGTAGACTCAACAGATTGCAATCATTATTATTCTGACTTTAATTCAGCCGATTATTTCTCGATAAACGACTTTCTACCAAGCATTGATTGGGAAATTATGTTTTATAAATTGGATATAAACGAGTGTGTAACTAAGTTTTATGATACATTATACTACATAATAGACACTCACGTACCAAAGAGAAAATTTGTTAAGCCTAAATTTCCAAAGTACTTTTCTATTGAATTGAAAGAATTAATCATCAACAAGAAGAAAGCTCATAAACTCTATAAACTAACCTCCAGGGCAGACCATTTTACTGAGTTTTGTTAGCTGAGAACAGATTGCAAAAAACTTCATAAAATTTGCCATCAAGATTATATCAGAACAATGGAAGCGGAAATCAATGATAACTCCAAAAAATTTTGGGGTTTCGTAAATGAAAAAAGAGGTAACAACAATCTTCCTAATATAATGAAATATAATGAAACCCTAGCCGATGATCCGGCCCAAATTGCTGAATTTTTTGCTGACCAATTTTCAAAAGCTTACTCAGAGAGTGACAATCTGGTAGATACTCAATTTAATGATGAACGCTCAGTAAATTTCAACAAGATTAGTATTTCTATGACTGAAATTATATCAGGATTAGAAAATGTGGATATTTCCAGTGGTACTGGTCCTGATCACATAGGAGCTAAATTCATTCATGAATGTAAATTCACACTGACAAAACCTCTTTATATAACAAATCATTGGATATTGGTGTTTTCCCAACAGAATGGAAGAACAGTTTTGTGACTCCAATCTACAAAAGTGGTGATAACGCTGAGGTAGCAAACTATCGTCCAGTGTCTAAACTTTCTCAATTTCCAAAAGTTATGGAGGCGATCATCATTAACAAACTTACTCCCCACTTCAGAAATGTCTTAACTTCTGCTCAGCATGGATTCCGCGAAGGAAGATCAACTTCTACCAACCTGTTAATATTTCAACAAGAATTGTTGGAAGCCTTCGAAGAAAAAAGTCAGGTAGATGTAATTTACACGGATTTTGCGAAGGCTTTCGACAAAGTTAACTCTGGAATATTAACTAGTAAGTTAATGGCTCTCGGTATAAAAGGCAACCTCCTGAAATGGTTTAATAGCTATCTAACAGGGAGATACCAAATTGTTAAACTAGGAATATACCTATCTAGTGCTATAACCGTAACATCTGAAGTTCCTCAAGGTGGACATCTATCCCCCCTATTATTTAATATTTTCATCAACGACATCGTTAATCATATTAAGTACTGTAGGGCTTTTCTGTTTGCAGATGACATGAAAATATACTTAAAGATTAGATCGATTGATGATTGCTTAAAAATACAACAGGATCTGAACAATTTGCATGAATGGTGTGTATTAAACAAAATGGAATTGAATATTCAAAAGTGCAAAATCATGCAATTTTATAGGATCACAAAACCAATCGCATTTAATTATTCGATAAATTCTATTTCATTGGAAAAAGTTTCTTCTATAAGAGACCTAGGAGTTATAATGGATTCAAAACTTAACTTTATTTCACATACTGATCATATAACTAATAAATGTTTGAAACTTTAAAAGATTTCAACATTACATGTCTAAAGACGGTATATTGTTCGATAATTAGATCAATAATGGAATACTGCAGTATCATTTGGTCTCCGTTCTATAGAAGTCATATTGGCAAGCTAAAGAGAGTTCAAAACAAGTTTTTTAAAGTTATCGAATATAGATTGGGTGTGTTGCACGAGTCTAACAATTATGACCGGGGGAGGGAACGTTTAGGTTTACATACCTTGGAGGAAAGAAGAGAAATTCTAGACATAACATTCCTGGTGAATCTACTGAATAACCTAGTGGATTCCCCCGAGTTGTTAGCTAAAATAAATATTCGAATACCATCGTGTAACACCAGAGCAAATGATTTGTTTTATACAAAAAACAGAAGTCAAAACTACATGTTTAACTGTCCCTTAGATAGAATGTGTAGATCAGCGAATAAAATCAACATAGATATTTTTCATGTGGCACCAAGTTCCGTTAAACGACATCTCAAGCAAAGAAAAGATAAATAATTCTCACTTAGATATATGGAAATAATATATTTTATTGTTATATAATTTTGTAAGCTCAATTTAAATTATAGAATGATTGATATAAACATGTTAATTTTGTTATGAAATGGCTAACTGGCAGTAAATAAAGTTTATTATTATTATTATATCTCAATAACTACAGGGTGAGCTAAAATGATTGTGGTCAATTCAAATTTCCCGCCTAAAAATCTGGGGAATTTGTTTACTTCAAGTTTATAGTAACACAAAATCATGTCAAACTCAAAACAAAGTAACTAGACTTTACAAAAGTCTTGTAAAAATGATAGTTTTTTCTAGTTAATCAAATGCACAATCAACGAAAAAATATTGTAACCAACTCTTAGGTTAAAACGCGATTAATAATCTCCAAAAAATAAAATTATAACGTTAAGGCGGTTTTCGTAGATCACACTGAAGTTAGCATTATAGCACCTCAGTTCACGTTGGTGGGGGTAAAAATTTTGTTTCCACGATTTAACGCGGGATTTACACTTCTGTCACTTCTTATAGTTATTATTCTGTGACGGTAGTCCGCGGTAGCAAATCGCTTTATTATAACCTAAATAAAAATTTTACAAAATATTTTGTTTTGTAGTGTTAAATAATAAATTAATTAAGTGTATTAAACACAGTTGCCAAGAACCAATATAACAACGCATTAGAAGAAGTAATAGTGTTAAAAATGTCTCTCGATCAAAAAAAGGTGCAAATTCAAGATATAAAGTTGGAGCAAGATTCGGAGCTGCGTTTCGAAATAGAAACTAAAAATGAAAAAATATTTTTAACTCTAAAATCTGGGCTCGCTGAAGTTTTTGGAACTGAAATGATGAAAGGAAAATCATATGAATTCACTTCAGGCGCAAAAATAGCTGTCTTCACTTGGCATGGGTGTGTTTTAGAATTGAAAGGAAAAGCAGACGTTCACTATGTAGCTAAAGAAACACCGATGGTCGTTTATTCAAATTGTCATGTTGGATTAGATCAGATGAGATTAGCGGCTGAAAAGGAAAATAAACGCGGGCCAATTTGTATGGTTGTGGGGCCTACGGATGTGGGTAAATCAACCTTAGTTAAAATATTATTAAATTACGCTGTACGTGTGGGAAGGAAGCCTCTTTATGTTGATCTGGATCCTGGACAAGGTCAAATCTCAATTCCAGGTACTATAGGAGCGGTACTAGTTGAAAGACCTTCTTCAATTGATGAAGGCTCTGCCCAAGGAGCTCCTATGGTTTTCAGTTATGGAAATGCCTCGTTTAAAGATAACACAGAATATTTTCATAAAATTGTGACTCAATTAGCTACAATCGTTAAGAACAGGCTGGAAGTAAATAAAAAAAGTACTGTGATTGTTTATTTGTTAATATTTTTATTAATTTATTTAATTTTTAGTTAAAATGTCTGGTTGTATTATTAATACTTGTGGTTGGATCAAAAATACAGGCTATAAAACTATTTTACATCAAGCGGAAGCATTTGAAGTGGATATAATTTTTGTACTTGATCAAGAAAGGTTATACAACGAATTAGTGAGAGATGTACCTAACATTGTTAAAGTTGTTTTGTTGGCGAAAAGTGGTGGAGTAAGTTTAATTAAAAATTCTTTATTCAAAATGACCTAACGTTTTTTTTTAAAGGTAGTTGAGAGGTCAAAAAGTGTTCGATCTGAGGCAAGAGATCAAAAAATTAGAGAGTATTTTTATGGTACACCGAAAAATCCTTTATATCCACATTCATTTGATATTAAATGGGCTGATATTAAAATTTATAAAGTTGGAGCTCCTGCCTTACCCGATTCTTGTTTGCCTTTGGGAACGAAAGCTGAGGATCATTTAACAAAATTAGTTTTATTAACACCCAACGCTGGAATGCTGCATCATATTTTAAGTGTTAGTTTTGCAAAAAAAGAAGAGGAAATTCTACTAGCAAATTCGGCAGGATTCGTCTGCGTGTAAGATTTAAAAAGGATTATTTGATATATTTTTCTAAATTATTTTATTTTAGGTCTAATGTCGATGCAGATAGACAAACAATTACAGTTTTATCTCCAGAGCCAAAACCATTACCAAATAATTTTCTTGTTATCTCTGATTTACAGTTTATGGATAGCCATTAGGTTTAAATTTAAATAATATTTTTATAATATTGACATAATAAATTTAAATAAATAAATTATGTTTTGAGTTTACTTGTTAAATTATTTGAATCCCATCACTGCTTGGATGATGACAGAAAATGGAACAGAAGAGTTCAGGCAAAGCTATGTGTATTCCAAAGGATGCACTTGTTTCCTTGGAAAGGCATTATACAGGGTGTCTCACTTTTTCCAGCAAAATTTCTTTTTAGATAGTAAATGTCATTCTGAACAAAAAATTTCCTATGAACTATTATGTTTTTTCGACTCCTTAAAAAGTTACAGCAATTTTAAAATTGATAAATTTTTATGATTGACCCTGTATAATATTTTTTCTTATTATGTTTTTTTAATTTAAATCAATTATTATTTGGATTTTTTCTTTGCCAAATTGGGTTTTTAATATTATTGGCTTTTTTTAAAATAAGTAAACGACGAGGTTAAATTTCCCTCGGTAAAAATTAGCATTTTATTGTCTTAAAGATATACAAAATCCAAAGCATACTTGATTTAAATAAAAAAAAAATTAAATTAAATGAAATTTATACAGGGTGTCCCACAAAAATCATTAAATTTATGAAATTTTAAAATTGCTGTAACTTTTGCTGAAATTTTGGCCCGAGATTGTCAGTTTGACAGAATATTAAATCCATAATAGAAAAAATGAAATTGTTTATTTCCTTAAAAATGTCGAGCACCGATACCGACAATGAAATTCAAAATATAGCATTTGGCCCTCCTAAGAAAATACTTAAAAGAAGTCATCTCAGTGTTTGTGCCTATGGACGGGAATAACAGTTGGTAGCTGAATACGCTCCTGTAGAAGGTGACGTTGACATAAATTAGTTGTCAGTCACTCTATCTTGAAATTGAATGGAGTATAGAGCTGCTATTGCAAAATGGACTTCAAATTTGGAATCGGTGAGGCAAATACATTAAGAATGAGATATAAAACTTCACTTGGACCAGTAATTATGTTTATTTAGGACTATACCTTTTCAACTTCAAATTGAGACTAATCAACTTCAAATTGAGAACAATTTCAAATTGAGAATAATCAATTTCTAATTGAGAATAATCAATATCAAATTGAGAATAATCAATTTCTAATTGAGAATAATCAATTTCTAATTGAGAATAATCAATAGCAAATTGAGAATAATCAATTTCAAATTGAGAATAATCAATTTCAAAAATTGAGAGTAAACAATTTCAAAATGAGATTTTTAAGTTTTACGAAAAACAACATTTTTTACTAATCAATAAAATAATTTATTACAAAATTAGCTTAGTATAATATCAAAGAATACTTAAAAAGGAAGGTCTACCATATTTAGAACATCAGGTATAAACCTTTGAATATGTGCAATAAATCTGGTACAGTTGTTAACTGTAAGTTTATTGTTAATATTAGGTGTGTTTCTTTTACCAAAATTTGACTGATTTGCTCGAGCAAATCACTTCCTTCTCCTTTTAGTTCTATAGGAGAAAATGAGACAGAATATGATTTGCTCATATTTGCTCGAGCAAAGTATGTAAAAAAAACACAACTAGTATCTCGTATTATGTTTTCTAGCGATTGCAAACAATACGCGGCGAGCGAATAATTGCGATCAGCGCCTCTATCGGTCGGCTCTATGCATTTTTGGAGGTAAAACTTCTATGGTTGGAACTGTCAAGTTAAAAACTTAGGTTATGTGACTTGATTTCAGGGTTATTTCAGTGAAAATAAAATATAAATAAATTAATAAATATATATTTTAGCTTTCTTAAGATTTTATTCAAGTAATATAGCATTTATTATACAAAAAACTTAGTGTATAAACAGTAAATGGATACAACAACATACTTTTGATTTTTTTCAGTAGAATTCTGTTCAAACTTTCATCCTGTTCATTGAATTAAACTCATGAAAACCGTCGCATTCAATATTATCAGTATTGCCACAGTATAAATAACTACCAGTAGCGACACTCTCCCGTGTCTATTCTAGTACCATTTCTATGGTGCGTATCTGGTACCAATGAGTTTAGAACTGCAAATTACAAATGGTGACATTTCTCTATGATCAAAATAATTTTAAAACCGTCGTCATTTGAATTTAAATACCGTAATGAATGAATGAATTGCTGAAAAATGTATATTATTTAATTTAAGCTTGTCAAAATCATTATAAACTTCAAGTTTAATCAAAACTTTGCAAATGTATGTTAAATTTTTAAGGTTAGAAAAAGTGACGTAAATTTAAATTTGGCGCGTGCGTATCTGAGTATACATATGTATATCGTCAAGGTCACCAAAAATTGTCCCTTCAAATAACTAATAATTTGAAATTGAGAATTATCAATTTGAAATTGATTATTCTCAATTTGAAGTTGATTATTCTCAATTTGAAGTTGAAAAGGTATAGTTAACTGCCCAGTATAAGAGTTTGGTCCAAATATGGGCCTACCAGCCCAACAATGGTGCCAGTCTTATGCCCAGTCCACCCCTGAATCTGTCACATAGTTTTTGAGATAAAAGCGTTCAAACTCTTTTTGAACTGATAGTAGGTGACTTAAGGTTTCCACCTTGTTTGTCAGTGTTGTCATATTATCAGTACCAACATGATAATGAATACTTAAGTGTGAGGTTGGCAAATTTAAGGGATTATTTTTAAAATTCAGTTGATACTTACGCTTTTGGTCACAACTTTTTTTCTGCTGAAACTTTTTTAAAGTTTCTTTTCTTAATCTACTAAAAGATCTTGTGGCTATTATTTTATTCATATTTTGTCTTTGTGGTATAAACCAAAAGGTTTTAATGGAGCAACAAAGAGAGCACTTCGTAAAAGTTGCATGCTTTCGACTGCTTTTAAAAATACAATAAAACAAATCGTGATGACATATTCTTTATTGTGCCACTTTAAAGAAAATTTTTCTTAAGATTAAAACTTGTGCTATCCTGTTGTGTTTTATTTTTATAACATCATTTTTTTTAATTTTGGCTGTTTGAAAAAAGTCAAAATAGTACTTAAAACAAAACAGGATAGCACAAGTGTTCATTTTAAATATTATCTTCAAAGTGGCACAAAAAAGTATCTGTTACCATTTTTTCCTTACTTTTAAAAACAGTCAAAAGCGAGCAACTTTTACGAAGTACTATCTTTGTTGCGCCACTAAAATTTTTTGGTTTACCTAATAAAGACAAAATTTACAACAAATGAAAACTGCAAGACTTTTTTATGCACATTTTTTTATAACCAAAAATAAAAGTATCAACCGGATTTCAAATTAACTTATTAAATTTGCCGACTATCCTTTTAAGTATTTCAATATTTTTAAGGCTTTAAAGTAGGTTTATCGTAATGAAATATCTAAAATGTTGCTAGTTTTCACAAAACCACAGCAGTTAAATTTTGGAATTCCAGATGTGTTAACTGTCAACCAAATTTTGGGACACCCTATACAATTAAAAAGTAGAATACATATTTCAATAAATAATAACTTATGAGCCATGAAGTATTATAATGTACAAAAATGATTGAACAGCAAGATAATTTCCGGAAGTCAAAAATATAGAAAAACCACCTAAATTAATTAGTGGACTTACCATAAATTAAATATTAGTGTATTATTGTTAGTAACAAAATCTTTTAGTAGAAACAACGTCTAACGATTAAAGATAAGAAGGTCAGAGTACAGTAAAAACTTATATTATGAAAACAAATGTTTTGCTTTGAAGCGTAGTATTAATTAATCATCGATGAAATTTAAAACCGAAACTGTAAACTGTTCTGTTGTGGTCAAATTTATTATTTTACAAGTTGGTAAAAATAATATCAATAAATGACCTAAACATTTTTTTATTAAAAATAGGATTAAAAACAATAACAATATAACATAAACAAAAAACAAATTATTAGAGATTCGTTAAAGCATAATTCTTAAATTTATCCAGTTTTTAAATTTTAGAATAAATTGTATGTCCATTTCATTCCTTTAAATAAGTTCTTTTCTTATGAAAAAAAAAATAAAAATCTCTACTCTATTGTTCTTGAGGGCTGGAAAAGCACGCCGTTTTGGGGACGTCTTGGGACTTTCCGGCTGCTCACTCCTGCCACCACTATTTAAATAATTCACGAAAATGCACAAAGGTGAAATGAGACATGTTGAATTGGCTTACCTATTGTTAAAATATTACGGCCATAATTGCGGACCGTATCTCCATTTGAACAAGACGGACACCGCGTACGACCCATCCAACACCTCGCCACGTTAGTAAACACCAGCATGCATCCCTTTTAATTGATATTTTACGCGCCCGCACGAAAAAAACCACCAAAACACATCATAAAATTGCCCACAAAAAGCGACATTCCATTGCCATTTTGTCACTAATCAGCTTCGGCGATTTCATTGAATAAAGCGACACCTCAAAACAGGAACTTGAAACTTTACAAATCTACAAGAAAACAGGATTCTGTATGTATTTTTAGGCAACCTGTCACTCTAAGCAACGACAAAAATTTAAAAAATAACTAAATAAAATTGAAATTTTTATAAATTTAATTAATTAACTATTAATTAGAATTTTATTCCTTTAATTCTTATATTTATTCTATTCTATTAATTTAAAAAAGTTTGATTGGTTAAATCTTGGCGGCCATTGCGAAAAAGGCGGAGTTATATGAACTCCGTGGTAAAAAAATTAAAATACAGGGTGATGAAAATGTTTAAAATATTTTCTTAGGAAATTTTTGTTAGCATTATAAAAATTCGCGATTTCGTCTAACGTAACGAGAACAGTGGATTGCTTACTGCATTCCTATATGGTTACGAATTTAGTCTCAATTCCACATTATGCTCGTTTTTGTGTGTAAGAGAGAGACGAGAGAGTCATAAAATCTATTAGACCGGGAACTCGTGACAGTTTCTGAGGTGGAAGTCTGTAAGCTATACGATAGTTTTCGTACAACGAAAAAATCGTTTGTTAACTAAGTTGCTTGGTGACAGATTTTCTATATCTCTTCCTTTTGCACGGTTTGTATTTGTTGAAAAAAGATAAAATCCGTCACAATAGCAACATATCAACAAACGATTTTTTCGTTGTACGAAAGTATTCCTATAGCTTACAGACGTCCACCTCTGAGGTGGAAGTCTGTATAGCTATACGATAGTTTTCGTACAACGAAAAAACCGTTTGTTGACTAAGTTGCTTGGTAACAGATTTTCTATATCTCTTCCTTATACACGTTTTGTATATATTGAAAAGAGATAAAATCCGTCACCATAGCAACATATTCAACAATACGATATTTTCGTTGTACGAAAACAATCGTATAGCTTACAGACTTCCACCTCTGGTCTCCAATTTCACACAGCATATCTTTTGGAGGAGAGAATATTTACCCCATAATAACAAAGAAAAGCGGGTACTAAACTCCTGCACGCTTTCCGATCATATGGAAAATTGAATTTCTTTATGACAATTTTAAACTTTTCCTAAATTTTCCACCCTTGAGCCAATTTTTTATGGGGGTTTTATGATACAAAATTTACTTCTTTTCATTTTGGCATGCAGTTTGAAAACACAGAAAGTCATATTTTTTTATTACAAGATCACATATGACCATTTGAGCCCTTTGGGACCGTGCGAATCGCATTTCTATAATTTTCAAGACCTTAAATTTATTTTAACTCTTTTTGCTAAAAGGGCAGGCAATATTAAATCAGAGAAAAACACAAAAATTTTGTGAAAATGGAAATGCAATTTTCCATATGATCGGAAAGCGTGTAGGGTGTAGGACTTTAGTACCCACTTTTCTTTGTTATTATGGGGTAAACATTCTCTCCTACAAAAGGCATACTGTATGAAATCGTATACCAAAAATTGTCACTATAGTCTAAGCGGCGGCGACACTAAGTCTAGTGTGATAAAACTTTTCAAGGTCGTACATATAATTCGTTACGTCATTGAGGGGAGAACACAAAATGCCACTGCTGCCACGTGTAGACCGAACGCCACTATAAAAATTTTTTTTTCAAAATTTTTAATTTTTTCAAATGTTTAGTATCATAAAACTTCAGGATTCTGATTTCTCCTCGCGATAGGGGAGGGTTATTGCTATAAAAAAATGCGGTGCTGCCAGTCTCCGAGAGAAACTTTGAAGTTTGATATCCCCAATTGGGATGCTGCCGCAGCCAAACCCCCCATTTGCGCGCCAGCTTAGGGTCGCATTTTGCTTACTTTTAACACTAAATCAATCATGTGAATAAAAATTAGCTTTGCTGTTGTTGGTCACCAAAAACGTTGTAAGTTGTAAGCTATATACGATAGTTTTCGTATCACGAAAAAATCGTTTGTTCTTTTTCAACAAATGCAAAACGTGCATAAGGAAGAGATATAGAAAATCTGTCACCAACACCAACCAACTTAGTTAGTTAGTCAATACAGCTTACACACTTCCACCTCTGATACGAACTCTGGTGGTGGTCATTTGAAAAGCTAGAAAGGAAGTAAAAAATAAAAACCTATTTATGTAAACTTTATATGTGTAGTGTGTAGGTATACTTACCATTTTTGCACCGAGCACTTCTCATTTGTTCATGAACTGTTTTTACAGCACTTACCATTTGAACACCATCTTTGTATCGGTATGTTTTTTGACAAATTTTAGTAACCGATGATAATTTTTCCCAATTATCATTGACATCTTCGCACGCCCCCCTTCATCAGTTTAATAATGGACCCAGAAGCTTACTAAAAGAAATTACTAAAAGTCACCAAGTTTCAAAGATTTTTTTCAAAACTGATCTTCTTTAAATTATTTTTATTTAGGACAATAGTTGAGATATAAATGGTAAAACTTTTCAAAGTACTCATTTCTTATTTGTTGAATATTTTTAGATTACCTACCCATTTTTACAGGGTTGTTTTACAAATGCCTTAAAAATAAATTATATCATGGAGTATGGATACAATGACTAGTATGATTATATTGATATTGATGTCTTTATTTACTAACGTTAGTATCCAGTTGGCACGCATAGCATATTGAGAATTTTAGCCAAGAACTCTACCCCTATTGGCGAATTCAATTATTAGTAACATTCCCAATAGTTACAACCTACACCAAAACCTTGGTTTTAAATCATTGAAAATACATATGTATCAATGTCAATATTTGATGATTCCTTGACTTTTCAATCATTAAAATGAATAATGATTTTGGAAAATATCTTGTAACTGAATTTTAAAAAGAGCTCTCCCTCAGTCGGCGAATTTGTGAAACTATGGAGCTAGTACAAAACGGGCGCCATCTATTCGATGTTAAAATACCCAATAGTTTAAATAACTTTTTACGTTTAAAAGCTGATATTGTTTATTTTGGTTCGAAATTTCACAACTTTTTACAAAATGGGACCGTAATATCAGTTTTTTAACGTCCTGTATAAAGGTGTAAACAAATCATTTGTATATGATGTTCTCGATATTCTTCATTCTGTGGTATCTGTCATCGCGTTTTTGAAAATATAACCTATAATTTTTAATTATTTTATGAGATTTACAAATAAATTAAAAAAATGGTAAAATAATTAATTAAACTTTAATAAACTCCATAAATACACCTTATAAATATCTAATAAATTTTTATAACATTTTTTAATTTTTAATAGGACGAAACCATGGACCCGTTTTCTATTTTACCAGATATCGAAACACAGCTTCGAGAATATATCATATGTCCAGAAAAATTACCAATTCACAATTACGAAAGAAATCAAGAATTTTGGAGGAGGGAGCCGAACATCAACTCCCTTTTTCGACATGACTTATCTCCTTTGAGTACAACGTTAAAAGTAATTAGATTAGGTCTAGTTAACAATACTGTTTATCACTATTATTTAATTATTATTATTTCAATTTTACATACTAATTATTTTAAATTGTAACAATGCTGATAATAACTTTTTTAAAACTTTGCCGTAATGCAACGGTGGCACCACAGCAGGCTTCATAAAGTTATAGTACTTTCTGCTTGTTGCTTAAACGGCGCTCAGTGCAACTAACTCTTCAAGAAAAAGGGTATTAACTTGCACTCGGTGCACTCTGAAGCAACAACCAGAGTACGCTATAAACAAAAAATAGTATTAAAATAATGCCACAGTACAATTAATACTAATTACAAATTCATTTTAGGTTCAAAGAGATGCAGTGACAGGAGAAATTGTTTCGTTTGTAGAAGTACCTATCCAATCAGCCGGAGCAACGGCTCAGAACTCAATGTCCCTAAATAGGGCTCCTGGAGCATTAACTGATGATGTTAGGGGAAATAGGTTGAATATTCCTTTTTTACCAGGAAGTTTTGCTGACCCTGTGGAGAATTTACCAGAAGTACAAGAAAATAATGGCATGTTATACTGCAGTACCTAATTATACTGTTTAAATATTAATTTTTCATTTAATTTAAGAACTGTTAAGAGTTGCTCCAGGATTATCTCATGGGCTAGTGTTTGAGGCTGATAGATTTACCGTGAAAGGAGATACTAATACTGTGGAAGCTGAGGAAGTGGATTACGTTGAGAATTGTACAACTGTTAATTTGTTGGATTTAATTGATGAAGATGAGGAATTATTTGGTAATTTTATCTTTTTAGCCATATTTTTATTCCAATATTTAATAACGTTTAAACTCTAGTCATGTTTTTGAAAATTACAGCAAATTACTAATTTTTTTGCTTAAGGCGATAGTCGGCAAATTTGAGCGCTTGAGTTTGAAATTCTCTTGATATTTGCGATTTTGGTCATAACTTATTTTCCAGTGGAGCTTTTTTAAAATCTCTTTTTTTGGTATAAAGAAGAGTCTTCTGGCTACCAATTTCTTCTTTTTTTGTTTTAGTAAGTCAAACCAAATAATCATACAGCAGCAGTAAAACGGCCTTTTTACAAAAAATTTTCGCTTAGTGGCGTTTTGAAACATTCTAAAAAACTAATTAAAATAGTATTTTTTTTCCGACGCTAGAATAAGTTAAGATATAAACGAAGAGTTTGATGTTTTTTTGTTTTAAATATATATTTAAATTTTTACAGCATCCCAAAAATTTCTTAAAATTTTACTTCATTTTTGGGATGCTGTAAATAGCGCTCAAATTTGCCGACTATCCTCTTAATTTTAATTTATTTTGTTAGCTTCCAATAAAAAAGAAGAAGGAAGCGATAAAACAGAGCCACCTCAACACATAAGCATCCCAGAAGAAGACGAAGTAATCCCTAAAGATTTTGTTCTCAACATAAGTACCCTAAATAAAAAAAGTACAATGCAAGGTACAAAATATGTAATTCCTCTCGATTGTTCGAAAGATGTTCCTGATTTTGATGAAAGAGTACCTGAAATGGCTCATAAATACCCGTTCGAACTTGATACTTTCCAAAAACTCGCTATACTCCAACTTGAACAACACAATCATGTTTTTGTAGCTGCACATACTTCGGCTGGAAAAACTGTGGTGGCTGAATACGCCATAGCTCTTAGCCAAAAACACATGACACGTTCTATTTATACATCACCAATAAAAGCACTATCAAACCAAAAGTATCGAGATTTTCAAAACACTTTTAAAGACGTCGGGTTGATTACTGGTGATTTTCAGATTAATCAAACTGCGTCTTGTTTGATTATGACTACAGAAATTTTAAGAAGTATGTTGTATTGTGGTAGTGAGGTGATTAGGGATTTAGAGTATGTGATTTTTGATGAAGTGCATTACATTAATGATAAGGAAAGAGGTCATGTTTGGGAACAGGTTCTTATTATGTTGCCTGCAGAAGTTTGTGTGGTTTTGTTGAGTGCTACTGTACCAAATGCAATTGAATTTGCTGATTGGTTAGGTCGTACACATAAAAAGAAAGTATACGTTGTGAGTACAACACAACGACCTGTTCCTTTGGAACATTATTTGTATACTGGAGTCGGAGGAAGTACTGCAAATAATCGCTTTTTGGTTTTAAATTCAAATGGTTGGGTACCTTTAGGGTAAATTTTTAATTTCATTACCATTTAATATTATAAATTATTCAATTTTTAGGCATAAAAAGGCTTCGGAATCATCTCCAGAATCTGGGTATTTCCATATAAAACAAGAAAAAACTTTATGGTATGCTTTAGTGGATCACTTGAAGAAAAATTCTCTACTTCCCGTTGTGGCTTTTACTTTTTCACGCGCTAAATGTGATAACAATTCTAAAATGTTATCTAGTTTGGATTTAACTACTAAAAACGAGAAAGGTTTAATTCACCGATTCTTTATGGAAAGTATTCGGACTTTAAAGGAACCTGACAGGGAAATACCACAAATCGTTAATATTGGGGAGATATTGAAACGTGGTATTGGCGTTCATCATAGTGGAATTTTACCTATTGTTAAGGAGATTATCGAGATTTTATTCCAAAATGGATTGATTAAGGTATTATTTTATTCAACATATATTTTTTTGTAGTAAAGTAATTAATTAAAACTCCAATGGTGATTAAAAAATACATTAGAGTCAAACGTCCATTCATTTCTAAGTAAATGAACAGGGGGCTTAGTTTTGAATCACTCGACACGATGTCGTATATGACATGACATGGACAGACTCTTATTTTTGCATTTGAATGACAAGGATCTATCCATTATTAAAGTCGTATACGACATCGTGTCGAATGGGTCAAAAATATGCCCCCAGAAATGAAAAAATTGTCTAGAGATAAATTAACTTAAAACTTATTTGAATACTAAACAGGATTTATACTTTTTTTGACAAAAGTAACTGTAATTCTGCTTCTTTAATGGCTATTTCTAATTCGTTTAATTTTTTCTTGTGTTCCAACTCCATTTTCTTTTTCTTAAACTCAATTTCAAATAAAATTTCCTGTTGTTCCCTTCTTCTTACTTCAGTTTTAGCTTGCTCCTCCAAGACATGTATTTTTGCTTCGTCCGTTGGACAAATGGTGCCATTGTAAGTAGATTTACTTTGGGGAGGAAAGTACCGCATTGGTGTAATCATTCCAGCGGGTTCTAGTTCAACAGTTTCAAAATTGTTCTCCATAAAGTCTGTATCTGCTCCAGAACTACTTTCAGTCCTTTCTGATTTAATCACCTCATAATCTGAAGATATACCAAAATAAATCTAGGTAATAAAAATACGAAAAATAGATGATTTACCTTCCTTCGCAATTTCTTGGATTAAATCTGAATCTAAGTCATTTTTATGTCCAGAAACGTTTTTGTGGTTCATGATGGATAATACAAGAGTTGATAATGACTCTAAACCTTCATCTTCCTTTCCAATCTTGTATGTATCGAAGCTTTCTTTGGCTGTTTTCTTTTTCACATCTTGCTTAATGTTGCTCCACTGCTTTCGAAGAGAATCAACATCGCGTTTTACGCTACTCTGAGCATTAAAATATTTCGCTATCTCATCCCAAGCAACATCCTTTTGTTTATTGCTTACCGCATTCGTTTTTTTATTCTCAATTATATCCCGATATTTTTCTATTAATAATAAAAGCGTTTTTTTTTCTTCTCTCGTATAATGTAACCGTTTAACTTTTGCAGACATTTTTATATTGATTTATCTTAATAATTTAGTTTTCCCAAGTATTTAGAAATAATAGCCCTACTCTTAACTCATCTTAACTATTTACTTTGAAATAAAAAGCTGTGTTGGTGTTGTCACATTTGTAGGTTATGTATTATACATATACAGGGTGCCCAAAAAGAAGTGATCTGAAGAAATTATAAATAAATATTTTTATCACTAACTAACTAACGGCACTTAATCTCCTTTGTTCAGGAGTTTTTAGATAATTAAAAAGGAGATTTCCAAACCCGGAGATTTTACTCCAAAACCCGGACCCCGGAGATTGAACTCTAAACCCAGAGTCTCTGGGTCCGAATGACCCTGTTGGCAACCCTAGACAAAAGGCCACCATATACAAAATGCCGACTTAGACAAAAGGCCGGCTTGGACAAAATAATAATAATAATACTATTTATTTCCCAACAGATCATATTCTATTACAGGGAAATATTGAATTTAAATTACAATTAATAACAGTAAATACAAAAAATAAATAAATTAAAATTACGAACAAATTTATAAATTTAAAATTACAAATAATTAAGTTTAAACAAATTAAGAACATTCACAAATACATTTTTTAAAAGATCCAAAACTAGGTGAAAAAATATCAGCATTATATTGAAATTCGTGGTAATATTTATACATTTTATGCATAGGAGAGAAATGATGATGGTATGAATTAGGTGTACTATACGAAAATGTTAAACAATTACGTGTTGATTTTTTAGGTACATGAAAGTTAATATTTCCGAGAGTGCATTGATCATCAGTAAGATTATGTATCAGCTTATAACAATATAGAGCATAAATGTGCTTGTGCTTATCAGCAATTGTTATAAACTGAAACTCGGAAAGTAGATCTAAATATGTTACAGTTCTATCAGGATATACAGTGCGGACATAAAGTAAATCCCCCCCTGCTAACTTTTGAACGGTGATGTTTTTGATTCTGAAAATTTGTCTACTGAGGAATCTAATTGCGAACTTTCTAATAATGGTATTTTTGATTTTGTGGAACTGCCAGTTTTACCGAAAGTGGATGGAAACTTTCTTATTTTAAATGGAACACCCAGTATATTTTTGCATTTTCGTGTTCTCCATAAAAATACCATTAAATTGACCTAGCATAATGTGGTCTACGATTAATACTTTCGGAATTACGCCCATTTGAAAATCACATTTTTATGCAACTTCATTTACACCAGAAGTTGGACCCAAGTGCCCCAACTTCCTTATTTTAAATGATTTTTGTTTGCAATTAAGTTAATAACATTAAATTTAAACAAAATTTTTATCCATGAGATTTCCTGTTGATTTTATTACTGTCAAGATGTGGAAGGTGGTTATGTTAATCAGCAAAATTAACGAATTTACTATTAAACATAATTTTGTTTAAATTTAATATTATTAACTTAATTGCAAAATATTTCACTTAAAATAACGAAGTTGGGGCAGTTGGGTCCAACTTCCGGTGTAAATGAGGTTGCATAAATATACGATTTTCAAATGGGCGTAATTCCGAAAGTATTAATCGTAGACCATACTATGCTAAGTCAATTTAATGGTATTTTTATGGAGAACACGAAAATCCAAAAATATACTGGGTGTTCCATTTAAAATAAGAAAGTTGCCATCCACTTCCGGTAAAACCGGAAGTTCCACAAAATCAAAAATACCTTTATTAGAAAATTCGCAATTACATTCCTAGGTAGACAAATTTTCAGAGTCAAAAACATAATCGTTGAAAAGTTAGCAGGGGGGGATTTACTTTATGTCCGCACATTATATTGTGCTTAATTTTAAATAAATATTTTAGAATTTTTTTTTGTACAGATTCAAGCATATTAATATATTTTAAATGATAAGGTGACCAAACTACTGCACAGTATTCAAGTTTACTATTAACATACGTGTTATAAAGTGTAATTATAGTACTAATAGAAGCAAAACATTTAGTATTTCTAACAATAAAACCAAGCATTCTATAGCAATCATTAACCAACTTGCTAACATGTACATTAAAATTAAGGTGAATATCAAAAGTAATTCCTAAATCTTTGAATTCGTCAACACTCTTTAGCACATAGTTATTAACATTGTAATTAAATGATATTAAAGCAGTTTTCCTAGAGTAAGTCATTACACAACATTTGTTTTTGTTGACAGAAAGACCATTAACGCGTCACCACGAAGCAAACTTAGAGACGTCACTTTGTAAACTGTAGCAATCACTAACATTGTAGATACTTCTAAAAATCTTGAAATCATCAGCATATGAAAGATAGGATGAAGAGATATCTAAACATGCATCATTTACAAAAAGGGTAAATAGAAGGGGTCCAAGCGTTGATCCTTGGGGAACACCAGAGCAAGCAGTAAACATTGTATATTTAACTCTTTCATATTCAACTGTCTGCATACGACTTCAATAATATTGTTGTTAATATTGTAGTTACATAATTTCTTGATAAGCAAAGAATGCTGTATTTTATCAAACGCTTTAGACATATCAAGATACACAACATCGATCTGTTCTCTTCTGTCCAAAGATTTGGATATTTTTTGAGTAAAGTTGAAGAGATTAGTACATGTAGAATGATGAGCCATAAAACCATGTTGTTGTATAGATATTGACGAATATACTTTGAACTGAATATATTCAAATAAAATACTCTCAAACTCCTTAGAGAAGTTGCTAATAATGGACAGTAGTTTTCAATATTATTTTTATGGCCATTTTTAAAAACAGGACATATGCGAACATTTTTCCAGACTTTAGGGAAAACACCAGTGCTCACTATTAAATTAAATATATGTGACAGTGGGTTAGCTAAGATAGTGGCACTATCCTTTAAAAGAAAGGAAGGTATGAGATCAAGGCCACAGGTAGTCTTACCACTTAGCTTTTTTAGGTGCTTACGAACATCATCTTCAGTTACATGAAAATTGCCCATGTGATGGGAATTAATTGAAGAAGCAGACAAATTACAATGGTTTGCAGGTTGTTCATAGGAATTAGCAATATAGCTAGCAAACGCATTGACGATATCTTTGGGATCCTTTAATATGTTATCATTTAGACTCATAACTCTAGGAATCCTGGAGGTACTCTTAATAGAGTTTATATAGGCCTACAATTGACTTGGCTCATTCTTAATAGGTGCTTCGGCATTCTGAATATATATGTTACGACTATGTTTAATTTTTAATTTAACAGATTCGCGAGCTTTATCAAAGTTAATTTTGTCCTGACCAAAGTGAGTGGTTTTGTATTTCTTCCGCAATTTATCCTTATTTTTAATATCAGTTATAAGGGACTTATCAAACCAAGGTGGAATCTCACTTCTATTATATTTAAATTTGGGAACATTTGAATTGATGGGATGATAAGTGATAACTAATTTCTGATTGGTGGATGGGATGTTGTGTACACGGTTTTTTTTGTGGGATTAAAATGAAATTTTAAATAAAACATTTTGAATTACTTTTAGTTACTATTTGCAACAGAAACTTTTGCGATGGGTGTAAACATGCCAGCACGTTGTGTAATATTCGATTCGATTACAAAACATGACGGAAAAGAAAGACGGGAACTCTTACCTGCTGAATACATTCAAATGGCGGGTAGAGCTGGACGAAGAGGAAAAGATAGTAAAGGAACTGTCATTATTTTATGTAAAGGAAGAGTTCCTCCTGCACAAACTTTACAAAATATGATGATGGGAAAACCTAGTCAATTGGAGAGCCAGTTTAGGATTACTTATAGCATGGTATAAATAATTATTTAAATGTTTATATTATTATAATATTTGTTTAAGGTATTGAGTGTGTTACGTGTTGAAAGATTGAGTGTTGAAGGAATGATGTCGAGAAGTTTTGGCGAAGCAGATCATCAAAAAAATATGGATGGATGGCGTAAACAATTAGCTGAAGTTGAAAAAACTTTGGAAGATAATTATTCTGAAGAATTAAAAAGTCATTTAGAACCTTTAATTGTTTTCTATGAAAAAGCTTCTGATTATTTAAAGGAACGAGAAATTGAATTTGTAAGTAATAAAATTGATGATTGTTTGTGAAACTTATAATTTTTTTGCAGGCTGGTCTAATTTTATCCCAGAAACCTACTTCAGAATTAAAACCAGGACGTGTAGTAGTGATCACGCATAAACACCATATAAATAAATTGGGAATAATCCTATCCAATCCAACGAGGGCTATAAATGCCATTTATAAGGTCCTTGTTCTTACAGATACTTCTGATAAAACAGAAGAAAAAACTGATCATTGGTATAAAATGATTTCACTTGCTACAGAGTTATTATATTCACCTCTAGAAAATTCGAGCCATGAGGTTTTAAGCATTTTACCACATGATATTTTTGAAATCACGAATGTTCAATTTAAAATCTCTGAAGATAATGTTTTACAAGATTGGGATAAAAGACAAATTCCCCGGTTCAGCTCAGATCCCCCAGGAAAATCTTGCCAAGCCGCTATTAATGAATTAATTAATTTAATAACGAACATTAATAATGGTTACGAAATAAGATATTTAAATTTTATTAAGGATTTATCAATGAACGAAAGTCATTTATTTTTTAAACTTAAGAAATTGGAAGATTTAAAAAGAAAAGTTGCTGATCAGATGAATTGTGTGCGTATTCCAAGTTTTCAAGAACAATTCGAGATGGTTTATAGAAAAAAGATTTTGGAAGATAGGAGGGATTATTTAAAACATCAGTTGTCTGATTCCAGTATGTTGCAATATCCCGAGTATGATAAACGTATTAATCTTCTCATGGATTTGAAATATATTGATAATCAAAAGAGAGGTAAATTTATTAAAATTGCATTTTTGTAAGTCATTTTTGTTTTTTTATAGTTGAATTAAAGGGTCGTGTTGCCTGCGAAGTAGGAATGAATGAACTAATGGTTACTGAATTAGTTCTTCGTAATGTTTTGAAGTATTTGGCAGCAGAGGAAGTTGCAGCGTTGCTTTCAGGATTAGTTTTTCAAGTTAAAGTCGAACCTAATGAAGAATCATCATTTGAGGAAAGTCATCAATTGAAATTGGTACTGTATTTGTTTTATTATTAAACTCAAAAATTTAAAGTACCAAAAGTGGACTTTATCATAACGAAAATCGGCATAACCGTATTTTAGTATAATGGAAAGTAGCAAAACCTGAAAATAGCATAATCTAGAGAGTGGAAAGTAGCATAACAGAAATAGCAGAAACGGAAAACAGCATAATCAAGAAACCGGAAAATAGAATAACGTACTTTAGCATAACTGAAAGTGGCAGAACGGAAAGCAGCAAAACGGACGCAGCTTTTCGTTATTCTAAAGTATGTTATGCTACTTTCCGGTTTCTGGATTATGCTATTTTCTGGTTATGCTACTTTCGATTATGCTAAAATACGGTCATGCTAATTTCTAGCACACCCCAAAAATTTTTTAATGAATTTTTTAATTTTAAGGCGAAAGTTAAATTGCAAGAAATTTATTTAGAAATTAAAACTTTGGAATCCAAGTACCAAATAAGCGATGCAATTGACATGTCATTAAACTTTGGTTTAATTGAAGTGGTGTATCATTGGGCAAGAAACGAAGTAAGTAAATTTGTACAATAGGCAGATATAACCGTAAATACTTTTATTAAAAAATTGTTTAAATCGTTGTTAATTAATTTTTAAAATGTTTTTATATAATTAATTAATTGTTTTAGCCATTTGCGGAAATCATGAAGTTTACAAAGGTACAAGAAGGAATTATAGTTCGTTGTATTCAACAACTGAATGAGATTATCTGTGATGTAAAAAATGCAGCGAGAATTATTGGTGATCCAGAACTGCAAAGTAAAATGGAAGAAGCGTCTAATGCTATTAAAAGAGATATAGTATTTGCAGCAAGTTTATACACACAAAAAATTAAACATGTGTCCAGTTAAATTGACAATCTAATAATTCTGATTATTTCTCATTGCTCAGTGGTGGTCTATATTATTACATCTTCTGTAAGTTTATATCTGTGCATGAGGAAAAACATCATAAAAATATATGAGAATTTTTTTTATAATATACAGGAGTATTATTTGTTACTTTGTTCTTTAAAAAAGGAGCAATACAGGTCTGTTCAAAATTCCCGAGATCAAAATAAGATGCTACGACCATCGAATTTCTTGAAAATATTTCGATTTTTTTAAATTACTCACAATCGCTTTGAATGATCGGGATTAAATTTGGTATATGAATTTATACAGGATAAAGGTATTTTTGGACAAGTTTTTACAAAATGTCTTCTAACTTTTTAGTGGCTAAATAAAGATACATAATATTTAATTTGTAGTTAGATTGGGTAATTATAAACATTTTTGTCTCATAAACAGTAAATTCAAATAAGATTGAAACCATTGACATTGCAAGGTAGGAAACCTAAATCGAACTGGAGCAAAACGTCGTTTACCTGTATATTAATTATTTTTTCGTTCGAAAAATAAGTTACATTAATTCTTAGTTCAAAGTTGGTTTTTGTTTTTATTTTAATTTTTTCATGAAAAATTTTAAAATTAAAATAAAAACAAAAACCAACTTTAAACATCTACGAATTAAAATATAACTTAATTTTCAACCGAAAAAAAATTAATATATTTAAAAATAAATTTAAAAAATGAGAAGTTGTGTTCTTAAAAAAATTCAATTTCAATGTTATGCATCAAAGGGAAATTATTTTTTTCTGCCCAAATTAAGGCAGATAGAGAAATTGCATAAGAGACTGTTTTGCTACAAAAAAAGTTCAATTTGATTTTTTTATACAAAGTTGGGAAGAGGTTGCCACCCAAATTTTTGATGTTTTGTGTAATATTGTATAAAAAATCAAACTGGAAAAGAAATTTGAAAATAAAAAATGATCTTCGAATAGAGATTGGAGATTTAAAGAAACTGGGAAGGGGTTGCCATAAGCTGCATTTTGAATATAATTTAGAAGAAAATGGGAAGGGGTTGCCATCCAAATTTTTGATATTTTGTGTAGAATTGTATAAACAATCAAACTGGAGAAGAAATTTGAAAATAAAAAATGATATTCGAATAGAAATTGGAGTTCGTTAGAAGCGCACTCCGCGCTTTACGCTGTACTTTGAATTTAATTTAAAAAAAATGGGAATAGTACAGTAAAATTAGGTTTCAATAAGGAAAAAATTGCGGAGTTAATGAAACTCGGCTTATTTGTAGCTTAAATCATGTACATTTAGGATCTAAAGAGTCCCGAGTTGTGGGGTACCTGCTTCTGGAGTTATAGGGGTGGAAAATGGTTTTTTCCAAATATATCGGTTTCTATCAATCCTACGATAAAATTATTTATTATCAATCTTATAGAGCATAAAATGTCCTACAACTTTTGTTCGAAACTTTTTTTTGTAGGCTAAACTTATTTTTAGTTAAAGTAGCGCGAATGTCCTATACATACTACAGATGAAAGAAAATGGTGTTTCGAAACGGGGAAGGTATTTTTTTCGTAGAGAGTTGAAATTTTGTATGTGTACGGAGGAGAAAATTTTAAGAAAAAAGTTTAAATGTCCCTTTTCTATCGGACGGCCCCGAAAAAAGTTATTCCGCCCCGAACGAAAAATCTAATTCATCCCCTCAGTGTCCGAAATTCACCCCGAATCGCATCAAATTTTAGTATATTATGGAGGACCCGATTTTGAAGACGATGGTTTTAACCCGCCCGGATTTATCTATTAAAGGAGAGGAGATACGGCCCCTTTTGTATTTTTACCCCGAATTCGCACTTTTCTGCGCGGAGCAACGAAAAGGGTAGCTTTTTCCGTCAGATTTTAAAAATACCGGTCACATCATGAAGAGGGATGTGGATTCTAGGAGAGGTCCTAATTTCAAATTTTTCAAAGCACTCTAACACTCTGAAAAAAATTTCAAAGTCCTATTTTTCTTACTTTTTTTCTCTGTTTTCGCCTTCGTCAACATTAAAAAATCGCAGCCCCGTCCGGTCCTAAAGGGAAGCGATGAAACTTGGCTTCTTTTATTCTCACATCCTGGAGATAGACCGTGGCCATTTTTAAGTCTCCAGATGCAACCGTGTGGCGCCCCGGCGCCGAGACGCGAAGTGTACAAATTTATCGTTTTTTCGTGCGGCAAAAGTGCTCAAACTGTACCCCTTATATTTGAGGATCGGCAGGTGCAGAATAATAGCGGGTTTTTGATTTAAAAAGTAGATACCCGTTATTATGGCAATCTGAGCCCCATTTTTTGATGTCTTCATTTTTTATATTGAATTGAGGCCTTTAAATTTGCATTTCGTTTTTTTGCTTTATCGAGGCGGACTTTAAAAATTCGTAACTTTTGATAGGGGTTGGATATTATGGAGCGATAGTTTTTATTTTGCTTATTACATTAATATTTATAATCAAAAAAATCGACACCTCTAAGTTTTCTGCCTTTGCTTCAGAAAAAAATCGAACGTAAAATGTTCAAAAAATCGCACAAACGCGGTCGGACAGTTGTACCACTGGCGCCCACAATTTTAAAAAAATTTCAAATTTTACTTTATTTCCCCTAAAAGGAATAACTTTTACAGTTAATAGGCTATTTTTTGTTTTTATACTCGATGGGGTTGGGAAATTAAAGCAGATTTTTTTAATTTAAGGGTGGACGGCTCCCGTCCGGCCATTTTTTTAACGGATTTTCATTTTTAAAAACTCTGATGAATCTACTCTTAGAACCAAAACCGACCACACATAGGATTTTTTAATTTCGAAAAACTAACGAAAAAATATTTTTTTAAAGTGCCATTTAAAAAAGTCGGAATTTTTGAAGCTTTTCGGTCTAATCAACCTCTCAAATTCTATTTCACCGTCATATTAGACACATTTTCTGAAAGCTTTCAAGGTCCGCTTTACGACAAAAAAATAATCACTTCGCTATCTTTTTTCGTTATCGAGTTATGACTCAAAATGTAGCAAAATCTAGCAAAATTAAGCAAAATCTCTATGTATAGGACATTCGCGCTGCTTTAACTAAAAATAAGTTTACCCAACAAAAAAAAGTTTCGAACAAAAGCTGTAGGACATTTTATGCTCTATAAGATTGATAATAAATAATTTCATCGTAGGATTGATAGAAACCGAGATATTTGAAAAAAACCATTTTCATCCCCATAACTCCAGAAAAATGATCTTCCCCTATTATATTAAAAAATCGTTTAGGGGTAGTTTTCACCCTTAAAATTTAATAATTTTAATTACACCTTTTTATTTTATCCAGAGGGATACGAGGGTATAATTTTTTTTTGAAATTATTTTTATTTTTGAAAATTTACTTTTTGCTGAATTTTACTGCTAGTTTCACACAAGTGGTAAAGTTTAGTTAAATAGTATTATTTTGGTTCTCTGGAGTATGTGATATCATTTATTTGTACAGACCTTTTAGAGACACCTTGTATATAAGTAAGTACAAAATAAAATTTATAGGTGTAAATTATGCAAGCGGTATATTCTAACTTAACCTTGAATAAACCCGACTTACGTTAATCACCTTTGCAGGTTGGGTTGCATAAATATAAAACCTTCAATTCATAGTAAGCTTTGAATTAAATATGGTAATTTAAACAAATGAAGTAACAAAACAACTTTTAAAAACTCAAGATAATCACAACAAGCTGTCAGAACGAAATTTTTTAATAATTCAAGTGATTGAAGCTGTTAATTTGTCGAAAATAAATGTAAGTACAATTAATTTTAGTTACGCTTGCGCGCGTTTCTTCCCCACTCATTTCCGCAAAACACGTGCGGTGCAGAAAACCAGAAAATGCATTTTCCATATACATGCTGATAAAATTTATTTCTCTTCAAACTTCAAGCGAGTGTCACGCGTGACTCACTTCGAAATAAAACCGAGCCCTAGACGTTTTTGAAATTATTTCGTCTTAATTGGTAAGATATGAATAATTCTGTAAAAATTTATTTTGTAATGTATTTCTATTGCATTCGATTTTTTTTTTATGTGGAATGGGCGCGGTGTTTCAGGAGACTTCATACCACGCCACGTGGTACTTTCCTGTACCATGTACTGCAAATCCTGCAAACACCCTGTTTCGTTTCGCTTTCAATCATGAATTAATGCTTAAATAATTTAACATCGAATATTTATTTTCAAAAAATGCTTGTAATGTAATTTTAAACATCCATATGCGTTTGGAGGTTATTTTTAAATAAGCGAGTTCTTTCTATTATTGAAATTTGTAAAAAAAAAAATAATTAAAAATTAAATAATTGCAATTAATTTATTCAAAAAAATTGAATATTAAACGCAATCCAATTTTTCGTATTACTATTTTATAATTATTATTCAAAATTAATTAATATATTTAATAAATATTGCCTTTTGTTATCTAACTATTGATTATTAATATAAAATTTATTTTTATAACATACAAATATATTAGATAGTAAAATTTTATAGATTATTTTACATATATTTATAATATGACTATAAAAATAATCGCCATTATCATTGTTTTGTTTATTGCCGGCGTATATTATTTCTAGTAAAATTGCTATAATGCTCAAATTTTGTAATTTGAAATCTTTGATTATAATAAAATGTAATTTTTGTTTATTGTTTGGCGTTTTCCGTCTGCTAGTATAACGCGATAAGCCGATAAAAAGTTCAGCTGCATTTGTTTATTAAATCAACCCACCTCAAGGCATGGTACATTATTCGTTATCTTGTTGCTGCTATTATTTCTATTTGATAATTTTATAAATAGTTTTTGGTTTGGCAGAGGTCTCTGTTTAGGTTGCGCCATTTTGTATTTTTTCCGGAGCGGTATTATTTTTTATAATATATTATAATGTGAAATTAAATACAATAAAGTTTTGATGCTTATTTAAAAATACCGCCATTTTTTTTTTTTTAATTTAGTATAAGTCGCGTGAAAAACAGTTTTCTTTTTTTTTTCATCATAAATTTTAGATCTCAAAATTCATTAAAAACCTGGATATTAGACACATTTGTAAATTTCCAATCAAAATGTTTATTTATAGCTTCAAGTATTTAAAATCATATTAACTTAAATATTACTTATGCTCATTATCTTTACATTTTAAAGTTTACAGTTTTAAAACATTATTTACATAATATTTACTTTAAACTTAAGTTTTGACCTAAAAAGTTTAAATTTGCAAATCAAAAATACCACAAAATTCAACTTTTTTTATTTGGTTTTTCGAAGATTTTAGTATTTCTTCAAATTAATTCAATTTTGAAATTCGGTTGATACTTGCATTTTTTGTCATTATAATTTTTGCACTCAATTTTTTTTAATACTTATTTTTTTTGTTGTATTTTAAAGTGTCTTTTGCATCTATCATTCGTTGTAAATGTTGTGTTTGTTTGGGAGAAAATGCTTAAAATGAAAGTTGGATTATAAGTTGTATTATAAATCATTATTTGGTAGCATGTCCATGATTTTTCACTACAGCTGCACAACGACGAGGCATTGAGTCGATTAGGCGGTGACATCGCTCAACTGCTTTCCACAATTCATCCTGATTTTTAATTTTTTTGTTTGCAATTGTCAGCTTAATATCACGTCACAAATTCTCAATAGTGTTGAGATGAGGTGATTGTGCTGGCCATTCCATAACCCTAATTGTTTTGTCTTCAAACCATTTTTTTGCTAACTTAGATGTGTGTTTAGGATCATTATCCTGCTAAAACACCCATCTAAGAGCCAATTCCTCTTCCACATATGGTAGGATTATTGTA
Source organism: Stenus bimaculatus (assembly GCA_963971135.1). Classification (NCBI taxonomy): domain Eukaryota; kingdom Metazoa; phylum Arthropoda; class Insecta; order Coleoptera; family Staphylinidae; genus Stenus; species Stenus bimaculatus. Next base: position 14,318,752 of record OZ020181.1, read on the forward strand.
GATAAAATATGAACTTAGCTTGGAGCATTCATAATGTCTTTAATCCAGAAATTAGGACCCACACCATTATACGAAAAGCATGCCCATCCTACAATTCAACCACCTCCATGTTTCACTGCTTTTACAATAAATTTTTGGATCAACTCTTGGTTCTGAGACCGTCTAGTATATTGTTTACCTCGATCAGAACCAAATAAATACCGGGTGGAAATGAAACTAGGGCCACCCCTGGCATTTCTTTATTTATGAAAATAAAAAATTAGAATTTTAGTATCTTATATGATCTAAGAAAACAAATTTTATGGATCGAATAAATCTTTCATTTTACTTCCGGTTTATCAGGAAATGGCACCCACTTTCTTATTTTAAATGTAACCCCCTGATCTTTTCTACGTAAAATCAAACATTGGTTAGTTTTAAGTATGTTTATGACAAAAAAAATTTTTTTTTCAATACTAAGAAAAAATGTTGAATTTTTTTTTGGTAAAAAATTTGAGTAAAACCTACAAAAACTATTTTTAAATAATACAAATACGTAAAATAAATTGTAATTTATAAAATTTATTTCACCGTTCTTGAGATATTATTTTTTTTAATTTTCAAGAAGCGTTTTTTGGAAATATCTTTGCTTTTTTAAATGGGATGATATAAGGGCCACCCCCTAATTAAATAGAGGGTTTTTTCCTGGTTACTGTGATATCCCATATGTATGTTTAAAAATAGTTTTTGTAGGTTTTACTCAAATTTTTTACCAAAAAAAAATTCAAATTTTGAAAAAAAATATTTTTTTGTCATAAACATACTTAAAATTAACCAATATTTGATTTTACGTAGAAAAAATCAGGGGGTTATATTTAAAATAAGAAAGTGGATGCCATTTCCTGATAAACCGAAGTAAAATTAAAAATTTATTCGATCCATAAGATTTGTTTTCTTAGATCATATAATATACTAAAATTTTAATTTTGTATTTCCATAAATAAAGAAATGCCAGGGGTGGCCCTAGTTTCATTTCCACCCGGTATACTTGGGACTCTTCCGTCCATAAAATGTTCCTCCACTTTGTTACAGGCCAATTCAAATGCTCACGTGTAAATTTTAAACGGCTTTGTATGTCTCCCTAGAAAAGAAGAGGTACCTTTCTAGGAGTACATGCTGGCAATTTATTTTTAATTAATACTTTTCTGATAGCTGTTGTAACTACTAAATTTAAATTCTTTTTTAGAACAGTCATAAATGGATTTTTTTAGAAGATTTACAAGCCTACGTTCCATTATTTCTGTAATTTTTCTCTTCCGTCCTCTGTTTTTTTTTCGTGGGTGATGTTTTAATGCGTTTATCACCAGCATATTTTGACAGCAGCTCATGATACCACTAATTTTTTTGTTAGTCTTACCAATTACTCGTAGTTTTCGAATCAATTGACGTTCCTCCAGTTTACAATGTTCTCCACCCATTTTGACAAAAAAATCTTAAAATCGTGCATATGTTTTGCGACAAATGATAAACCTAACTTTCAAATAACTAACTTACTATTCAATTAATTTACTTATGAGGTTGAAATTACAAATTACTTCTTTCTTTAATCAAATAATGTTTGTTAAACCTATTTTTTTTCACACCTAGTTAAAATTTATTTTCATAAATCTTAATGTATTGATACTATGTTGAACACAAAATAAATAAAACTCGATAGCGAACATTATTTAGTTTGGCATTTCAATGCACACCACATTTTATAATTCTATTTGCCGGATTTTAACAATTTAATAAGAAAAATTTCATACACCTATTTTAAATCACACCACTGTATGTAAAATAGTTAAAAGCGCTCAATTTTTATGAAGTTCTCTCTTTGTTGTTCCTTTAAAAATGTTTGGTTTTAATTTTCCTATTTTTTAATCATCAGAAGTTATGACCAAAAGCGTAATGGTTATTTCAAAAAATTAATTTTTTTTTATTTGATTAGACTTTGGAAAAAAAAATAGAACAGTTAAAAATGGTTCAAGAAAATAGCGTTTCTGAATCTGAAGATGTTCCAAAAATGGAGCAAAAACTTTTATTCAAAGGAATCAAGGAGGGAGACTACAAATTGATTGGATTTTCAACCGATACAACCGGCAAACGATTGATTGATGAAATATGCCAAATCGCTACTTATACACCTGAATCCCAATTTTCTCAATACATCATGCCTTACAGCAATATTCATCCTGTATACAGGTAAATTCTAATTCTTAATTTTAAATATCACAGTTATTCTGATTCGAGCTTGATTTTTTTTTTTCAGACAACGTCACAATGTTAAAGTAATAACAAAAGGTAAACACCGCATGTTAATTCAGGGTATATCGAATGAATTTATTCCAACGAAAAGTGAAATATCTGCCTTAACCGACTTTTTACAATGGTTAGAAACCAACAAAGGCAATGCCAAGGATGGAATCATTCTAATTTACCACGAATTCCCAAAAACCATACCTGGAATGCTTTTGGAAGCTCTCCGCAGAAATCGCCTTTATGATCGATTTGTGGCTGTTGTCAAGGGTTTCGCCAATTCATTCAGTTTATCACAAGCCAAATGTGAAAAAACCACTAAGTGGTTTAGTTTACCAATTATGTCTAAGGTATTTATTTCATTTAATTAAAGTCATGATAAATTACTTTAATTTTTTGTAGGTGTTATTGAATCAAGATGATGATTTAAGCTCAGCTGCTGTTCGTGCAAAAACCTGCTACAATATCGTACAACATTTGGGGCAAAGTGAGAGAAACGAATTGGATGCTAAAGGTAGTGGAGACGCAAAAATTGGTAACGAAATTTTAATTAACATGATTCGTTCACACACAAACGCAATTGATGCTGAAGAGGACGAAATAAAAGAGTTAAAAGTACGATTTAAATTTATTTTGAAGGAATTTTTAATTCATGTGTTTATTTTTAGATTTTTTTGGAGCGCCAAAAATCTTTAACACCCATTTTTAGTGCTCATCTAAAGGCTTCTCCACCGGAGCGACAATTTGCAACACGTTTGAGGCGATTGCTTGCTACTAATAACATAAGTTTCGAAACACTGAAGGGTGAATTCGAAAAAAATCCCAAAAGTGGACTTGAAGAATTTCTTAAGGATAAGGTAAATTTAATTTTGACTATTTTATATCCTTTTTTTCAATTGACTTATTTTATGTTACAAGTTGTTTTTTTTAATTAATTTTAAGGTTCCTGAAGCTAAAGAAGCCGATATGAAAGATTTGTTAGAAATCCTGGATTGTTACTTGGACCCAGAAAAGACTGCAATTGAACCAAAAAAGAAGTTCTTCCAAAACAACAATCGCCGCTACAGAACTACCAGTATAAATAAGTATAGGCGTAGAAGTAATTCAAAGAGAGACAGGAATGCTAATCAAGATGGAATCAAGACAAATTCAACAGAAAACACTGATAAAGATCAAGCAGTAGCCGAGGGTAATACGACCATTGATAACTTAAGTGAAAATATTGCCAATTTAAATTTAACTGATAATAATGCCCAAGCTGTGGCCTAATTTTGGTACATCATTCCTTTCATTTGTGCCTTAATATTTGTAATTTGTAATGACTGCCTTAGCAGAGTTAAACCATTGTAACAGAGTTTAATATTATTTTTATATATTTTAGAATTTGTTATGAGTTTTTAGCTAAATGACTACATTAACAAATTTTGCATATGTATAATTTAGTTATTTTTATATTTTCGGTCATGTTTTACATGATTAATAGTTAATTATACTTTATTTGTGATTTTGATGTGATGGGTCTCTTAATTTTTATTTAACCCAAAACGCGCCAACAAGAATGTTATTTATTTATATAAAGTTTAATAAAGTTCTTTAATAACAGTTTTTGACTTTTCATTTTTTTACCTCACCAATAACCGATAGATTGAAATATATTTGGTCACCCAAAAGATCCTTGTAGATTTAATATCAGTAAAAATACTTTGCAGGAACCCATACAACCTAGGTGGCGCAAATAAATTGTTTTTACTGAAATTATTAGTTAAAAAGATCTTTTGGGCAACCAAATAAATTTCAAATTGATCATTATTGTTTATATTTTCTTATTGTAATACAAGTCTTCAGTAATTTTACTGCTTTAAAGAAATTAAAACCCAAATATAAATACACTGAAAAGAGTGTTGATATTCTAGTCAAACCTTTAAGGAGACATCTTTAACTTAACTATGAACATTTTGCAGAGTTTGGATTTAAAAAGTTTAGATAATATTATAAAATTAATAGCGTTTTCAGATTAACTGCACTCAGTGCACATTTGCACTGACAGTTCCTTTACAGCACATTATTTGGACAATTTCAGGGAAATCCTTGAAATTAACCATTGCTGACATGTTCGAAAAACCGTACAGGTCAGGGAAATTTAATTTCTACATCGAGGAAATGCAAGTTAAAATTTAAAATTGCACCAGTGCAACTAATCCGAATTGGGAATTTTAAGAACCCGCTCGCCCTCTGGTGGCAAAAATATAAACTTCTATATTCGGTACTTACTTTTTCGATTTAATGTATTGGTACATGTTTTTTGGGCTTTACTGAAGCTTTAAACAATAAATCTGTTTGTGTTTTGTTAAATATGTACTTATAAGTTAAAATAATGCATTTTAAACACGATTTTTGACACTGACAGTACCGAGTACCGAATATCCTCCGTTTATTGCGCCATCTATACGTACTTAAAATTCCCAATAAGAAACAACCACTCGAAGTTCTAAATGTAACACCCTGTATATTTAAAAAAAAATACCACCGATACTTCTATTTTATGTTTTTTACTTCTACTGTGCTTCTACTCTATGCTACTCTTTTTGTTCTGTGATTCGGTCGCCATTTTGTGCTTCGGCGTCCCTCGAATTTTGCTTTGCTGTTTCTGGGGTTTACAAATATCAAATTTTCATTTATAAACGCCTACAGAGCGTTTAGATTTTCTCTATTATTGTTCCCAAAAGCTGTTAAAATAGACAAACCAATTGAACGAATTATGGTAAGTTACGTTTTTTTAATTTGTCAACAGGATTATTTAGATTTTAACAATATTTATAAAATATGAATATCTAAAAAACTGTATAAAAAATTTGCAATTTCAAGGTTATTAAAATTATATTCTGTATTAGAGCCGCAGGTCTGAACACACCACGAAGGTGTTTGTTGGCAGCCTGCCTCCAAACGTGACCGTCGAGGATCTGCGGCAGCTTTTTGCTCCATTTGGTGAAATAGCAGAATGCGATATAGCCAATCGATGTGGTTTCCTACATCTGGAAAACAAAGAGCTCGCTGCGAAAGCAATAGAGGAGTTGAACAATACCAATTTTATGGGAGGCCGTATTTCAGTTGAAAAAGGACGTGTTAAACCCAGAGGTGAGCGACGCATGCGAAATAATCGTGGGGGAGGAGAAGGACGTGGAGGGCGTAGGCGTGATGCTGGGCCATATTCACGAGATGGTGGTTACATGCGTGGTGGTCCTCCAAGAAATGGTGGGTACGATCAACCTGATTATGGTTATGGTGGTGATTATCGTGGAGGAGATTATCCTCCAAGAGGTGGATATGATGATGGGTACGACAGGCGTCCTCCGATGTATGATGATAGACGAGGAGGTGGTGGGGGATATATGGGTGGAGATAGAAGACCTTATAATAATGGGTATGATCGAAGAGGATATGACGATCGTGGTGGATATCCTGAACCCCCTAGACCTAGCTATGATGATAGGCGAATGCCACCTGGTGGCCCAACAGGATATGACGATCGGAGACCGCCAATTAATGATCGACGACCATTGATTGATGATCAAGGAATGGGACAAAGTGGAATGAGGCCACCTATGAATTCTTACGATCGGGCACCGCCTAGCAATGACATGTATAGCAGAAGAGAATCTGCTAATAAACCACTGTAAGAAATTTTTATTATAATATTTGTATTTACAATAGTCAAGATACTTATGTGTATGGATCATGTAAGAAATTTGTTACTTATGTACAGGGATGCCAGATTTTTAAATCAATGTTGCGGGACATAGACAAAAAAATGTAAATAGCTTTATTTTTCGTAATAATACAAATAAACATAAATATTCTTCTACATAAATAACTTTGCCAAACTAATCAACATAAATAAAAATTCTTCTACATAATTAAATTGACTTAAATCACATATCATACTTATTACTTAATGGGTTAGATTTATTTAAATAAAGAAGAAAGAAAACTTTATAAAAACTTTTTGAACTTTATAAAAATCCAATCAACGAAAAATAATATATATTCCTTAAAATAATTTCCATTAACATTAATTAAATTTAACAAAACTTAAAAAAATATATAACAACTTTAAATAATAAGTTTTAAAGTTTATAAAGGTATTACACTTAGAAATTATGTAACACACTTAAAAAAAACATCCTTCACATTTTTAAATCTTCTGATCTTCAAAAATGACATACTCAACGCCATGGAAAATAATTACCAATTAGATGCAGTGTATACTGACTTCTCTAAGGCCTTCGATAGAGTCATCCATTACATCTTATTAAAGAAGCTTCAGGTTTATGGTTTCTCGGAAAGTATTATTAGATGGATAAGCAGTTTTCTGTATGAGAGATCTCAATTTGTTAAAATTGGCAGGTTTGTTTCTAATGAAATCAATGTACCATCTGGGGTCCCGCAATGATCACATTGTGCACCATTACTCTTTGTCATTTTCATAAATGATCTATGTGAAGTTTTAAATGATTGTAAATTCCTTGGTTATGCAGATGAGATTAAAATATATAAGACCATTCGCTCAATATGTGATGCTATGATTCTGCTAGACCAGATAAACAAATTTGTAAACTGGTGCAAAGGCAATGGTCTACATCTCAACGTTAATAAATGCTATTTCATTTGGTTCCATAGAAAAACAAATATTTTAGATTTCAATTATAAAATAAATGACACCATCATACACAGGGTTAAAAAAGGGAGGGATCTTGCCGTAATCTTTAATGCATAGGTAAACTTCTTGGAGCATATTAATTCCATTAATGCAAGAGGGATGAAGGTTTTGGGCTTTGTGCTGCGTAGTTGTAGAGAATTTTCAGTGGATACAATTATGTGTGTTTATGTGGCACTAGTTCGATCTGTCATTGAATACTGCTCACCTGTCTGGTCACCTTCATACCATGTGTCAATTCACTGTATCGAGCGTGTTCAAAATAAATACTAAAACAATAAACGAGAGTATATTGTACTTGACTTTTATAAATGTTAGAAGGAATCAGAATAAAAAGTAACGTCGTAATTTGAACCAGAGTCCCGTTGCCATCCACATCCTAGCTTTACACAGCCTGTACTCTTCTATTTTAGGGATCCTTAATCTTCAAACTCTGCAGGACAGAAGAGTTTTAATCGATGTCTTACTGATTTATAAAATTTTGCACAGTTACTTCGATTGCCCTGATTTCGTTTCGTTAATCAAATTCAATGTACTACAGAGAGCATTAAGAAACCATGATACTTTTTATATTGATTTTCGTCGCACTAACTATAGCTGTAACTTTCCTGTATTTAGAGCATCTACATTTATAAATGAACATAACAGATATTTTTGGCGGTACCTTATTTGATATTAATATCTCAGACTATAAGTCCCCTATATCCTTAGGTTAGGATGTAAAAATTTGTAACCATAAATCTTTTTTGTAAGCTTCGTTTGTTACGTTTATTACTTATGTTTATTGCATTTTTTTTTTATTTATCGTTACTCTGCATTTCACATATGATTTATTTATTTATACTAATATATGTAATGTATTTTTGTAATGGGGTTATCCCGTCAATAAAGTTAATAATTATTATTCACTTTAAAAAAAGATTTACAACATAGAAACGATTGGCAAGCACTTTGAAACGCAAGTACATACATTCCTATTCCTAAACTGTGTAGGTTAAGATTATGTTTACATTCGCGCTTCTTGCTTAATTGTGATCAAATTCGAACAAAAAGGCCCTAATAGTTCAATAATTATTTATTTCAACTTTTTATTTATATTTTTTTTCGTTTTGTTAATAATTATTATGTTAAATTTTGATAATATTTATTTTAAATAAAATAGTAGTTATGTTAATTAAATATATAAATAGTTTTTATTTATGTGAAATAAATTTTTTTAAATAAAATATAGGTAAACCTGGGATTTTTTTAGATTACCTTATACAAAGTGCAAAAACATCAATTTATAGCTAAAAGCTCAAAGTGTAAATTTATTTTATCCAAAGTGCTCACTATTCATTTTACAGTGGTGTGATAAAAGTTTAAACAAACTTTTTCAAAGTTGTTATGTTATAGTTTAAATTATCCTTTTCCAAAGTGCAAACCAATCATTTTTTAGTTTGTTTGTCCAAAGTTAAAGCCATTTCTTTAAAGTGCAATTATATATTCCCCTTACTTAATTTAGCTTCATTCAATATCAAGTTCCCATCATTTTTTAAATATAATTGAAATTCAGAACATGTCATCTCAAAATTTTATTTTATCATGAGTTCACCCTCCAAATTTTTTAACAGAAGCCTCTTTTAACAAAGTTCTTCCTTTCCAGGCCTAATCCAATTATATTTTGCTTCCCACTGTGTATTATAATATGTCAAACTTTTTCTTTCTGGTGATATTTTTTTTAATTCGATTACGTTTTCTGCGGGACATTTAATTGTTATTAGTTATTACGGAACATATAAGCTCTAAACGGGACTGTCCCGCGCATTGCGGGACGTCTGGCATCCCTGCTTATGTACAAAGTTAAATTTCTGAGTAAATTAATAAATTATTTAGGACAGGAGGGTATGATCGGCAACCGGTGCAAAGTGGTTATGGAGGAAGTTATGGTTCAGCTGCAAATACAACTGCGTACGCATCGGCTCAATCCTCTGGATATGGTGGGGCTCCTGCAAATACAGGTTATTCGCAACAACCGGCTACATCATATAGTGACAATCGAGGAATGGCGAGTGGTTACATGGATACAAGACAGGCTGCACCTGCAGCAACAGGTTATTCAACACAGCAGGCAAGCGGCAGTTATTCAAATGCTCCTTCTGGAGGTTATGGAGACAATTATGGCATGCGTTCCAATCCAACAACATACGACTCGGCGTATCCTCCTCTTCCACAACAACGAGGGTGAGTAAGATACTTATCCGTTGCAATTTCAATAAATAATTTGCGGTTGTTCATATTGCGGCTTACGTTAATGCGTTTGTCATGTAAATGAAGTCTTCAGATATTATGAGTGTATTTTTAGTTTCGCAGGTGGTAATGGCCAAGGTCCTCAAAGAGATATGCCATCAGGTCGCAGATCTAATTTTAGTGCGTATTGAGAATAATTAGCGTCTTTGCGCACTCATTCAATATACTGGATAAATTATTTTAATGTGGATTGTAGATTGATTTCGTTTCTGTAACTCATTTTTATGCGATTGTAATTTACGCTAATAAATATGTATGTCACATTCAATAATACCTAACTTTTTGCGTATCTTTTTATTCTTTATTCCTCTCATTAAAAAGAAAAATATAATGTGAGAAAGTACAAAAATTAATTACTCTTCGCTTCGCTTATTTAATCATTTAATTTTTTTTATATCTTTCCTCGAATGCGTACATAATACAGGGTGTTTTATTTTAAATATATTGCTTTGAAACGAGTTTGAAAATCATTTAACTTTTATTTTCTTTCAAAAATTTTGGCTTCTAGAGAAACATAAGTTTAAATATAAAAAAAAAGATTACGCTGCGCAATTTTTACTAGAGTGATCGAATCTTTACATGCCTTTTTTAAGACAATTTTTTACGTCACGTATTCACGATTTATAAACTCTGTTCGGTCTCTGGACTGTGGAGATAAAAATAATATAATTCGTTTTCCACCGAGGCCGCCGAGAAAACTGTCGCAGACCGCTAGATGGCGCTAGTCCGCAGGAGCTATTTTTGCGGAAGAAATATTCGAATTTGCAATATTTTACGTTTATGCATAGTCGGAGACATTTCTACAACAAATTATTTCGATCGTTGTTTGTAGGTCTTATTTGCTTTTTAAATAAAACACCTTGTATCACTTTTTTATTCTTCTTAAGAAGCTTTCAAAAGAAATTTTCTTCGTATGGAAGACGAGGCTTCTAAACAATTAAGCTAAGCAATGACTGAAAAGATTTTTAAAGTACGAATTGAATACTTCAAAACCAAATTGTAATTTAAAAGTCATGGTTATACATTATTATGCATTAAAAAAAGAAGACTGGAGAATGGAAAATTAAGACTTTTTGAATCAAAATTGTACAGGGTGTATCAGACCACCCATGCCAGCCATTTATCTCAATCGTACATGACTGAAATAAAAAAATTAATTACCAAAGTGAACCTAAACAACCCATTGGTGACCTTATTTTTTTCCGGAACTATTCGGAACAGGAGATCACTTTGATTTTTTAATTAGCAACTTTTATTAAAATATGTTTTTACACGACCACTCCTAAAGTTGTCCCGTTATAAATTCTAATCAATGTGAAATGTTAATTTTTATAAAGTTTACCTGTCATTGTGCTATGTTGGTAATATATGCATGTATATAATCATCATGACTGTTCATGTTGGTTACATGCCATGCGTAAATAACCAACACAAAAAATTCTGCTTATGTTCATTCATTAATTTTTAGCTACTCGCTACTGCTCTTAAATTATCCCAACCTGGCAACACTTTTACCCTCTTCATTTTCATCAATATCCTGCTCCAAATAAACAAACAGCAAATATTGTTAATTATTTAAGATTTTAGATTACTTTTACACCAAATTATGAAATTTGTTTTTGTTTAAAGTTGCGATTGTGCAAAAAATGTTGTATGTACCTTGTGTAAATTGAAATTTTATGGGATGAGGTCGGAAACCCAACCAAATGTTTTCCATAGTTTAGAATTTATTCGAAAAACAAAAAAAAATTGTTAAAAAAAGTAAATAAAAATTATTGTATAATTTGAAGAATTTTATAATTTATAAACTCTTTCTACAAATTTTACAAAGTGATCTCTGGTTCTGGATAGTTCCGGGTTGTTCCAGAAAAAAATAAGTTCTCCAATGGATTGTTTAGGTTCACTTTGGTAATTAATTTTTTTATTTCAGTCATGCTGTGGTCTGATACACCCTGTATAAAGGCCGTTTTAGACGGGCACAATTTGGGAAAAGATATTTGGTAACATTTTAGCCCATCTAAACAGGCCTTACAGTAAGTTAACAAAAAAATATTTTCTCACAAAATATTTATTCAAAAATTAAAAGGAAAAGACAATTTATACTTTGGAAATAGTTAAATTGGCTGAATTAATTGATGTAGTGACTTCATATCATAAAAGATTTGATTAGATTTATTTAAATCGTCGATGAACTAGCGCTGATAGAAGAGATACTGCGTCCTGATTGTTTGCGGACAAATGTTGCGGTCGATTTAATGCGTTCAGAAGAGATTTTGCTTGCGTTTCTGGCCATTTTGCGGACTAGCGGAGATGGAATTACGTCTTTTATATCGTATTAAGGTGAGACTTATTGTGTATTTTTATACGTTTAATATGGGTTTAATATTAATACGAAAAACACTTTCTGAAATAATAAAATGCGGCAATAATTATCAAAAAATATTACTCCTATAATTTAGTGCGATGCTACAAATAATTTGATTTTGGTAACGTTTTTAATATGGAGTTTTTTAAATCACATTTTTTCAAAAATTTGTTAACTTATTTAAATGCGAAATTCTGTTTAAAGCTGTTTAAAAACTATCGTATTTTGCAACAAATGTGAGAATTCGCAGCTTTTAACGTTAAAAAAGCTGCAATAATTATTAAATAAGCGCTGGTTTCTCTACTAAGCTTCGTAGTTTTCTAAAAAGCATCATGAAATAACTTAATTGCTCAACAATCGAGCACTATCATTTTATTTTGTTGTGCTATTTGGCATCTGACGCTATAGCCTAGTTTTGATATGACAAAAACTTACTTTTAGTTTTAATACGATCAACTCACATTCGTTCTTTTTTTTATATTTCTATTTTTTAAAATATATGTCATGTTGATTTTCAAATAATTTAAACTTATAACTTAAGGGTCGAATGCACCATTGTCTCTTAAAATTTAAGGAACACTAAAACTAAGGCCCGGGTGCCCAGTTGAAGCTTAAGCTTCAAGTGACACACTAAAAAATTTACAGATTCCCATCATATTTCTGTAATAAATATGCATAAATATTTTTGCTCTTCCTTTCATTTAACCTTGATGCTTATAAATTTTCAAAAATATAAAATTAGGTATTGAAATATCTCATTTCTGATACAAAATTCTTGCTATTTATAATTTCATGTATTCTATAAAGTAAGAATTTGTAATAAAATATAAGAAATAAGAACAGAAATAGTAATTAAAATTATGTCGCTTGGCTGATTTAATAATGAAATATTAATATGATTTTCTCGAGTTTAAGAGTTGCACTATCTGAGAGTTATAACGTTTCCTCTTAATTGTTTAATTTTTTCTAATCAATTAAATAATAGTTTAGAAATGATAAAATTAACGCGGAAATTTATGCAACTTTAAATTAAGTACCTGCCGTATCTTCAAAACTATACTTTTACAAATATCTACATTATTTACCGATTTAATAAATCCTAAAAGTCGAATGTGTTATTTTCGTATATAAAGTAAAAACTTTTTGAAACTAAACATAAATCAAATTATTCTCTTAACTTGGAAGTTTAATGTATTACGTATTATTAAGAGCCTGAACGCTTAAATTATATACTTGCTATTTTTAAATCACTTTATTTAATTTACTATTGAAGTAGTCTTCCGTAAATAAAGTTTAAATGAGAATCAAAAACAAATATCACTAAATTATTTCTATATATACCTAATATGAAAATGTTAGAAAGAAACCCAAAAAAATATATCGTTAGAATAAGCAGATAGAAGATTCATGGCTAATTTGCCTAATCTTCCTCAACTTGATTTAAATCTACCCTTTGGCATGGTTTCTTATAAATGTAAAATTCTTTAGTGTCGAGCAATCAAATGCTTATAAAAATTTATAATTTTACGTTTCTTTGTACTATGTAATTATATTAATTTAAATGTTTGTAGTTTCAGGTGATCATAATAAGTGGTTATAATTGACAACGTAAAATATAAAACAGAAATATTTTTCAACAATAATTGAAAAGGAAAATATTATGGAAGTATCGAACCTTTTGTTTTTTGGACACGATTCAAGGTATTTTTTATTATTATTAATTGATAAAATTCCATAAATGTACTATTGTTTCGCGATCACCTTTACATAGGGTCCCCATAAATTGGCGCATAACTTCTCTGCTCCCGTTAATAGAAAAATATATAAAATAGATTTTTTATTTTTCCAGAACTCTAAAAACGGGCTATGTAAGGAAAGTGCTCATGAGTCATGTTAACATAAAATTTTTATTTTCACAACTTTTGACCCATTGTTGGACCGTCATAAACTCCTAAAGTATCTCTAGCTTCCATTTCCAAATTTTCCTCCTCACTTTCATCGTATTTGCTTTCATCCTCGATTCTTTTTAACTCTTTCATTATTCTGTTCTTCTCCACAACTTCCTCTACTCGACATAGAAGATCTAGTAACGCTGCTTTTGCATCTTTTTCTGCATTTTGTCTCTGAAATAAAAGATAGGAATTTAAAATCATAATAATTTTTATTAGTGAATTGATTTTTTTATTATTAAACTTTCTAATTTTGTTTTAGGGTCCTATTTTAGGTTGGCGAAAATGAAGAAAACATTTATTCATAAGCGATTTATGAAAGTTTTTTATAATTGAATTTTTTATGAAAATAAATATTTTATTAAATTGGTTTGTAACTAATTTGACACCTTCGAAATTTACATTTAGGTAAGTTTTAACCAAAGATTTTTTTGTCTGGTAAAACCATGAAAGCAATCGTTTTACGGATTTTAATACCAATATTAATTAACGGCAATGTTTCGATGGTTCCGTGGTTTGTTCATATGAATAATTTGTTAAAATTCGGTCTAGTAGAAGTTTAGAACTTCAATCCAAATTTTCTTATTATTATTTGAAGGCTGCGTGACGTTTGCGCGAGTTTTCTTATTGTTTTTACCTAGTAAACGTCGCGCAATCGTCCTGTAACGATTTCTCAAGTTTTGAAGAAAAATATGAAATCAGTAAGTGTATTTATGGTTGGTAAAAAGTATGTTTTTTTGCTTTATTTTGTTTTTCTCTTTTGTTCGAATTTTATTGATACAAGTGTGTAATATTGTAATTTTATAAAATACCAAAGTAAGAGCTGCAATTCGTTTCCTTTCATTGTCTAACTCCAACATTTCCTGCTTTTTAACTCGATCAATCTCTTGATTATACCTAAACTTCATTAACCAATGAGCCAAATAATGAATCGGATCTCTTGGTTGTTTAGCAGTAATTTCTGCGAGTGCTAATGCTAACGGCCTTCCTAAATGCTCTTTTAAATAATGCACATCATTCGAAGATAAACCACTTAATGTTGTTGCTAAAAAAGTAAAGTTTTGAACCAATATTTTTGTGTTACAGTACTTACAGCTTGTTATTGAAGTTGCTGTACTTTCCGATCCTTCACCATAAATTTCATGTGATAGAATCAATTCTTCTAATTTTAATAGAATATCAGAACCAAATCCTTCGAGTAACCCAAAATCTCTTGCCTCGTTCAAAGTGAGTATTCGACCAGACATCGTTTGTATTCTTCCTGATGCAGTTATTCTTAAACCACGCGCTTCTAATAATTCTAAAAATAACAAAATACAAAAAATTTCATTAAATAAAATTTAAGCTCTAAATAATTATTTGGTGATTCCTACAATCATAAGAATTGTAAGTTGTTTTCAATAAAAAAAAGCTAGAAAAAAGAAATTGGGTCGCTTACTTAATAATTTGTCAGATGAGCTTATATCCAATAAATTAAGTAAATCATTATAATCTTGAAGTTCCTTTTGTAACGCTGCAATTTGTCTTTCAATCTCAATTAACTGGGACGGAGATGCGTTGAGTTTCAAATTCTCTAATCTTTGCAATTCATCTAAAATCTCTTGGCGTTTTTGTTGAAAAAATTCGAGGTTTTGGCTCAGGCTACCTTTTATATTCTAGAAAAATTAATTCGGTTTAGAAAATTTGATCATGATAGATTTTTTTTGTATACATAGACTACGTTGCAGCTTGAATTCGGGCTTGATTTGACCTTTTACATGTACTTCAAATGGTAGAGGTCAAGCCAAGCCGACTTCAAGCTGGGTTGAGTTGCCCGAGATAAACGTAGTCATAATTTATGAGTGATTTATGATGAAACAAAAATGACTTACCAAAAGCTTATTTTGTAATTCACTAATCTCTGCAGTATTCTTGTGTTCTTTATCCTCAATTTCTTGATCAAGCTCTTCCAACAATTCACCAACTACATCTTGGTTTAAATCAGTTCTTTCAAGTAAATCTTTGCGCTGATTTAGTAATACCTCAATATCACTAGCATGCAACTGAGTTTTTTCAAAGATCATTTTTTCTAAATCGGAAATGGTAATATCCAAATTTTGAATCGAATTCAATCTTTGCTGCAAAAATGATTTCTTTTCAGCTAATAGTATCATAGCTGCCTCATGCCGTTGTTGAATAATCTTAAGTTCTCTTTAAATAACAAGAAAATACATTTTTTAATGCAGAAATATGAAATTAAAATATAAATTTGAACTTTATTTAAACCCATAATTACAATTTTTTACATAAACAAGTAAAAAATGGAATTTAATAGATCGGTTTTAAAATATTTTGGTATAAGCAGTAACTTTCTTCTCATTTCAAATATTTATATTGGATGTTTAAATATAATGTAGAAAAAAAGAAACGATAGTATACTTTTACCTTTCAATTTCTTCGACATCATTCTCCAACCGTTCGATGGAAGTTTTATACTCATGTATATTAATTTTTCTAGGTTCATACTCCTTCATTATAGTAGAGTGTTGTGATTTAATTTCTTTAATATTCCTCTCGAGTGAGTCCAGTGACCGATCAGCATTTTTACCTTCGAGAATTGATTGTTTTTGTAGCAAGAGGTTTTCAATGGCATGATCCTTTAATTTTGTCAAATATTCAGCTTTATCATCTATCTTTAGTATTTCCTGCGTTAAAGTACGCTGAGTAATACTGGTTAAACTCATTTTTAAATTTGAAAAATGGTGACATTTAAAAAATTACCGTTAATTGTAAATTGTAACGCCATCTACCGTTCATTATCTGAACTTAAAAAACATAACCTAACATTTAACATGTTTATTTTTTTAAGTATTTAAATGATAAAAAATAATACAAATAAGCAAAATGTGTGAAAAAATATCATCACAAGTCTTTCGTAGTGTTTTTAAAGTAATTGATAAAAATCATTTGCACTGGTTTCCTGGTCATATGGGTAAAGGTTTAAAACAAATGCAACAAAAATTGCGCACAGTGGATTGTATAATTGAAGTACATGATGCTCGCATACCAATTTCTGGGCGAAATTCAGATTTTAAACACACTGTGAGTGGAATTAAACCACACATACTTGTTTTAAATAAAGTAGATATGATTCCCACGAGTTTTATGCCGATGGTAAAAGAAAAATTGCAGCACGAATATGATAATATTTTATTTACCAACTGTAAGATTGATCAGTGTCCTGGTGTAACACAATTATTTCCTTTAGTACAAAAGTTAATAGCAAAATCTGATAGATATAATCGTTCTGAAGAGAATGATTTTTGTGTAATGATCATCGGTATTCCAAATGTTGGAAAATCGAGCTTAATTAATAGCTTAAGAAATAAGTTTTTAAAAAGAGCAAATGCGACTGCAGTTGGAGCTGAACCAGGTATAACACGAAGCGTGTTAATGAAGATTAAAATAAGTGAAAAACCGCTTTGCTTTCTACTCGATACTCCAGGAATTTTAACACCTTCAGTTCCAAGCACCGAAGTGGGTTTAAAACTCGCTTTATGTAACACCATCAAGGATCATCTCGTTGGAGAGGAAATAATTGCAGATTATCTATTGTATTGGTTGAATAAAAATCAACATTTTAGTTATGTCAAATTCCTTGGATTAAACGAAGCGAATGATAATATTTTAGAAGTTTTAACTCAGATTGCTATGAAGCACAATAAGATGTTAAAAATTAAAGATCATACTGGTTATGTAAAAAGACCTGATTTGAAATCAGCTGCCCAGTTTATGATTAGGTCTTTTCGGGGGGGTAATTTAGGTAGAATTTGTTTGGATGAAGAATTTCTGTATGAATCGTAAATTGTTAGTTAAATTATAAAAAGGCTGTTATTTTAGTTTTGTTCTAGTTATAATAAATTTTTTATGTTTATTCTTAAAAAAATAATTTTTTTTACCTACCCTTACATTGTTAAAAGTTTTATCGTTGGAATTAACACAAATGTAGTACTAAGCCCTACAAAATTGGTTTTTGTAATTCTCTGTAATTTGGTAAAAAAGCTCAAAACCAACGAATTTTTTATAAATTGATGTTAAAAGTTAAAGTTCGAAATTGTGTAAAAATAATGTATTTTTGTCTTTTGAGGTTCAAATGGTACAATAAAAAAATTCAGCAATACTGACTTACCTAAGCCCCTTTTGCCAAATTTCAAAGAATAGTATCATTTTTTTAGGAGTAAAAGATGCTCTGTGAGTCCTGCAGATACATGCGAGCCAGAAAAAATTCTTTTACTCCGAATAAAACATTCTAATTGCGAACTTTCTAATAAATATATTTTTGATTTTGTGGGACTTCCGGTTATACCGGAAGTGGATGGCAACTTTCTTATTTTAAATGGAACACCCAGTATATTTTTGCATTTTCGTGTTCTCCATAAAAATACCATTAAATTGCATAGTATAGTGTGGTCTACGATTAATACTTGCGGAATTACGCCCATTTGAAAATCGTATTTTTATGCAACTTCATTTACACCAGAAGTTGCACCCAACTTCGTTATTTTAAATGAAATATTTTGCTATTAAGTTTATAATATTAAATTTAAAAAAATTATGTTTAACTGTATGTTCGTTAATTTTCCAACTTCCGGTGTAAATGAAGTTGCATAAAAAATGGGATTTTCAAATAGGCGTAACTCCGAAAGTATTAATCGTAGATCACCCTATGCTAGGTCAATTTAATGGTATTTTTATGAAGAACACGAAAATGAAAAAATATACTGGGTGTTTCATTTAAAATATGTTGCCATCCACTTCCGGTATAACCGAAAGTTCCACAAAATTAAAAATACCGTTATTAGAAAGTTCGCAATTAGATTCCTCAGTAGACAAATTTTCAGAATCAAAAATATAACCGTTCAAAAGTTAGCAGCGGGGGTGGGGGGATTTACTTTATGTCCGCACTGTATAATAAATAATTTTAAATTTCGACATTTAATGTACATACAACACACAATACAATGTTATTGTATATTGGGTTGCCTAAAATGCATTTCAACTCTGCCTTTCTAATTCTTGTCAATAAGATTGTAACCGATTTACTTCGGAAAAGTAATGCGTCATTAAAATACAGTCTTCTGTGACGTTTGATAGGCTTTAAATCTCACTTTTTGTGTTCGCTGATTCTATGGTCACTTTGTACTGCCTAGGAGTAGAAATTAAATTTCTACATTTTAGGCAACCCAATATACTCTAACATTGTATTGTGTGTTGTATGTAAATTAAATGTTAAATTTTAAAAGCATTTATTATATTACTATTTTACAAAATTCGACATTTGAAGAAACGATAGCATGTTTTATTCGGAGTAATAGAACTTTTTGTGGCTCGCATGTATCAGCGGGACTCGTAGAGCTCGTCCCGCAATCCTACATGCTCGCCACAAAAAGTACTTCTTTTACTCCTAATAAAACAATATACCGGGCGGAAATGAAACTAGGGCCACCCCTGGCATTTCTTTATTTATGGAAATAAAAAATTAAAATTTTAGTATATTATATGATCTAAGAAAACAAATCTTATGAATCGAATAAATTTTTAATTTTACTTCCGGTTTATCAGGAAATGGCACCCACTTTCTTATTTTAAATATAACCCCCTGATTTTTTCTACGTAAAATCAAACATTTGTTAATTTTAAGTATGTTTATGACAAAAAAATATTTTTTTTCAAAACTTTAAGAAAAAAATGTTGAATTTTTTTTTTGGTAAAAAATTTGAGTAAAACCTACAAAAACTATTTTTAAACATACATATGGGATATCACAGTAACCGGAAAAAAACCCTCTATTTAATTAGGGGGTGGCCCTTATATCATCCCATTTAAAAAAGTAAAGATATTTCCAAAAAACGCTTCTTGAAAATTAAAAAAAATTATATCTCAAGAACGGTGAAATAAATTTTATAAATTACAATTTATTTTACGTATTTGTATTATTTAAAAATAGTTTTTGTAGGATTTATTCAAATTTTATACCAAAAAAAAAATTCAACATTTTTTCTTAAAGTTTTGAAAAAAAAATTTTTGTTGTCATAAATATACTTAAAACTAACCAATGTTTGATTTTACGTAGAAAAAATCAGGGGGTTACATTTAAAATAAGAAAGTGAGTGCCATTTCCTGATAAACCGGAAGTAAAATGATAGATTTATTCAATCCATAAAATTTGTTTTCTTAGATCATATAAGATACTAAAATTCTAATTTTTTATTTTCATAAATAAAGAAATGCCAGAGGTGGCCCTAGTTTCATTTCCACCCGGTATGTACTATTTTTGGCAGATTTTGGTTAAAAATCAATGATTTTTAGAATAAAATAGATAAAATTGTAACAAATATTGTCTATTGAAAATGTATATTATGTAAATTTAAGCAAAATTTTAGAAAAAAATTGGCCCATGGGGGGATCGAACCCGCGACCTTCGCGTTATTAGCACGACGCTCTAACCAACTGAGCTAATGGGCCTGTGATTTAAGTTACATAAAAACTACATTATAAGGTAGAAATTGTTATTAAAATATTAATAAAAATTGAATTGTTTTATTTAAATATTTCTTATTTGGACTTTTTGGTACTTAATACGTCATTTGTTTACTCATTATCTTCACTGTTATTTTTTTATTATTCAACTGGTTTTTATTATGAAATACCTAGACCTACTCATGAAAAAAAGCAATTTAAAACACTTAATATTTTTTGTAACAAAAATTAATTATCTATTTTATTAAATTAACAAAAAAAAGAGCTTCGATCCTTCATATTTAGATGACGCTAGTGGTTCTAACCAGCGGCCACCGTATATTTAATTTTTGATGTTGAAAAAGAAAAAAGTTTGTTTAGCTATTAACTAGCTCTTGTATATAAAATAAATTAAAAACATTGAAAAAATAGTAAGTAAATTTGAAGTTTATATTACCTTCATGTTGGCTATGACTGTAATCGGAAAAAATCCTGTATCTAAATAAAAAACGGACAAATGAATTTCATAAATTAAAAACGTATTTAAGTTTTTAAATTATTTTTGCCAGAAATATGTACAGTGTACAGTTGGTCCCAGCTGGAAGTACATAAATAATATGTACAAAAATATGGTGTTATACAGGGTGTCCCATTTGACTTTGGACTGTATGGGTATCTTTGTTATTATTAGAGATAGAAAGTCGGTTAAATGGACAAAGTAGTAGAGATTTTTTCGAATATTAATAATCCATTTACAAATAAATTGAATATCGCATCGTTCCAACGCTGTCTTGAAAAAACAAGAAAATGCGATTTTCAAAATATGGCTATAACTTCGTTATTTTCGTAGGTAGCAAAAAAATTTGTTAACTTAATACAGACAATTTTTTGTGTACAATGCAGTAAAATAAATGAATATTTTTTTTCGCCAACGGATTGACCGGAAATGAACCAAATTTATTTTTTTCTTATGTCAGCCATATTGGATTTACACATATTCGGAATTAGTGTATTTTTCTGAGTCATTTGATATGAAATAATTTTATTTTACTAACCAAAAATGGCCTTGAATAGATGTAAACTGTCAATACATATGTGATAAGATTTATTTTACATTTAATATTTTAAATAGTTACATTTATGTTATTGACAATTTACATTTCTTAAAGTCCATTGTTAGTTTGTAAAATCAAATAATTTTATTTTTTTTAAATATGACATATGGTAAACCAAATTATTCAGAAAAAAATAATGATTCCGAATATGTGTAAATCCAATATGGATGCTATAAGAAAAAAATAAGTTTGGTTCATTTCCGGTCAATCCGTTAGCGAAAAAAAATATTCATTTGTTTTACTGCATTGTACACAAAAAATTGTCTATATTATGTGAAAAAACTTTTTTGGTAGCACAGAAAATAACGAAGTTATAGCCATATTTTAAAAATCGCATTTTCTTGTTTTTTCAAGATAGCGTTGGAACGATGCGATATTCAATTTTTTTGTAAATGAATTTCGACGAAAATGTCATAAATTTTCTGACAGCGCGGCCGTGGAAATTAGAAAATGATATTATAATTTAATCCTTGGCCATAAAAAATATAATTATTTAGATTTGATGACTAATTCAGATTTTTAGTATTTTAGTAGGCTCGTGGGGGGGGGGGGGGGTGCGATTGCTCCCATCGCCCCCCTCCTGGATCAGTCCTTGGCATTACATGGAGATCTTTGTTTTTAATAAAGTTAAAAATTTGGTTAAATGGGACAATGCTGTACATTCTTTCATAGTCATTCAAATGATATCTAAAATATTCAAAAAGTTTAGACGTACTTTCAAATTGATTACTTAAAATTGTGGGTTTCCATTAAACAAATTGATGACGTCACGCTCTAAAACAGTATTCTACAGTCTACTATCTTCACAAAATAGTACAATAGTTGACGAAGCAGTACTTTCATTCAAAAACACTACTCAAAAAATGGATGAAGAGTCTTAGATGAAGCAACAAGAGTCAAATCTGAGAATAGCTTAGAAGAAAGAATATTTTCAATAAAGGAAAGAGCATTGATGAAAAATGAAAGGATAATACTCATATAACAGAATTGTCCAAGAAAAAGTTTTTTGATGAAAAATTAAAAATCCAATTGATGGAAGGTTAAATGGTAAAGTAGGTACAACAGTAGTATTAATTGATGATATGTACATCATTCAAAAACTTGTCAATTAAATGGATGAAAAGTCTTACTTAAGGCACCAAGAGTCAAATTTAAGAGTAGTTTAGAGTTTAGAAGAAAAGGATATTTTCAATAAAGGAAAGGGCATTGATGGAAAATGAAAGGATAGTGTCCAAAAATCAGAATTATCCAAGAAAGAGTATTTTTGATGAAAAATTCTAAAGCTGAGTAGAAGAAAGGAATAAATTAATGGAAGGTGAAAGGTGAAAGGTAAAGTAACAACAGAGCAGGGCCGGATGGGCAACTCACTAGCAGCCCGGGAAATAACATTTGTTGGCCCATTTTTTATTTTTCGATATGAATCAAAAAGGATATACTTTTTCTTATATGTATAGAAACTGATTCTTGAAAAAGAATCCTTTAATATATTGAATATCCCATATTATAGTCACTTTTCGGAACATGCCAGAGAAAATTTACAGGAGAGTAACAATCTTATAAAATGAAGATTGATATTCAGTTTTTAATTATTATGTAGGATGCCAATCAGAATCAAGCTACGGGTATTCAATTCGTTTTCAAAACTGCATAGAAACGTGATATATATCACATATGTGTTAGTTAGGAACGACTTTTAGCTAGATTGGTTTTGGAATAATAACGAAAATCGCAATTTTTGTTTTTTTGCGATATTTTGTGAACAAAAATGACACATGAAATTCCTTTTTATATCCATGTATGTCTTCGAAAAACGGGCACCCTGTATAATTTTATTTATTGAAATAAAAATTTAAAATTTGACTGCATTTTATGGTTCAAGAAAACGTTTTATAAACATTAAATTATGTACTAAACATTTTATCATTTCCGGTTTTGCTCGAAATAACATTAACATAATTTCTTTTGTAATGTAACACCATTGCTTAGTTTGGATTGGAGCAATTTAAAAAAAATAATATTTTTGTGAAAATAATTTTAATTTTTTGGGAAATTAGGAAAAAACTTTTATTTTCATCCGGATTATTTGATAAAAACTACCAAAACTTATTCTAAATCGTCGGCTAGCAAACAAAAGGCACTAAGTCAAAAACACATTTTGGTTTAATACTGTAAAAAAGAATTCGTTTTAATTAGAATCTAGATTCTAGATTAATTAAAGAGTCAAGCCCGTTATATCTATTAGGACAAAAAATCCATGGCCTATAGCCCACTTTGAAAAAGGGCTCGGCCAACAATGGAGTATTTTTTTTGTTTTAAATATAACACTTTTCTAAAATCTACACCATCCGAATGGAATGTCGTAAATTTCTAATTAGAAAACATTTTTTGCAATTTAAAATTATCATCAAACGTATTGTATTTTGTGAATTTTATACAAGATATGTTCCAAAAATGAAAAAGCTATTCAATACGTTATATTTTTACAAAGGTTCTCAATAAAGTACTGAAGCCGCCATTTATGGGACAGCCTGTACCATTAATTAGTTTTCTGGAAATTTAAGAAAAACTAACATTGATAATCTTAAAAATTTGATTTAAGTTCAATTAGTTTTAAGTAAAATGTAGAACTTTTTTAAGATGTGTGAGTTTCACTTAAATTTAAAATAAAATGCATATTTAAAAAATTCATGATTTCTCCAAAATTAAAATATAAAGAATAATTCAAAGTTCATCACTTT
Source organism: Stenus bimaculatus (assembly GCA_963971135.1). Taxonomy (NCBI): domain Eukaryota; kingdom Metazoa; phylum Arthropoda; class Insecta; order Coleoptera; family Staphylinidae; genus Stenus; species Stenus bimaculatus. Next base: position 14,342,697 of record OZ020181.1, read on the forward strand.
AAATTCCAGGATATTTCTAAAGTGAAAACAAACGAAATTTTCAATAAATTCGTAATTTCTGTTTCAAAAACCTTTATTATTGGAAATTACTTTTTTCTGAAAATTTCTGAATATAAACGATGGCCAGAGAGAAACAAAAAAAAGTGGTTATCCAAATAAAAACGGATACAAATAATATCATTAGAACCCTTTGATCGTTTTTCGAAAAAAATTGTAGTATGGTCTGTCCATTTTGCAAACAGGATTTTCTATTGCAGTCTTACACACTGAAGGTATAGGAAGTGTTCATAAGTGCAAGCGAGGGAAAAATCCTGTTTGCTAAACCGAGAGACTTTATATGGGCCAGTGAAAGTATCGTGGCCTAATGCCCGGTTAACTGATAAGACGGCACTGTGAAGAGTATTTTAGAACTACTTTTTCGAATGCTACGAAGCTTTGAAATTCAATTTACACAAATCAAATTTTTTGACTTAGTACCTTTTGCTTGGTAGTCCACGAAATAATAGAAATATACCTAAATATTCCAGCAGTTTTTGAGATGTTTTGTACTTTTTTAAGAAGCATTATTCCAAATATCTTTTTTTAATAAATTAAGATTTTGGGTAATTTCGGTTTCCGGCCCGACGAGCCTCTAGCACAACATCCACCGGGAAATTCCCCATTTCCCTTATGGCCCACCCGAACCTGCAACAGAGTAACTATTGAAGATTTTGATGATAAATTTAAAGTATGCGAGTAGAAAACTGTAGTCACAATATCGATGGAATAGGATTTAAAAAAAAAAAGATAATTTTGATAAAAATGGCGGTTATTACCCAGTAAACCAAAAGAGGTAATATTTATGTAAAATATATATAACATGTAAGAAAATTTATGTAAAATCTAGAGAGAAATTAGGGATAAATCATGTCAGGATGTCAGCCATATTTGGGGATAGGTTATTATGTGTAAATTATGTAAATTTTTATATATAAAATATATATCAGATATAAGTAAATAAAAACAAAAAATATCATTTTTTTGCTTGGACGGTACAATGTAATAATTAGCTGCTACCAGGCCATTTCTAGTAAGTAATCACAAGTATAATACATTAATATTATCTTCACCTAACCGTTCGACCATCGAGGCTTTATGAAATGAAGACACAAAAACATTGTTTTAAAGCAATTCCACATATATTATATTTGTTTTAATACAAATAAAAAAAAATTAAAAATAAATTAGTGAAGTTAAAAGAAGTTCAATTATATATAAAAATTAAGTAGTTAAAATTATTTTTAACAAAATAAATAAATTATAAATTATAACTCAACTTTTTTCTAATAATGTCGGTGTTGAATGTTGGATTTCTTTGGTAAGCGCAATTTTGCAGAATATTTTGCTTTTATTATTTTATGCATAATATCCTTGGCCAGAATTTTTATATATTATTTTCATAAATATATTGAATATTCATAAATATAAATTAGTCAAGTTAAAAAAAGTTATAACAAAATAAACAATGAATTTTAACCCTTCTCGCATAATTTAAAAAAAAATTAAGAAAAAATTCTAAACTTTAAAAATATTCAAAATAAAGACATTAAATATAAAAATTAAGTAGTTAAAATTGTTTATAACAAAATAAATAAATTCTAACCCAACTTCCATACATTTTTCTAATAAGTTATTTTATTTTATATTTTATGTATGAGTTATTTACATAAAGAATATATGTAAATAATTTATGTAGGTATATTTTACATTAAATGTCTAATGTAAATAACACAGGCGATATTTTACATTAATAATAAATTATTATTTATATATAAAATATACATATACGAACTTATGAATTGTATATGTAAATAATTCTATATAAATAACACATTATAAATTTTACTTATTATTTACATAGAGAAAATAATATAATATTATATATGTAAAATATACATATATTTTATGTTAAATTAGCTACATAGGAGAATTTACGAGCTATCTATGTGTGTTTTATATATAAGTTACAAATTGGTTTACTGGGTAGTTATTAGGAAAAAATCGAAAATCGGCGAGCAACATTCTCAAAAAAGGTATTGTAGACAAAAAGACTAGACTTTTTTAGGTTTTTGATAGAAAGGAAGAAGGTCCTGTCCATCTAAAAATATTATAAAAAAATGGCCTTTTCGAAAAAAAAACTGTGTGTGGATCGATTCAAGTCGATGATCTGGTTATTACCCTGTGTAAAAAAATAGAGTGAAAATGAGTGAAGAATTTCTGAAATAATTTTGATCAAAATAATAATTATTGGCTTTATTTTTAGTACATTGATTTGCTAATTATTATTTGGTTAATTACATAACATTAAACTAATAAAAAATTAAAAGCTAAACAAAATACCGTAAATAAATAATTTAAGCGAAAAAAAGTAGGTATTTAATAATTTAATTACACATCTAATTTGAATTAATCTAAGCCTGCAGCAACTTCTGCTGTTACCTCCTAAGCTGAGTATATTATTAAGTTGGCAAAATAAATTACATAAACGACGTTTAGCGTCTACCTTCATCCGATTTCAAAAAAATCTCAAAACGCGCATCCTCTAATTTCAAACCCAGCAACCTCACCTCGAAATTTCCTGAAATTACCGGTTGTCGCCTCGGTAATCACAAGAAACCAAACATTCTTAAACCTCAGACGTATAATTTCAAAACGCAGGGTTAGAGCCCAAATTTTTATACCTGATGGCAAGTTTTAATTGGAATTGCAGCAATTAAAAGATAAGAATTGAGAAATTGAGGTTAAGGAGTTCACACAAGTGATACATTGTTTAGAAATTACGCAAGAAGGCGCGGATGCTCAAGTGACTTAAGTTAAGATCTTGATGCGCAAACACATTTTCTTCTCAAAATCAAAACAAAGATTTACACTGAAATCGCTTGCGATTGTTGTGCAAAACGAGATAAAAATGCACGATTAAAATTGTGAAATTATTGAAAGCGACACCTGAATCCTCGATGATTGCAATTATTTTTATTGTTAATTGTTACGAAAAATTTTAATTAAAAAAGGAATATTAAGTATTAAATTGCAGTGTATAAAATTTGAACGTGTTTTATTCGAGACTTGTAAAGAGCACACCTGTTCAAAATGGACGGCGGCATATCGGATGCATGTTTGATAGCAGATAACACCGATAGGCACCCAGCTGCTTCCGGTTACGGTGTATCTAACAGTGTTCCTCTTATGTACAACTTTATTCATACATTAAATATGCAAGTTGATGTACATACTCGTATGTAACTAAATACACACGTGCATACAAATTAACTGCAATAAATTTCGAAACTTAAAAAATATAACTCGTCTTTTAACTTTACTGCAATAAAGCCCATAAAATAAAATCCCTCATTAAAATTTCCATCAAAATTCATTTATTCCAGGAAGCTCCACATTTTATTAATTATCAATAATTCACTTTTAATTACCATCGTTATTATAAATATTTTATTCACATTTAAAGCAATTTAGATATTTATATTTCAATAATTGGAAAATTGACATAAAAACGGACTTATCGTCTGCGAAATTTACTACAACAAAAATATATTTCAATTTTGTTACTTAATATGACGCTGATGTGTTTCAGAATATTTGTTAAAATTTATGATTAAATTAAATTTTATTATTAATTTACAAAAATACAGGGTGTCCCATTTTAAGTAATCCAGCTGAATATCTTGAAAACGAAGCGATTTCCTTAAAAATGTTTCAGACAAAAATTGTAGCGATTCGAGGGGGACATTTAATAATGCCATGGGTTTTTAATTGTTATGGGGTTTTATGGGAAAACATTTTTTTTTCAAATGGGAACCCCTATTTTTTATTGTAGATTCGTAATCTATGGAAAATAATAAGAAAGTTTTTTTTCTAAAATTTCAATTTTTCGCTATATTCACCAAAATGAATACAAATTTTGGGATTTTCGATACAGTTTTACTAAAAAACTAAAGGTCTATAAGAAACCTCGCAGGAGTCAAAAAGTGCTTAAATTAAGGCTAGGATTAATAAAAATTATTATTTTACTCTATTAAAAAAAATAAATTTAAAAAAGTTTATTTTATTTTTTTTATTTTTTAAGAAAAATATTATTTTTTTTTTACTTATAAAATTTAAAATAAAGTCAAAGGTAATTAATTAATACACTTAAAGATATTTGGATCTGTTCTTAAATTACGAGAGCTGGTCTAAATAAGATGTTCGAATATTCCTCCATTTTGTTCAATACACATGTTTACTCGTGTGCGAAAAGCCAATGATACATTTCTCAACATTTCAGGAGTGATACTTCGAAAAGCGTCCGTACTTCGTATCATAATATCCTCTCCAGTTGTAGTTGGTCGTTCATAAACCTTATCTTTTATGTAACCCCATAAAAAATAATCCATTTTTGTAAGATCCGGAGATCTTGCTGGCCATTCGTGTACTTTACTACCAATTCCAATCCACATATTAGGGAATTGGTTATGTAAAAATGTTTTAACAATTCTGGCAGTGTGGGGTCTAGCTCCGTCCTGTTGAAACCACATTCGCTGTCTTAAATCTAGAGGTACATCTTCTAAAAGAGTAGGCATTTCGTTTTGAATTATATTCAAATAAACATGTTGGTTAAGATTTTCTTCATAAAAAAATGGTCCCACAAGCCACAAGATACTCATCCACTATTCCAGCCCAAACGTTTATAGACCAATGCCACTGTAATCTATGATATCTTTGCCAATGTGGATTATTTTCAGAATAATAATGAGCATTATGAAGATTTACTCCACCCATGTTGTCAAATTTTGCTTCATCAGTAAAAAGTACGATCTCTTCTAACTTGATTCGTAGCCCATATGCAAAAATTAAGTCGGCGGATGTAGTCATCTTCTTTAATTTGTTGGGTTAAATGAACATGATATGGGTGTGATTTATGGTGTTTTAAAATTCTGTTGGCAGAAGATTTAGGAAGTCCATGAAGACGCTGAATTTTTCTTGTAGATGTATGTAGATCTTCATTTACGGAAGCTAATGCTATTAATAAGGGGAGCATCTTAGGACCAGTTTTACTACGTTTTCTTCTAAGAGAACCGTTTTCCGCTCTTTTCACGAGCCTCCTAATATTTGTATGATTTGGATGACGCAATTGTGGAAACCTCTCAGCATAAAAACGTGCTGTGTTCAGATAGTTATCATGGCATTCGCCCAAAACTTTTATAATATTCACTATTTCTCTAGGTGAATAATCAGCCATTTTATGAGAGACTGATTTTAAATAATCACAGTGGCTTTAATAACAATGAGCATCTACAAAACACTAATCTGTCACAATATAACAATTATGTGCGAAACACAAAGTAGGCTGAAAATGAAATTCCTTTATTTTTAGAAGCCTTCTTCCTTAATTGAAAAATATTATTTAACATATTAAATTGCAAATAAAATTGAAAAACCGTTTTGAAACCTATTGTTTCCAACCTTTGACTTTATTTTAAATTTTATAAGTAAAAAAGAAATAATATTTTTCTTAAAAAATAATAAAAATAAAATAAACTTTTTCTTAAATTTATTTTTTTTAATAAAATAAAATAATATTTTTTATTAATCCTTGCCTTAATTTAAGCACTTTTTGTCTCTTACGATTTTTCTTATAAAGCTTTAGTTTTCTAGTAAAACTGTATCGAAAATCCCAAAATTTGTGTTCATTTTGGTGAATATAGCGAAAAATTGAAATTTTAGAAAAAAACTTTCATTCCAAACTTTCTTATTATTTTCCATAGATTACGAATCTACAATAAAAAATGGGGGTTCCCATTTGAAAAAAATGTTTTTCCATAAAACCCCCATAAAATCCCATAACAATAAAAAACCCATGGCATTATTAAATGTCTTCCTCGAGTCGCTACAATTTTTGTCTGAAACATTTTTCAGGAAATCGCTTCGTTTTCAAGATATTCAGCTGGATTAATTAAAATGGGACACCCTGTATATACAGGGTGTATCACGAGACGTTCGATTACGTGAGTATCTTTGTAGTTAAATTCCATCAGATCCAGCTAGATTCTCCTCTAAAAATTCATGTATTGATAATATCGTCACTAATGTTCCAAATTATATAGCCTATAACTATCCATCATCTATCTCAGATCATGAATCCCAAATTATAAAAATATACAACCAGAACAGTACAATTGAACCAGAAAGGAAATCTAGATCGTACTCTAAGAATAATATAAAACGCTTTATAGAATCAATTGAGAAAGAGAAATGATAAGAGGTTTACTATAATACTGATAACCCAGATGCATCCTACAATAGATTCCACTCAACATTTCTTTCATCATTTTGAAGAAGTTTTCCCAGAAAAGAATACAAAATTTAATACCAAATGTATACCAATTATTGAAACGTAAGAGCTTCATGAGGGAAACTATGAATTTCATATACAGGGTGGACCAACGAAAACGAAACAGACGAGTTTTGAAATAGTTAATAAAAAAATTTGAAAAAATGCTCGGACAGGTCAACTTTAGTTTCGAGGGGGACATATTTTGCAATAGAGCTGATTCAAAAATCCATTCATCCCTGCGCCCTTTGGACACAACCCCTAAAATTTTAATAGGGATGGTGGGGTAAGTAATACCTCGTTGGAAAGATCTTTTTACCCAGAGTAACATACAAAAAAAAAAGTTAAATCGATCGATTCGTTTTAAAGATATTCAAAATTTAGCAAGTAGAGTTTTTATACCTTATAAAATGAACACCAAGCCTTCAATTTTAAGTATTTTGATAGGGTAAGTAATACCTCCTTGGAAAGTTCTTTTTACCACAAGTAACATACAAAAAAACAAAAGTGAAATCGATTGGTTTGTTTTAAAGAATTCAAAATAAAACAGTATTGCACATTATTTTTTATTTAACCAAACTAAACTTAACTAATCTTTTTGAAGAAAACTTAACACTTTAAAGAATCCCATCGATCCCGACACTTCCAAGAATGTTTTTTATTATTTTATTAAATGTTCGAATTGAGTTCCACCAACCTCCATGCAAACGTACAAATTTTGCTCAAAGCGAATTCTTACATTTTGTAACATTTCAGCAGTAATTTCTCGGCATTCATTAATAATTCTCTGTCGTAACTCTGCTAGAGATTCTGGTTCCGTTGCGTAAATCTTACTTTTTAAATGCCCCCAAAGGAAAAAATCAAGGGGAGTAAGATCGGGAGATCGCGGCGGCCACTCCAAAGCTCCTCTACGCCCAATCCATTGCCCAGGAAACGTCGTATCCAAGAATTCCCTAACAGGCCGTGTGTAATGAGGAGGGGCTCCGTCTTCTTGGAAAATCAGCTGGTCTTCTAAATAACGATCGTCATTTTCGATAATATCGTCAAGAAATGGATGAACAAAGGTTTGAAGTAGATCCAAGTACATATCCCCTGTTCTATCTATTTTCTAGATGGTAATCTATTACCATCTAGAAAATAAGGACCAATAAGACGGTCTCCAAAAATTCCAAACCACACATTCAATTTTTGAGGAATTTGAGTGTGAACCTCATGAAATACCCTAGGATTCTCATCCGACCAATATCGACAATTATGACGATTAACGGTTGAGTTTAAGAAAAAAGTGCACTCATCAGAAAAACAGATATTATAAAGATAATTTTCATCAGCAATTATCCGTTCCGTCATCACCTCACAAAATTGCAGTCGCCTATCAAAATCATCTTCATTTAACTCATGAATTAAATGAATTTTATAGGGATGATATTTGTGAGCTTTCAATATTCGGCGAATGGTTGTTCTGCTGATGTTAGTCACAGTCTCCAGTTTTCTTGTGCTTAAAGTTGGATCTACAGCAACTTGTCCCAAAACACCTATTTCAACGACCTAATTTCTTATTGGACGAACATTACCAGGATCGCGTTTCTTATTACCAACAGAACCAGTATTTTTAAATTTTGCAACCAACTCCAGAACGTATTTTCGGTTACAATGTTTGTTTGGATGTTGTTCATTAAATAAATTAGCTGCACGATGAGCATTCTCATCGTTTTTAAAATAAAAAGTGATTAATTCAACCCTTCCTGGAATTGTATAAACCATTGCTACAGGAAGCTTTTGCAGAAGTTCACAAAATTTTAAATGTTGATTTCTAATAATCATAAACAGTTTTAACACGTTGAAAATCACTACTAATACAAAATGCAACTGATAAAAAGAATCTCAATGTGGTTATAAATCGTTTTATGTTTTGCATTGTTTTGTTCCAGATGTTACAAAATTTTAAACAATTCCTCGAATAAATTTAAATTTGTTTTTTAAAATCTCTCTTTTGTACAAAATGAAAATAAATTGCGTTTTACATGTTTTGGTATGTTACTTTGGGTTCAAAGATCTTTCCAAGGAGGTATTACTTACCCTATCAAAACACTTAAAATTGAAGCCGTGGTGTTCATAGCACAATTTTAAAGGCATGAAAACTCTACATGTTAAGTTTTGAATATCTTCAAAACGAATCGAAGGATTTAACTTTTTTTTGGCATGTTACTCTGGGTAAAAAGATCTTTCTAACGAGGTATTACTTACCCCACCATCCCTATTAAATTTTTAGGAGTTTTGTCCAAAGGGCGAGGGATGAATGGATTTTTGAATCAGGTCTATTGCAAAATATTTCGAAACGATATTACTTACCCTATCAAAAGACTTAAAATTGAAGGCGTGGTGTTTATAGCACAATTTTAATAGTATATTATTCAACGAGCGAGTAAAGATAGCCATTACTCACGAAGACCGAAATTGCGACACGAGCCGGCAGGCGAGTGTCGTAAAAGGTCTGAATGAGTAATGGCTATTTAATCGCGAGTAGAATACTATACTTTATCTACGACCATTTTTCACTTTTATATTCCTATCTATTATTGTCATATTGCTGGCCGTTATTTTCATTAAACACCTATGTTTACTCTAGATTTTTGTTCTATGGCGTAAAATTGACAGCCCAATTTAACCTCTAAAATCACCTGACACCTAATTATATTTCTTATATTTTTAATGTTTCTCCAATCCATAAAGGCTCTGTATGCCATATTATACCTGTCTTTTGATTTATTTGGTAATAAATTTTGGGTTGTTGTTAGCGCAGTTTCTAGTATTTCTGGGGGTGTGCAACTTTCACTTTCTGAATCCACTCACGCTTTTTATTATTTTTGTAATTATATTTTTTAAGAAATATGTTTTTAATTTGCAATAAATAATTACTTTTATTAATATAATGTAATTGTAAATTCACTTTGATTCACTTTCTTTAAAAAATTTATATTTCAAATTGAAATTATTTTGACAGCGGCGCACGCAAGTGAAGATGGCGCCGTCACATTCTATTCGTGTAACCTCGTTACCGGTCGGTTTTTAGCCAACTTCAGCCCGTTTGTTATGATAAATGTTTTGAAAATGCTGTCTCGTGATTGGTTCCAGCTAGTGTGTTATGGAGAGACATTTGATTTAAATGGAGATATAACACACGGCTAAATTGTAATGATTGTCATTAATTAATAAGAAATGGGTACGTAATTAACATGTTATTCAATAGTCATAGATAAAAGACATGAAAACTCTACTTGCTAAATTTTGAATATCTTTAAAACGAATCGATCGATTTAACTTTTTTTTTGTATGTTACTCTGAGTAAAAAGATCTTTCTAACAAGGTATTACTTACCCCACCATCCCTATTAAAATTTTAGGGGTTGTGTCCATAGGGCACAGGGGTGAATGGATTTTTGAATTACTTCTATTGCAAAATATGCCCCCCTCGAAACCAAAGTTGACCTGTCCGAGCGTTTTTTCAAAATTTTTTATTAACTATTTTAAAACTCGTCTGTTTCGTTTTCGTTGGCCCATCCTGTTACAAGCAGTCTAAAGACCACGAGTACAAGAGCATCTACCTAAACTATAAGAAGTCATATGATGAATATATGGATCAGCAGCGGAAATTACAGAACACCAATGCTATCCTGGAAGCAACAAACACTCCAAAAACCGTATGGCAAATAATAAATAGAGAGACTGGTAGAAGGAAAATTTGAATGAGTGAGGAAGAAACCCCAACAGCAGAAGAATTTGAGATATTTCTAAGAAACATTACAAATATTACTGTAGGCACAATTCCAAGCACGAACGTTAATCCCATGGATTACCTAAAAGACCGAGCAGATAACTCAAGTATCCTCTTCCTTTGTACTGAAAATGAAATAGAAAAGCAGATTGGAAACATTAAAAGAACATTTTCTAAGGATATTCATGGCTTAGACACTTTCATTTTAAAATTAGCTAGCAAATACAAGGTGTCCCGTTATTCGACCGACAACGTTTAACTGAAGATTCCTCACCTCAAAATAAGTCGATATGACCCTATTTATCTATTACCAAAAGTAAACCCCTGAGGAGTTATAAGCTTTTGAAGTTGAACTAAACAAATACATTTTTCTTTATTGCGTCCAAACCAATGAAGATTTTATGACGAAATTTGGCGTACTTGAGTTTTTATAAGAAACGCGCACTTTGTAAAAAATTAGACAAAATTTAACATCTGCAAAGGGTTTAAATTGAAGAGGATGGGCATAAACCTCCTTAGAAGTTTTTAGTCTCTTAAGATATTAATATTAAAGTTACCAATTCCTATTTAATCATTCAATTGTAAGATTTTTTGTCTCTTATGTCTTCCAAAAAAATTATGCCGTTCCTACGAAAAATGTAAAAAAGAAATTCGGTGAAAGACTAATTTAATTAATAACTTCACATTATCTAAGTGAAGTTGCATGAACTTAAATTTTAATTTTTTGGAGAATATCTAATGTATTGTTAAAGTTTACCAGTTTAAACGGTATTAATTTAAAATGAAACAAACGAAGAAGAATTAATTTAACAGTTTTATTAAAAAAATTATTGTAATAAATTAGGTGCATGTTCAACGTGAGTGCCCTCTGAATGAATACAAGAATTAATACGGTGCAAACATGAAAATCGAATAGATTCAAAGACATTTGGGATTTCATGTATCTCATTGGTTGCGTTGACGATTCGTACCCAAAGATCTTCTCTGCTTTCGACTGAAGTACTGTAAACGGTATCTTTTAAACAACCCCAAGAAGAAAAATCTAGAGGATTTAGATCCGGTGATGGCGGTGGCCAAGTGACTGGAGCATCAGCACCCCGACCAATCCATCGGCGAGGAAATTTTTCATTTAAATAATTTCTCACATTTATTGAAAAATGAGGGTGGGGGGGGCTCCGTCTTGCATAAACCACATCTGTGCTCTGATGGCAAGGGGTACTTCTTCTAGTAGTCCAGTAAGATTATTTCTTGGAAAATCTAAATACGACACACCATTCACTCTTGGTGGTAATTCAAATAGCCCTATAATATGATTGTCGATTATACCTGCCCACAGGTTGATGGAAAACTGCCTTTGATCATTGGCTACAATTTTCTCATGGGGATTTTCATCCGACCAGCTATGCAAATTATGCATTTTAATCATTCCGCTTCTTGAGAAGCAAGATTCGTCAGTAAACAAAATTATTCTGGCCATATTTGGATTTTGGTCGTATTTGCGTTTGAACCATTGGCAAAATAACAATCTATTGTTCAAATCAATCGGCAGCAATTCTTGAACTTTGCGAAAATTGTATGGATGAAGTTTTTGAAGTGTTCTGTGTACGGCATTTTTTTGAATTTGTAATTGCGTAGAAATCTCTCTTACACTTACTCTGCGATTCTCCTCCACACATCCCAATATTTGTTCTTCTGCCTCTACTGTTCTTATTGTTCGTGGGCGCCCTACATTTCTACGATCAGTTTCCAGTTTACCATATTCACGCAAACGACGATCTACGTTAGCAAATGTTGTATGATGAGGAGTTTGACGATTTGGATACTTCTCAAAATATGTTCTAGCAGCAGCTCTACCATTACTGTGACATTCACTGAATACTAGGTGCATGTCGGCATATTCAATAAATGAATTGATTGCATCCATTTTATAAGTAATTTTTGTAAATTAAAAGTTACTGTATTATCTATTATGACATCAATGTTCTTACTATGGTTTTGGTTTCGAAGGGCGACTTAATATTGAAACAATAGGAAAAAGTACTTTGTGTTGCCTAACTTTGCTGTTTTGCACTAGTTTTATTTTTCTCATTTTCTGCAAGAACGGCATAATTTATTTGGAAGACATAAGAGACAAAAAATCTTACAATTGAATGATTAAATGGGAATTGGTAACTTTAATGTTAATATCTTAAGAGACTAAAAACTTATAATGAAGTTTATACCCATTCTCTTCCATTTAAACTCTTTGCAGATGTTAAATTTTGTCTAAGTTTTTACAAAGTGCGCGTTTCTTATAAAAACTCAAGTACACCAAATTTCGTCATAACATCTTCATTGGTTTGGTTACAATAAAGAAAAATTTATTTTTTTAGTTCAACTTCAAAAGCTTATAACTCCTCGGGGGTTCACTTTTGGTAATAGATAGGTAGGGTCATATCGACTTATTTTGACGTGAGGAATCTTCAGTTAAACGTTGTCGGTAGAATAACGGGACACCTTGTATATTTCACAACCTTTTTCCTGTGTTATTAATGCCTGCACAGAAAAAGGAGTTTTTTCAAATAATATGGAAGTGGCTAAAATCTGTCCAATACACAAAAAGGGTACAAAAACAAACCCAGAAAACTTTAGACCCATCACCATCCTTCCAGTATTCTCAAAAGTATTTGAGGCAGTTCTTCTCGATAGACTAGTCGGTTTCTTTGATGATAGAAATATACTAAGTTCAAACCAATTTGAGTTTAGAAAAAGTCTCGAAACTATTGATGCTAGGAATTCTTTTGCACGCTATATTAACGATACACTCGAAGATAAGGAACATGTCAGCACTGTTTTCTGCGTTTTAACTCGATGCAACATGACATACTCCTGGAGAAATTGGAATTCTATGGTATAAGAGCCAATTGTTTAAACTTATTTAAATCTTACCTATCAAATAGAGTACAGATTGTAGACCACAATGGGTTAAGAAGTACTCCGCAATGTATTGAGCATGGTATCGCTCAAGGTTCTTTGTGTGGGCCGTTTTTATTCCTATTATACATAAATGATCTGCCATTAAACTTAGACTCTCAGTGTTATATGCGGATGATATCACACTGGCAGTGAAAAACAAAGACCTGAAGGAACTACGATCAAACACTGAAGACACCATCAAAACAACTTTTGAATGGTTCATTGCTAATAGGCTAGCCCTCAACGAAAGTAAGACACAACAACAATTCTTCACTTCCAGCAGAAGAAAAACAGAACTTCATGGTGGCATCACGAAATTCCTATAAGTGTACTTCGATTCGCTTCTAATTTGGCAACCTCATACAAGCGAACTATGTATGACTCTTTCAACAGCAATTTATGCAATCAGACGAACCAGAGACATTGCAGGTCTAGATGCAGCTATGACGTCTCATTTTGCACTATTCTACTCCAGGATCAAATACCGCATTAGATTGTGGGGTCTCGGCAGTCACGCCTTCAAAGTCCTGATATTGCAAAAGAAATCTATTAGAGCCTTGGATAAGGTGGATCAACGAACCACATGCCGGCCCCTTTTTAAAAAATTCGGCCTGTTAACTCTTCCGTGAATTTTCCTTTTAGAAGTTCTATGTGAAGTAAAAAGAAACCTCAACTCGTTCCTGAAAAAATCAGATGTCCACACCAACACCATAAGAAACAGAGAACAAATCTACATTCCTCATCATAGATTGAAAACAACCGAGATTTGGGACATTGGAAAACAACATTAAAGACGCATTTCCAGGCAAATGTATTTTATTCCATCCAGGAGTTCTTTGACAGAAATCTATGATATACATATACAATATATAGGGTGTTCAGAAATTAAGCGGCCAAACTTTGGGAGGCGATTTTACAACTAATTTTAAGAAAAAAACTTCCTATAAACATGTGTCCGATTTCGCATTCTAAGGGAGCTACAGCCCTTTAACTAGGTTTTTTGTCATTTATTTGAAAACGGTTTGTAATAAAGATTTGAAATTTGGTGTGAAGACTAATACGTTCAATAAAATATAATTTCTCAATTTTTTTCAGATTTTTTGAAAGCTCTGAAAGGGTAGTTTTAAGGAGGGTTGAGATTAAATGATTTTGATAATGCTAAAACCTATTTTTTATCACCATCTTTATTGGACTGTAGCTTCCTTAGGAAGCAAAATCGGGCATAGTTCATAGGAAGTTTTTTTGCCTAAAATTGAATAAGGAATATTAGTATAAAAACAAAAATGGTTTTATGTTAACAATAAAAAAGTTGCCGGTATTTATAACCCCAACCCTCCTTAAAACTACCTTTTCAGAGGTTTCAAAAAATCTAAAAAAAATTGAGAAATTATATCTTAAACGTGTTAGTCTTTACACCAAATTCAAATCTTTTTTACAAACCGTTTTCAAATAAATGACAATAAACTTAGTTTTAGTTATATAGTTAAAGGGAAGTTTTTTTCTTAAAATTAGTTGAAGAATCACCTCCCAAAGTTTGACCGCTTAATTTCTGGACACCCTGTATAATTTAGTCTAGCTTCTTATATGTATATTTCAAATTTTCTTCTGTTTTGTCATTTTATACTGTAAATAACCTGATCAAATTGTTTTATCAAGCTTATTGACAAGTGCTTATAATTACATTATCATTTTTCTGTATCATGATGTATGTTGCACAAATAAATTGATTGATTGATTGATTTTGTTTTATCAACATGATCAATTAATTGACATATAGGTTTCATCGACATTACCTTTTCATCGACAACCGTTTCCACGCTACCACCATTTCATCGACATTTGCATTTCTTCTACAATGTAATTTCATCGACTACAGTTTCATCGACACCACCTTTTTATCCCAAAGACATCGATGAAACTGTTGTCGATGAAAAGATAACGTCGATGAAATGTCTGTCCATAAAAAAGTCGTGTCGAAGGAAGGTCCTTGTCGAAGAAAATGTTTGTCAATTAAAAGGTTTTGTCGATGAAACGTCTGTGTCGATGAATTGGTCGTGTTGATGTAAAGGTCATGTTGACGTATCCGTTGTCTATAAAAAAGCAGTCGATGAAGTGGTAGCACGCCTTAAATTTGACTCTTGATGCTTCATCTAAAAGTTTTCATCCATTTCTTGACTAGTTTTTGAACGAAAGTACTGTTTCGTCAATCGTTAACTATTGTAATATTTTACTGAAGATACTGTAGACTACCGTTTTATACTCGTATACTTAGATATTTCATCGAAATCTTCAATAGGTTTTGTTGTATCAACTTTACCATTTCACCTTCCATCAATTGTGCCCTTTTTTCTACTCAGTTTTTTAATTTTTCTTCAAAAATACTTTTTCTTGGACAATTCTGTGATTTGGACACTATCCATCCAAAATATCCTTTCTTTGAAACTATTATTAAATAAGACTCCTAATGGCTTATCTAAGAATCTTCATCCATTTTTAGACTATTGTACCATTTTTAGGTTTTTAAAAGACAAAAGGTCTCGGTCAATTGTTGATAAAAAATAGTAGGTACTATATATTTTATATCAAGTCGTAACTCACATTGATTTTGTGGAGGAAAACTGCAAATCCTCGCAAAAATTTCATAAAATGGAATGTCGGATTTTCAGGAAGCAGATGTGTAGTTGGTGTTTTTTTGTGTTTTGGATTACTATAGAGCATTTTTAGTTGGTAATTCGCAGAAAATTGTAGATAGTGGAACCTGCTAGCACCTTTGATTAGAAACAAAGCCAGGGCTGCCCCCTTGTGAAATCCACTCGTCCGGTGCGTATTGCGTATTGCCATTCGAGGGAGCCCCGGAGCCCTGAGCGAAGGCATGGGAGACAGGGACAGGGGACAGGAGGGTTAAGGGCTAGGGGACGTAGTTCGTAGTATGCGTGCTATGGGAGAAAGGGTGCAGTAATTTATGGGGCCGCGGTGCAGCACCCCCCGAGCGCGTCCATCAATCACCTTCAGCCCTACCGCCCCTTCCCGCTGCAAGTGCAATATGTGACGGGTGTCTTTCAACCCCCAAAGGGCAGCACGCCTCGATTAAATTTCTCCGCATTACCTGCACGGTACAATCAACACAAAAATTAAATTAATTTATTCCATTTATGTTAATTTAATAGATAAATAAGTAAATTCAAATATTACTTTCGATACAAACAAAAAAAATCTAACTTAAATCCATAGTTTTATTTCGAACATTTAGAATCACTTTTTCATCCAATCGTTATATAATCGACATCAGATATAATCGTCCTAGCAGTATTTTATGTAACCTGGATTTTCGATGATCGATGAAACTGGAAATAGTGTCTAAAAAAGTGAAAGCCAATTAAATGGGGTTTTTGGTGAAAAGGGAATTTCAATGAAATATCCTTGCCGACGAAAAAAATCAATGAAAAGATAAGAATGGAAAAAACAAGGTCATCGATGAAGATGAAATCTCCTTATTTTTGAAATGAAAGAGTCTATACAATGATAAAGATCCCCATAGTATCGATTCTAGACGACGAGACAATAAGAATAGGAATATCGATGCTTTCTCCATTCTTATTCCTGTGACCTATGAGAACATTTTTTCCTACTCCTACGATTTTCGAGTTCTTTATGTAATGATTTCTACTTTAAATCTTTTTACTCATAACTAAAATTTTAATAACATTTTATTAAGAAAAGTAGAACTATAAATTCCTTTACACCTTTTCCTTTTGTATTTCAGAAAAGATCAATTTAATTTCAGAAATCATCAATTGTAATTCAAAAACATGAATTGTATTTCAATAACCATCAATTTTATTTCAAAAAGCATCATTTGAAAATCAAAATTCGTCAATTGTCGATTTAATTTCAGAAAGTATCAATTGTATTTCAGAAGTAATCAATTTTATTTCAGATAGAATCATTGTTTTTTATTTAAACTAAATTTTGCTGCAGAAATTTTGGATTGCCTAAATATAATATTTTAGCCACTAACACCTATGTTTTCCATTGATAAAATAGCACAAATCACCAGTAACAAATATATTTTTGGGTTCATGAATAAAGTTTCTATCATTTGCTCCATGATACCAGGAACCATATCAGGAAAAATCCAAAGTTGCTTTAATCTTAGAAAAGATTATTTCAATTGGGTTTATAATTGGTCAATAAAGACTGAAATAGAATTGATATTTTCTGAAATACAATTTTATATTACTGGTCCAATCTTCGAAAGTGATTTGGTTGCATGGCTCATCTTTTTCTCTCTTTCACTAACTTCTGCCAGTCAAGAATATACATTTTTTAGTTCGAGAGTCATTAGAAGTGAATTTTGTTCCATGTTCTGATTTCGAGAATCGCTATCTACTGAAACGAATATGTCGATAAAAAACTGTCCTATCGAAGAAAAGGTCGATAGACTAATTAAAATGTCCATCACTTTAACTTTACTATGGTCCTTCTAATTAACACTCCTAGTAACTACATGTTTTGTTTATATCATGGAAAATATTGTTAACGATACGGTTAATTTATGAGGGGGTGAAGTCATCCATTCAAAGCATATTAATATTTTCGTTCGTTAAATTATGGAAAAAAACATTTCGGAGCGATTTTTTAAAAATATGGTTTCTGCTCATAAAGTATAATTACAATATTTATACTAATAAACTTTATTACCCCCTGGTTGTGGATAGAAGCTTAATTAAATAAAACTAGGTCGATGTGGTTATTCCGAGGTGTTGGAAAAATAAAGTTATTTGTAATTTTCGAAAATTTCTCCTAATCGCAAAACATCTATTCAATGTTTCTTAAATGATGAGTGTCTAATAAGTTATTATATTCAACTTACGACTGGTATTTTATAGGATTATTTTTTATTTCATACAGCAGACATAGTAAAATGAGCTTGATTTTAAAATTCACTTGATATTTACTGTTTTGGTCATAACTTTTTTCCAGTGGAGCTTTTATTAAAATTTCTGCTTTTGGTACCAATTTCTTTATTTGTTTTTGTAAGTCAAACCAAATACTAATACGGCAGTTGTAAAACGAGCATTTGACAATAAACGTTCGCTTACCAAAATTCTAAAAAACTAATTGAAATAATATCTTTTTCCAATGCAAGCAAAATTTCGGTCAACAGAGTACGTGGCCCCCTTTCGTCGATTTTTTGAGAATCAAAATTTACAATACTGAGTATAATATAACATATCCAAATTCACTACAGATTTAATGATTTTTAAAAATATCAACATTTTTTATGTTAAAAGGTGATCTCTAATAAAATTGATTTTATTGATGAATACAGTCTTCTGTAACGTTTGACAGGCTTTAAAATGTTACTTTTTATGTTCCTTGATTCTATGGTCACTTTGTACTGCCTAGGAGTAGAAATCACTACTTTGCACTGACAATGAATAAAAGGGCGGAGTAGAAATGCATTTTAGGTAACCCAATATACAGCGTGTCCTATTTAACGTTGGACTCCCTGGGTATCTTTGTTATTATTGAAGATAGAAAGTCGGTTAAATGGACAAAGTAGTAGAGATTTTTTCGAATATTAATAATTATTTACAAAAAATTTGAATATCGCATCGTTCCAAAGCTATCTTGAAAAAACAAGAAAATGCGATTTTTAAAATATGGTTATAACTTCTTTATTTTCGGTGGTACCAAAAATTTTTTTTGACTTAATACAAACAGTTTTTTGTGTACAATACAGTAAAACAAATGAATATTTTTTTTCGCTAACAGATTGACCGGAAATGATTCAAACTTATTTTTTTCTTATGGCAGCCATATTGGATTTACACATATTCGAAATCAGAATATTTTTTCTGAGTAATTTGGTATATCATATGTCATATTTAAAATATAATAAAATTATTTGATTTTACAAACTAACATTGGACTTTAAGAGATGTAAATTGTCAATAATATAAATGTAACTATTTAAAATATTAAATGTAAAATAAATCTTAACACATATGTATTGACAGTTTACATCTATTCAAGGCCATTTTTGGTTAGTAAAATAAAATTATTTCTATATTTCTTAAAATATTACATATGATATATCAAATTACTCAGAAAAATACAATAATTCCGAATATGTGTAAATCCAATAAGGCTGCCATAAGAAAAAAATAAGTTTGGTTCATTTCCGGTCAATCCGTTGGCGAAAAAAAATATTCATTTGTTTTTCTGCATTGTACACAAAAAATAGTCTGTATTAAGTAAAAAAAAATTTTTGGTACCGCTGAAAATAACGAAGTTATAGCCATATTTTGAAATTCGCATTTTCTTGTTTTTTCAAGATAGCGTTGGAACGATGCGCTACTCAAATTTTTTGTAAATGAATTATTAATAAACTACTTTGTCCATTTAACCGACTTTCTATCTGCAATAATAACAAAGATACCCATACAGTCCAACGTCAAATGGAATACCCTGTATACTAACATTGTATTGTGTGTTGTATGTAAATTAAATGTCAAATTTTAAAATTATTTATTATATTATAGGTAATATTTTAACAATTTCGACGTTTGAAGAAAAAATAACATGTTTTATTAGGAGTAAAAGAAAACAAAAATTACTTCTTTTACTCCTAATAAAACAATATACTATTTTTATTTATTACAAAAAATAGGTCCTAGGTTACAATAAAGTTTATATAAGGACATAAAAATATTTAGTCTTATCTGTCTAATTTTGTGATACTCTGTATACAGGATGTTCTATTTTTTCAAGTTCATTTTTTTGGGGAGTAAATGTGATTCTGAACTAATATTTTTGGACGCTTTACTTAAGAAGATACGGCTTATTTAAAATTGTAAAATATTCATGATTTTTGTAGACCTGATAATTTTATTTTTTATAATTTTTTTTTTAATTTAAATCTTTGAACTTTGGTAAAAGGGACTTTAGTCAGGATTATATTCAGTTTTACTGAATTTTTTATTTTTATTTTTTTTGTTATACTATTTCATTCACCGAAGAAGAAGAAATATACAGGGTGTCCCATTTTAATTAATCTAGTTGAATATCTTGGAAACTAAGCGATTTCATTAAAAATGTTTTAGACAAAAATTATAGCGTTTCGAAGGGGACATTTAACAGTACCATGGGTTTTTAATTTTTATGGGGATTTTATGGGGGTTTTATGGGGAATTTTTTTTTTCAAATGGGAACCTATAAATTTTATTATTGATTTACAATTCATGAAAAATAATAAACAACTTTTGGTTGAAAATGTTTTTTAGGAAATTTCAATTTTTCATGATTTTCGCCAAATTTAACAGACATTTTGAGATTTCGATTCAGGTTTTCTAGAAAACTATTTTTTTTTAAGAAAAATCCCCAAAGACAAAACGTGTTTAAATTAATGTAAAGATTTAGAAAAACCAGTAAAAAGTTTTTAAAATTTATTTCATTTTTTTTTCAATTTATTTAAATTTTTTTTTTTAATATTAAAATTAAAAATAAGGTCAAAGATCATCATAAAGATCATTTTTTGCCTCCTGCGATTTTTCTTTAAATGCTTTAGTTTTCTAGTAAAACTGAACCGAAAATCTCAAAATTGATGATTATTTTAGTGAATATCACGAAAAATTGAAATTTTCTAAAAAGATTGTTCAACCAAAAGTTGCTTATTATTGTTTAAAGATTACAAATCTACAAAAATTATGGGTTCCCATATATAAAAAAATGTTTTTCCATAAAAACACCATAAAATCCCATAAAAATTAAAAACCCATGGTACTGTTAAATGTCTCCCTCGAAACGCTATAATTTTTGTCTAAAACATTTTTAAGGAAATCGCTTAGTTTCCAAGATATTCAGCTGGATTAATTCAAATGGGACACTCTGTATACAGGGTGTTCATTTTAAAAGGAGCCACCTTAAATAATACTCGAAAAAATAATTTAATGTAAAAATACCGTGACAGGTCAATTTTTATTTTTAGGGGGACATCTATTTACAATGAAATTAAAGTTGTCTTTGCAACCCCCTACTCCACAGAACCACCCCTTTGATTATTTTAAATGGGGATGGGGGTCAAGTGACGCATCATTTTAAAGGTCTGTTTATCCTGAAAATAAAAATGTGATTTGTTTTGGTCCTATTTTAATTTAGTCATTTACAGGACACAATAAAAGAGAAAGGGAAAAAGTAATTTATAACAAAAAAAAATTATAAAAAAGTATGGCACCTGATTTGTTTTTCAATA
Organism: Stenus bimaculatus; assembly: GCA_963971135.1. Lineage (NCBI taxonomy): Eukaryota > Metazoa > Arthropoda > Insecta > Coleoptera > Staphylinidae > Stenus > Stenus bimaculatus. Next base: position 14,364,047 of record OZ020181.1, read on the forward strand.
ATTATAAATAATTAGCTTTTGTTAAGTTAAAGAACTTGTTTCATGGTCAAAACTTAAAAATGTATCCAAATGTGATTTAAAAGTACATAAATAATACGATTATTAAGGATACTTTCTTTAAATTTTTAGGCAGGTTAGGAATCAAAAAGTTGCCAAAAAATTATGACTGCCATTAATGATTTGAAATGATGTATCACTCGATCCCTATTCCAATTTAAAAAAATTGAAAGGGTTGCTCCGTAGGGAAGGGGCTTGCAATGACAATTTTTACTTTATTGGAAAAAGATGTCCCCCTGAAGATAAAAATCGACCTGTCGCTGCATTTTTACAACAAATTCATTTTCGAGAGTTATTTAGAGTGGCTCCTTTTACAATGAACACCCTGTATACATTATTTATTTTTTATTACACGATTTATGGCACACTTTCGAATTTCGGAATTTTAATTTCTATAAAAATCTTTGATTTTGATCTAAGTTCTTTTTAACAAACTTCAGAGATTTGTACTTTGTATTTTGTCTATGCTCAAATGCTTTTTTCTGAAAATCAAAAAAAAAGTGTTTAATGGGGGTAATTCTGAAGAAAAAATGTTAGCCGTAACAGCGATGTTAAATTTGACAGTCACCCCGATGTCAAAAAACGCTATTCTGTGAACTTTAGTGTAACTTAACAACAATATAAAATAACATTTTCGGTATTAAAATGCATTATACATTTATATAATGTATTATTTTGATCAATTATACATTAATGTATTATTATTACTTTGCTGTATGTTATTTTAACACCGAAAATTTTATTATAAATAACCGTTAAGTTGCAGTAAAGTTTACAAAATTGCGTTTTTTTTGACATCAGGGTGACTGTCAAATTTAACATCGCTGTTACGGCTAACATTTTTGTTCAGAATCACCCCATTAAACTAATAGAAGTATTTTTAGTTACCTCACTAAGATTAATGTATAAGAAAAATTCTGAAGCAGAAAAAAATCATAATAAAATTGAATTTATATACAGGGTGTCCTACTAAAATTTTAAAATTCCTCTAACTTTTTAACCTTTTAGTAGTGATTTTGAGAATAGGTCAAAAAGTTACTTTGCTAAAAAGTACAATTTTTTAAAATTTATACAGGGTGTCTAAAAATGGCGGATAAGCTCTCCAGTTCAGGGATCCCCAGAAAAATAGTTAAAACCTCGTGATCAATTGACCGAGATATGGAGGGTCAAAGTTTGGAATTTGACTTCTTTATTTTTGTGAATTTTGAAAAACCGTCAGTTGTCCTGTAAAGTTTGGCTTCTCTTTAGTCGCTTTACCATTTGTTTTTATAAATTGAAAATTACTTGTCATAACCACTTGTCAATTTCAATTTTAAAAAATAAATTGTGAAGTTATTAAAACTCAATTTAAATTAAATTTATTACTAAAAGACTAAAGAGAAGCCAAACTTTACAGGACAATTGGCGGTTTTTGAAAATTCATAAAAATAAAGAATTTGAATTCCTAACTTTGACCCTCCATATCTCGGTCAATTGGTCACAGGGATTTTTTTACTATTTTTCTGGAGATCCCAGAATGTTCCTTAACATCGTAGTGGAGAGCTTATCCGCCATTTTTTGGACACCCTGTATATTTTGATTGATTTAACTTAACATGATTTTGTTTGAAAAAAAATGGGTGATTATTACAGGTAAATAAGAAAGGTGTTTAATTTGCCTCTCAGACAGTACATCATGATTGGTTAAGCGGGATTTACTTGAATTTAGTTATATGTATATAATTTCCATGTAAATACCGGACATGGCAATGGTAAAATTGTAAGGATTAAAACATGATGCAGCACCGACATAAGTATTAAAAGCAAACGCATTGTTTCTTATGGGTGCAGAAGTCGGTGCTAGAGTCGGTGCTGCACCATGTTTTAACCCTAATATGTAGCTAATTAAAAGTGATTTTTAAATTTCAAAATATTGCCCTCTCGTTGAGATATTTTAGTTATTTTTTTAATAAGGTAAATATTCGTCATTAAATATGGTAATATTAGGTGTTTTTAAAGTCACTAATTTTTTATTCATTTACTAAAACCACAAAATATCGTCGAAGGTATTTTATCGTATAGTACAGTAAAGTTAGCACAAAAACAGTTTGAAGAAGGAAAAAATTGGGGTGTTAATGAAACTCGGCTTATTTGTACATTTAGGATCTAAAGAGTCCCGAGTTGTGGGGTACCTGCTTCTGGAGTTATGTTGGTGGAAAATGGTTTTTTCCAAATATCTCGCTTTCTATCAATCCTACGATAAAATTATTTATTATCAATCTTATAGAGCGTAAAATTTCCTACAACTTTTGTTCGAAACTTTTTTTTGTAGGGTAAACTTATTTTTAGTTAAAGTAGTGCGAATATCCTATACATAGAAATTTTGCTTAATTTTGATACATTTTCAGTCCTAACTCGATAACGAAAAGACATAGCGAAGTGATTCTTTTTTTGTCGTAAAGTGGTCCTTGAAAGCCTCCAGAAAAGGTGTAATACATGACGATGAAATAGAATTTGAGGGGTTGATTAGACCGAAAAGCTTCAAAAATTTTAAATGGGACATTAAGAAAAACATTTTTTCGAAATTAAAAAAACCCTATGTGTGTCCGTTTTGGTTCTAAGAGTAGATTCAGCATAGTTATTAAAAATGAAAATACGTTAAAAAATGTCTGGACGGGACCAGTTCACCCTTAAATTCAAAAATTCTGCTTTATTTTCCCAATCCCTTCGAGTTGAAAAACAAAAAATAGCCTATTAGCTGTAAAAGTTATTCTTTTTAAGGGAAATGAAGTAAAATTTAAAATTTTTAGAAATTGTGGGTACCAGTGGTACAATTGTCCGACCACATTTGTGCGATTTTTTGAACATTTTACGTTCGATTTTTTTCTGAAGCAAAGGCAGAAAATTTAGAGGTGTCCATTTTTTTAATTATATATATTAATGTAATAAGCAAAATAAAAAATATCGCACCATAATATCCAACCCCTATCAAAAGTTACGAATTTTTAAAGTCCGGGTCGAAAAAGTAAAAAAAACGAAATACAAATTTATAGGCCTCATATCAATATGAAGAATGAAGATATAAAAAAAAAAAGGACTCAGATGGCCATAATAACGCGTATCTACTTTTTAAATTAAAAAACCTGCTATTTTTTTGCACCTGCTGATCCTCAAATATAAGGGGTACAGTTTGAACACTTTTGTCGCACGAAAAATTGCTAAATTTGTACACTTCGCATCTCGGCGCCGGGGCGCCACACGGTTGCACCTGGAGACTTAAAAATGGCCACGTTCTATCCCCAGGATGTGAGAATAAAAGGAGCCAAATTTCGTCGCTTCCCTTTAAGACCGGACGGGGATGCGATTTTTTAAAGTTGACGCCGGCGAAAACAGGGAAAAAATGTAAGAAAAATCGGACTTTGGAAATTTTTTTTGAGAGTGTTAGAGTGCTTTGAAAAATTTGAAATTTGAACCTCGCTTAGAATCCACATCCGTCATCATGATGTAATCGGAATTTTTAAATTCTGATAAAAAAAGCTACTCTTTTCGTGGCTCCGCGCAAAAAACGTGCGAATTCGGAGTAAAAATACAAAAGGGGTCGTGTCTCCTCTCCCTTAATCGATAGGTCCAGGCGGGAAAAACCATAATTTTCAGATTCGGTTCCTCCATAACATACTAAAATTTGATGCGATTCGGGGTGAATTTCGGACACTGAGGTTATTGCTGGCTAATAGGAAATTAATTATGGACGGACAAGCAAAGTGTGACATACCACCGTAATCACAATTAAATTTCTGACCTTTTGGTGTAATTAACTTTTTTATGCAATAATAGTGCGTTAATAAATTAGCGTTCAAAATTCATAAATAACGAAAAAATAGTGTTTTTTTGTTAATTAGTCATTTGATTGGCCCGGACAAGCAAAGTGACCAATATCATCGTGATCTACATGAAAAATGCTATCCATAGACATATCATTTGTCTTTGTAGGTTAATATTAAAAAATTTGAAAATACGTGGTAGAGGTTTGATTGGGGTGCTATAAAACACTTAATTGGGACGGACAAGCAAAGTGTTGTACCACCACTCTGTAGGGATTTAATTGGGCTTTAATTTGGTGTATTTATTTCTTTTGTGAATTGATAAGGAAGGAAGTTATTTAGAAAAAACCTCTTATGGAGAATTACATGTAAAATTCTTATTGCTGGAAAACTTATTGCTAACATCTCGCTGGTAGAATACTTTACTTTAAAAATTATATTGTTATCAGATCAGTTATCAAATTTTAGAGGAACACTAATGCTAAAAAAGGCGCCTTGACTTGAACTGGATTTGGGCATCAGGGGGTGAAAATCACTCCCCCTTACGCCAGTGGTTAACTCGCAGTGAAAGAATGAGAAATAGCAAAAGAGTTAAGTCAGGAATCCCTGATTGATTGCAAAAGTCATCGATGTAGAATGTGGAACTCTATAATTGGTTATCAAATCAAAAACGTGGAATAATAAAGTTAGAAATATGTATAAGGTGGCTACAAAAAGACTTGTACATAGAATAGTACTACCCATATCTAACACCAAAATAGGCCAATGTAATTAACAAAACTTATCTTTCAAAACTGCTCCGTTGAGGTTTCTTCTGGAGTACATGAGAGATGAGTTTGGTTTGTGGGAAAGAATTTCGTCATTTTTTTTTTGATAAAATTGTATCGTTTTCATCTGACAATTTGTATAAAAATTATTTGGAATAAATTGCAATCTTTTAAAATGAAATATAAAATAAGTATCCGTTCCGTTCCGTTCCAAATATAGTAGGATAGTTGCAGGAGTACATTGTGCCGTAAAATACACAAACGCAAAGATAAATAGGCGTGCATAGAAAATGTGTAGTTAATTAAACAATGGCCCATAGCCAGTTGTAGCCATGCTAAGAAAGGAAGCCACTTTCAAACACCAACTGTTCCATTGTTTCCTCTCTTTACGCTTGCAATTCTTTTAGCTCTGGTGCGTTACGATACTTACAACACCATACTTTACACGCACATAAATTTCGTATAACTTTATTTACTGCAACATTATTTATAATTAATTCCCCATCCATCATTAATACCTGTTGAATTTTAGTTTTCATTTTTATTTCCAAATTTCCCCTGCTCTTAAATTCCCTGGCGCCCTGTTTTTATTTATAATCCTTGAAAATACCCCCTTCCCTCCTCAACAAATAATATTTCCAATATTTCCACGTCCTAGAACTTCCATCCTCCTCTAGATTCCACATAAAATCAACTCTACGCTCCTCGAAAATTCTCTTTCTCCCTCGCCACACCACAACCACCATTCTTCCATCTCACTCTTTCAACCCTTTATCATCTCCTCTTTCTCTACTCCATTCAATTCAACAGTCCATTTCAGTTGCCTTAAAGGGGATGACTCGTTCGCGTTGCAAGGGGATGTTCCTCTAGGTTCCGGGCCGGCCGCTTTTAATATTGACATCTCGCACTTTTTTATGCGACTTTTTCCAGAGGTAAAAATGATGTTTGATTTTGTCTTTTATTGTTTTACCGTTATGCATTAATTCGTCGCGCTCGCTTTTTTTTCGCTTGCCACTGAGCGCTCCATTTTTTGCACTTTTTTACGCCAACACGCTGCATTTAATTGCACGCGATCGCTTTTCGATTGTTTTTTTTTCCTACCTAATCGCGTGTTGAATTTCAGGTTTAAGACTGTTTTAGCGGTGTAGTTTCAGGATTAGATTTTTCAAGTGTGGCAACAGGATCTTATGAATTAATTTATTGCTCGACTTCTTGAAAGATCAAGAAATTTTATATGGATGCAGCCTACAAGAAGATTACATTTTTCTGGAAAAACTCAATTAGTTATTTCAAAAAATTAATGTTTCACATCAATATTAATTCTGGTTAATTTATACTAAAAAAGTGACGATCAGGACCTTTATTCTCATTTAGGAGATATCAGGAAATGCTGTGATCTGCGATATTTATCCTAAGGGATATTTTATCATAGGAAATGACTTCATCCCCATCCTCATTTTCAGAACATAAAATTTTTAGGGTATTAAAGATAAAAGGCCCATTTTCATGAACAATTCTTTAATTAGAAAAGATAATGTACCAATCCAAAAATCCAGATTATATGCTGACAACATTTGGTATTCAGTTGCATCCTATAAAATTCCAAGAAAAAAAGGTAATTAATTGTTTAATTTGTTACCATCTGAAGTAAATTCTAAGCTAAAGAACTGCATAAATTCATTTTTGATTGGTGAAATCCAGTGGCGGACCCAAAGAAAGGGATCGGAGGGTGATTTCACGACCTGACATGATATACGCCTTTTTTAAGATTTGCATTTAATTTATAACTCATATATTTTTGGAGAAATCTAAATTTTCAGGATAGATTCTAAAGTGGGATTTTACACAATTTTCCCAAAATTCAAAAACGAAAAGTGATAATAAAATGATTCTTTTTTGGTTAAAAACTTAGAGTAACTGCCCCAGTAATGGACACTCAAGAGGAAATTTAATTTTTGAGAGAGTGTAATAAATACTCATGTAAATTTTATTTCAAGTTTGAACATTCTAAATAAAATAAAATTCTACTAGGTTTTAGGCTATAGTTATTAAAATGAATAAATAGTCGAAATTATCCATTGAAAAAATATTAAAACAAATTATGTCAAATGTGCCAGTATTTGACATACAGGGTGTCCTAACGCTGCGAGGAAGTAGCATTACTCTAAAATGAAAAAAGATATCGACATGTGGTTTTCAACTTAATTTACAATACCTTTAAGCGCATATTTTAAAAATATTTTAATATTATACCGAGTGTCTATTCCAAGATGGCGAACCAAGGTTATATTTTTTTAAATGGAACACCCAGTATATTATGACATTTTTAAATTCCTTATTAAAAAATAATTATACTTTGTATAAACTTTTATGGGTCTATAATCACTCCTTTCGTTGATATTTGCCATTTAAGCCAAAAAATGATCAATTTTTGTAAAACCACTGCTATAAAAGAGATGAACATTTTGGGTTGAAATTTTGTCAAAAAAAATTCAATACCGTCTAGTTTGCAACTATCAAGTCAAATTTAAATTTGTGATATTTTTTTATCGGGATGCCTTATGAAACGCAAATTGAACAATTAAACGAAATTTTCAAATTGAACACCCTAAATATTTTAACATCAACCGATATCATTTTTTACAAGCTTTCTATTGATATAATGTTTGTATGGTCGCTTATCAAAGGTTTAGGAGTTATTAATATCCAAACTGAGATACAGTGAATACAGATACAGACTAGACGATGTTGAAACATTTTTGACAAAATTTCAAGCCCAAATGTTCATCTGTTTTAGAGCAGTGATTTTTCAAAAATGGATCTTTTTTTGGCTTAAATGGCAAATATCAGCAAAACGAGTGATGATAGACCCATAAAAGTTTTTACAAAGTATAATTATATTTTAATAAAGAATCCAAAAATGTCTTAATATACTGGGTGTTTCATTTAAAAAAACCTAACTTTGGTCCGCCATCTTGGAATGAACACTCGGTATATTACTAAAATATTTTTAAAATATGCGCTTAAAGGTATTGTAAATTTTGTTGAAAACCGCATCTCGATATATTTTTTCATTTTAGAATAATGCTACTTCCTCGCAGCGCTGTGACACCCTGTATGTCTAATACTCGCACATTTGATATAATTTGTTTTAATATTTTTTCAATGAATAACTTTGACTATTTATTCATTTTAAGAACTATAGCCTAAAAGCTAGTATTTATTACACTCTCTCAAAAATTAAACTTCCTCTTGAGTGTCAATTACTGGGGCAATTACTCTAAGTTTTTAACCAAAAAAGGAAGAAATCGAAAAATGTAATAATATACTGGATGTACCATTTAAAAAAACATAACTTTGGTCTGTCACCTCGAAATGGACACCCGGTATATTATTAAAATATTTTGAAAATGTGCGCCTAAAAGTATTATACATTCTATCGAAAACCGCATGTCGATATCTTTTTTCATTTTAGAGTAATGTTACTTCCTCGTAACGCTGGGACACCCTGTATTTGTGTGTGTTATGGAGAATGCAAGGAATTAGAATGTATCATTTAAAATATTAAGTGGGGTAGCACGTAGCACAAAAAAGTTATGGCCTAAAAAATGGGGTCTATACCCCCAAAATACACCCCCTGTATTTTATTTCGATATTTGATATTTTTATCTTGTTACGACTATAATAATTAAAGTGTGTTTCAAATTTGATCAAACTATCTTAAAAAATAAAGAAGTTATACTCAAAAAATGAAAAAAATATAGAAAGTTTGACAGCCCATAACTAAAAAATAGAGCACTTTTGAGAAAATTTTTATTCTTTACTTTTGTCTTAGAATTAGTCAAGGAATCGCCTGTAGAATTTCTTCGCATATATTTAGAAACACCCTGCATACGTGCATACCTACATATACAGGGTGCTCAGACCACCCGTCCACCCCTTTTATTTTAAGAACGCCTTGTCATACATGACTGAAATAAAAAATATATTACCAAAGCAAATCCGAAGAATGTATTGGTGCACTTATTTTTTTCCGGAATAATCCGAAAGTGCCCGGAACCGGAAATAACTTTCGATTTTTAAATGGCAACATAGGTCGAGTATGGTATCGTTTGAAAGGTATTTTAAAATGAAACAACTTTTATTAAAACATTTTTTTAATATCTTTCATAATTAACAAATTAAACGAAAAACAAAAGCAAACAAGTGACAAATGGTTTCTTAAATTATGGAAAAATTAAAACACTACCATCATCCTCAATGGATAAAGGTAAAGCCAATTATCATTTTTTAAATGGAAACATGTATTTTTTGCTTCGCTTGTTAAAAATAATCAACTTTTTTAGGTTATGTATTTACCTTAATTCAAAAAATAAAAAAAGTTGATTATTTTTAACAAATAAAGCGATAAACGCAAAAAAGAGTTTCAATTTAAAAAAATCTTTCTCTTGCCCATTTGCAGATGATGGTAACGATTTAATTTTTTCATAATTTAAGAGACCAATGGTCACTTGTTTGCATATTTTTTTTTCGTTTAATTTGTTAATTATGCAAGATATTAAAAAAATATTTTAATAAAAGTTGTTTCTTTTTAAAAGACCTTTCAAACGATATCATACTCGACCTATGTATGTTGCCATTTAAAAATCGAAAGTTACTTCCGGTTCCGGGCACTTCCGGATTGTTCCGGAAAAAAATAAGTGCACCAATGGATTCTTCGGGTTTGCTTTGGTAATATTTTTTTTTATTTCAGCCTTGTACAACAAGACGTTCTGAAAATATAAGGGGTGAACGGGTGGTCTGAGACACCCTGTATACGTACATATCTATATAATTTAATAAATAAGTTTACGTACCAGAATAACATTGTTTGTTGTACTTTATAATGACATATTTTCCAACTGAAAGTTCTAAGGTTTCTGTGTCGCTAAAATCTAGATCAGCAGTGTCATCATATTTTACTTCAATTTCCGATTCTGAAGAACTAACATTGTCCATTATTTCAGGAAGACAAAATGTCTTTTTCTTTTTTAATTTTTTTAGTTGTCTGGTTTTTATAGAATTCTCTGTATTTTTTACTAGATACAACAGCTGGAAAAATAGTTCCGTCTTCTTTGCATAGTTTTCTTCTCTGGTGTTTTAGGAAAAACTAAACAGGATTTAAAAGGCGAAGGAACCACGAAACCTTCTTTAGTTTTATAACATTGAATTTTACTTTCTTTAGATGTAGACCAAGAAGAAGTGTGAGGCCTAGATGACACAACGCAAGCATCAATAATTTCTTGTGCACTTATGTTCTCATTAGGAAGTCCTGTCTCTAGCGAATATATATTGTCTAATTCTTTGTTCTCCAATACAATTTCTTCTTCTGTGGCATCTGTCTCTTTTTTAATTGATGACACCACACTCTATATAAATTAAGAGATTCGAGATTTTCTGTCCATTCAGATTTTCCCATATATGTGTCACGAAACTTACAAAGCTCAATTTTTTTTACCTTCTCTTCAATTTTTAAAAGAATTTCCTCATTTAAATTATTTGTTTTACTAGTAATTATAATATAAAGACTAATAGCTTTCGGAAAATGATTAAATTAAAAAATGTCCTTGGCCAGGATTCGAACCTGAGGTGGAAGTCTGTAACAGCTAACGTCTCGACTTTTCACGTTAGCATGTCATTATTTGTTTGTTTTGACGTCATTAGTTTCGTTCCTAACCGAGATTGACAAAAATGGTAGTCTGTAAGCTTAAATCTCGTTAGTAACGTGTTTTTGATAACGAGTTTCAGTCGTTTGGGGGGAGGCAACCGTGTTTGAAGCGTTGTTAACGTAAATTAAAATAAATAATAATAAAAATTATAAACTTCTAGAAAGGCATATAAATGCCATGGAAAAATTAGTAAATTTATTTACAAAAAAATCATGATGAAATTACGATGTAGTATTTAATTTAGGTATACAAATGAAGATTGCAGCTTAATCACATTGTAGATAGAATACAATTTTACCATGCAGCCAAAAGGACTCATCTTTACTTTCATGTCTTCTTCTTAATTAATCGAAGGGTTGATATTTTTCAATATATACTTCCTTATAAAATAAAATAAAAATGTGTATTTGCAACCGGTTTCGTTTATTTAGTCATATAAACATCATCAGGCAAATTCTACAAAAAAGGTTCACAAATTAAAAAATTAAGAACTATAAATAAAGAGTTTTACAATTAAAATTAAAATTAGCGATAAAAAGAGTTATAAACAAAGTATTTAGTAATTAGAAAACAGAGGTATAACTGGAGATAAAAGAGAGAAATTAAGAAGAATTGCTTGTTATTTTAAAAAAAAACAAGCGCAATACATAAATTAAAAACGAAGAAGAAAAAGGAAAATTCTTTTTTATCTTCTTTTACAAATATTGGTACTACTTACGAGTCATTTCTACAAAATCCTTATTTTGATATTTTTCATTATTAATTATGAGCTTAAACTAGTATTCTTATTATTTTGGTTCACTTTAGGTGCTTTTAATTTCTCTACTAGTGAGCGTTTAAATTTTATAAATGTTTGAATGTATTGTTAAGTTCTTTTATTCAAATTATTTATATTAAATGAAAGAAAAATAAGTAGGATTGTGATATACAGGTTGTTCTGCATGATTTGAGGAAAATTAAAAGAAATAAAGAAAATGTATTATAAAGGTCATTATTTTATAGTGTTATTGTTTGAGGTTGATTTTGATTATTCATTGACTTCTTATTTTGTAAAATATGTGTAAAAATTGGTTGAAAATTTAGGTAAACTTGGTCATTTAAAATGTTCTTCTTAATTCTTTTTTACGCGGTTTCGCCGTTTTTTTCTGGAGCAAATCGGTAAAAATTCGAACTCTTTGAGCCTTGTTATTGTATGAATAAGTTTGTGCGGGAAAATCCGGTTAATTTCCACATCTTGCCGAATTTACAGAGATAAAATGATCGATATTTAAGTTCTCAGCCAGTGTTCTAGAGGTGCAACGTTTGTCCTTCTCCATAACCGCTAGAAGGACGTAGATAGCAAAATCCGAAGATCGACCTCTTCCTGACTTATATCGTTCCTTCGCCGAAAAAATCGTTGAAATCGAGAAATTACTTTCCACCCTTTCTCAAAGTGCTACAGCATAACTGAAGCATAAAGATATGTGGTTTTGGATGCGCATTTCTATTTCCTAACCATATTGAAAAATTATAGGTACTATGAAAAATGCCAATTTAAGCTACAAATTCAAATAACAGAACGCTTAAAACTGGAACAAGGCATTTACAAAGACTATACACTAGTTTATTGTTATTATTAAAAAGACCACTTTAAACTTTGTTATTTTTTTACGTCAATTACATGCCAAAATGAGTTTGTTTGTTTTATTCAAAATGCGTTCAAAAACTGCTAAACCATAAAAAAATTTCGTAAAATAATGTCGGCAACGTTATAAGCCTTGTCGGTTGTAATTTCGTCACGTTTCATAAGTCGTTAGGTGTTATAGACTACCAAAAACAAGTAACTAACGACTCAGCTAACGTGAAAATTTGACAACCGAGATCAACTCGTTAGGGTTACAGACTTCCACCTCTGGGACCTCCAAATCTCATGTTTGGTGTGATAACCACTACACTACCTAGGACCCAATTTCGAATATGTTCAGGTCTGTCTTAAATTGGGAGAATCGATAATGGTTATTATCATCATCAACCAGTTAGACACAAGTGAACAATGACCAAGGACTTTTCGTGTCTTTCGGACAAAGGTATGTTAATATAAAGACTACTAGCTTTCGAAAAATGATTAAATTCAAAAATGTCCTTGGCCAGGATTCGAACCTGGGACCTCCAAATCTCATGTTTGTTGTGATAATGTTGAATGTTCATGTTTGTCATATTGAGATAATAAAAGTTTATAATAACCTCCTGTTAGTTTTCTAATTAATACATAGCCAATAGGATCAGAACTGAACATATTCGAAATTGGGTCCTAGGTAGTGTAGTGGTTATCACACCAAACATGAGATTTGGAGGTCCCAGAGGTGGAAGTCTGTAAGCTATACGATTGTTTTCGTACAACGGAAATATCGTATTGTTGAATATGTTGCTATGGTGAAGGATTTTATCTCTTTTCAATAAATACAAAACGTGCATAAGGAAGAGATATAGAAAATCTGTTACCAAGCAACTTCGTCAACAAACGGTTTTTTCGTTGTACGAAAATTATCGTATAGCTATACAGACTTCCACCTCAGAGGTGGAAGTCTGTAAGCTATACGATACTTTTCGTACAACGAAAAAAATCGTTTGTTTACTAAGTTGCTTGGTGACCGATTTTCTATCACCCTTCCTTATGCACGTTTTGTATTTGTTGAAAGAAGACAAAATGCGTTACCTTAGCAACATATTCAACAAACGATTTTTTTCGTTGTACGAAAACAATCGTATAGCTTACAGACTTCCACCTCAGGTTCGAATCCTGGCCAAGGACATTTTTGAATCAAGTAATTATATTTGGAATACTTAGTATAATCAACATTATTTTTATCGAATGGATATAACCCACATTTCTTAAATCCATTCTGAATTATTTGAGCAGTTGCGAACTTTCCAAAAACTGTACATAAAATTGTGCCAAAGATAAATCTAGTCACCTCTTTAAGAAAGTTTTCAAATTTCCAAGATCTCACTGTAGATGTCCATCCTGATTTAAATGGTTTAAATACAGCCACATTGTGTTATGTGAGTTGTATTAGGATATAAAGAAATCAAAACGATTTCATGTACATCACACAATTTACTTACTTCTTTGGTCATATGAGATCTGTGACCATCTACGAAGAGAACAACTGGATGAGTAATGTTTTTCGATTTTAAAAATGGTACGAAATGATTCGCAATGTATTCAAAGAAAACTTCTGACTTCATCCAACCAGAATCGGATTTACCCAAAGCCCAGTTGGTGGGAACAGATTCTACTATAGTTTTCGGCATTTTTTTGTATGAAAAAATTATCATTGGAGGCACTGTCCATTAGCAGAAAATGTTGCCATAACTGTTTTTTCAATTTTTTTTCAGATTTTTTGAAAGCTTTTTTTTTCAGAGCTTTCAAAAAATCTGAAAAAAATTGAGAAATTATATCTTAAACGTATTAGTCTTCACACCAAATTTCAAATCTTTATTACAAACCGTTTTCAAATAAATGAAAAAAAAAACTAGTTTTAGTCACAATAGTTAAAGGGCTGTAGCTCCCTTAGAAAGCGAAATCGGACACATATTTATAGGAAGTTTTTTTTCTTAAAATTAGTTGTAAAATCACCTCCTAAAGTTTGGCCGCTTAATTTCTGGACACCCTATACCGGGTGGAAATGAAACTAAATTTTTAATTTTACTTTCGGTTTATCAGGAAATGGCATCCACTTTCTTATTTTAAATATAACCCCCTGATTTTTTCTACGTAAAATCAAACATTGGTTAATTTTAAGTATGTTTATGACAAAAAATATTTTTTTTCAAAACTTTAAGAAAAAAATTTGAATTTTTTTTGGTAAAATATTTGAGTAAAACCTACAAAAACTATTTTTAAACATGCATATGGAATATCACAGTAACCGGAAAAAATCCTCTATTTAATTAGGGGGTGGCCCTCATATCATCCCATTTAAAAAAGTAAAGATATTTCCAAAAAACGCTTCTTGAAAATTTAAAAAAATAATATCTCAAGAACGGTGAAATAAATTTTATAAATTACAATTTATTTTACGTATTTGTATTATTTAAAAATAGTTTTTGTAGGTTTTACTCAAATTTTTTACCAAAAAAAAATTCAACATTTTTTCTTAAAGTTTTGAAAAAAAAAAGTTTTTTTGTCATAAACATACTTAAAACTAACCAATGTTTGATTTTACGTAGACAAAATCAGGGGGTTACATTTAAAATAAGAAAGTGGGTGCCATTTCCTGATAAACCGGAAGTAAAATGAAAGATTTATTCGATCCATAAAATTTGTTTTCTTAGATCATATAAGATACTAAAATTCTAATTTTTTATTTTCATAAATAAAGAAATGCCAGGGGTGACCCTAGTTTCATTTCCACCCGGTATATGCATATCCAAATATTTTGTTTTAATAGTGGCCACCCCCTTAAAAACGGTCATAATATTATTTTCAAAGCTTTAATGATTTATATAATTTATTTACTTACCAACCAATCAAATGCACACTAGAATTATTCACAAAACTTAATAGGTTCGTGTTGACACCTTCACAAAGAGATCACAACATTGTTCTGCGAAATACTTTGTAACAACTATTTTTTGGCGAAGTCTTATAATAACGGGTTAGTTAGCTATGACCAAGGGACAGTTTTTAAAAATTCACAATTTTAATTGCTGCACAAGTGTGCCAACTTAAAAAACATAACCTCACCTTAGCGCTTTGAAACTTAATTTGAAAATTATTTAAATTTTTATTTATTAATGTGTCCATTACTGGAATACTTTAGTTTAATTAATAATTTTAGTAAAGTTTTTTTTAAGATTTTATTATTTATACAGGGTGTCCCATTTTTTTTTCAGCAAAATATGTCATTCTGAACAAATATTTTCCTATCAACTATTGTGTTTTTTCGACTTCTTAAAAAGTTAAGGCAATTTTAAAATTTCAAAATTTCAAAAATTTAATGATTTTTGTGGAACACCCTCTATAAATTTCATTTTATTTAAATTAAATATGCTTTAGTATTTGTACATCTTTAACCCAATAAAATGCTAAATTTTACCGAGGGAAAACCTCGTCGTTCACTTATTTTAAATACACCCAATAATGTTCAAAAAAATCAATTTGGCAAAGAAAGAATCCAAATAATAATTGATTTAAATAAAAAATATAATAAAAAAAATATTATATAGGATGTTCCAGAAAAATCATGAAAATTTAACAATTTTAAAATTGCTATAACTTTTTAAAAAGTCTAAAAAATATAAAATAGTTCATAGAAAATTTTTTCTTCAGAATTTCATTTACTATCTAAAATTTTTTTGCTGGAAATAAAGTGGAACACCCTGTATATTTCTCAAGTTTACGTTTTCAACAATCTTTTAAAGTTATCAACACCAAAATTTTATACTAGAAAAATATTTCGCGAAAATCGGTAGACTAGTTTTTCCATAACAAAATCGTAAAAACTTTAGTAAGTTTTTTCTGGATTGTTTAGAATTTAGAATATGAACAGGTTTCAGAAAACTTTAAGCAGTAATTTCAAATATAAAATGCTTTAGCTCAAAAACTAAGAAAGATAAACTGCTACTGTTTTGTTTTTTTTTTAGAATAATCTAAATATGGTCAAGTTTTAACTTCTAACTCTTGCGTAAATAAATTTTCCTTTGGAGATAATAACAAGGAATAGAAAATCCATCCTACTTTTCTGGAGCTTTTTTGCAAATTATGATCAAATAACTGATAATTACTACGAATCCCTAGAGGGCGCGCGAATCATGAAATCGAGCATTAGTTCTGCAGTCATAACTCAACTTTCTCTCGTTAGATTTTCAATTTTTTTTCAGATTAATAATTTAAATTGATTAGGCTACATCCTACCAGAGAGTTACCTTCTGAAACCTATCACAAATTTAATTAGAGCTATCCAAAGTTAAGGTAATTTTAGATCATTATATTTTTTTTTTGTACATTCTCCAATTTTTTTTTCTTCTGGCAAAAATTAAAGAAATGACTTCTAAATCATCTACAAAAAAATTATACAAAAATGTTCGTACTAGCTTTCATAACTACAGAACTAAACCACTATATTTTCCGTTAAGGAAATTGTTCTTAAAGCACGAATGAAACACCCTGTATAATAGTTGGTAAAATTTTATGATTATTTTAGAAATAACAGCTGTGTATTACTTTTTACTTGAAAGGGTCCCAAATATCTTTGAAGGTCGAATGGCTAAAAACCCGTATTAAACCTTGTTCAACATAATTCAACCCTAAAACTGCATATTTGCAGTGAATGACGGTAATAAAAGTATGGTAATTGGTCCTAACCTGGAACTAAAAAGGCCAAAATGTGCACACAATAAAACGAAATTATCGCTGCTATGATGTCATAAACAATTGCAGAAATGCAAGTTGTCAAAGGAGGCCGCGTGCGGTGCAAAGAGCAATTGTAAAATTTTACAGCACATTTTTCCCAACGAAAGTTTGATGTAATGATAGGTTCATTGAGAGGCACAAGGGGAGCGAACTGTCATAAACCCTAATCCGAAACCTATTTATTGCACAGGTACACGCCAACTTTTTTTTTCGCTTCGACTGATTTTGACCGTCAATAAAGGGCGCTTTATTGCGCTGGAGATTAAAAACGGCGCCCCGACTGCAGCAATTTTATTGGCATCATTATGTCATTTGTAAACTCGTTTATTGGACAAGGTCGGGGAGAAAAAGGCTGTTTTTACACCAAATTAAGCTTGAATTTTTAAATTATTTTGCTCTTTATTGACAGGAAAACTGGGATGGAATTTGTGGAATATTTGAGGACGTCGCGACGCACTTCAGTCCGGTGTGGTGACTTTACGTCGAGGAAATTAAACTTCTCGAGGGACTCTCGAGGGAAAAGGGCTCTCCAGAGTAAAAATCTGCATCAGCTCAGCGTCCTCTTCAAAACCAGACCCTACAACTCCCGAGACTCACAATAAATAACTGAACCTGTTGCCTGCATACGAATTATTCCTAAAAATACGCATCAAAAAACATACTTTATAAGAATTTTACTCTTTAACATTTGTACGTCTATAAAATTCTGCACCTTTTAAATGAAATAAACAAAAATGTAAACAAAAAAGTTATTGGTTATTAAAATAAATACATAGTTGATTCATCATCATCATTAGTAATATAAAAAAACATTAAATGTATAAAAAATATTTTGAAAATTACCCATAATCGGTTTGACATGTGTTCCTAACTTCAAGAATAGATTCTTTGGCATATTTGTAGATAAAAAGTAAGAATAAAATTTTTCGCCAAAATGCCCAATTTTTGAAATACTTTCTTAATTTTTTGCATTTTTAATTCTACATCTATGTTTCTAAAGATAATTTGCTGAAATTTTGTACTGAGCTCACTTTTGCCAATCGTCATTGAATACAAATGCGAATGTTAAGAAAAAAATGTAGGGTGCAGTTTTTTAATTTTTACGGGGGTATCGACCCTTTCTACACCCATATTTTTTGTATTTGACGCCACTTTCTAATAAAAATTCAATTTTTTACTTCATTGGTATTTCTAAAAGTTTAGTTCTCCTTTCACTTTTTTGATATCTTTTTGAGACAAAATGTTGTTTAATAATGAGGAAGAAAAACGAAAAAAATAATTGATATTTTTATATCTTAGATTTTAGAAATCATAATTATAAATAAGTTGTTTTTTTGTTTCAATTCGATACGACAAATAATAACGAAAATATAAGCGTTTGAATTTTTAGAAAATTAGCCCCTCCGCTTCAACTACGCTTTCTATTCTGACGTCATTTCTTCCGAATGCTGTCCGTTCCGTAAACGCGTATAGTGCACTTGATTCTTTCTAGACGTTTTTATAGTTATTATCTTTTAATACTCTCATAAAATATTACTATTAGTTAATTAATTAATTAAAGTAGGAAAATTATTTATTAGTTTAAAATTTACATCTTTATAATTTTTTACTTATGAAATTTCACTTTAAATGTTATACAACTTTAGTGTGGTTTTGGTGAAAGTTAATTATTTTAGGTTGTAGTATAAAGAAATAAGAAAAAAATAAAAAAAATTCAAGGCAGTACGACTTTTTATTCAAAAGATATGAATTTTTATATAAAATATGGCTTTCTAACAAATGAGTAAAGGTGTATTGTAAAAAATTCATATTTCGCTTAATAACTAAAATTAAAAAACGAAAATTCGTACAGATAAGTTTGTAAAAATTATCGATATTATCTTATTAAATTTTTTAAAATTTAATTATTTTTTAAGGTACATTACCTAGAAAATTTTTGTTTTGTTTGAGTTTTTGGGGTGTAAATTTTTTTTGGGAGGTGTAGAGGACAAGTGACCCCCTACATTTCATCTATTTTCTATTATCTTTCATTTACGGGGTCGATTTTGAAAAGATTCGAAAAAATATTTTTTGAGATATTTTTAAGGCTTAAAATTTTTCATGGAAATCGATTTTTATTGTTTTTCTCGAAAACTATAAAAGTTAGCGATTTCAAATTTTTACCAAAGGTAAACACCATGTATAGACGCGTTTTAAAAATATTTGGTTAAAATCGGTTAAACAGTTTTTTTGGAAAAAATTAGCAAAGTTTCGCAAAATTTTAGTACAAATACGGGCCTGGACGACGTAATTTTATACCGAAAATTAAAATTTTCAGGGAATTTGGTAAGGGAGCTAACGGTGCGAATTTTAAGCTATTACTCGTCCCGGCGGTTCTAATAGATTAGAAGATTTTAATTATTTTGTGAAAAGTAAAAAATTTCAGACCGCAATTTTGGTTTCAAACGGAGATTTTGCATATTTTTGCTACATTTTCGGCCATATTCGATAACAAAAGGAGATAGCGAAGTGATTCTTTTTTTGTCGTAAAGTGGACCATGTAAATGTACATTGCGTTAGGGTAGAATAAAATTTGAGGGACTGATTAAACCGAAACTCGAATAAAAATGCGACTTTTTTAAATGCGATCTTAAAAAATTTAAGATTTCGTTGTTTTTTCAAAATTTAAAAAACCCTATGCGTGGGCGGTTTTAATACCAAGAATAGATGTATCAGAATTTTTAGAAATGAAAATCCGTTAAAAAATAGGCTGACGGTAGCCGGCGACCCCTAAATTTAACATTTTTACATTTTTACGCCATAACTTTTTAACCGCGTAAAATTTAAAAATGCACTATGCTCATTACACCACAAATATTATTGTTCTTTGATAATCTGATGTAAAATTGAGAAAATTTTAAAATTTGACGGCTGCAGAGGGGGCTGACCAAAGCGCGCATTTGAGCTATTTTATTAAGATTTCATTTTTTTTCAAGTCCAGGGGTAAAATATAATCGTTCTGATTTTTTTTCGAATAAATAATAAAGAAAGAAGGGAAATAAAAAACATTGGAATATTATACACGGTCGGGATCATAAGCTACGAATTTTCAAAGTCATCGTCGAAAAAGCACTAATTTCAAACTACAAATTCGAGGGCGCCAAAAGTACAGAAAAAATTAAGATATCAAAAAAAAAACGCTCGTTTCCTGATGTAGCGCGGTATGTAGATGACAAATCAAGAAACCGCGATTTTTTTTCACCTGCCGATCTTCTAATCGAAGCCTCACAGTTTTAGCACTTTTTCCGACCGTATAACCCGCGCGAGGCGACTAGGAAATAATGACGTCACTCAGCTCGCAAGGAAAAAAAGTAGCGCCGCGCGATTTCATAAACTTTTTTAATTAATTGCGAAGCCATTTTAAGTGCTAGACCAAAAATTCAAATTGCAAAATTCAAGTTAAAAGGTACTCTTTTATATAAAATTATAAAAAAAATGGTTTACAGACTCATTGTTTAAAATGTGCAGCAATAAAATACTTATTTATACAACAAGTGCAAAAAGTGTCATTTCATTTCAAATTTAAATTTTTTTAATTCAGGAAATATTGAAATCTTTTCAGTGATAATAAGAACTTAAAATATACTTTTATTCCAGTCAACGAATGGTCAAAAAGGAGTTAGAGTGTATGGAAGGGGGGTAGATTTTTTGACTGAAAATTTTATTCCTACCTACCTTTTTGAAAGCTGACAAAATTTCCTACATTTTCAATTCGACGGTGCTGTTAACACAGGGGCGGATTTAGCACATGGGGCCCTGGGCAAAAATTGCTATGGAGGCTCCGAGGTACTACAAAATTGGTCTCATTCCGAAATATTAGCACTAATTTTTTAATTAGTTGCAATATAGATTTTGGGGGTCCCAAAAACAAAGGGGTACTGGGCTGCAGCCCTATTAGACCGTATGTAAATTCGTCTCTGTTCTGCCAGAAATAAATTCGAGTTTATTAAAAAATTCCAAGAAGAACATTAATAAAATAAGATATTGTAAAAACTGCACTATTTTACTTGTTTAAATTGTAAGACGACATTAAAAAATTTGTAAAAAAATAACCACGTGAGCTAAGATCAATTTTGCGAATGATTTAAAAAAATTAAAGAATTCTGCAAAAATGAAACCGAGTTATCGAAAAATTCTAAAAGGAACATATTTAATTTGTTGAAGCTTCAGGATGATATTTAAAAATTTATAAAAAACTAACCACGTAAGGGAGAATTTATTTTCCAGTTGATTTAAATAAATCAGAGAATTCTGCAAAAAAATAATCCGAGTTTGTTAAAAAAATCAAAGGAGAACTTTAAAAGAATTGAGATTTTATAGAAATTCCCCAATTTTTACTTGTTAAAGCTGTAAAGTAATTTTTAAAAAGTTATAAAGAATTAACCAAGTAAGCTACAATTAATTTTACGATCGATTTGAATCAATTAAAAAATTCTGCAAAAAATAAATTTGAGTTTGTCGAAAAATTCCAAGGGGAAGATTAAAAAAAACTGAGATTTTATAAAAATTGCACTATTTTAGTTGTAAAATGATTTATAAAAAATTATAAAAAAGAATGACTAATTTTGCGATCGATTTGAATAAACTAAAGAATTCTATAAAAATTTAACCCAAGTTTGTTGAAAACTTCCAGGGGGAACATAAAAAAATTGAAATTTTGTAAAAACTGCACTATTATTATACTCGTTGAAGCTGTTAATGATTAAAAAAAAATTATAAAAAAATAACCAACTGACCTAGAATTAATTTTACGGTTGATTTGAATAAACTAGAGAATTCTGCAAAAAATAGAGTTTGTTAAAAAATTCCGTAAAATACATTAAAAAAATAAGATATTATAAAAACTCCACTATTTTACTTGTTGAAGCTATAAAATAATTTTTAGAAATTTATAAAAAAATAAATAAGCAAGCTAGAATTAATTTTATGATTGATTTGAATAGATGAGAGAATTCTGAAAAAAATATAGCATAGTTTTTTAAAGAATTTCTAGGAGAACATAAAAAAATTGAGATTTTGAAATAATTATATTATTTTAGTTGTTGTAGCTGTAAGATGATTTTTAAAAATTTATAAAAAAATAACAAAGCAAGCTAGAATTAATTTTGTGGTCGATTTGAAGAAACTAGAGAATTCTGCAAAAAAATTAACGCGAGTTTATTGAAAATTTTTAAACGAAACATAAAAAAAAATGGAATTTTTTAAAAATTGTAATATTTAACTTGTTGAAGAGTAAAATGATTTTTAAAAATTCATAAAAAAATAATCAAATGAACTAGAATTAATTTTGCGATCGATTTGAATAAACTAGAGTATTCTGCAAAAAGTAAATCTGAGTTTGTTAAAAAATTCTAAGGAAAACTTAAAAAAACGGAGAGTTTGTAAATATTGCAGTACTTGTTGAATTAAAATTATTTTCAAAAAAATTATAAAAAAAATAACTAAGCAAGCTAGAACATATTTTCCCATGAATTTGAATAAGTTAGAATATTCTGCAAAAAATTAACCCGAGTTTGTTTAAAAAAACTTAGTGAAACACTAAAAAATGTGGTTTTGTAAGAATTGCACTATTTTATTTGTTGAACCTGTAAAATGTTTTTTAAAAATTAATTTTGATAAACTCGAATTTGTCGAAAACATCCAAGGGAAAAAGAAATGAGATTTAGGATTGCGATTTTTGATGGCGACATCAACACATCAAAAAGTACAAAAGTTGCAGAATAGAATCATAGATATTAACTGATGAAATGCGTGGATAGTATTCTAATCAAGCTGTTTGTACTAATACTGTAGGAAAATAATATAAATTCCCTCCAAGTAAAAGATTCTGCAGATACCAAAATTATATCTACAGTCATTGAAAAGTCAGTTTCCTCTTAAGGTGATAGAGAGTCAAATGTTGAAAAAACGACGTACTTATCTTTAATGAATTTTTTAAAGTGTTTCGAATTGGAAAGTGAAAAAAATAAAGAAATACCAAACTAAAGTAAGAATTTTACATTCATTTGCAATTTTTGTTATTTATGTATCTACAACTATATTTGTGTAATTTTGCAAGAAAAACTTCTATATTTAATTTTTATTTTTGCAAAACTATGCTTATATAAATCTAGATACATGAAAAACAAAAATTGTATATAAAAGTACAAGTCTTACTTAAGTTCGGTATTTAAATATTTTTTTTTGTTTCCAATTCGAAACACTTTAAAAAAATTCGGGAAAGATAAAAACATCGGTTTTTCAATGAATGACTCCCTATCACCTTAAGAGGCTATGATAAGCGAAGATGTGGACTTGGCAAGCCTGTTGTCTCTTCAACGTGACATAATCGTCGTGAAATCTGGTAGAAGAACAACATACTTTTCTCAAGAGCTGCAGTAGTTGGGTTTATTGGATCACATTCTGTTTCATCATGCTTTCAGTCTGAGATACCACCTTCGAAGCTCCGAAGCATTCAGGAGGAGCAAAGTCAAGTTTGCTAAATTATAAAAAAGGAAGAGATCCATGAAAGAAGCTGCTGAGTTGTTTAATAGTCCTTTATCTACACCATCTGAGGTCGAAATAATTGCATCCTCAGATGGTACAGTGTTCCATCCTTGGATGAGTAGAGGTACCGATCCTTCATATAATCAGTTGCCTCAATCAAGCCTAATATTTCAATACTCTCACCAATTGAGGAGGCCAAACAATACAAAATACTACTCATATAGAATGTATTACCAATTACCAGATTCAGGGGTGGATGGGAACAGTACTGCCTTCGGCAGTGTGGGGTGTAGGAATATATGCTTGGGAGCAAAACATTGGTGAGCTGGTGTCCAAACTGTCAGAAGGAAATGCTGCCCCCTACGAAATTCTCCAAACAAATTCAAAAAGATTACGACTTTGGAAGATGCGGTTACAGAAAGGCATCATTGAATTGATCGGCAACATTCCTCAACTGCTGGGGCAACTGCCAAAACGGGATCCCTATCAACGAAGATGAGGAGGAAGAAGAAATCGATCGGAGTTTCCGTGGAGTATTCATTTTTTTTGTAGTAAATCTCTACGAAGCATTCCCTTCTCCCAAGAAGAAGGATTTGAAGTTCCTATACCAGATATTCTCAAATTTTGGATATGTTGTACGTTGTACCACTTTAATAAATTGCTAAAAATTCTCTTCTCTCAGGATGATATTTTGTAATGCAAGTCAAAGAATATGGGTATGTTTGTTAGTTGTAGTAAAAGATTGAATAGACTTTTTGATACTTCGCCGTCTATTAAAAAATCAGTAGGTTTCTCTTTTAAATGGTTGTGTTAGTTGTAAAAATTATGTTTCAGAAGGAATGGCTTCGAGTTGTTCGAAAATGTTTCTCATAACAGAAAATACAAAGTTGATAAAAAAAATGCCAAATGAATGCAATGAAATCTAGGTATTAATTTCAGGCAATAAACCTATGGTATTATAGCAAAAAAATGTTGAAATCCACTATGAAAAATGTGATCCAAAACAGCGTTTTCCGGAAATAGAAGCGGATAACTCGAAAACGGTTAAAGATAGAAATTTTTTGAGAAAATGGAAAATGTAGGAAATTTTATCAGCTATCAAAAAAATAGGATATTTTTTTTCTGTAGACCCAACAGTTTTTAAATTATAATTCTAAAACTTCTAAAACCCCAAAAAGGTCAAAATTTAAGACCTTCCGGAAATCCCCCTGCGCTTGGGTCTCCTCCTGGAGTTCCTGCTTTTAGTATCTTTACCTCAGAACGATCCCAACCCTGTATCTCTGAAATCAAAAATATTTTCCCCCTTCCATGCACTTTGTAACTTTGTTAACTTGACTATTTGATGACAGCCATTCAAGAAAACATAATGGCTTCTAACTATACAGGGTGATTTTTAAGTTGATACTTTTTTTCATAGGATGTAAAACTCAATAAAATAAGGCGATTGACACAAATTTTAAATAAAATAGTTATATGAAATTTAAATTTCGTTTCTTTTGTTCACGTCTAAAATACTTTGAGTTTGTTTTGGTTATCATTTGTGTTCAATTTTAAAAATAAATGGATCTCAATCCATGTGATTTTTTTATGAGGTACGGGCTACATAAAAGATTTAGTTTATCGCAACAATGAATTGACAACAATTTCGTGACTAAATAGAAGACGTGTGTGCAATAATTCGTGGTCAAGGGAATGCCCTTTTACGATCATGTACAAATTCGAGGATTCAACAAGCGAAAATGTGTGCAAATGAAGCAAATTGTGCCAATTTTGAACATTTTTTATAAGGCGCACCTACAGCGTGTACACTGTAAATTAAATTTCAAATAACTTTTTTAATTAAAAACTTTTATCAACAAAACCTTTTGCCAATCGACTTATTTTATTGAGTTTTACATCCTGTCAAAAAAAGTATCAACTTAAAAATCACCCTGTATACAAAACGCAAAAGTTTAACCTATACTCCATTCAGTTTTAACATAGAGTGACTGACAACAAAGGGCGCGTTCCACTAAAGACTCGCAATACCCACGATGACCGCAAAGTCGTTCCACATAAGACCGCGGTTGTTTCTTTCATACATAAAAACGTCATCGATGGCGACTGCAAGAAGCTCACAACGACCGTATTTATTCGTGGGTTTCTGTGGTCGTTTGTTGAATGGTGACCTTTTGAGCTTGTGGAACGGGAAAATTTTGCGGTCGTGGGCTTTAGTGTTCATTAGTGGAACGCGTCCAAAGTGTCACATGGAGAAACGAATTTGATTGGTCGTTGTCATCTTAAGAAAAGACTTAAAAGAGATCATCTCTGTGTTAAGGTAAAGCAAATGATGTTTATAAGTGTGAACCTTTGGAAAAATCTACGGAACTAATCGAAAATTTGGTAAAAATTGTAGCATATAGAACAGGAGTATGTTGCGCCACAGTATACAAAATTATTCGTGAATACAAAGACTTCGGTTCATTATCAGAACCGTCACCCGTTACCTTATAAGAATATCCAAAAAAGTACCGACTATTTTTGCAAAAATGGAATTAGAAGAAAGGTACATGGATTTTTTTCGAAATGAAATATGAACACTGAATAAAATTTAAAAAAAAAAGTAAAATGATGATTTGCCAAATTTCAAACGAACAACATTTCGTAAAGTATTAAAACACTTAGATTTTACAACAAAGTTGCAATCGATGATGTAGATCTTGGTTTCATGAAAATCAGAAAAGGATAATTCCTTAGATCTACCTTTATAGTGGCCAGGTGTAGCAAGCAGCAATTACACAAGTGATGGACGCTGCGTTTCGTGCTTATTAGCACTCATCAGCATCACATAATGCTCACTTGAGTCCTCTTCGTAAGGTGCAATGAAGAAGACTGCATTGCTGCTTGCTATAACTTTAGATTTTAAATTTGAACGCCGAGGAAGGAACAGTATGCTTTTGGAAAAGGATGAAATAGTAATTTGGAGAAGAGAATATTTGAAAAAAATTAAATCGTATAGAAGTGAAAATAAAAAAAATATTATCTTGGTGAAACTTGGATTAATACGGGTCGATAAGTCCATAAAATCTTCAAGAGAAGCGTATATGTCGGGTCTATCAACTGGATTAAAGAATTCCTCAGGCAAGACTAAATAATAATAAAATTATTTAAATAGATGTCTCACTGTACATATTTGATTTGTAGGAAAGGGTAAAAGATTAATAATTTGCCATATCGGGAGTGAAGATGGTTTTGTGACAGATGCAGATGAAGAAATGGTCGGGGAATCGTTTGAAAACCTGATGCATAAACTGGACGAAAATTCCGCAATTGTGCTCGACAGTGCGCCCTACTATTCTAGAAAATTAGAAAAAATTCCAACGTCAGCTAGCACAAAAGCATGTATTATATCCAGAGTTGGCTATCTTTAAAAAATATACCTTTTGAGGATGATATGCTAAAAATTAAAAATACAGTTGTTGGATATTGTTAAACGGCATAAAAACCAATATAATAAGTAAAGTTGCTCTCAGCTGGAAGTAGGACAAAGAATACGCGATCGTGATTACTTTTGTTCTACTTCCAGCTGGGATTAACTGTACATAGTAGATGAAATTGCATAGGAGAATAGTAGAATTATTTTAAGGCTTCCACCCTATCATTGTGAACTGAATCCCATCGAGCTCATTTGGGCAAACATTAAAAATAACGAAAAATTATTAAAAATTGACATCAAATTATGGCAAGATTGTATAACACACGTTATAGAAAAAGTGGAAAATAAAATGTGGGAAATTGACAATATTGTTGAAAGAAATGTTAAACCTTTAATAATTAATATCGACCCAAATGAAAACGATTCCGATAGTTTAGAATAAATATTTTTTTTTAATTGTACATTATTATTTTTGCTGTTTATTTTATTTCTTTTTGTGAACATAATGTGATTATATTTGAGGGGATTGAGGGGAATAACACTTGGTAGCTAAATAAGGTCCTGTAGAAGGTGACTTTGACATAAATTTGTTGTCAGTCACTCTATCTTAAAACTGAATGAAGTAGGTGATGATCAAAGGGTAAATCACAACTTCTTGGATACCAAGGATTGACTAAATTTTTGTTTTTTTGACCTTCTACGATTTCTTAATTAGCCAAAGGCCAATCTGGTTTAATATAGCTTCTATTTTTGACTTAGTTGTCAAGTCTAAGGACTTTTCGAAATAAAGTTAGTGGTCTTCCACCATAGTTACCGCATAGATACGTTTCGTAAGGACTTACGGGTGTGCACAGAATTAACACATAAATTTATTTTTGACTTTTGCCTAAGGCAAACCTAGGAATGCTCTACTTCGTCCAATTTAATGTAGTAAATAGAAAATTCTTACTGATAGTAGATCGAACAAACTTATTCATTTCACAGCCTTTAATAACAAAAAAAATGAATGACGTGTTTTTGAGTCCTGAAGCCAAATTTCAGTTTTTTATCAGGAAAGCCTAGATTTTCTTACAAATGAGCACCAATTTTAATTCGATCACATTAGTTCTTTATTCCTTCTTTTTTTCAATTTTTCATTGAGACACCCTGTATACATTTTTTATGTAAAAATAGCCAAGTTTCGTGATTATAATTTTTAATAATAGGAAAATAAAATAAGTGGTTTATTTTCGTTAACAATTTTATTAAAATATGAAATAAGAGCGGGTGTGCATTAGTGTGTGTGTATGTGTGTGTACGTAGTAACAACAAAAGCATGTAAAGCCCAAGCAAGGCAAGGATTCCTAGTTTCTATATGAGAATATCCATATAGCTAGAATATATAGCGTCGTATATAAGGGGGTGAGAATACGCCGCCCCATCGCCTCGGGTGTACTGATAAGGCTCCGGGGTAGCCCTTATCGTCCAACCATTTACACCACCCTCAACCGCCTCCAACAAATCCACTATTCTACATGGCCTACTGCAGCCTTAAAGCGATAGACTCTAGCCGGATTAAATTTTCTTGACTTGGATGCACTACATTCCATTTTAATTGCAACACTCATTTTTCTTCTAAGTCACTATAAACCAAAAAAACAATTACTTATTTTATAATTAAAGTATAGAAGTACTAATAAACTTTTAAAAAAATCAACATTGGATTGAAAATTACAATATTGCTTATACTCATGTTTATTCAATATTATTAAGTAATCAAGTCTTCATATGCATAGTATTATAGTATAGTGTTCTCTTTCTTTTGATTAAAAATGTAATTTAATACCCATTATCTTAGGAAAAAACCTGTAGATACTGAGAACATTAGGAAATTAAAGTTATCTAAAACAATAAAGACGAGACAGGAGATTAATATACACTTAAATTAATTAAATTAATATACTTACATAAAATTTCAATAGAGTGCTAGGAGTTGTTGAATAAAAAAATCCTGTTGTTTTTTTAGTAACTTGTATAATACAATCCAATTTAACTGAGGACATAAAAAAATCTATTTCTTTCCTTAGTAATAACTATGTGGTTATATAAAAATACTTGTGTTTTTTATTAAAATATTTTTTCTTTGGAGAAACTTTATAAATGACTTTTAAAAACGAAAATATCAGCATTTTTACTCTTTAATCTTTCGATTCTTAATTAAAACCATTGAAAGCAACCTAAATTTTCTTTTATTAAAAAAAATTAAATCTTTGAGCATAAATAGACTCCTAATGTCTATCTTTACATTTACCAATCATTTCTCAGCTCAAGCTTTATAGTTATATCAAAGTGACTCAAATCTAATGTCTTTAACATAATCTTCTTTAAACTTTTTGAAATAATTAACTTTTCATTTGAAAATATCAAATACCAAATGGTTTGATATCATTTTTTAATTTGAAATAAAACTGTACATCAACTGGTATTTTCTTTTTATTAATGGCTTATTAGTAAAATTATCGATAGAAGAAAACTTGGCGATGATGACATTTATACCCAGATTCTGGTCAAATCATTTAAGTTTAAAGACCTTTAAATTTTAAATTTAAATTTGTTATATGGGTTGTAATGGACAATTTCCATGGATACATTATTTGTTTTAAATTAAAGGCCTTTAATTTTGACCAGAATCTGCCCATTATACCCAGATTCTGATCAAATCATTTAAGTTTAAAGGCCTTTAAATTTAAATTTGTTATATGGGTTGTAATGGACAATTTCCTTGGTTACCTTTTTTCTACTTAAAGACTTTTAATTTTGACCATAATCTGCCTGTTAGTCCGTACTTATTTCTGAATTGGATACATTTGTAAAATCAACTTCCAATGAAAAAAAATATATAAAAAGACGCAATCGACTAGAAAATACTTACCAGCTATAGTACCTAAACGAATTGTACTGCAGGAAGAGGATCATCACCCATCTCTTCTGAACCTTTACATGAAATTGATGTAAACGTGGAAATGGAAAGAAAATTAAAAATCCTCTAGAAAAAAGTTGTTATTTAAAATTGAAGCACCGAAAAGGGAGCAAGAGGAAGAAACCATATAAATGTTCATAAAAAAACTGGTTTTATAATGATGTTTATGCAGATTTTGACGATGATGCTTTTAGAGATCTTTCAAATGCACCATTTGATGAAGCTGGGGAGTCTATTCCAATTTTAAATTACTGGATTTATACCCAGATTCTGGTCAAATCATTTAAGTTTAAAGGCTTTTAAATTTAAATTTGTTATAGCGTTGTAATGGACAATTTCCATAGTTACCTTATTTGTTTCGATTTAAAGACCTTTAATTTTGATCAGAATCTGCCTATTAGTCAATGATCAGGGAAGTTATTCTGGAATCACTCGAAACGAAGTCGTATATGACATGACAAGGACAGACTCTTATTTTTGCATTTGAATGCCAAGGATAGAACGTATCAAGTGGTTCAAGAAAATGCCCCCAATTCTAATAATCTTAAAATCTAAAATGTTTATAATTATAGGGGAGATCGGGGATACATTGGACATTTTTAGCTTAGGAATGTATGACACCCTTGATAATAATTTAATTTCTATGAATTGCCTATCATTTTAAAGTTCATATTAAAGGCTTTTAATTTTTAAGTTTGAAAGCTTTATTGTATGCTTTTATCGACGAGGAGATGTAGAAAAGATCAATAGTAGCAATTGTCCAATATATCCCCATCGGTGGGGCTACATTGGACATGGGAAAGAGATATCTTGGACTTAAAAAAATAACAGTAAATTCATTTACTGAATCTAAAAAAAACATAGTTATACAGGGTGTCCATTTTAATTAATCCAGCGAATATCTTGTAAACTAAGCGATTTCATTAAAAATGTTTCAGACAAAAATTGTAGCGGCTCGAGGGGTTTTTAATTTTTATGGGATTTTATGGGTGTTTTATGGGGAAATTTTTTTTTTCAAATGGGAACCTATAAATTTTATTATTGATTCACAATCCATGAAAAATAATAAGCAACTTTTGGTTGAAAATATTTTTTAGGAAATTTCAATTTTTCATGATATTCGCCAAAATTAAAAGACATTTTGAGATTTCGATTCAGGTTTTCTAGAAAACTAGTTTTTTTAAGAAAAATCCCCAAAGGCAAAAAGTGTTTAAATTAATGTAAAGATTTAGAAAAACCAGTAAAAAGTTTTTAAAATTTATTTAATTTTTTTTTCAATTTATTAAAAAAAAATATTTTTTTACGAAAATGTAAAATTATTTTTTTAATATTAAAATTAAAGATAAGGTCAAAGATCATCATAAAGATCACTTTTTGCCTCTTGCGATTTTTCTTTAAAAGCTTTAGTTTTCTAGTAAAACTGAACCGAAAATCTCAAAATTGATGATTATTTTGGTGAATATCACGAAAAATTGAAATTTTCTAAAAAAATTGTTCAATCAAAATTTACTTATTATTGTTTAAAGACTACGAATCTACTATAAAATTATGGGTTCCCATTTAAAAAAAAATGTTTTTCCATAAAACACCATAAAATCCCATAAAAATTAAAAACCCATGGTACTGTTAAATGTGCCCCTCGAAACGCTATAATTTTTGTGTAAAACATTTTTAAAGAAATCGCTTAGTTTTCAAGATATTCAGCTGGCTTAATTAAAATGGAACACACTGTATGTATACAGGGTGTCCCATTTGACGTTGGACTGTATGGGTATCTTTGTTATATTTGAAGATCGTTTAAAAGGACAAAGTAGTAGAAATTTTTTCGAGTATTAATAATTCATTTACAAAAAACTTGAATATCGCATCATTCCAACGCTATTTTGAAAAAACTAGAAAATGCGATTTTTAAAATATGGCTATAACTTCTTTATTTTCTGTGGTACCAAAAAAGTTTTTTGACATAATACAGACAATTTTTTGTGTACAATGCAGTAAAATAAATGAATATTTTTTTCGCTAACGGTCTGACCGGAAATGAACCAAACTTATTTTTTTCTTATGGCAGCCATATTGAATTTACACATATTCGGAATCAGTATTTTTTTCTGAGTAATTTGGTAATATGTCATATTTAAAAAAAATAAAATTATTTGATTTTACAAACTAACAATGGACTTTAAGAAATGTAAATTGTCAATAACATAAATTTAACAATTTAAAATATTAAATGTAAAATAAATCTTAACACATATGTATTGACAGTTTACATCTATTCAAGGCCATTTTTGGTTAGTAAAATAAAATTATTTCTATTTTTCTTAAAATATTACACATGATATATCAAATTACTCAGAAAAATACACCAATTCTGAATATGTGTAAATCCAATATGGCGGCCATAAGAAAAAAATAAGTTTGGTTCATTTTCGATCAATCCGTTGGCGAAAAAAAATATTCATTTGTTTTACTGTATTGAACACAAAAAACTGTCTGTATTAAGTCAAAAAAAATTTTTGGTACCACCGAAAATAAAGAAGTTATAGCCATATTTAAAAAATCGCATTTTCTTGTTTTTTCAAGATAGCGTTGGAACGATGCGATATTCAATTTTTTTGTAAATGTATTATTAATATTCGAAAAAATCTCTACTACTTTGTGCATTTAACCGACTTTCTATCTCCATTGATAACAAAGATAACCATGCAGTCCAACATCAAAGTTTGATTACCTGTAGAATAATAATAACATTAAAAATACTCTTCTAAGTCTAACGTAAGTCAATAAGACTGTTTAATACTTTTGCAAAAAATGATACTTTCCTCTTCTGAAAGATGTAACATGAATTACAATCTTCAAATAAAAAAATAATTTATACCGATTTCTAGGGGGCAAATTTTACCCCAAAATTGTAGTTCAGGTCTGACATTTTCAGTAATAACTTGTGATGTGGTGATCCGATTTCAAAATTTTGCACACCAATTTAAAGTCCTTTTAATTTACTTTAAAATGAGGTATTGCGTGTTAGGGGTTGCCATTTAAAATTTTGAAGACGAGGTGGATATGACAAAACTAGAGACATCTAGCGGTTATTTTTATACGTAATTAAGTTTCCCCCTCGAAAACATAATTGACGTAATTCGTCGATTTTTTATATATTTCGTCATACTAGAGTTATTATGGGTGGATCGTTTTCAAATGATCACCCTGTATATAAATTATTAATGGGTTAATCAGTATTAACAGTATCCTCGAATTCTTACATCGAAACATAACAACATAGAAATACTGGACTGATCTAATGAACATAACCTGCCGTTTTCAATATCACATGTTTTTATTTCATTTCATATTCAGGGTGTCTCACTTTTTTTCAAGGAAAATTTTTTTTTAGATAGTAAATGTAATTCAAAACAAAAAAATTTCCTATGAACTTTTATGTTTTTTCGACTCCTTAAAAAGTTAAGGCAATTTTAAAATTGATAAATTTTCATGATTTTTATGGAACACCCTGTATAATATTTTTTTTTATTATATTTTTTTTATTTAAATCAATTATTATTTGGATTTGCATGTTGCCCAGGGTGACAAAATGTGTAGATCCGGCTCTGATTATTAGCTGTTTTTAAAATAAGTAAACGACGAGGTTAAATTGCCCTCGGTAAAATTTAGCATCTTATTGGCTTAAAGATATACAAAATCCAAAGCATACTTGATTTAAATGAAAAAAATTAAAATTAAATGAAATTTATACAGGGTGTCCCACAAAAATCATTGAATTTTTGAAATTTTAAAATTGCTGTAACTTTTTAAGGAGTCGAAAAAACATAATAGTTCATGGGAAATTTTTTTTTCAGATTAACATTTACTATTTAAAAAAAAAATTTTGCTGCAAAAAAAGTGAGACACCTTGTATACTATAGAATTTTTTTTTATGAAAATCTCAACTAAGGCGGGAAATTTCATACTGTCCAATATTACCCCGTGTCCAATGTATCCCCGATCTCCACTAGTGTCGGACGGAGTTTATGTTAAATTCTTTATTATCAAAATCGCTGTAATGTCGATGAGTTGGTCGATAATCGATAATCGTTGATAATAAAATGGTTTAGTCGATGAAAAATTGTAACGTCTAAGGTGTTATTCTTGAACCACTCAACACAACGTCGTATTCGACTTTTATCATTCTATCATTTAAATAAAAATTTTTAAACATGTATTGTATACGATTCCGTGTCGAGTGGTTTAAGAATAAGACTCCAGGTTCCAGGGGGCATATACTCGACCGACTCGACACGATGTCGTATACGACTCAAATCATTCTATCCTTGTCATTCAAATGCAAAAATAGGGTATGTCCTTGACATGTCGTATACGACATATGTGGAATATTTCAAGCATAAGCCTCCTACGCTTGGTGAAATTTAAAGAATAACAACATCAACTACTATACAACAAGTTTATTTGGAGAAAAATATTTACAATTGGTTTTACAAATATACAGTTTAACGGTTTAACGGTTTAACCAATGATGTTGTTCACTAGAACTTTATAAATCAAAAGAGTGTGATGAAGAGTGAAATGTAAGAGTTTTATAAAGAGTAAAATGTGAGAGAGTGAAATTTGCGGGTGCAGCCCTTTTAAAGATGATCGTAGTCGATGGTCTCGTAGTTCGTAGTATCTCTCTGATTATTTAAACTCACACGTACTTAAATTAAATATGTACAGTTGGTCCCAGCTGGAAGTAGGACAAAAGTAATCACGATCGCGTATTCTTTGTCCTACTTCCAGCTGGGAGCAATTTTACAATTACAAAATAATGCGTTTGAGTTTGAAATTCACTTGATATTTGCGATTTTGGTCATAACTTTTTTTCCAGTGGAGCTTTTTTAAAATTTCTTTTTTTGGTATAAAGAAGAGTCTTCTGGCTACCAATTTCTTCTTTTTTTGTTTTAGTAAGTGTAACCAAATAATCATACGGCAGCAGTAAAACGGGCTCTTTAAAAAAATGTTCGCTTAGCGGCTCCTTGAAACATTCTAAAAAACTAATTGAAATAATATTTTATATAGATAGATATAAACGAAGAGTTTGATGTTTTTTTGTTTTAAATATATTTTTAAATTTTTTACAGCATCCCAAAAATTTCTTAAAATTTTACTTAATTTTTGGGAAATAGTTTGCAACAAAACTTTAGTAAAATTTATATTTATTTTTCTATTTTTTCTAATTTTTGTAATACTATAACCTCACCAAATTACGATATAAATATTTTAAAATTTCCGCATCAAAATTACGGGAGACAAACCGGCCCCGAGGTGGGATTCTATAAGGTCTAACGTATCGAAAACGGTAGATTGTTTACCTCATTACTATGGTTGCGATTGTTTACTTCATTACTATGGTTACGATTGTTGTCTTGCTTCCACGTTATGATTTTTGTGATGTGTAAGAAGGAGACAGAAAATATCTAACGAATCAATTCACCACCGATATCAAATTTGTTGACTTACAGAATTCCACCTCAGAGGTACGACGAAAAAATCGTTTGTTGAATGTTGCTGTAGTGACGGATTTTGTCTTGTTTCAACAAATACAAAACGTGCATAAGGAAGAGTGATAGAAAATCTGTCACCAAGCAATTTAGTCAACAAACGATTTTTTCGTTATACGAAAACAATCGTATAGGTTACAGACTTCCACCTCAGGGCGGGAGACAATCCGTTCCCTTTCTAAACTAACTACGGGAGACACTTCGGTTCCTCCAGTTGTAAAGGTAGATTAAAGGAATTGGAAGGTAGAGATTTCATTAAAGGATTAAAGAAGTAGTAGCAATAAATATACAAATTACTTAAAATTCTTAAATTTTCTTACGAAAATTGTGGTTGGTAATTTTGTCATGATGGACATTGTAGAATTGGTGTTCCATTTGATATTGATAAAATTCTGAATCCTTTAATTTATTATTATTCGGTTGTAAAAATAATACATAAATATCTTCATTCTTCTTCAAATTGATTGATGAAAAGTGGTACCAATTTTTATAGAATTAATCAACTTGGGAATTTAAAAAGGAAAACGGTAAAGAAAGGATTGAAAATAAAAATTAAATTAGGTTAGGTTAAATGAGGATTACTGATTGTATATAGATACATTTGCAAATAGATTTTTTTTTCGTAAATAATTGAAAAGAGATGTGCAAAAAATTTAAAAATACTTTATACATAATAGATACACATTAGTTTATTAAATTGTTCTAAAAATGGAAAAATATAAAAGAAATCTTTACTTATTGTAAAGTAGTAAATGGTATTTAAATTTTAAATAAAA
The DNA here is from genome assembly GCA_963971135.1 of Stenus bimaculatus. NCBI lineage: Eukaryota > Metazoa > Arthropoda > Insecta > Coleoptera > Staphylinidae > Stenus > Stenus bimaculatus. Next base: position 14,400,002 of record OZ020181.1, read on the forward strand.
TAAATTTTGAGACTGATTTCTATTAGTTAGAAATTTGATACTAATTTGAAATACCATATTTAAATTCTTTGAATTGTTAATATATTAAATTAAATTCATTTCGTTAGATTTTAATTCATCAATTATTGTAGTACATAGTTTTACTTTCATTAGATACATCACATGACAAAAATTTTTGTGAACATTCATTAGAAGTGATTTTCTTGGAGTTATCTTCAGGATCATTGATTTTCTCAGAATTATTATGAATTATATTATTGGAGTCCGAGTTATAACCAAATAAATTTTGGTTCGACTCTCTGATTTTTACAATTTGTTTGAATTTTTTTAAACCGGATTTTTTAAATTTAAAAACCGGTTTTCGAATGTGACTAATTTATTTTGAAAACCGGTTTTTTAAAACCGGCTTTTAAAAACCGTCAGACCCTATTTTTGGAGTTTTCTGATTGAAAGGTAACAAATGAAAATTCGGTTGTACTTTGATTTAAGAATTCTTCGAAATTTGATTGATTTGAAGTTGATGCCGGAGAATTATAATTAGATTCATTTGATTGTTGTAAATTAGTTTGTTCAGAATTATTGGAAATGAAATGTTTATTATTATGATTATTTGAATTATTTTCTTCGAAATTATAATCTTCCAGGAACAAGGTCGTTATAAAGGTAGATGAAAGGAATTGGAAGGTAGACATTTCATTAAAGGATTAAGGAAATGATAGCAATAAATATACAAGTAACTTAAAACTAAATTACATACAAAATACTAAATTAATATTAAAAATGTTAATAAACATATTGTTTATAATAACACGCATGGTACATGTGGATGGGCACACAACATTGCATTTGATTGCCAAAGATAGAATGATTAAAGTATCGAGTGGTTCAAGAATATGCCCCTAAATCTAATAATCTTAAAATCTAAAATGTTTATGTCAAATTCTTTATTAAACATAAATTTATCAAAATCGCTGATTCGCTGATCGCGGATTACCATAATATTTTGTTAATTCTCAGTTCTAAGCAGCCTTTAATATTTTCTAATTAGTGTTTGATAGTTAGTCGTATTATTGCAATATTAAAAATACATGGATTTTCAAATGCGGAATCACCAGATATGCATCTTGCATATGGAGCAACCCACATACATTGTATTTTAGATAAATGTAGCCTACTTTGAAGTTGTTTTTTAAATTCATATTTTCAGCTAAAAATTATAAAATCTACCTTTACTCCGAAATTTAGCACCGGGCGACATACCATAAGAGTACTTTTTTTGTAAAACATTGATCAAGGATTATTTTAGTACTTTTAAAATTATCAAAAACGTAAAGAAACAAAAGATATTATCAAAAAAAGGTGACACCCCCCCACATGTAACGCCCCTGAAAATATTTTTTAAACTTTTATTGGCCGAAAATGTGTACCCTTGTGTAAAAAAACTGTAGCCAAAATTTCAAATTAATATCTCTTATAATATTTATTTTATTTACAAAAAACTTGAAGTAGTATAACTTTTTAAGGAAGCATTTCCGGACAATACTTTATAAGTCAAAAATGCTTAGTTTCACTTCCTCGCCATAAAAAAATTGTCACAGTTATTCCGGGACACCCTGTATAAATGATTTTAATTCAGAAAATTTTTAAGGCCAAACTTTTCTAAAAATTAATATGTTATACCCAATGGACAATTTTAAGATTAATACAAGTTATAGAAGTAGATTTGAGGAATATTTGACAAAAAAATGGTGATTGTCCTAATATAAAATATTTTTTTCTATTTTTGAATTTTTGTTTTGAATTTTTATTTTTTTTTATTTTCCTGTAAACCAAAAATCGTAAAAAATACCACTTATAAGTATTTAGCATCTCTATAATATATTTCATTCCAAGAAAATTTCCAATTATTACCCAGAATTTTTTCAAAAACTCAATATTATTTCTTTAAAGAAGACTACATTCATTTCGAAGCCAAAATTTGAGGAAACTTAATTTTAGTTAATAAGGCATCTCTGAAAAAAATTTAGCAAAATGTGCATAGGCACATTGCCAATGCTTACCCGGCTACAGGTTTTGGTACAAGTCACAAGTCCTAACATCCATGTTCAAAAATGGTAAAAATCCTATCATTTATAGGCCTAACCCATTTTGGATGAATTGGCAAGAATTTTTTGAACTTTGAAATTTTATTTTTTGAAAATAACATTCTCCATAATATATTACATAAAAATCGTACCTCTATTTTATCGGTAGAATGTACCGTTTCGGAGTAAAATCCATTTAATTAATAATTGTGCAGATACCAATATCTAATGCATGCTTTTGTAGTGTCCATAATACTGTTTTTTTTTTGTTGTACAACAAGAAGCACATTGTTTATTGGAAAATTTTATTTTGGACAAGAAAAAATAAATTTTAATCCCTCATATTGCTTCACTTTAAGGAAGTTTATTTCTTAAAATTTCTTTCTTAATTTCGGGACAACATATATACAGGGTGCCCCATTTGACGATGGACTGTATGGGTATCTTTGTTATTATTGGAGATAGAAAGTCGGTTAAATGGACAAAAAATTTGAATATCGCATCGTTCCAACGCTATCTTGAAAAAACAAGAAAATGCGATTTTCAAAATATGGCTATAACTTCGTTATTTTCGGTGGTACCAAAAATTCTTTTTGACGTAGTACAGACATTTTTTGTGTGCAATACAGTAAAACAAATGAATATTTTTTTTCGCCAACGGATTGACCGGAAATGAACCAAACTTATTTTTTTCTTATGGCACCCATATTGGATTTACACATATTCGGAATTGGTGTATTTTTCTGACTAATTTGATATATCATATGTAATATTTTAAGAAAAATAGAAATAATTTTATTTTACTAACCAAAAATGGTCTTGATATATGAAAACTGTAAATACATATGTGTTAAGATTTATTTTATATTTAATATTTTAAATAGTTACATTTATGTTATTGACAATGTACATCTCTTAAGAAGATACTCGGTGAAATGTGTGAAATGCGTACTTTTCGCTAGTAAACATTGTATTTTGGGCATTTGTAATCAAAAATTTAACAAAAACGATGCTTAGTGCCAATCAAATTGAATTTAGTTTTCATATAGAATTTTTGTTTTTCATGTAGAGTCTATGATAGGGGCGTATTTTTTTAACAATGTTAAAAAAATGCGTTTTTATTTTTATTCATAAAGTTTCCCGGCAGGGCCTTAGCCAGAATCAAATGTTAGGGCAGGCATGAAGAATTTTTGGGCGGGTAAACATTTCTTATATTTTAAAAAGTAACTTCAAAATATAACTTCGAAGTATAAAAAAAAATATCTTAAAATATAAAACAAAATAAAATATAACTTTAAAATTGGAAAAAAAAAATTCACACAACTATAATTTATAATAGTCCTATATTTCAATTATGTTTAAAACATCTTATATTTGAAATATAAGCAAAAGTATCTCAACCATTGGGAATTTTAACTACTTGTAATAAAACTCAGCTTTTTTTTCAAATGACAACCTTAATTTTTTTTGCATAATATTATAGCTTCTTTGTAGAGGTTTACAGGCCATATTTTTTTTATTTTTTCTACGTAAATAGTTTAGAAATTACAAGGGTTTAAATTTTCAATAAAAAGAATTCGGCAACGTCCATTTATTTTCGAAATGCTGCGGTTTTGAAAAAAATGTTTCAAATAAATTACGTAATGTACCACTAAAAATAGCAGAACTCTTATTTGAAACATTTTTTTAAAAAACGCTGCATTTCGAAAATAAATGGACGTTGCCGAACTCTTTATATTGAAAATTTAAACCCTTGTAATTTCTAAACAATTTATGTAAAAAAAATAAAAAATTATGGCCTGTAAATCTCACAAAGAAGCTATAATATTATGCAAAAAAAATTGAGGTTGTCATTTGAAAAAAAAAAAGTTGAGTATCGCTTGACCTTCACCGTACTGGCCAAGGTCATGGCAATATTCTTAAAGAATGCGTCTCTAAGAATAGTAAAACTTTTATTTGAAACATTTTTTTTTAAAATGCTTTATTTCAAAAATAAATGGTCATTGCCGAACTTTATCCTCACCCCGTATAGGTTAGATTTTTAAAATATCGCAGTTATCTGTACCTGAGAAACTTTTGACAGTCGAAAATTTTTCAGGGCGGGCATTTCTTTTTCCAGAGCAGGCATTGCCTGCCCTGACCGATAGCTGGCTACGGCCCTGAATCACCACCCTGTATATACATTTTTAAGATTAATTTCTGATAAAAATGTGCTTCCTCAGATTCTGAGAAAATTTACATTTTGTGGGTTACAACTATAACAATTGTGTTTTCATTGGTCGTTCGTTATCGAACGAAATCTTGGTGTCGAGTTTATTTCCTGGGCCGGTCTGATGAGCCAGTCCGTCCCTGAACTTAGATCATTCTATCTTCAAATGCAAAAATAATATCCAGATTCTGGTCAAATCATTTAAGTTTAAAGGCCTTTAAATTTGTTATATGGGTTGTAATGGACAATTTCCACGGTTACATTATTTGTTTCTAATTAATGGGCAGATTCTGGTCAGAATTAAAGGCCTTTAATTTAAAATAAAAATAATGTATCCATGGAAATTGTCCATTACAACCCATATAACAAATTTAAATTTAAAGGCCTTTAAACTTAAATGATTTGACTAGAATCTGGGTATAAAGGCCTTTAATTTTGACCAGAATCTGTCTATAAGTGTGTTTCCTTGACATGTAGTATACGACATCTTGTCGAATACTTCAAACATAAGCCCCCTACGCTTGCTGAAATTTGAAGAATAAGGCCCCTGGTTGGAAAAGTTGGTTGAGTCGAGGAAGTGAAAAATGTTGATTGGGTTTGGTTTTGGCATGAGTCGTGTTAATAACCTAGTTTTGAAGGTTCGTCGACGATGCGTGTAGTAGTTGGTGAGGCCCCAGGAAGTGTCGGCTGTGAGACGTGAGGCATGGAGGATGAGTGTGTTGTGTGTTGAAAGTTGATGTTGTGCGCGCGCTGTGGAAGTGTGGAAGGTGGTAGGAGGCAGGAGGCCGAAACTAGCCTCGTGAAACTTAAAAATGCGGCTCCGTGAGCGACCGAATCGATACGAGGACTGTTGTCACGTGGTGCGCGCGCCAACCAATCGCAAGTTGAACACGAGCGAACGCACGGAGCGTATCGTCCACAGTCATTCCAAATACCACCGCCACAAGTCGTTTGTCGTTAGTTCAGTGCTGAGTATCGACGGTGACGGTAACTACGCGTTGCGTTGCGTTGCGAAGTTCGAGTACGGTACGTAATGTGATTGTGGTTAGGAACGAGTAACTTGTAAGTTTCGAGTAGAGTATGATGGAAGATCCGACGCAAGTGTTGTTCACGGAGTTGCCAGTGCCGTTGCTGTCGACGGCGGCACTTCTTCGGCACCGTCACCACGCGGCCACACGCTTCCAACCCTACCACCGCCTCCACCAGCCGCAGCACTTCCACACGCACACGCCGGTGCCGACACGACAGCACGACCTAGAAGAAGTGTACGAGCAGGACCCGGACCAGACCCACATCACGTCCTTGTACCCCGAGATCCTCGCCATCATCTTCGGCTACTTGGACGTGAGGGACAAGGGCCGCGTGGCCCAAGTGTGCACCAGCTGGCGCGACGCCGCTTACCACAAGTCAGTGTGGCGAGGGGTCGAGGCCAAATTGCACCTGCGGCGGGCCAACCCGTCCCTCTTCGCCTCGCTGCTGAGGCGAGGAATCAAACGGGTGCAGGTGCTTTCGTTGCGCCGCTCTCTTAGAGACGTCATGCAGGGCATCCCGAACCTGGAGTCCCTCAACTTGAGCGGATGCTACAACGTCGCCGACGTCGGCATCTCGCACGCCTTCACCACCGATGCTCCTTCCCTCACTCAGCTCAACTTGTCTCTCTGCAAGCAAGTCACGGACAACTCCCTCACCAGGATAGCGGACTACCTGAAGAATCTAGAAGTACTCGAGTTGGGCGGATGTTGCAACGTTACCAATACCGGTTTGTATTTTCTACTCGCCATCGCCAACTACGACCAAACGTATTTTTAAACCCAACAAAACTCGTTTTTAAGTCGCTTTAAATATACTCGACCGCACAACATTATCAAAAATCTTGGAAAACTTCACCACCAACTCAAAAAAAACACTATTCATCATACTTTCCACTTTGCTTTCTACAAACTACAGTTATTTCTATTTCTAGCTACATTAATCACTTGACCAACATTTTCCATTTTCTTAATCTTCTTCAAGAAAAATTACCTTTTCTATTTTGATAGACCTAATTACAAGTACTTTTCATGGTTCAAATTCATTGTATTTTCTATAAAAATAAGGCCAACCTACGATCAATTTCTCAAATATCAAGAATTGCAAACAAGTCCAAAAAGGAAGAAATCTTGTAAAAAAATATTACGGTATCATGGGCAATTCTGCAAACATTTTTTAACTTTGTATAGCTGTTCTTATAAATACTCTTAAGGTGATAGGGAGTCATATATTGAAAAATCAACGTTTTTATCTTTTCCGATTTTTTTTAAATTGTTTCGAATTGGAAACAAAAAAAATATTAAAATACCGAACTTAAGTAAGACTTGTACTTTTATATACAATTTTTGTTTTTCATGTATCTAGATTTATATAAGCGTAGTTTTGCAAAAATAAAAATATAAATTTTTCTTGCAAAATTACACAAATATAGTTGTAGATACATAAATAACAAAAATTGCAAATGAAAGTAAAATTCTTACTTTAGTTTGGTATTTTTTTATTTTTTTGACTTTCCAATTCGAAACACTAAAAAATTCATTAAAGATAAGTACGTCGTTTTTTCAACATTTGACTCCCTATCACTTTAAAAAAAAATTTCATAAACGAAAAATATACTGGTTTAATTCTGCAGTCATAAAAGCTAGTACGAACAACATTTTTGTATAATTTTTTTTGTAGATGATTTGGAAGTCATTTCTTTATTTTTTGCCAGAAGGAAAACAAATGGAGAATGTACAAAAAAAAATATAATAATCTAAAAGTACCTCAACTTTGGAACCCTCTAATTAATTTTGTGCTAAGTTGCAGAAGGTAACTCTCTGGCAGGATGTAGCCTTATGAATTTAGATTATAAATCTGAAAAAAAAATTGAAAATCTAACAAGGGAAACTTGAGTTATGACTGCAGAACGAATGCTCGATTTCATGATTTTTCACAATTTTTCCTCCCTCTAGGGTTTCGCATTAATTATCAGTTATCTGGTCATAATTTGCAAAGAAGTTCCAGAAAAGTGGGATGGATTTTATATTCCTTGTTATTATCTCTAACGGAAAATTTATCGCGGGTGTCTAGGAAGATGCTTTTAAATCTAAATTTTGGTTTTTCCAAGTATACGCTTTTATTTAGATGATGGCCATTTTCTCTATTACAGTCCGTTTTAGCCTACATCTTCTGGGCGATGCTTCTAATATTTTTGGGATATTAATTTTGCAATACAAAATGAAACTAGAAACATGTCATCAAAAAAAGTTGCAAAATTTTGGGTTATTTTTTCAGAATTAAAGACCTTGGTGCAATAACTGTACAATTCTAAAAGTTGGCGGTATTCAAAACTATTCTAAATAAAACTAAAAATGGTTATTGCACTAAGCAATTCAATTGTTTTTGAGGTTGGACCAAAGCGTACTATCGAATATTTCAAATAAAGTTGCCCAAGCGCCCAAAAACCATTTTCTTTCTTTAAAAGTCAATAAATTACAGCCTTCTGTTATTGCGCTTCATGAGTTGTAATAAATCGTTATAAATCTACAGGGTGTCCCATTTGACGTTGGACTATATGAGTATCTTTGTTATTATTGAAGATAGAAAATCGGTTAAATGAACAAAGTAGTAGAAATTTTTTCGAATATTAATAATTCATTTACAAAAAAATTGAATATCACATCATTCCCACGCTATCTTGAAAAAACAAGTAAATGCCATTTTCAAAATATGGCTATAACTTCGTTATTTTCTGTGGTAGCAAAAAAGTTTTTTGACATAATACAGACAATTTTTTGTGTACAATGCAGTAAAACAAATGAATATTTTTTTTCGCTAACGGATTGACCGGAAATGAACCCAACTTATTTTTTTCTTATGGCAGCCATATTGGATTTACACATATTCGGAATCAGTATTTTTTTCTGAATAATTTGATATACCATATGTCATATTAAAAAAAAAAAAATTTCAATTGAACTTCCCTACAACGAACTTCCATAAATTTCTCTATATAACGATTTTTTTTGAGAATCTTCACCTGGAAGACGTTTTTAATGTATTTTTTACTCCTTATAACGAAATAAAAGTTTCCGTATAACGAATAATTAATATTAGAATCTTTCATAAATTTTAGTCAATGGGTGGCTAATTTTAAAAATTTCGGAGAATTTTATATTGGATTAATATAAAGAATAATAGAAAATCAGGTAGGTTATTAAAATTCCTATAAATGAACGTAAATTCCTAGATGTGTCGAATCGTTTTATAATAAGGTCTACTTCTAAGTTATACCCTTATTTATATATACAGGGTGTCCCATTTTAATTAATCCAGCTGAATATCTTGGAAACTAAGCGATTTCCTTAAAAATGTTTTAGACAAAAATTATAGCGTTTCGAGGGGGACATTTAACAGTACCATGAGTTTTTAATTTTTATGTGATTTTATGATGTTTTTTAGGGAAAAACATTTTCTTTTAAATGGGAACCCATAACTTTTTTTGTAGATTCATAATCTTTAAACAATAATAAGCAACTTTTGATTAAACAATTTTTTTAGAAAATTTCAATTTTTCGTGATATTCACCAAAATAATCATCAATTTTGAGATTTTCGGTTCAGTTTTACTAGAAAACTAAAGCTTTTAAAAAAAAATCGCAAGAGGCAAAAAGTGATCTTTATGATGATCTTTGACCTTATCTTTAATTTTAATTTTAAAAAAATAATTTTACATTTTCGTAAAAAAATATTTTTTTGAAATAAATTGAAAAAAAATGAAATAAATTTTAAAAACTTTTTACTGGTTTTTCTAAATCTTTACATTAATTTAAACACTTTTTGCCTTTGGGGATTTTTCTTAAAAAAAATTAGTTTTCTAGAAAACCTGAATCGAAATCTCAAAATGTCTGTTAATTTTGGCAAATATCATGAAAAATTGAAATTTCCTAAAAAATATTTTCAACCAAAAGTTGCTTATTATTTTTCATGGATTGTGAATCAATAATAAAATTTATAGGTTCCCATTTGAAAAAAAAAATTTTCCCCATAAAACCCCCTTAAAATCCCATAAAAATTAAAAACCCATGGCTCAATTATATGTCCCCCTCGAACTGCTACAATTTTTGTCTGAAACATTTTTAATGAAATCGCTTAGTTTCCAAGATATTCAGCTGGATTAATTAAATCCTGTACTTAAGTATATACAGAGTGTCCCAGCTGAATATTTTGAAAACGAAGCGATTTTCTCAAAAATGTTTCAGACAAAAATTGTAGCTGCTCGAGGGAAACATTTAATAGTGCCATGGGTTTTTAATTGTTATGGGGTTTTATGGGAAAACATTTTTTTTTTCAAATAGGAACCCCCATTTTTTATTGTAGATTCGTTATCTATGGAAAATAATAAGAAAGTTTTGGTTGAAACTTTTTTTTCTAAAATTTCAATTTTTCGCTATATTCACCAAAATGAACATAAATTTTGAGATTTTGCTTAATTTTGCTACATTTTCAGTCATAACTTGATAACGAAAAGAGATAGCGAATTAATTCTTTTTTGTCGTAAAGCGGACCTTGAAAACTTTCAGAAAACGTGTATTACATGACGGTGAAATAGAATTTGAGGGGTTGATTAGACCGAAAAGCTTCAAAAATTGCGACTTTTTTTTAAATGGGACATTAAAAAAATTATGTATTCGTTATTTTTTCGAAATTAAAAAAACCCTATGTATGGTCGGTTTTAGTTCTAAGAGTAGATTCAGCAGAGTTTTTAAAAATGAAAATCCGTTAAAAATGGCCTAACGAGAGCCGTCTACCCTTAAATTCAAAAATTCTGCATTATTTTCCAAACCCTTTCCAGTATAAAAATAAAAAATAGCCCATTAGCTGTAAAAGTTATTCTTTTTAAACGAAATGTAGTAAAATTTAAAATTTTTTAAAAATTGTGTGCGCCAATAGAACAACTGTCCGACCGCGTTTGTGCGATTTTTTTAACATTTTACGTTCGATTTTTTTTTGAAGCAAAGGGACATAATTTTAAGGTGTCGATTTTTTTGATTATAAATATTAATGTAATAAACAAAATAAAAAATATCGCACCATAATATCCAACCCCTATCAAAAGTTACGAATTTTTAAAGTCCGCGTCGAAAAAGCAAAAAAATGAAATGCAAATTTAAAGGCCTCAATTCAATATAAAAAATGAAGATATCAAAAAAGGGGCTCAGATGGCCATAATAACGGGTATCTACGTTTTAAATCAAAAACCCGCTATTTTTATGCATCTGCCGATCCTCAAATATAAGAGGTACAGTTTGAGCACTTTTGGCGCACGAAAAAACGCTAAATTTGTACACTTCGTGTCTCGGCGCCGGGGCGCCACACGGTTGCATCTGGACACTTAAAAATGGCCACGGACTATCTCCAGGATGTGAGAATAAAAGAAGCCAAATTTCGTCACTTCCCTTTAAGACCGGACGGGGCTGCGATTTTTTAAAGTTGACGCTGGCGAAAACAGGGAAAAAAAGTAAGACAAATCGGACTTTGGAAATTTTTTTCAGTGTGTTAGAGTGCTTTGAAAAATTTGAAATTAGGACCTCGCTTAGAATCCATATCCCTCTTCACGATGTAACCGGTATTTTTAAAATCTGACGAAAAAAGCTACCCTTTTCGTGGCTCCGCGCAGAAAACGTCCGAATTCGGGGTAAAAATACAAAAGGGGTCGTATCTCCGCCTCCTTAATAGATAAGTCCGGGCGGGTCAAAACCACCATCTTCAGTATCAGGTCCTCCATAATATACTAAAATTTGATGCGATTCGGGATGAATATCAAACACTAAGGGGATGAATTCGATTTTTCTTTCGGGGCGTAATAACTTGTTTCCGGGTTGTCCGATCGAAAAGGGACATTTAAACTTTTTTCTTAAAAATTTCTCCTCCGTACATATACAAAATTTCAACTCTCTACGAAAAAAAATACCTTCCTTGTTTCGAAACACTATTTTCTTTCATCTGTGGTATGTATAGGACATTCGCGCCACTTTAACAAAAAATTAGTTCACCCTACAAAAAAAGTTTTGGACAAAAGTTATAAAAAATTTTATGCTCTATAAGATTGATAATAAATAATTTTATCGTAGGATTGATAGAAACCGAGATATTTGGAAAAAACCATGACTAAGTAAAAATTAATAAATAATTTTTCACCACCCTAAGAAACTTATCTATTCATAAATTTTGGTCTTCGAAGAAGAAATGGCATGTTTTATTTGGATTAAAAGAACTCGCATGTATGATCAACATTCTCGCCATAAAAAATTCCTCCTAATAAAACAATATACTGTACCATCCATTTTTCAATAAATCTTCAAGGATTTTATCTTGAAAATATTTTATCTCAAATTAAACGGTTTTTTTATACAGGGTGAATTTTATACATAGAATCAAAGCGGTCAAGCCCAAATATTTTAATTTTGATAGAATCTAATAGGGCCTTAGTATAAATATTTTAAGATGAAAAAAAATTTATCGCCCCGATTTTTGACACGTCAACCATTTTGAATTTTTTTAAATGGCAACATATGTCATACAATACATCATTGGAAAGCATATTTTTAATACTTTACGACAGTCTATAAATCTTTAAATCATAAAAAATAAACATTGATAAAATTTTGTTATCCATCTTTAACTTTTTTAGACTATCGTAAATTACAAAAAATAGCCTTTTTATTATTTTTCTTTCAAAATAAAAATATTTTAGCCTTCAATAAAATATTTGTACCAAGGCCCCACTTTATGTCACAAAATTTCAAATTTTTTTATCCAGCCATTTGGGCATGACCGCTTTGGTTTCTTACAAAAAAATCACCCTGTATATTTGATTTTTAAACAATGTTTTTTTTGCTTTTTAGAATTTTTTTCAAATTTATAGGCAGATTCTGGTCAAAATTAAAGGCCTTTAATTAGAAACAAATAATGTAACCATGGAAATTGTCCATTACAACCCATATAACAAATTTAAATTTATAGGCCTTAAACTTAAATGATTTGACCAGAATCTGGGTTTTAAAGTTAAAAAAACGTTTTTTATATTTAAGTAAATTTTCTACTAACTTTATTGCGTTTTTAAGTTAATTTTGACGTTTTTTTCAAACGACATTTTTCCCAAAAATAGTTTTAGTGAGATTAATGTGAAACGTAGAACACCCTGTATTTTGGAACTTTCTAAAAAAATTAAACTCGGCAATTATAAAATTATAACCTTTTTACCTAATTAGTAAAAGTTTTTAATGAACAGTAACAGCTAAAATCTAATTTTTCGCATATGATGCAAACTTTTAGTTGTCAAAAATTCCTTTAACTTGTCTTCAATCATTTCAATTCCTGTCAATATTACAGTCATAATTACAATAACATTTATAATTAAAACGAATGCTTGTTATGGGAGTTTAAGTGGAGATCGTTATTATTTACTGTACCACTTATTGTAAATTACAACAATTAACTTTAAAGTGAGTTAAACATATTTTTTTTCTAAAATAAGATTGAAATCATCCAAATAACTGTATTTAGTATTTCTAATTTAAAGAAAATTCCTTGAAAAAAATTATCAAAATCGATAAAAATAATAGTTTTTTTTGTAAAAAAAAGTTTCACAATAGTTAATAATAATTTAGTTATTTGACGGTTTAATTTATTCACCTCGAAATTAACAACTTTTTATATTTACTTTATTTTAATGACTAAAACAATATAATTATTACGTTTCGTTTAATCGATTTGGACTTTTACCGATTTTTATGACATTTGTTTGTCCCTTGTAATTTGTTCTTATTTCTTTTTTAATAATTTTTAGGTCATTTTCGCCCTATTTCTTAAGTATTCCCCATGTTTTTTGAGGATTACTTACTTGATATTTGAAAATTCTCAGAATTTTTTTCTTTTACCTTTGTAACGTTTGCAAACTATAGGTACACATTACGTCACTTAAAGTAATTACTTTAATTTAAAAATTGAGTTATCTTTTATCTTCGCATACATACACATACTTCAAGGCTTTTAATAAAATAAATAAGCTTTCCTATTTATAAATAACTTTTTACTGAAGAAGATGACTAAGACGTTTTAGAATACAGTTACAGCAATTTTTTCGTAGATACTTTAGTACTTATAAAACGTTTCTTCAAAGATTTTAATAGCAATTCTTCTCACTTGAAATAATTTACTTTGCACGCAGTTGTACTACACCTTTTCAAATTGTACAGCCACGCGCAAAGATATCGAGGACACAAAAAAATTCTGATCCAATAGCCACAAGATAACACGAAATTTGAAAGAAATGAATACGACTTATGATACGTGCGGGTTTCTTTCGAATTTTGAGTAGTCTTGTGATTGCGAAGACTTGTTAGTGGGTCACAATATTTCTTTTGTGTCCTCGATATCATTGCTCGTGATTGTACTTCAGAAATCATCAATTGTATTTCAGAAAGATTTATTTGAAAATCAGAATTCGTCAATTTCATTTCAGAAAGTATGATTTATACAGGGTGTCCCGTTCGTGGTTCACCAAACGTCAAGATTAGAAAATAGAGCAAATTTTATCAAGAAAAAACCAAAAAAGTAGGGGTCTATCTTTTATGGTTTGAAAGTTACAGAGGTTTGAATTTGGCATCGCCCGTTTTTACCAGAAATCAGTAAATGATCAATAGCTGCTTAAAATTAATTTTTATAGCCAAAAGTTAAATTTTGATGGGTTTTGAAACAGTTGTATTATTAAATAATTACAAAAATGAAGGCGCACCTCAATTATAACTAATAGTCAGATTCTGGTCAAAATTAAAGGTCTTTAATGTAACCATGGAAATTGTCCATTGCAACCCATATGTATAACAAATTTAAATTTAAAGGCCTTTAAACTTAAATGATTTGACCAGAATCATATCTTGGAGAAAATCTTCAAAAACTGCTAAAAAAATAACTTTCTGGATTTTTTTTTCAATTTTTTTTTAATACTTGATAAACGATTTGTGTTTTATCACTGTTACCAATGGAAAGAGGATACTTTCATCTTTAAAATTATATATTTTTTTAATCTTTTTACTAAGTTTTTAAGCAGCTATTGATCATTTATTGATTTCTGGCAAAAACGGGCGATGCCAAATTCAAACCCCTGTAACTTTCAAACCATAAAAGATAGACCCCTACTTTTTTGGTTTTTTCTGGATAAAATTTGCTCTACTTTCTAACCTTGACGTTTGGTGAACCACGAACGGGACACCCTGTATTTCAGAAAGACTCATTGTGTTTCATTCAAAATAAATTGAAACTAAGAGCTATTCTTCCAATGCTAAAGTGGTTAGATGATCGATTGTAGTATGTTGTGCTGCACGAGCACAATCACCAACAACAATCATATTTTTGGCTTCATCAGTAATTGTTTCTAAATAAATTTAAGAATACTGGTTATTATAATCGTAGAACAGATTATTTCAATTTGGCTATACAGGGTGACCCAGTCATATGCCCACGGTCTATAGTTTCTTTGCTATAAAACATATCGACTTGCGGTTTTCACCAACATATAGATACATGCATGCCCCACAAGTTAAAAATATTTTCGATATATACAGGGTGTCCCATCATGGCCTACTGAACCAAAGTTATATTTTTTTAAATGGAACACCCAGTATATTATGACATTTTTGGATTCCTTATGAAAAAATAATTATACTTTGTATAAACTTTTGTGGGTCTATCATCACTCGTTTTGCTGATATTTACCATTTAAGCCAAAAAAGATCAATTTTTGAAAAATCACTGCTCTAAAATAGATGAACATTTTGGCTTGAAATTTTGTCAAAATTTTTTCAACATCGTCTAGTCTACAACTATCATGTCAAATTTAAGTTTGTGATATTTTTTATCACGGTGCCTTATGAAACGCAAATTGAACAATTAAACGAAATTTTCAAATGGAACACCCTGTATATTTTAACATCAATCAATGGCATTTTTTACAAGCTTTCTATTGATATAAAGTTTGTATGGTCGCTTATCAAAGATTTAGGAGATATTAATATCCAAACTGAGAAACAGTGAAAAATTGACAAAATAGTGCTCTTGATGAATTTTGTTGAGGATTTTTTTTATATTTGCCTATTATTTATTTCTGTCTTTTTCTATTTTGCTTTTTTTATAATGTTGTTTTAATTCAATAGTAGTTTTTGTTGTTTTATAACAAAAATAAAATCGAAATTTGCAATTATCAATTTTGGTTTTCTAAGTCTCAGTATGCTTTGAAAATTTAGCAACTGATGTTACCAAGGAAACCCTTATTTTGTTGAGTTTTGTTTTAACGCCTTTTTCTGTACTTTTGGCAATAACTAAACCGATATAGTGAACTCTTCTAAAAAAAAAATGGCAAATATGCTTTAAGCGCTTGGTGTAGCTGAAAGAAATCCGTTTCTAGCTATAGCATAAAACGAAATTCAACAAAATAAGGGTTTCCTTGGTAACATCAGTTGTTAAATTTTCAAAACATACTGAAATTTGAAAACCAAAATTGATAATTGCAAGTTTCGATTTTATTTGTGTTGTAAAGCAACAAAAACTGCTTTGTAGTATAACAACATTATTAAAAAAGCAAAATAGAGAAAGACACAAATAAGTTTTAGGCAAATTAAAAAAAAATCCTGATAAAAATTTACCAAGAGTGCTATTTTGTCTATTTTCACTGTTTCTCAGTTTGGATATTAATATCTCCCAATCCATTGATAAGCGACCATACAAACATTATATCAATAGAAAGCTTGTAAAAAATGCCATCGACTGACGTTAAAATATACAGGGTGTTCCATTTGAAAATTTCGTGTAACTGTTCAATTTGCGTTTTATAAGGCACCCTGATAAAAAAATATCACAAACTTAAATTTGACATGATAGTTGTAGACTAGACGATGTTGAAAAATTTTTGACAAAATTTCAAGCCAACATGTTCTTCTGTTTTAGAGTAGTGATTTTTCAAAAATTGATCTTTTTTTGGCTTAAATGGCAAATATCAGCAAAACGAATGATGATAGACCCATAAAAGTTTATACAAAGTATAATTATTTTTTGATAAGGAATCCAAAAATATCATAATATACTGGGTGTTCAATTTAAAAAAATATAACTTTGGTTCAGTAGGCCATGATGGGACACCATGTATACAGGGTGTCCCGAAATTAAGGGGCCAAACTTTAGGAGGCGATTCTACAACGAATTTAAAAAAAAAAACTTCCTATAAACATGTGTCCGATTTCGCTTCCCAAGGGAGCTACAGACCTTTAACTATTGTGACTAAATCTAGGTTTTTTTTAATTTTTTTGAAAACGGTTGGTAATAAAGATTTGAAATTTGGTGTGAAGACTAATACGTTTAAGATATAATTTCTCAATTTTTTTCAGATTTTTTGAAAACTCTGAAATTTTTTGTAATTTTTTGAAAACTTTCAAAAAATCTGAAAAAAATTAAAAAATTATATCTTAAACGTATTAGTCTTCACACCAAATTTTAAATCTTTATTACAAACCGTTTTCAAATAAATGACAAAAAACCTAGTTTTAGTCACAATATTTAAAGAGCTGTAGCTCTCTTAGGAAGCGAAATCGGACACTTGTTTATAGGAAGTTTTTTTCTTAAAATTAGTTGTAGACACGCCTCCTAAAGTTTGGCCGCTTAATTTCGGGACACCCTGTATATCGAAAATATTTTTAAATTGTGGGGCATGCATGTATTTATATGTTGGCTATAGACCGTGGGCATATGACTGGGTCACCCTGTATGTTGGTAAATAAGGACATAAGCGTAATATGGTACTACACATTTTTGATGAATTGTCAGTCTGTGTTGTGGTTCAAATCAATTGGTCTTTACTAAACTTACATTGATTTTTCTGAAAATACAATTGATCCTTTCTGAAATACAATTGATGCTTTCTGAAATGCATTGGAAATGTAGTAGTAACTTTTTGTTAAATTTTTGTATTTTTGTTATAGGATTGGCATATATAGCGTGGGGGTTAAAAAAACTGAAAAGACTGAATTTGCGTTCGTGCTGGCACGTGAGTGACCAAGGGATCGGGCACTTGGCTGGGCTGAACCAGAACTCGACTGGTGGAAATCAGTCGTTGGAATACCTGGGTCTACAAGACTGCCAAAGAATCTCGGACGAGGCGTTGAAGCACGTCTCGACCGGGTTAACCTCGCTCAAGTCGATCAACCTGAGCTTCTGCTTTAGCATCACCGACAGCGGCCTCAAGCACCTCGCGAAGATGGTCTCGCTGCGCGACCTCAACCTCCGCTCCTGCGACAACATCTCCGACATAGGAATGGCCTACCTGGCCGAAGGAGGCTCCAGGATCTCCTCCTTAGACGTTTCTTTCTGTGATAAAATCGGTGACCAGGCTCTGGTGCACATCTCGCAAGGTCTCTTCAACCTCAAGTGTTTATCATTAAGCGCCTGCCAGATCACGGATGATGGACTTTGTAAGATCGCCAAGACTCTGCACGATTTAGAAACTCTTAACATGGGACAGTGCGCGCGTGTCACTGATAAAGGCCTCACACTTGTGGCAGAATCATTAACTAGATTAAAGTGTATAGACTTGTACGGCTGCACGAGGATCACCACGGCAGGTTTAGAAAAAATTATGAAGCTACCCCAACTAAGAAATCTCAACCTTGGCTTATGGTTGCTCAGGTGAAACATTCCTCTTCCTAGGTAAGAGTGAGGAAAACGCGTGTGTCCGCAACCTTAATAAGAGACAGACTCTTCGCTTTCAATTCTTCCAAAGAAGTATTTACGGGATGATGCATCTTAAGCTGTGATAGTTATTAACGAATGACGTAACGCTCGGCGCTTTTACGTTCCACCCTGTATACACAAGTTCGTACAATTTTACATTTTAATTATTTTTAAGCGAAACCCAAGAGAACGATGCATAACCAAAACACCACAAATTTATTACTAAATTTTGATGTATCGGATTTGGAAGAATGCAGGACATATTTTCAATTAAATTTTGGTTTTATCAAAATTTTAATTCAAAATGATTTTTAAAATTCCAAAAAACGTTTAAGCAATGTTCTAAAATTGGAATCTATAATAAGTGATCAGTATTTATGATAATTGAATTGGTAACAAATTTGTGGTCGTTTTCAAAAACACAGTTTTTTATATTTAGTGCCGATTAAAGTTGTTCTTTCAAGTTTTATAATTGTCATGTTTTTTTATACAGTGAAATCAAAAAAGACTGAAACCGCAACTATGCAACCAAACATACTCTGTAGTGATTTTAGACTTGCTAAGTTGGTGTACCTGTTAATTTTCATTCAAATTTAAATCTGATCTGTCACTTTAACCAAAGCGTCTCTCGGACGTTTTTCTTCAAGTATTTTTTCAAGTAATTTCTCAGTGTGTTGCATATTTGATAAAAACTAAACTTAGTGCAGTTAAAATATTCGCGATGGGAAACTTAGGTTTCCTACTTGGCAATGTCAATGGTTTCAATCTTATTTGAATTCACTATATAATTGATTTTAGGTAGTGTTAACACCCTGTGACCCTGTACAGTCACTTCAGGAATTAATTTCAACATTCCATACCTTTCCAAACTGTGCCAAAACTACCTGGCAGAGAAAGGAATTCAATACCGAAAGTAACTCCTTACAGAATTATATTTCAATTTAAAGTTGTTAAAAAATTTATTGCTTCAAATTTACTCGTTTTTTGTTAAATTTTCTTATTATAATTTTATCAAAAATTAGTATAACTCACATACAATTTTCTGAGGAATAATTGAAATCTTCAGAATGTGGCTATACATAATTTTTAACAATAATAATTAAAAATGTGCAATTTGTTAATAATTTCGCTTGAAATGTTATTTGTTATGCTTAATTTTAACTCGCTTAGGCATCTGTGCAGTTATGCATCGTTCTTTAAAAATTCTTGGAAATGTTGTTGGCGCGTTATTTTTTGTGCAAGAAATGTTTTGCTAGAGGACTTAAGTCATCAAAAGTGTCCCCTTTTCCATGAAACGGGTACCTGCGTCAAGGGATGCATGCACGTGTGTCCTAACAAGGGTCAAAAATTTCTGGGAACCTAAATTTTGCAGTTAAACCTAAACTGAAAGCAAATTTTAGACCGATTTTTGTAATTTAAAAATTCGTGGCTCCAGATATGAACAATATTAACGTTTATTTTATTTCTCATGTCTGTAGCCTCCTTTAGTTTATGTCATTCTAAAAAAGTGACGCGCTGATTTTTTTTTAAATCCATACGCCGAGAAGCGAACAATTAATTTTAATTATTTATCGGACATTTATTGTTTATATTAATATAAGTGCTCTGTGTATATTAAAAATTAAAAAATTGAGCAGGAGGAAACTTGAATTACAACACTATTTGTACAGACTTTAATTGCATTTTGTAAATAATGATACGATTATAGTTGCAAATATTTGTTAAAATTACGTTATGTTTTATAAATTGAACGAAATTTAAAGACTTGAATAAATTTTTATTAATTAAAAATAAATATGGTTTTATTTGCATTAATTATCCCATTAAAGAAAAGATGTTGGTTTTAAAATCTGGCTAAAGCTATTTCTCTTGAGGTAGTTTACACAAAGGAATTAAAACCGCTTATTAACAGGTATCAGGTAAGATAAAAAGGATTTTTAAGCAAAATCCTTTGCAAATAGGAAATTACCATTATTTTCATCCTTCACGTAGATTTTAGTTTTTTTTTCTTACTTTACCCAGATTTTTGTGATCATTATTATTCATACAAACTAAATTTTTCGTTAAATTTTTAAAAACATAATTATCAACTAAAATTTAGTTTAATCATGAAAATACCGGGCTGAAGTTAAATTTAATGCATCATTTTTACATTCATATTTTCTTTTTAGAAAAAAGGGCTCAATTTTTTTATATTTTGTTACAAATACAGTCCTTAGTAAAACTATATAAAAAGTTTTTTCAAAACCAGACCACGAGTCAAAAAATTTAAGAAAAAATGAAAATACTCAGTCACTTTTTCAGATTTTATTTTTTTTATCGAAAACAAAAAAATGTAAGGGCTCAATTTTTTTATATTTTGTTACAGATACAGTCTTTAGTAAAACTGCATAAAAAGTTTTTTTTAAATCAGACCAGGAGTCAAAATGTTTAAAAAAAGAATGAAAATAATCAGTCACTTTTTCACATTTTATTTTTTTAATGGAAAACAAAACAATGCAATTGCTCAAATTTTTTATATTTTGTTACACATACAGTCCTTAGTAAAACTACATAAAAAGTTTTTTCAAAATCAGACCATGAGTCAGAAAATTTAAAAAAGAATGAAAATAATCAGTCACTTTTTCACATTTAATTTTTTTAATCGAAAACAAAAAAATGTAAGGACTCAATTTTTTTATATTTTGTTACAGATACAGTCTTTAGTAAAACTGCATAAAAAGTTTTTTTTAAATCAGACCAGGAGTCAAAATATTTAAAAAAAGAATGAAAATAATCAGTCACTTTTTCACATTTTATTTTTTTAATGGAAAACAAAACAATGCAAGGGCTCAAATTTTTTATATTTTGTTACACATACAGTCCTTAGTAAAACTACATAAAAAGATTTTTCAAAATCAGACCATGAGTCAAAAAATTTAAAAAAGAATGAAAATAATCAGTCACTTTTTCACATTTAATTTTTTTAATCGAAAACAAAAAAATGTAAGGACTCAATTATTTTATATTTTGTTACAGATACAGTCTTTAGTAAAACTGCATAAAAAGTTTTTTTTAAATCAGACCAGGAGTCAAAATATTTAAAAAAAGAATGAAAATAATCAGTCACTTTTTCACATTTTATTTTTTTAATGGAAAACAAAACAATGCAAGGGCTCAAATTTTTTATATTTTGTTACACATACAGTCCTTAGTAAAACTGCATAAAAAGTTTTTTTTAAATCAGACCATGAGTCAAAATATTTAAAAAAGAATGAAAATAATCAGTCACTATTTCACATTTAATTTTTTTAATCGAATACAAAAAAATTTAAGGGCTGAATTTTTTTTATATTTTGTTACAGATATAGTCTTCAGTAAAACTGCATAAAAAGTTTTTTCAAAATCAGACCATGAGTCAAAAAATTTAAAAAAGAATGAAAATAACCAGTCACTTTTTCAGATATTATTTTTTTTTATCGAAAACAAAAAAATGGTCATGGTATGATTTTCAAATAACTTTTTATGTAGTTTTACTAAGGACTGTATCTGTAACCAATTATAAAAACTTTGAGCCCTTCCATTTTTTTGTTTTCGATAAAAAAAATAAAATCTGAAAAAGTGACTAAATAGAAAATTCTTTAATTTTTTTTTAATTTCTTGACTCCTGGTCTGATTTTGAAAAAACTTTTTATGCAGTTTTACTAAAGACTGTATTTGTAACAAAATATAAAAAAATGAAGCCCTTATTTTTTTTTTGTTTTCGATAAAAAAAATAAAATCTGAAAAATTGACAATTTTTTTAATTTTTTTTTAATTTCTTGATTCCTGGTCTGATTTTGAAAAAAACTTTTTATGCAGTTTTACTAAAGACTGTATCTGTAACAAAATATAAAAAATTGAGCCCTTACATTTTTTTGTTTTGATTAAAAAAATTAAATGTGAAAAAGTGACTGATTATTTTCATTCTTTTTTAAATTTATTGACTCATGGTCTGATTTTGAAAAAACTTTTTATGTAGTTTTACTAAGGACTGTATCTCTAACAAAATATAAAAAAAATTGAGCCCTTACATTTTTTTGTTTTCGATAAAAAAAAATAAAATCTGAAAAAGTGACTATTTTTTAATTTTTTTTTTAATTTCTTGACTCCTGGTCTGATTTTGAAAAAACTTTTTATGCAGTTTTACTAAAGACTGTATTTGTAACAAAATATAAAAAAATTAAGCCCTTACATTTTTTTGTTTTCGATAAAAAAAATAAAATCTGAAAAAGTGACTATTTTTTTTAATTTCTTGACTTCTGGTCTGATTTAAAAAAAACTTTTTATGCAGTTTTACTAAAGACTGTATCTGTAACATAATATAAAAAAACTGAGCCCTTACATTTTTTTGTTTTCTATTAAAAAAATTAAATGTGAAAAAGTGACTGATTATTTTCATTCTTTTTTAAATATTTTGACTCCTGGTCTGATTTAGAAAAAACTTTTTATGTAGTTTTACTAAAGACTGTATCTGTAACAAAATATAAAAAACTTGAGGCCTTCCATTTTTTGTTTTCGATAAAAAAAAAATTAAATCTGAAAAAGTGACTATTTTTTAAATTTTTTTTTTAATTTCTTGACTCCTGGTCTGATTTTGAAAAAACTTTTTATGCAGTTTTACTAAAGACTGTATTTGTAACAAAATATAAAAAAATTAAGCCCTTACATTTTTTTGTTTTCGATAAAAAAAATAAAATCTGAAAAAGTGACTATTTTTTTTTAATTTCTTGACTTCTGATCTGATTTTGAAAAAACTTTTTATGCAGTTTTACTAAAGACTGTATCTGTAACAAAATATAAAAAAAACTGAGCCCTTACATTTTTTTGTTTTCGATTAAAAAAATTAAATGTGAAAAAGTGACTGATTATTTTCATTCTTTTTTAAATATTTTGACTCCTGGTCTGATTTAAAAAAAAACTTTTTATGTAGTTTTACTAAAGACTGTATCTGTAACAAAATATAAGAAAATTGAGCCCTTACATTTTTTGTTTTCGCTAAAAAAAAAATAAAATCTGAAAATGTGACTATTTTCTTAAATTTTTTTTAATTTCTCGACTCCTTGTCTGATTTTGAAAAAAACTTTTTATGTAGTTTTACTAAGGACTGTATTTGTAACAAAATATAAAAAAATTGAGTCCCTTTTTTCTAAAAAAAAAATATGAATGTAAAAATGATTGCATTTAAATGTAACTTCAGCCCGGTCATGAAAATAGTAAAGTGTAAAAATACAGAATATTTTGGAATCCAAAATTTTATGTTAAATTATTATGGTTTATAAGTAAAAACGCCCCAAAAACACAAAATTGGGTTTTTAAAAATATAAATTTGTTTCCATTTTGGTTTTTCCAGTAGGTAGATATACTGAAAAAAATGGAAGCAAAATATGACAAAAGCTAGAAAGGTAAGTTTTTATCGAAATTTTGATTTAATCGAGGAAGGCCGAATGTAATCCAAATTTTCGTGTCATGAGCATCAAATTTTGGTAAAAAGAATGATGGAAGTCAAAAATTTAAATCTACAAATCCAAAAACAAAGCACATTTTAATATTTTATAACTCATACAGGGTGTTTTATTTAACCTAAAAAAGAAAATATCTCCAAAAATTGAAGTTTTACGAACCAACATTTCCAGTAAAAATTCTTTATTAGTTAAAAAAAATCCCAAATTTTTATCAAAAAAAACAATAAAATTTATCAATATACATTTGCATCACTGATGACTTGTTTATGTTCATGAGTGAATTGTGCAAATGTATATTGATAAAAAAAAAATTGTAATTTTAAAAAAAATTTTGCTTTCGGAAATACATACTTCCAATCTTCAAATTAAATGGATCACCCTGTATATTATTCTTTTTAGCGAATCTTATTTTTTATATTGGATTCTTTTCAAGGCATTTATACAGGGTGAGTTTTTAGTGCGAAATCGAAAGATACATCTTTTGTTTTAAAGATAGGAAAAAAACTTAAATTACAAAATTAGATGTTTTATTGATATTTTTTCATATTTGGATTAACACTAACTTTAAAAATAATTTCGGCATATTTTTACAAAATTTTAGCGAAAAATAATTTGTGTAAAAGTTAAAGTACACTTAAAGAAGAACAATATTTTATAAAAAAGTACAGGGTGTTCAATTTAAAAAATTAGAATACATCCCTATCAAGTTTTCATATTTCGGGCCTCCATAGCTCCCACCATTTATAATACAATTCGAAAAAAAATTATTATGGTTTATAAGTAGAAGTTTGTTTCCATTTTGGTTTTTCCAGTAGGTAGAAATATTGAAAAAAATGAAAGCAAAATATGACAAAAGCTAGAAAGGTAAGTTTTTATCGAAATTTTGATTTAATCGAGGATTTTTTTATGAAACTTAAGGCCGAACGTACCCCAAATTTTCGTTTCATGAGCATCAAATTTTGGTGAAAATAATGGTGGAAGTCAAAAATTTGAATCTACAAATCCAAATACAAAGCACATTTTAATATTGTATAACTCATACATGTTTTATTTAACCTAAAAAAGAAAATAACTCCAAAAATTGAAGTTTTACGAACCAACATTTCCAGTATAAATTATTTATTAGTTAAAAAAAAATCCCAAATTTTTATCAAAAAAAACAATAAAATTTTGTCATTTTTAAAAAATTTTTGCTTTTGGAAATACATACTTCCAATTTTCAAATTAAATGGATACAGGGTGCTGTATATTATTCTTTTTAGCGAATCTTATTTTTTATATTTGATTCTTTTCAAGGCATTTATACAGGGTGAGTTTTTAGTGTGAAATCGAAAGATATATCTTTTATTTTAAAGATAGGAAAAAAAAACTTAAATTACAAAATCGGATGCTTTATGGATGCGCATAACCAGAAAATATTTTTATAAATAATAAATTTTTAAATTATCACTTATTATTAAAATCGGATAAGAAATATCGAAGCTACATCGTTGGTCGTATTTTGTGCACCCCTCGGTATATAGGGAGTTCCATTTAAAAAAAGGTGAAATAGGCTCCAGTTACGAAACACTCAGTATAGACAAAAATAATTTCTGGTTATGCGCAAGTATAAACCATGCAATTTAAGTTTTTTTCCGATTTCGCACTAAAAACTCACCCTGTATAAAAATAAAACGAAAATATCACAATGTTGTAATTGCATCTCAGAGTACCATTTTTTGTATCAAAAAATTGTGTTTCATATTTTTCCAATTTAAAAATTTAATTATGTTATATTATACAGGCTGTTTCTAAAATGATGGTCACGGGCTCGTGTGCTTATACTACAAGTAAAAATAAGACAAAAAGTACGTATAAATATTTTTCGAAAGCTCAACTCTTACCGAGATACAGGGTGTTGAAATTTCTTATTATTTTTACTTTTTATTTATTTTCTCTGGATCGGCTGAATGAAAATTAATAAAAATTATAGGGTGAGTACTTCCCATAGGTAGTCATCTTTAGCTATAATTTTTGTCTTAATTTAACACTCCAATGGCGTAGAAACGGATTAATATGTACCCTTTTTTGAAAATATTTGATACGCCACTGCAAAATTGTACAATTTTGTTTAAATTTTTAAAATCTTCATTCATTTTACCACAAAAAAGTATACCTATTAAATTTTGATAGGGTTAGTGGTATTCCAGTAATTTGGTGATTTATAATCCAGTACCTTTTTTAAAATCAAACCAATTTTCAAAATATGAAACAAATTAATTTCAAATTAGGAAAATTAAAATTAAAAACTCTTTGTATGACATTTTGTTGGTGTATTCAATAAAAAAAACATGTCAGAAACACCTAATTTTAAATTTTAGAAAAATGTTGAAAATGGCTGCCCAATTTCATTTTTTATTAAATTTAAATAAAGTGTTTCTAACTTATTTATTTATATAAAACACAAAATAAAACCTTACTAGGAGTTATCAATTTAAATTTTGTTTATTTAATTCAAATTTGTTTAAAATTTTGAAAATTTGTTAGATTTTAGCAAGGTCAATAGACCATAACATTTGAAATTACTAAAATACCACTACTCCTATGAAAATTTAACAAGTATACTTGTTTTTAGTAAATTGAATGAAGGGATAAAAAATCCAAAGAAAATTCTAAAATTTTGCAGTGGCGTTTCAAATAAATTAAAAAAAAGGGGACACATGAGCCTGTTTCTACGCCACTGGAACGTAAAATTAAGACAAAAGTACAAGCTAATGATGATTAGCAATGAGAAGTACTCGCCCTAAAATTTTTATTAATATTCATCCAGCCAATCAAGAGAAAATAAATAAAAAGTGAAAATTAAAAGAATTTTCAACATCCTGTATCTCGGTAACAGTTGAGTTTTGGAAAAATGTTTGTACGTACTTTTTGTCTTATTTTTACTTGTAGTATAACCACACAAACCCGTCACCATCATTTTAGAAACGCCCTGTATTTTTGGAATCCAAAATTTTATGGAAAAATATAGTTTTTAAGTAAAAAATTACTAAAAAAAAATGAAAAAAATAAATTTATCCCTGTTTTTCCAGTAAGTAGAAATATTGAAAAAAATTGGAAGCAAAATTCTTGTACTTGCATAAAAATTGACAAAAGCTAGAAAGATAAGTTTTTATCGAAATAAGATTAATAATAATAATTTACCATTTTGGCTCAGTTGCATAGTACTGGAATATTTAAAAATTGTAGTCGTACAAAATTAAATTTAAAAACAGACTATAAAATTTAATTTTGATAAATTAGATTATTTTTTTATTTTTTAGGAAGAAGCCCAAAACATAAAAAATTTCCAAATATTTCATAAAAACTAAAAAAACATCACGAATCACGAAGGTCGCAAATTTGATACATTTAAACAGCTTGCTTAAAAATACTCAAACAAAAATGGTAAAAGCTTATTTTTTGTTTTAAAACAGCTTTTTTTTGCTTGACCTTTGATTTTTTTATAATAGAAAATATTGTTAATCAAATTAGGTTAGTTCGTTTAATTTAAATGAAAATAAACATGTTTTGCCTAGCCTTTTGCATTTGTAGTTATAACATTTTTTATATTTATGTTTTGGTGAAAAACTAAAATTAAAAAAATAATGAAAACTTCTTTCGTTTTATAAAAACAATTCCATAATCACACATTTTTTCCAACAAATTCTATATATTTATAAAATAACACAGTTTAAAACGAACTTACAATCTACAAAGTATTTTGCTAAATAAACAACATTACTGAAAAATATTTGAGAATTTTTCATCAAATTTTTGAAATAATAATATTTTTATCGTGGTATTTTTATTTATCATATTTATTATGTGTATACAAAAACCTCATTCTAAAAACCAAATATTTCTAAAAATAATTTAAGGAATATTTTCTTTTTTTAAATTCATGAAACATGATTAAATTTTCCCAATTATCATTTTTTTAAACAACCAATACCAGAAATATGTGTTTAAAAAGCAGACATATTTTTCACTAACTGTGGTTGTTTAATGTTGTGAGATTTTTAATTAGGTGTCATAAAAAAAATTTAATTAATTTCTAATGTTAATAATATTATTGTTAATTACCCAAAGGAAAAAAAAATTGAAACAATCATTTAAAGTACAGGTGCTTACATTTTATAACCCATTAATCATTTTTAGTTTTCCATATAAACTTTAATTTTTATAGTATAAATATTACTATAAAATCTAATACAAAAATGGTTTTAAAATGAAAACTATTTTCTGAAAAAAATTAAATAAGTTTTTTTACCTTGCCCTACAAGTAAGAAAATAGAAAATTTGGAAAGAACATTTGTTTTTTCTTTTGATCCTACAATAGACAAAAGAGCAAAATGCTAACATGTAAAAATGTCAATTGGGTAAAATTGGAAAAATATTTACCTTATATTAAAAATAAAAACTCGTGAATATACAGGGTGTTTTATAATTACGTTTCAATTTTTTTGTGGTGACTCATCCTTGAATCAAGATAAGGAAAAAGTTTCTATAAACATATACAGGGTGGCCCAGATTTTACTTCCCAGGAAATATCTCGGTTATTTGAAGAGATAAAATTATAAATCAAAAAGTGCTTTGAATGGCAGCACTTATACCTCATAATTTCATTCTAAAAAAAATATTTTTATTTACCAATCTTAAGACGCCATCATCATCTTTTTTTTCTTTAATAGGACACTCTATTTTTATAGTTGATATTGCATCTACAATTTATTCTAGAAACAGTGATATGCTACACTTAGTATTTTAAGTACATTTTGTGAATAAAAAAAATTAAAATATTGATCGAAGTAGTATGCAAAATTATTTATTTAGTTTTTTTTAAGAAAATTTTTTAAATCTAAACTAACTTAACTGAACCTAACTGAGAATTACAAATTTTGTTAAAAAAAAACTAAATAAATAATTTTCCACCATACATACTTCGATCAATATTTTAATTTTTTTATTCACAAAATGTACTTAAAATACTAAGTGTAGAATATCACTGTTGCTATAATAAATTGTAGATGCAATATCAATTATAAAAAATAGGGTGTCCCATTAAAGAAAAAAAATGATGATGGCATCTTTAGAGTGGTAAATACCAATAATTTTTTTAGAATGAAATTATGAAGTATGAGTGCTGCCATTGGAAGCACTTTTTAATTTATATTTTTATCTCTTCAAATAGCTGAGATATTTCCTGGGAAGTAAAATCTGGGCCACCCTGTATACGATTTCGCTCCCTTTAAAGATGTTGGCAAAAAAAAGTTTTTGGTTATTTATTTCAAAACGGTTCTTAGTAAATCATGTTAATTTTATACATCACCAAATTTATACTTTTGTTACTTACATGTTTTTTTAAGATTTTTCGCTTGGTTGTAAGTGATATTTTAGAGACCATTGGTGTTAATTAAAGTCTTGAATTAAATTTACACCAAAATATTGCTGCTATGCGAATCTGATTTATGTCAATTTTAAACATGCAACCAAACATAGAATCTTAAAAAAATCATGAAAGTGGTTAAATTCTAAATTAGGTACTGGGTATCGGTCACATTGGAACTTTTTTCTTATCACAATCCAAGAAATCACCACCAGAAATTTTGAAACAAATATATAAAGTGATTTTATCAATAAAAATTATGTAAAAATATGTATAAAATCTTTTTACATTTTTTAATACTCACTTTTTGTTTTAAACTAAATGGCCTACTTTTTCGACTCAGCGAAAATTTTTTTAGTGCGTCCGAAAAACACCATATATTTGAAAAAATAATAAAATTACAGATCTTTTATTATACTTGTTTCGACCTACCGACAATTTTCTTTATTTATCAATTATTTTCAAATTTTCTTCTGAATTTCATTAGTGCTTTGTTACTGCTTGTTAGTGCAGCAAAAAACATACTATTTTTATTTTTGAAAAATATGAAAGTTACAAATTTTTTATGTTTTTCGACCAAGCGATTTTTTTTTATTTATCAATTTTATCAAATTTTTCTCTGAATTTCATTAGTGCCTTGTTAGGGCATTAGAAAAACACCATATATTTCAAAAAATAAGACAGTTACAGGCGTTTTACTTTTTTCGACCAAGCGACAATTTTTTTATTTATCTTTTTTTTCAAATTTTCTTTTGAATTTCATTAGTGTTTGCTAGTGCATCAAAAAACATTATATTTTTGAGAAAATAAGGAAGTTAGAGTTCTTTTACTTTTTTCGACTCAGTGTCATTATTTTTTATGTATCAATTTTTTCAAATTCTCTTCTGAATTTCATTAGTGCTTCGTTACTGCTTGGTAGTACATCAAAAAACATAGGACTATTTTTGAAAAAATAAGAAAATTACAGATCTTTTACTTTTTCCAACCCAGCAAACATTTGTTTATTTATCATTTATTTCAGATATAGAGCTTCGTGAATCAGAAATACACTATGCCTATTTTTAGAAAAGTAAGAAATTTAAAGATCTCTTAATTTTTTCGACCCAGGAGCCCAGGGACAATTTTTTCATTTAGTAATTAGATGTGCATAGAGTTAGACCTGTTCCTGTGCCGGAAAAGTAAGAACTGATTTTAGATATTTCTGATGTGCTGATCCAAAAATACATGGCTTTTTTTCGTATCAGCTCTAGTTTTTGAGATTCAGGTAAATTGATTTTAGGTAGTTCTGATAAAAGCCAAAAATAATGAAATAATTAGGTATATCTATACATGTCAAAATTAAAATTTTGAACCTAAAATTAGAATATTACCCAGTTTCAGTTAGGAAGATGGGATAGTCACATGATGGTCGACTACTGTTGGAGTCTTCAGCGAGACTTTCCTCATAAACTGTATGCTAGAAAGTCCTATAAAAGAAAATTTACAATAAATTAGTGATAAATGTACATTTTATAAAATAAATACCATGCTCTGTAGTTTTTGTTTTTTTTTAACTGGCGGTTGGAGCAAATAGTAATAATTGAATAGAATAAAATTAAAGAGCCCAATATGGCGTACCTCAAAAACTAGAGCTGATAGAACAAATCTGACAGTTATTTCGGATTCTGCACCCAAAATTCACCTAGAAACAGTTAAAAATCACCGACACCAAAATGTGTGTTGGCCAGTGTAATATACAGTGTGGTCCATTTTACATGAACAGCGGAAGTAACTTCAAAAGCAAGAATTTTAGAAAAACAAATTTCCAGTAAAAATTTTTTAGTTTGAAAGAAGCTAGAGAATGGGCATAGTTGTTTTTCACCTAGAGGAATCCTTACTGGTTATTTTAACCCCAACTCAGTTTTTTTAAATAAAAACCCACATTTTTAATAGAATCTAAATAAAAAAAACATTAAAATATGAGGTTGTTTCTTCATTGAATGATCTCTTGATGTTGATGTCATTGTAGTGCTTTGTTTATCTTCTGTTCCAAAACCACTTTTCTGCTTGGATCCATTTAGTGATTCAGTTGTACCTAAAATAGTACTTTCTTTTGAAACTTCTGTGGAGTGTGACATATTACGTTCTTCTGATATTAGGTTATTTGAGGAAGGTATTAATTCTTCCGAAATTTTACAATTACTTTTGATGATTTAGGATTTAGTTGTACCTAAAATAGTACTTTCTTTTGAAGCTTCTGTTGAGGTTATATTTTCGGTAAGACTAAAGAAGGTACTGACAAATTTGGTTCTTCTGATATTTGGTTACTTGAATAAGGTATATTTCCGAAGTTTTTGCTGGATCTTATTTAAGTGGATTCTAATATTTTTGAAGATATTTCAATTTTTTTGGTTAAATGGACCACCCTGTATAAGATTTTAAAATCGAGATGTGCTCTAATGTTGTTGGATTTATTAGCATGTATTCTGCGACCGTGATGAACATTTTAGAGACGTCGTTAAAGTTAATCACGTCTTTAAGAAAATATTTCTTATGAAGAAATATTTTTTAATCACGTGTTTAACTTTAACGACGTCTCTAAATTTTTCATCACAATCGCCGAATACAGGCTATTGACTCTAATTTTTGACTTCCACCATTCTTTTTACCAAAATATGCGAATGCTCCGCTTGTAATTTGCTGATCATTCAACGAATATTTGGGCTTAGTTCGGCGAGTTCAATTCAGATTCGTACATGTA
Organism: Stenus bimaculatus; assembly: GCA_963971135.1. Taxonomy (NCBI): domain Eukaryota; kingdom Metazoa; phylum Arthropoda; class Insecta; order Coleoptera; family Staphylinidae; genus Stenus; species Stenus bimaculatus. The sequence goes on from OZ020181.1 coordinate 14,431,718, forward strand.
TAGTCGGTATAGAGTGAAGAGCTTTTTTCTTGCAAGCATTACTTCATGTGGATATTTTTTACGTAGAATATTTCTAGCAGATCGTCGTTTATTCGAATTATCTTCTTCAGTTGGTGATGGTGGAGAAGTTAATGCTATATGTTCATTTTCATCGTCAGACTCGAATTCTTTGATACCTCATTTCGGAGAAAACAACTTTTTTACTATTCCTTGGTTTATATTAGTTCGCCTACCTAGCTCGTTTTGGCATATCTTTAGTTTCTTGTTTCTTTTGAACTAGGTGCATCATCAAACATCAAATGCGTCTTTTTTATCTTCATCAATAATAATTAAAGCTTGGTTATCATGAGAGGTTTACAGTCCACACATGGTTCATCTCACTGGTTTAGTTGATTTTGCTTCAGCCTTTTCTACCACCTCAATTTCGGATGGTGGTTTTGAATCAGTATCCATGTTTTCAGAACGTTTATGAAGCATATTGTCACTTATCAGGGTAATGCTTTCATCTAGAGAAGCTACTAATTTTCTCCTTCCAAAAAACTTTTAGATAATAAATGAGATTAGTGATGTAAAACTACTTTTTTGAACCATTCAGTTGGTGGAAGGGCAAACAAATAATTTAAATAAGCTTGTACAAAATTTGATTTGAATTTCTTGGTTTAAATGGAAGTGTCTTTGTAGAAACATTAATGCTACGTCATGGTCTTTTTAATTTCAATATGATGCAATAAAATTTAAATAAGTAATCCATAATTCATTTGATTTATGGATTGAATATTAATTATTTTGAAATAATCCAAAAAAAGTCGTTTTAATGTTTCTGTATATTTTAGTGTAGGTATATTTTTAAATTTTGTATATAAGCTGTGTAGGGCATGTGGAGGTAAATTTTTCCTCCTGAGCTCACCTCGGCGACGGTGGCGTGCATTGCATGTGGCATGTGGCAGCGGCGCAGTCGGGGCTCGGGGCCGCCGCAATTCATTCTGGCACGCAATTCAAGGCCCCACACTTTGCACGATTGCGTCATTGCAGCTTTCTACAAAATAACCTTCCTTCCTTTGCCCAACAACCAGCAAATGCAAACATTGAACGCCTAAATTATTTCAACACTAAAAACGAAAAAACACTTTTTTCTAAACTTTTCCCTGAAACTTCAAGGAGGTTTCGATTGCCAACATTGCATGATCGTGTTTTTTTTTTGAAGATTAGAAAGATTGTACGAGCTTCAAGAAGCAAGAAGGTGGTTTTTTAATTAGCAAAAATTCCACTTTTCTTAAATTGCATCTTATTATTACGCCTTCATTAATTTTTATTCATCATTACTAAAAATAACCCAATGCATTATTAATGAAATCATTAATAATAAAACGAACAGCTTGAATATTCAATAGTCTTCACTTTGTTTTTTCCCAAGATAAATTACTAATTTATAAAAATATACCCAGTGACTACTTTTTTGGAATATGAAAAATGTACATGTATGATTTAATCGTGCCAAAATTTAAATAAGTAAATAAATGCATATTAATAGTGGTATATAACGAACACAGTTGTCTCTCTCCTTCTGGAATAATGTATAAGTTTTTGATATTCCTAAGAAAGATTATCCAGCACCACCAAAAACTCTTGGCTTCCTCATTTTTACAACAGGTCATTTCTGAAATTATATTGATTTTTCTGTAATACAGGGTGTTCCTGAAAGGTCTGTACAAAATGATACCACATATTCCTGACACGAAAATAAAATGATTTAACCAAACTTATCTCTATCCAAAAATGCGTCAAAGTTTTATTTTTTGTTTCTATTTTATTGAATTACCAATAATCGGTTTAAGCGATGTGAATGAAATTCAGTATGTGAGTATTTAATGTAAAAAGGTATTTCGGAAAATCATATTTGTCTTGTTGAATGATATGCAAGTGGTCAAAATTTGGTCATCGACTATCTGAAAGTCCAATAACTTTTTAGTGGCTTAATAAAAACACTTTAAACTTTTTTTGGAACTGAAGAGCCTAAATTTAAACACTTTTTGTCTCTTATAAAATTTCCCTAACAGCTTTGGTTTAACCAGAAAAAAATAATTTTCACTTTAGTGCACAACAACCTAACTTTACCATCGTAAAATTTCCAAAAGGCCTTTGGCAAAGATAAAGATAAAAGAGTTTAAAGTACAAACGTTTCTAGTCTGAGAAGCGAAATTAAAAATATCCGGCAGTAATCAAGAAAATTCTGATACACTATCTATTTTTTTCGTCCTTTAATCACATTCACAAAATGAGCTCAAATAAATCAATAAATAATTTAAACTAATTATTTTGGATTTTTATAATTACGAAGAAATCTTCCAAAAAATGAGTAAGTATCGAATATTCCTTGCAATGTACAATTTTGGTATACCATCCTAATGAGCAATATACCTAATTCTCTAGGTGTAGATTTACGTTACTCTAAAGTGGATCGAAGGAAATTTTCTTCCAAACTAATACAAACCTAAGAAAATATCTTCTTCTTTCAAGATGAGTGTGATTACACGATTTCCTAAGGAACAGGAAAGAAACTTCTTGAAGAATTAAAAAGAATCCTGCAGATCCTCTTAGGAGACCTCCAATAAAACAGGCGCTATTAACTTCTATTCCTCAACTTCCAAACATCTAAAAATGTTTGGATGTTTCCTAAAGTTTTCAAAATCACATTAAAATCAAAATTCATCTGCACATTCTCCAATTATACAGGGTGTCCTTGAAAGGTCTGTACAAAATAATACAGCATATTCCTGACACGAAAATAAAATGATTTAACAAAACTTATCTCTATCCAAAAGTGCGTCAAAGTTTTATTTTTTGTTTCTATTTTATTGAATTACCAATAATCGGTTTAAGCGATGTGAATGAAATTCAGTATGTGAGTATTTAATGTAAAAAGGAATTTCGTAAAAGCTTGTTGAATGATATGCAAGTGGTCAAAACTTGGTCATCGACTATCTGAAAGTCCAATAACTTTTTAGTGGCTTAATAAAAACACTTTAAACTTTTTTTGGAACCAAAGAGCCTAAATTTAAACACTTTTTGTCTCTTATAAAATTTCCCTAACAGCTTTGGTTTTACCAGAAAAAAATAATTTTCACTTTAGTGCACAACATAACCTAACTTTACCATCGTAAAATTATCTCCAAAAGGCCTGTACAAAGTAGTACCACATGTTCCTGACACAAAAATAAATTGATTTAACCAAACTTATCTCTATCCAAAAGTGCTTCGTTAAGACGCCATCGATCATTAAAATGTTTATTTTTTTCTATTTTTTTCAATTACTTGAAATCGATTAAAACAATTAAAATAATATTTTGTATGTGAATATTTTATTTATAAAGGTATTTTGTAAGAACATGGTTGTCTTTTGGTTGATATGCAAGTGGTCAAAAGTTGGTCATCGACAGTCCGAAAGTCTTACAACTTTTAAATGGTTTAACAACCACATTTTTAATTATTTAATTTAAGCTGGCTTTGAAATTACGGTGTCAGTATTTAGTTGGAGGAAAGTTTTAAATAAAATTTACTTATTATCTTTGTTTGTAATGACTAACAGATATGCTATTGGTTTTTGGATATTGTCGTGGAAATGGTCGGGAAAGTGTTAGAGAATATAGGCAAAAGTTTCCAAATTGCAGAATACCAAATCATCAAACCTTTTCTGCTGTTGAAAGACGTCTTCGCGAAACAGGTCGTTTGACTCCTCAAACTTCGGATTATGGACGAAAACGTACAATACGAACTGCTGAAATTGAAGAAGAAATTTTAGAACGAATTGCAGAAAGCCCAAAATTGAGTACCAGATGTTTGGGTTACGAAATGGGAGTAAGTAAAAACAGTATACATAGAGTTTTAAAAGAACAGCAGCTTCGCCCATTTCATTACCAACCGGTGCAGGATCTTTTACCTCCTGATATTGAACAACGTCGGGAATTCTGCCAGTTTATTAGAGACCAGAGAGCCCACAATCCAAATTTTTCTGAAAAAGTCTTGTTCACTGATTTACTAGAAGAGGTGTAACAAATTTTCATAATGAACACTTCTATGCTGACGAAAATCCACATGCGGTAAGAATAAGACATTTTCAACATGAATTTAGAATAAATGTATGGGCAGGAATCATCGGGAATGTCATAATTGGTCCCGTACATTTACCACTTCGTCTAAATGGTGAAAATTACTTGAATCACCCTCAAACTGTTTTACATGGGCTACTGGAAGATCTTCCTATGGACATTCGCAGAGAAATGTGGTTTATGCATGATGGACCACCTCCACATTTCACATTAAATGTTAGAAATCATTTAAATTATCAATATCCAAATAGATGGATGCGTAGAGGAAATGATGCACCCGTAAAGTGGCCACCGCGATCACCTGATATAACCCATGGATTATTTTCTATGGGGGGCCTTAAAAACCATTGTATATTTCAGACCCGTCAATACGGAACAAGAATTTGGGAAATAATTCAAAATGCTATGAATACCATTAAAAACAACTTGGGGGTGCTGCAAAGAGTCCAATTTAATTTTTTACAATGGCAATCATTTTGAACATTATTGTAAACATTGTTTGTAAATCAGAATAATTTTAAATGCATACAGTTTTTATTTCCTTAACTTTTTCAAGACAAATTCTTTTTGTTGCCTCAATAAAGCACTTTATTATTTGCATACAGATAAGCTTCATTTTTGTCTTCGGAATAAATGGTGTTATTTGGTACCGATGTTTAAAAGATTTAATTTAAGATGGTAAATGTAGGTTGTAATGTTGAGCAGCAAATTAAAATTATTTTTTTTTTCTGGCTAAACTAAAGCATAATGGGAAATTTTATAGAATACGAAAAATGTTGAAAATTTATTTGTTTCCCTGCAAAAAACATTTAAAGTGCTGTTATTAAGTTATTTAAAAGTCAGTCTCTCAGACTTTTTACTTCTTGCATATCATCCAAAAAGGCAAACATATTATTGCAAAATATTATAATTTAATTCTCATCGCAAAACCCGATTTAAGATAATTGAAGAAAATCGACAAAAAAAATGTTGAAGGTCGATAGCGTCTTAACGAAGTACTTTTGTATAAAAATAAGTTTGATCAAATCAATTTATTTTTATGCCAAGAACATGTAGTATTCATTTGTACAGGCATTTTGGTGATAATTTTGCGATGGTAAAGTTAGGTTATGTAGTGCACTAAAGTGAAAATTATTTTTTTCTGGCTAAACTAAAGCTGTTAGGGAAATTTTATAAGAGACAAAAAGTGTTTAAATTTAGGCTCTTTAGTTCCAAAAAAAGTTTAACGTGTTTTCATTAAGCCACTAAAAAGTTATTGGACTTTCAGATAGTCGATGACCAGGTTTTGACCACTTGCATATCATTCAACAAGATTTTACAAAATACCTTTTTACATTAAATACTCACATACTGAATTTCATTCACATCGCTTAAACCGATTATTGGTAATTCAATAAAATAGAAACAAAAAATAAAGCTTTGACGCCCGATGGTGGCTCAAGGAAGCACTTTTGGATAGAGATAAGTTTGGTTAAATCATTTTATTTTCGTGTCAGGAATATGTGATATTATTTTGTACAGACCTTTCAGGGACACCCTGTATAATTGGAGAATGTGCAGATTTTGATTTTAATGTGATTTTGAAAACTTACTAAGGATGCGCTCAAAACAACTTTAGGAAATATCCAAACATTTTTAGATGTTTGAAAGTTGAGGAATAGAAGTCAAAAGCGCCTGTTTTATTGGAGGTCTCCTAAGAGGATCTGCAGGATACTTTTTATTTTTTTTTATTTTTTTTACGGGATCACCCCATTGCATTAGGAATAAAAATATAAAAAAACAACAGTATAAATATAGTAAAAAATTAAATTAAATTAAGAAAGATTAAGAATTATTCAAACAACTAAAACAACTTAACAAATAGATCACATTACCTACATTACTAGTTAACAGAATGTAGTAAACGAATAATTGTACTTTTAAAATTATAGAAAGAAGTATTAAAAATCGCTAATTGGGTCCAGTATTAATTTCCGAATCTTGTTATTCTTCCAATTGGACAATGGTACTCATAATTTGTGTGGTACGTTCTAACAAAAAATATTTCTAAATTTCTCAAACGATTTGGCACTTTAAAATTGATCAAACTTAACAACTCCGGGCTGACGATGAGGCCGTTAATAAGTTTAAATAGAAAGCAAGAGTCCAACATAATTCTTCTATTACTTAACGTTAGCATATTTAGCATATTTAATATTTGTGATTTAGACATTGCAAAGCGTATATTTGTAATTTTATGTTCCACAAAACGTATAAATTTGTTTTGAATTCGTTCCAATGAGTAAATGTGATTATTGTAAAACGGTGACCAAACTATGGAGTCGTATTCTAATATTGAACGAACCAAGGAACAGAACAAAATTTTTACTGAGAATACGGAAAAGTCCCTAGAGCTCCTGAAAACAAAACCCAGCATTTTGGAAGCTCTCAATACGATAGAATTTATGTGTTCAACAAAATTAAGACGGCAGTCGAACAATATTCCCAAATCTTTGACTACAACTGATGGTTTTAAACGTTGACCATTGATAAAATATAAAGAATTAATTTTATTATTGCCCCTGTAAAAAGTAATGGAGGTACACTTATTAATATTTAATTTCAGACCATTGATATTAGACCAACCAACCAAATTACCCAAAGATTCTTGTAAACTCACGACATCTTCTAAGCACGATATAGTTTTAAAAATTTTTATGTCATCTGCAAATAATAGATAGTTACAATCACCAACAAATTTCCCTATGTCGTAAACAAATAAATTAAATAAAAGAGGTGAGCAAATTGAGGGACACCACAGGGCACATGATATTCAACAGAGATGTAACCATTTATTTTAACTCTTTGTGTGCGAAATGTCAAAAAACTCTTAATAAATCTTAGTAATTTAGAGCTAAAACCAGTCGCCTCTAACTTTGCTACCAAGAGTTTGTGGTTGATCGTATCGAACGCCTTGGAAAAGTCGGTATAAATCGAATCTACCTGATACTTCTGTTCCAAGGCGTTCAACACATGATTTTGGTAAACCAATAAATTGGTCAGAACTGACTTGTTCTGGCAAAACCCATGTTGTTCATTAATAATAATATTTTTACATGCCCAGGTTAGCTGTTTAGAAATCAAATAGTCAAAGAGTTTGGGAATACTTGACTGAATACAAACGCTGCGATAATTAGTAATTTGACTTCTATCTCCCGATTTAAAATAGGCATGATAAAACTTTTCTTCCACAGAAGAGGAAATTCCCCCGTGTGAAGTGACATGTTAAATATTATACTAAGCGGCAATGATAAATTATCTTTTAAGAAAAAAAAATTGGTATTCCATTCGGACCAACCGTTAATTTATCAGGCAAACTATTAATTGCTTCGAAAATCTCCAAGTCGGTTATTTTGTCACAAGCAACACCAAAGTTGGTTTTCTTGTATTCTGGCAAAATTGGATCGTTTTTGTTGTAAATTGAGGCAAAGTAATTAGCGAGAAGGTTTGCAATGTCTTCAGCAAGTTAAGGTACATTACATTCGGCAGATTATTTGTTTTTCTTTTATCATTAATAAATTTCCAAAAGTTGGAGGGATTTGTTTGACAACTATCTTCAATATAATTATCATAACATTCTGACTTTAATACTTTGCAGCGAGATCTTAATTCACAAAAATAATTGTAATCTGTTAAAGAATTCGTAAGCATATACTTTTTGTGCGTTATTTTTTTACGTTTAATACAATCTTTTAATTCGAAATTCGAAACTGAACCATTTAGGATAATTCGAGGATCTTTTTAGTTTTACTGGAAACTGGAATAAACATTTGAATCCCGAACTTGAGTATATCGTACTACCTATCAACTACAATATTTACATTAGAATAATTCAGGATATTACCCCATTCAATAGAACTAAGAAAACAGTTAAGACGAATAAAATTACCATTGCTAAAATCATAATACGATTCAGAACAATCTATAAAGTCCTCATCTCATACTTATCTAAAATTATTGTATATGCCGTATGATGATAATTATTAGGCAATAAATTATCCATTGCTGAACAAATTTTTAAATCATTATAATTACTAAAGACAAGATCAAGGTAAACGTTATGATCATTAGGTATATTATTGCACTGATATAAATTTAGGCTGGAGAAGCATTCTGACACTGAAATAGCCGGAGAACCATTAGGACACTGTACGGTGGTACCAATATCATCGGTGTTCCATTTCGAACCAGGAAGATTATAGTCACCGCAAATGATTAACTTGGGCTCAGGATTATCTTCGCTGATTGACACTACTGATTCACAATGAGAGTTATACAGGGTGGGCCAACGAAAACGAAACAGATGAGTTAAAATAGTTAATAAAAAATTTTGAAAAAACGCTCGGACTCAACTTTGGTTTCGAAGGGGACATATTTTGCAATAGACCTGATTCAAAAATCCATTCACCCCTGTGCCCTTTGGACACAACCCCTAAAAATTTAATAGGGATGGTGGGGTAAGTAATACCTCGTTAGAAAGATCTTTTAACCAAAAGTAACATACAAAAACATGTAAAACGCAATTTATTTTCATTTTCTACAAAAGAGAGATTTTAAAAAACAAATTTAAATTTATTCGAGGAATTGTTTAAAATTTTGTAACATCTGGAACAAAACAATGCAAAACAAAACGATTTATAACCACATTGAGATTCTTTTTATCAGTTGTATTTTGTATTAGTGGTGATTTTCATCGTGTTAAAACTGTTTATGACTAATTATTAGAAATCAACATTTAAAATTTTGTGAACTTCTGTAAAAGCTTCTGCTAGCAATGGTTTATACAATTCCAGAAAGGGTTGAATTAATCACTTTTTATTTTAAAAACGATGAGAATGCTCATCGTGCAGCTAATTTATTTAATGAACAACATCCAAACAAACATTGTAACCGAAAATACGTTCTGGAGTTGGTTGCAAAATTTAAAAATACTGGTTCTGTTGGTAATAAGAAACGCAATCCTGGTAATGTTCGTCCAATAAGAAATGAGGTCGTTGAAATAGGTGTTTTGGGACAAGTTGCTGCAGATCCAACTTTAAACACAAGAAAACTGGAGACTGTGACTAACATCAGCAGAACAATCATTTGCCGAGTATTGAAAGGTCACAAATATCATCCCTATAAAATTCATTTAATTCATGAGTTAAATGAAGATGATTTTGATAGGCGGCTGCAATTTTGTGAGGTGATGACGGAACGGATAATTGCTGATGAAAATTATCTTTATAATATCTGTTTTTCTGATGAGTGCACTTTTTTCTTAAACTCAACCGTTAATCGTCATAATTGTTGATATTGGTCAGATGAGAATCCTAGGGTATTTCATGAAGTTCACACTCAAACTCCTCAAAAATTGAATGAGTGGGTTGGAATTTTTGGAGACCGTCTTATTGGTCCTTATTTTCTAGATGGCAATCTAAAAGGGGATATGTACTTGGATCTACTTCAAAACTTTGTTCATCCATTTCTTGACGATATTATCGAAAATGACGATCGTTATTTAGAAGACCATCTGATTTTCCAACAAGACGGAGCTCCTCCTCATTACACACGACCTGTTAGGGAATTCTTGGATACGACGTTTCCTGGGCAATGGATTGGGCGTAGAGGAGCTTTGGAGTGGCCGCCGCGATCTCCCGATCTTACTCCCCTTGATTTTTTCCTTTGGGGGCATTTAAAAAGTAAGATTTACGCAACGGAACCAGGATCTCTAGCAGAGTTACGACAGAGAATTATTAATGAATGCCGATAAATTACTGCTGAAATGTTACAAAATGTAAGAATTCGCTTTGAGCGAAATTTGTACGTTTGCATGGAGGTTGGTGGAACTCTATTCGAACATTTAATAAAATAATAAAAACATCCTTGAAAGTATCGGGATCGATGGGATTCTTTAAAGTGTTAAGTTTTCTTCAAAAAGGTTAGTTAAGTTTAGTTTGGTTAAATAAAAAATAATGTGCAATACTGTTTTATTTTGAATTTTTTAAAACAAACCAATCGATTTCACTTTTGTTTTTTTGTATGTTACTTGTGGTAAAAAGAACTTTCCAAGGAGGTATTACTTACCCTATCAAAAGACTTAAAATTGAAGGCGTGGTGTTCATAGCACAATTTTAAAAGGTATGAAAACTCTACTTGCTAAATTTTGAATATCTTTAAAACGAATCGATCGATTTAACTTTTTTTTTGTATGTTACTCTGGATAAAAAGATCTTTCCAACGAGGTATTACTTACCCCACCATCCCTATTAAAATTTTAGGGGTTGTGTCCAAAGGGCGAGGGATGAATGGATTTTTGAATCAACTCTATTGCAAAATATGCCCCTCTCGAAACGGTATTACTTACCTTATCAAAACACTTAAAATTGAAGGTGTGGTGTTCATGGCACAATTTTAAAAGGCATGAAATCTCTACTTGCTAAATTTTGAATATCTTTAAAACGAATCCATCGATTTAACTTTTTTTTTTGTATGTTACTTTGGATAAAAAGATCTTTCTAACGACGTATTACTTACCCCACCATCCCTATTAAAATTTAAGGGGTTGTGTCCATAGGGCGCAGGGATGAATGGATTTTTGAATCAGCTCTATTGCAAAATATGTTCCCCTCAAAACTAAAGTTGACCTGTCCGAGCATTTTTTCAAATTTTTTTATTAACTATTTCAAAACTCGTCTGTTTCGTTTTCGTTGGCCAACCCTGTATAGGTCTGAGTTAGAATTAGGAGGAATGTAAACTGCACCACATATCACATTTAAATTATTGCTGACGATAGAAACAAAAATTTGTTTAACCGACTTTAAGGAACTTGACATTAATTTTTTTTCTTATTACTTGTAATACTTGATCTATCGCATCTAAAAATATTGTATCCTTTTAAGTTAAGCTCCTCATCAGAAACATTACAGGTTAGCCATGATTCCACTATAACAATTACGTCGTACTTTGATGATAGAAGAGACGATGAAAATTCTACTAACTTAGAATTTAGTCCTCCAACGTTTTGAAAGTATATTTGCAATGGGGATGACTTTAGTTTTCCTGAACTTTATGAACTGTTTTAATTACTTTAGGAATACCTTTAAAGTGACGAATTACAAGATTTTGTTCACCTTCCGACTTACTTAACTCCTCGATAACACTTTTGAAATAATTTCTTTGCTGAACCGTTTGATCAGCTGCTATTTTTATGTTAGAAGACTGCATTTTGTTTTTGTTTTCTAAACACTGTAGTGCTGTTTTTTTCATTTGTGAAAATTACTTTTACTGGCCGGTTTTTATTCGGTACCTTTTTCCCTAAGCGAATGAGCTTGAACTCTACCTCAGAATAAGCAATTTTCAAATTTGTAAGAATTGAATTCACTTCGGTTTTATCATATTGAATTCTATCCTCCAACTTACTTGACTCGTTTTCCTTTATATTGTACAAAATAACATTTTTGGATCTATCGTGCCCATCCACCAATTCTTTGTATAAAGCTTCATTTAAATTAACATCATTTTCATTAGTTAATGGGCTGATTTCTCTAGTTTTTCAATTTTAATTTCTAACTCCTTCATAGAATTTTTAAGAAGATTTTAATTCTTCAAGAAGTTTAATGTTCTTAGAAAATCGTGTAACCACACTTATCTGGAAAGAAGAAGATATTTTCTTAGGTTTGTATTAGTTTGGAAGAAAATTTCCTTCGATCCACTTTAGAATAGCGGAAATCTACACCTCTAGAACCTAGAGAATTAGGTATATTGCTCATTAGGATGGTATACCAAAATTGTACATTGCAAGGAATATTCGATACTTACTCATTTTTTGGAAGATTTCTTCGTAATTATAAAATTCAAAAATAATTAGTTTGAATTATTTGTTGGTTTATTTGAGCTCATTTTGTGAATGTGATTATAGGACGAAAAAAAATAGATAGTGTATCAGAATTTTCTTGATTACTGCCGGATATTTTTAATTTCGCTTCTAAGACTAGAAACGTTTGTACTTTAAACTCTTTTATCTTTATCCTTGCCAAAGACATCGCTTTCTCACACACATTCTACACTCACATACACATCATCCTTTTTATGTAACTCGGGCCTCTATTCGCTTCATAAATAAATTGAGCGTCCGCTGTGACCATGGATGGCAATCATTTCGTTAAGATATTTCTATTATTCATACAAACACACTTATAACACTCTTAAACATATTACAAGGCCGCCTCCTATAAACTCGCTTTTTTTCAATCAAAAAAATCCAGGGTCAAACTGAAAAAAAAACATCAATTTGCAAAAAACCAATCAAATAAAAACTCAATTAATCTGAAATTATGATCGTGCCGTTGCAATTTTTGCTCCCAGTATTCCCGCGACGAATTTAAAATTCCATTGGCAATATTTGTACAAGGCTTGAATATTTGCGATCAAATTGTTTCTGTGTGAAGCGGGCGTAAAGCAAACTTCTTCCCAGCGACTCGCTTTTCCTTCCTTCCTTCCTCTGCCGCCGTTCTAAGGCCCTTACGACCGCTACACCCCCAGCTCCAAAACACAATCGATTTTAATTAAAGCGAAGCTAAAAAAAGTAAAAAATATTTTGTCTATTCAAGATTGAAGGGTTGAAAAGTTCCTGTTTGTTTCCTCTTTTTAGATACATAAAAAGTTAGCATCTATAGAAAATTCTAAAAATTACAACTATTATAAATACTTTTTCAAAAACATTTTTTTTTTGAAATTTTTGCTAAATTATAAATCATCTAATATAAATTTATTTTTAAATTTGAAGAAAAATTAAAAAAATAAGCAATATTTTAGGAATTTAATCATATAGGAATTTATTGGATTATCAACTAAAAATACCTTAAATAAATTCGTTACTAAAGCAAAGCTCGCTCATCAAAAAATTTGCTGACAAAGCTCGTAAGTAAATGAATAATCTTCAAATTTAAAATAAATATTTTGAGATGTGAGTTATAAAAACTCTTAAATTCAAATAATACAGTGATTGTTTTTTTGTGGTCACTTTCATATTCCTGGAATTATTGATAATGTTAATAAATGTAAAGTCAAGCCTTTTTAGAAAGCTTATTTTTTCAGTTCAAAATAAAAGTATTCCAATGTAAATATTAGTTAGTTTAGAATTGTTTAATTAACTTCAAGTCAACATCTAAAAAAAGGAAAAATTCTAAAGAAAAATAGAGTTCCACCAATGTTTACCAACTGCGTACTTTAAATTAATCATAAAATTTATCGGATTATTGAGTTAAGGTATAAAATAAATATTAAATAATTTAATATTGTATTAGTTTTTAGTATATAGGTACTTGTACTTTCAACTATAAAATATAATATTTACAAATTTATCAATAAACAATAAAAACAAATAAGTAAATACCGGTATTGCTGATGTTTCTATAAATGAGAACTTATAATATAAATTTATTTCCAGCTTATTTAATTTACAATTTATAGGTTTTCACACTGCTGTAACCAGGAACCAGTGTTTAATCAAGGTTTTTGAGTTTTTTTGAGTTTTTTGATTTTTTTTGAGTTCTTTTTCTTCAGTTCTTACTTCTGTTTTTTAGTTTTTTCTAAAAAAAACAATTAGGAGAATGTTTTTTAACTTCCATAACTATATTATTATTCCTACAAATCAAGAAAATTTTTATTTTTTGGATCTTTTTCTTCAGTTCTTAGTTCTGTTTTTCAGTTTTTTTTTGTTTACTTCTAAAAACACCAATGAATCTGTAAACATTTTTTTTTTATAATTTTATATAAAAGAATACCTTTTAACTTGAATTTTGCAATTTGAATTTTTGGTCTAGCACTTAAAATGGCTTCGCAATTAATTAACAAAGTTTATGAAACCGCGCGGCGCTACTTTTTTTCCTCGCGAGCTGAGTGACGTCATTATTTCCTAGTCGCCTCGCGTGGGTTATACGGTCGGCAAAAGAGCTAAAACTGTGCGGCTTCGATTAGAAGATCAGCAGGTGAAAAAAAATCGTGGTTTCTTGATTTGTCATCTACATACTGCGCTACATCAGGAAACGAGCGCTTTTTTTGATATCTTAATTTATTCTGTACTTTTGGCGCCCTCGAATTTGTAGTTTGAAATTAGTGCTTTTTCGACGCCGACTTTGAAAATCCGTAACTTATGATCCCGACCGTGTATAATATTCCAATGTTTTTTATTTCCCTTCTTTCTTTATTATTTATGCGAGAAAAAATCAGCACGATTATATTTTACCCCTGGACTTGAAAAAAAAATCCCAAGTGAAATGTTAATAAAATAGCTCAAACGCGCGCTCTGGTCAGCCCCCTCTGCAGCCGTCAATTTTTAAAATTTTCTCAATTTTACATCAGATTATCAAAGAACAACAATATTTGTGGTGTAATGATCATAGTGCATTTTTAAATTTTGCGCGGTTAAAAAGTTATGGCGTAAAAATGTAAAAATGTCGAATTTAGGGGTCGGCGGCACCCGTCGGCCTATTTTTTAACGGATTTTCATTTTTAAAAATTCTGATAAATCTACTCTTGGTATTAAAACCGCCCACGCATAGATTTTTTTTAAATTTTGAAAAAGCAAAGAAATCATAATTTTTTTAAGATCGCATTTAAAAAAGTCGCATTTTTATTCGAGTTTCGGTTTAATCAGTACCTCAAAACGTCGTCCAGGCCCGTATTTATACCAAAATTTTGCCAAAACTTTGCCAATTTTTTCCAAAAAAACTGTTTAACCGATTTTAACTAAATATTTTTTAAAACGCGTCTATCCATGGTGTTTACCTTTGGTAAAAAATTTGAAATCGCTAACTTTTATAGTTTTCGAGAAAAACAACAAAAATCGATTTCCATGAAAAATTTTAAGCCTTAAAAATTTCTCAAAAATTATTTTTTCGAATCTTTTCAAAATCGACCCCGCAAATGAAAGATAATAGAAAATGGATGAAATGTAGGGGGTCACTTGCCCTCTACACCCCCCCCAAAAAAATTTTACCCCCCAAAAACTCAATCAAAACAAAATTTTTCTAGGTAATGTACCTTAAAAAATAATTAAATTTTAAAAAATTTAATAAGATAATATCGATACTTTTTACTAACTTATCTGTACGAATTTTCGTTTTTTAATTTTAGTTATTAAGCGAAATATGAATTTTTTACAATACACCTTTACTCATTTGTTAGAAAGCTATATTTTATATAAAAATTCATATCTTTTGAACAAAAAGTCGTACTGCCTTGAATTTTTTTTATTTTTTTCTTATTTCTTTTACTACAACCCAAAATTATTAACTTTCAAATTTTTAATTTGAAACACTACACCCTTGTAAAAACCACACTAAAGTTGTATAACATTTAAAATGAAATTTCATAAGTAAAAAATTATAGAGAAGTAAATTTTAAATTAAAAAATAATTCTCCTACTTTAATTAATAACTAATAGTAATATTTTATGAGAGTATTAAAAGATAATAACTATAAAAACGTCTAGAAACAATCAAACGCGTGTATGGAACGGACAACGTTCGGAAGAAATGACGTCAGAATATATCGCGTAGTTGAAGCGGAGGGGCTAATTTTCTTAAAATTCAAACGCTTATATTTACGTTAATATTTGCCGTATCGAATTGAAACAAAAAATAACTTATTTATAATTATGATTTCTAAAATACAAGATATAAAAATATCAATTATTTTTTTCGTTTTTCTTCCTCATTAGGGAAATGTTTTTTGACTTTCATAACTACATTATATTATTCCTACAAATCAAGAAAATTTTAAGTTCTTGGTTCTTTTCCTTCAGTTCTTAGTTCTGTTTTTCAGTTTTTTTTGTTTATTTCTAAAAAAAAAACCAATTAAGAGAATATTTTTTGAGTTCCATAACTACATTATTATTCCTACAAATCATGAAAATTTTTAGTTCTTAGTTCTTTTTCTTCAGTTCTTGATTCTGTTTTTCAAATTTTTTTGTTTACTTCTAAAAACACCAATTAGGAGAACGTTTTTTGACTTCCATAACTACATTATATTATTCCTACAAATCAAGAAAATTTTTAGTTCTTAGTTCTTTTTCTTCAGTTCTTAATTCTGTTTTTTAGTTCTTTTGTTAATTTCTAAAAAAAAAAACATTTAAGAAAATGTGTTTTGACTTCTATAACTACATTATTATTCCTACAAATCAAGAAAGTTTTTAGTTCGTAGTTCTTTTTCTTCAGTTCTTAGTTCTGTTTTTTATTTTTTTTGTTAATTTCTAAAAAAAAAAGACATTTAAGAAAATGTTTTTTGACTTCTATAACTACATTATTATTCCTACAAATCAAGAAAGTTTTTAGTTCGTAGTTCTTTTTCTTCAGTTCTTAGTTCTGTTTTTTAGTTTTTTTGTTA
This sequence comes from Stenus bimaculatus, assembly GCA_963971135.1. Lineage (NCBI taxonomy): Eukaryota > Metazoa > Arthropoda > Insecta > Coleoptera > Staphylinidae > Stenus > Stenus bimaculatus. Next base: position 14,448,232 of record OZ020181.1, read on the forward strand.
ATTTCTAAAAAAAAAAGACATTTAAGAAAATGTTTTTTGACTTCTATAACTACATTATTATTCCTACAAATCAAGAAAGTTTTTAGTTCGTAGTTCTTTTTCTTCAGTTCTTAGTTCTGTTTTTTATTTTTTTTGTTAATTTCTAAAAAAAAAAGACATTTAAGAAAATGTTTTTTGACTTCTATAACTACATTATTATTCCTACAAATCATAAAATTTTGAGTTCTTAGTTCTTTTTTTTCAGTTACCAAAACATTTTCAAATTATTTTTTCCGTTAATGATTTTTTAATTATTTTGGTAGTAAGTTAAAATACAAAAAATTTCTTTCATTTTTTTTCGTTCTTTGGCAAATGAAGGAAAGAACTGGGAACTCGAAATTTTGTTGAATTGTATTTAAAAAAATGATAGTTGGAGGAAGTTCAACTAGCATTTTTTTGAGAAATAAACTAAGAAAATACAAATCTTTTTCAAAATTTTGCTGTAATACTGCAGTTATCATAAATGCTATAACCCTAAATTTAAAAAACGTAGACCTCTACTTTTATGGTTTTAAATGCAAGATAACACTACTATTTTATTTAAAAAAAATCTGTTATTGGAATAAAAATTTTCGCCTTAGTCCGAGTAATCTTGGATCGGCGGATCTGATGAGAAATTTAGTGCTGCAAGGGGATGCTTATGTACCCTTATGACCCTCCTCGTTACGTTGGTTTTTCGTACTTCATAATATAAACTTTTTTTATATTTTGACAGAACGTAAGTAAATTGGGAGATCAGAGAAGCTTGGTTTGGTAAAACCAACTAAAAAAAAACTTTAAAATCTGAAAAATAATTGTAAAATCTAAAAACCATAAAGAACAAAATTATGAGCCAAAATCGTAAGGTATGTTCTAGTAACATAACAAAGTGTAAAACAGCGTTATGGCAAAATTTTAAAATTTTAAAATTGGAAAGTAAGAGAATTTAAAATTTAAACAACATAAAATTAACTGAAACCAAACAATTAATCAACTACAAAAATAACAGAACCCAGATCCAAAACTACAATACAACTGTGATTTTTCAAACTGTAACCTACTAGAATACCGTACATTTGCAAAATGGTAAAAATTTGGAATAATTAAGAATTTCAAAATGATTGTAATTTATAAATTCAAAAACTGTTATTAGTTTGGGAAGGTTTCCAAATTTCCAAATTACTCAGTTCATATCCGTTTGTTTGACAGTTTCATTGATAGAACATTGAAGCATTTCATCGAGCAACAAAACAAAAACAAACTCAGATGTTTCATCGAACAAAATCACCTTTCATTGACAAGACCATTTCATCTTTCTTTGAAAATACTAACATATCGACCCAATGTATTTGTTAACTATCGTTTCATCGGTACATTTTTTCTACAAGTACATTTTATCGGCCCAGACGTTTCATTAAAACTACATTGTATATCGATCTTTTACTTCTATCAACTACCGTCTTATCGGTACATTTTTTCTACAAGTACATTTTATCGTCCCAGACGTTTCATCGAAACCACCTTTTATTAACAAGACCATTTTATTAATCTTTGAAAATACCAAAATATCGACCTATTATTTTTATCACTGTCGTCTTCCCAAGTAAAAATGAAAATTGTAGTTGTAACGTGGTAATATTGTAGGAACATGTAAATATTGTAGATCGTATGGAATAGTTGTGAAAATATTTTACACAAATGTAACAATATTGCGGTAAAATTCTGACAATGTAGTAGTTCAAATATTAAATGTAGTTAAAGGAGACGTGGAAGGAGAATGGACTTTTATAGGGAGTAAGGGGAACTCTGTTATAGATTATGTGGTAACAAATGAAGAGATAGATTTAGAGTATGTAGAAATGAAGATAACTGAGGAACTAGGATCAGACCCCTTGCCGCTGGAGGTAAAAATAGTCGCAGAAGAAAAAAGAGAAGTAGACGAAAAAATAACGGGAACAAGAAGGAGGAAAAGCAGAGGAGGTGGCAGAAGAAAAAAAGTTATGTTTTTGGGATGAAAGTTGTAGGCAGAAATTCAGGCAGTTGATCGAAGAGGAGGAATTCCAAGATGCTAGACTTGAGAATTGGGTAAAGCAAATTGGTCAAATGGTACGGAAGTGTTCCCAGAAAGTGTTAAGAAAAAACAGGCAAGGGAAATACAATAAAATGTGTATTCAAGTTAAACAAGAAAAGTACAAGAGAGGAGAAGAGAGGAGAAGAGAGGAGAAGAGAGGAGAAGAGAGGAGAAGAGAGGAGAAGAAACCATTGAAAAAGTAAAGCAGGGAAGAAAGGAATCCAATAGAGTTAGCAAAGAGTGGGAACTCCAGGAAGAAGAAAGAGAATTAAATGAAGTTAAAAAATATCAACAGAGAAAGATGTATGGGAATATGTCTTTAATATATCTTTATATATATATCTTTAAAAGACTGGAAGGATTTCTGTATAGAGTAGTGGAAAGGAGGAGAAGAAGAATTTGAAGACAGAAGATAGAAGATAGATAGTAGGCGGTTGTGAAGAGATATCAAAAGATGAGTTAGAGTTGAAGGTGCTGATAAATAAATTAAGGGAAGTAGGAATTGCAGAAGATGTGGTAGGAAACATAGAAAGAATATATAGGAAAACCGGTGGCAGAGCGAAAGTAGGAGAAGAAATGTCCGAAAAATTTATGACCTATAAAGGGATGAGACAAGGTTGCCCGCTAAGTACAACTCTATTCAACATATATGTGGCAGATATGGAGGAGGTCTTAAGAAAAGGACAGGATGGGGGAGTGATCGTGGGAAGGGAAAAAGTGTAAATGTTGGCTTATGCGGATGATGTGGTGTTGTGTGCTAGAAGTAATAAAGAATTAAAGAGTATGATAGCAAGAATGGATAGGTACCTGAGCAAAAGAAAATTAGAAGTGAATATGAGAAAAACAAAAGTAATGATATGTAGGAAAAGAGGTAGAAAGGGGAGGGAAGAAAAATTTATGTATAGTCAAAATGAAATGGAAATAGAGGTGGTTAAGGAATTTAAGTATTTGGGGTATATGTTCGGGAAGGATGGAAGTAAGAAAAGCCAGTTAGATTACATATTACGGAAGGCAGGAGTTGCTGCAGCAAGAATGTGGAATGTGTGGGGCAAAAGATTTAAAGAGTCTTTTAGGGCAAAGATAACAATAATGGAAGCGTGTGTAAAGTCGATAGTTTTGTATGGTTGTGAAGTGTGGGGGGCAAAGGAGGTTGAAAGGATAGAATGTGCACAAGTGAAGTGGTTGAAAAAATTTTGGAGGTAGAGAATTCAACGCTTACATAGTTTTGCAAGAAAATGGTAACAACAACAGCTGAAAGAGTAGCGAACCTAGAGCAAAAAGTAGAACGGGGAAAATGTGGAAAATTGTGAAAGAAATTTTTAGGCTGAGTAGAAGGAAAAGAAATGAGAAAGAAATGTGTGATTGGGAATTGGAGAGGGAAACTATGTACGAGAAGATAGGGTGGTCGGAGGAGGAGGTAGCAATAAGATTAAGAGGTGAGGCAATAGGGAAGGATGTAAAAGAGGCAATTATAAATGTAGAGGGTCAGAAAATATTTGAAAAAATTCAAGGGAGTAGATATAATGAAAGGTATAAAAGGATATGTGTATATGGAAGGCTGCCAGAATACCTGGAAAATGGGGAAATGAGGGAAGCTAGGAGAGTTTTAGCTAGATTGGGGTGCGGGAATGAAGAAACGGGGGAAAAGTTTTGGATGAGTGGTGCGAGCGTGGTGAAGATGTGTGGGAGCACTGGACAAATGGTTGTGAAGGAATAACATGGGGAAAGGAAGACAGAGAAAAGGCGAGTAAATGTATGAGTGAGAAAGGTACAGGGCGGAAAATTTAAAAAAAAATGTTGAAGAGTTAGTTATGTTTTTTGTGTTGTAATATATTATATTTTATTTTGGTTTGTAATGGTATGCCAATAAAGGTTTCTAAAACTAGTTGAAATATTGTTCGAGTATTGTGCTTAAAGATTCTGGATTCTGAAATGATTGTAGTCTAAATATTGTGTTTATATTTTTTCACATTATTGTATGAAATACATACTTTTAATGTGAACACAATATTGAGCAAAAATTCTGAACAAAATAGAATTCAATATTATTTTTTATTATGTTTGCAAATTTGTAGTAAAAAGTCACTGTCGACATTTTTTATTGTCGAATACACCGATAATTTAATGTATACATTTACTCGGTCATTTGGTCGATTAAATCTTCAACTATTTTATTGGTAGTCAAAAGTTGCTTTATTTAAATTGAAAACTAGATTTTTTAAGTAGGTTAGTATATTTTCAGAATAGAGGGATGAACTATTTTAGATAAAATTATAGCATACTAATATTGAATACAACCTTGTAGATACGGTGGTGTTGTAGTGATAGTGTACAAGTCTGAAGCTCCAGGGATCAAACCCTCCGCCATATCTCTTTTTTTTACATGTAAGAATATTGTGACAGACACGTACTACAACTTGTGGTAATGTCCCACCTCAATATCAACACAATATTATCGCCAATCTACATTTGCTGATTCCACAATATTGTACACAAACTTATCACAATCTTTTAAAATTGTATACAAATTTTATAACAATATTTTCACAACTTTGGTTTCTGCTTGGGTTATTGGTACATTTTTTCTACAAATCTTATCTTATCGACCCAAACGTTTTATCATAACTACTGACAAGACAAAAATAATTTATTGATCTTTGAAAATACTGAATTTTCGACCTATTGTATTTATCAGCTACCGTCTAATCGGTACACTTTCTCTACAAGTACATTTTATCCACCCAGACGTTGCATCAAAACCACTTTTCATTGACAAGACTATTTCATCGATCTTTAAAAATACCAAAATATCGACCTATAATTTTTATCAACTACTATCGTTACGTTTTTTCTACAAGTACATTTTACCGACCCAGACGTTTCATCGAAACCACCCTTCATTGACAAAAACATTTCATCGATCTTTGAAAATACTGCAATATCGACATCTTGAATTTTTCGACATACTGCTGATTTAACTTTTAATTGATGATCGAACGTTTCATCTACAAACCATAAACATACTCAAAATTTTAATCGATGTCACCTTTCATTTATAAGACTGTTTCATGAAACATGTCGACTTATCGTATTTTTCAACTACCGTTTTATTGGCACATTATTTTCGACAAGTTTTAGTAGACGATTTAACGTTTCATCCACAAAATTTCATCAATATATTCATCGACCCAGACGTTTCATCGATATTACCATTTATTGACAAGACTGTTTCATCGATTAACGAAATCACTAAAATAACGACCTATTGTATTTATCAAAAATCTTTTAATCGGCTCATTTTTTCGGCTGACGATATAAATTTTTATTGACGATTTAATGTTTTATCCTCATAGGTTTTTCATGGGCTACTTTTTGATCGAAACCATTTCATCAACATATTCATCGAACAAGACGTTTCATCGATATCATCTTTCTTTATCAAAAGTATTTCATCAATCATCTAAAATATCAAAATAACGAACTATTGTTTTCATCGACTTTCATTGAAAACAAGACCGTTTCATCAATCATCATCGACCACTGTTTCATGTTTCATGTACACTACTTTTTCATCGAAAAGATTATTTAACCTTTTCTTGGAGAGAACAGTTGCCTTGTTATTGTTACCATTTTAATAGAACAAATTTCTTTGTAAATGAAGTATCTTTATTAAAAGAAGACCTTTTCATCAATCATCACGAAGCATTTTCATTGACCACTATTTCATGTACACTACTGTTTCGTTGAAAGGATTTTTTAATCTTTTCATGGAGAAAACTGTTGCATCCCCTGCCTTTTTATCGATAAGACCATTTTTAATAGATCACAATTTTATCCCATTTACAAACTCAAAGTTCTCTGCAAATGAAGTATCTTTGGTAAAAAAGCTATTTATTACAGGTCAAAATGAAACTGGAGTGTGCTTTTAAAATATATGAAATAACTTAAAATAAATTGAAATAGATTAAGGCGACGTTGCCATTAGTGTCGATTAAAATTTCCTGCAAGTAATAAATAGAAAACAATGGTAATAGGAAAAAAATGGGAGAATTAATACCGCAATTGTTAAAATGATAGTTTTTAATTCAGTTTTGGCGGTTTGAATTATAAAAGCAATGGAATTGGTGCAAAAAGAGGAGCGAGTGCACGGCCGGGCTTTAAAGTGGATAGAGCAGAAAGGAGTTGGGAGCACTTTATACGGAATGGGCCCCTTTAATCGACGAAGTGAAACGATCCGATGAACCGTATCGGCTAGGCCTAGACTGAAATTTCAAAAGCAACTTGTCAAGTGTCAAAGAATGAACATGGAGTTTGGAGTATGGGTGGTAAGGGGAAGGAGAGGACGAAGACGGAGGCGAAATTCAGGTAACATGCTTGGCTTGGAAGCAGGTAGAAAAGAAGAACCGAAACAAGGGATTCGAGTGGAAAGGAAAGGACAGAACACAGAACTGGACGACAGACCGTCGACGACGACCGGCCGGAGTATGGAGGATGTAGAACACACAGAACGAGACTTCTTTCATCCGAGAATGAAGAGTATTGAATTACCTTTTTTTATAATGCACGTTATAAATTATTTTAATATACATTACACGTGCATGCCCATACAGGGTGATCACAAATAACATTTTTGAAAAACACATACAGGGTGTCCCAGCGCCGCGAGGAAGTAACATTACTCTAAAATAAAAAAAGATATCGACATGCGGTTTTCGATAGATTGTACAATACTTTTAAGCACACATTTTCAAAGTATTTTAATAATATACCGAGTGTCCATTTCAAGATGACGGATCAAAGTTTTTTTAAATGGAACACCCAGTATATTATGAAATTTTTCAATTCTTTATCAAAAAATAAATACACTTTGTATAAACTTTTATGAGTCTATCTTCACTCGTTTTGCTGATATTTGCTATTTAAACCAAAAAAAGCTCAATTTTTGAAAAATCACTGTTCTTAAACTGATGAACATTTTGGGTTGAAATTTTGTCAAAAAATTTTCAACATCGTCTAGTCTACAACTATCTTATCAAATTTAAGTTTTTGATAATTTTTTATCAAGGTGCCTTATGAAACGCAAATTGAACAATTAAACGAAATTTTCAAATGGAACACCCTGTATATTTTAACATCAATCGATGGCATTTTTTACAAGCTTTCTATTGATATAATGTTTGTATGGTCGCTTATCAAAGGTTTAGGAGATATTAATATCCAAACTGAGAAACAGTGAAAAATAGACAAAATAGTGCTCTTGATCAATTTTGTTGAGGAATAATAGGCAAATATATATTTATTTCTGTCTTTCTCTATTTTGCTTTTTTTATAATGTTGTTTTATTTCAATAGTAGTTTTTGTTATTTTATAACAAAAATAAAATCGTAATTTGCAATTATCAATTTTGGTTTTTTAAGTCTCAGTACGCTTTGGAAATTTGGCAACTGATGTTACCAAGAAAACCCTTATTTTGTTGAGTTTTGTTTTAACGCCTTTTTCTGTACTTTTGGCAATAACTAAACCGATATAGTGAACTCTTCTAAAGAAGAAATGGCAAATATGCTGTAAGCGCTTGGTGAAGCTGAAAGAAATCAGAAAACGAAATTCAACAAAATAGGGGTTTCCTTGGTAACATCAATTGTTAAATTTTCAAAACATACTGAAATTTAGAAAACCAAAATTGATAATTGCAAGTTTCGACTTTATTTGTGTTGTAAAGCAACAAAAACTGCTTTATAGTATAACAACATTATTAAAAAAGCAAAATAGAGAAAGACAAATAAGTTTTAGGCAAATTATAAAAAATCCTGAAAAAAATTCACCAAGAGTGCTATTTTGTCTATTTTCACTGTTTCTCAGTTTGGATATTAATATCTCCTAAACCATTGAAAAGCGACCATACAAACATTATATCAATAGAAAGCTTGTAAAAAATGCCATCGACTAACGTTAAAATATACAGGGTGTTCCATTTGAAAATTTCGTGTAACTGTTCAATTTGCGTTTTATAGGGCACCCTGATAAAAAAATATCAAAAACTTAAATTTGACATGATAGTTGTAGACTAGACGATGTTGAAAATTTTTTGACAAAATTTCAAGCCAACATGTTCTTCTGTTTTAGAGTAGTGATTTTTCAAAAATTGATCTTTTTTTGACTTAAATGGCAAATATCAGCAAAACGTGTGATGATAGATACATAAAAGTATATACAAAGTATAATTATTTTTTGATAAGGAATCCAAAAATGTTATAATATACTGGGTGTTCCATTTAAAAAAACATACCTTTGGCCCGCCATCTTGGAATGGACACTGGGAATATTACTTAAATATTTTTAAAATATACGCTTAAAGGTATTGTATATTCTGTTGAAAACCACATGTCGTTATTTTTTTTCATTTTTTAGTAATGCTACTTCCTCGCAGCGCTGGGACATCCTGTATAACAATCATTTTCAACATCTGTAGTCCTATAGAATATGGGACACTTATATCTCGCTTAAATCAAGTCGACTCAAATTCCAGCCAAACTTTTCAAGTATTAAGTCTTATCTGAAAATCAGTACCTAGTGTCTAAATCCTGAAAGATTTGTAAAATACCAAAGACTTGAAAGTTGGGAAAAGGGAAATTTAGAAGACTATTCAACTCACAAGTGATTATTTTTTGTGACAAGCAAAATGTCAAAAATATCAGCGATTATTTTGTGACGTTAATATCAAATTTGAATAAGTTTGAAGTTGGCTGTCAAATTTTGCACAAAAAATTGAGAAATGTTCGTTAAATAGTCCCTTAAATATGCACTCTTGTTCAAATTATAAGTCGAATATTTTTCAAACATTACCACTCAAGTCATTTGGGGTTAAAAATTGCAACTTAACCCCAAATGACATTCGTGGTAATAACAGTGAAAAATATTCGACTTAATTTTGACCACTCGTGATATTACATTCAGGGTGATGATAAAGTTTGGAACCTAATTCATAACTGCCGTATTTAATTTTTTTGAGAAAATCGCTCGGACTGGTCAATTTTAGTTTTTAAAATCCCATCTCTTGGTATAATAAAAATATTAATTACGATTTTTTTTATATCAAGAGATGGCATTGTACAAACTAAAATTGACCTGTCCGAGCGATTTTCTCAAAACAATTAAATACGGCAGTTATGAATAAGATTCCAAACTTTATCATCACCCTGTATGACAATTAGGTATACAGGTGGTGATTATTTCGATGCTCACCATTGGTATCTTTTAAATTGGAGGAGATACGAGGTCGGTTAAATTAGAGAAAAGATGCTTATTCTTATGGCCATTAAAAATCTGAAAGAAATTTTAGGATATTTAAACTCGTTGTAAAGTTATTTCCAAAAAATTTTGCAAAATAATTTATATTTGCCAAACCCATTACTGCTACATCAATAAAATTTGGTACATTTAAATTGTTGACTAAAATGACGTAAAAAAATTTTTTGGCCTCCTAGATTCGAAGCCGCGATATTCAACTTTTTTATTTCTTATAGCCGCCAAGTTGGATTTTTACATCATCAGATAATAAATATTAATACATTTTCAGATTGCTAATTACCTTTAATATGTTCTTTTAGAAAATGTGTAAAATTTAAGAATTTGTATAAAAAACAAATGAAAGCAATGTTTTATGGACAGTTTCCAGGGATACCATAAAAATGTATCCTCAAAATTGATCTAATATTTAAAAAATAATAATAATAAACAAATGACCTGCAATTAGAGCATTTTATGTAAATTTATGTTATTAAACAAATAAAATGATTAAAGTATTTGCTTTTTATTATTAGAATGTTGATCAAATGTAAAGTTTCAATTGAGGCGATATTTTTATGGTAACCATGGAAACTGTCCACAAAACATTGATTTCATTTGTTGTTTATACAAATTTTCAAATTTAACACATTTTCTAAGCAACTCATTAATGTTAATTAGTAATCTGGAAATGCATTATTATTTATTATCTGATGAGGTAAAAATCCAATATGGCGGCCATAAGAAATAAAAAAGTTGAATATCGCGACTTCGAATCTAGGAGGCCAAAAAATTATTTTTTACGTCATTTAACTCAGAATAGTCAACAATTTAAAGGTACCAAATTTCATTGATGTAGCAGTGATGGTTTGGAAAATATAAATTATTTTCTAAAATCACATGTTTTAGATTTTGGCTACAATTTTGGAATGAGTTACAATATCTTAAATTTTCTTTCAAATTTTTAATGGCCATAAAAATGCGCAACTTTTCTTTAATTTAACCGACCTCGTATCTCTTCCACTTTGAAAGATACCAATGGTGAGCATCGAAATAATCACCACCCTGTATACAGGGTGTCCCAGACCACCCGCACCACCTCTTTATTTCGAGAATCCTTTATCGTACATTGATGAGAAAATAATTTTATCACCAAAGACCAAAGTGAACCTAAAGAATCTTCTGGGGTAATTCGTAATTTCCAAAACAAACCGGAAATACCCGAAACCGGAAGCAACTTTGGAATTTTAAATGGCAACCTAGGTCGAGTATGGTATTGTTCGAAAGGTTTTTTCAAAAGAAACAACTTCTATTAAAATATTTTTGTAATATCTTGTATAATTATATACAAATTAAATGAAAAAATAAAAGCAAACAAGTGACAAATGGTTTCAAATTATGGAAAAATTAAAAAACTGCCATAATCCTCAAAGGGTGAGGGTAGAGGCAATTATGATTTTTTAAATGAAAACTTGTATTTTTTTCATTTTTTGCGTCGCTTGTTAAAAATAATCAACTTTTTCAGGTTGTGTATTTCCATTACTCAAAAAATAAAAAAAAGTTGATTATTAACGAATAAAGGGAAAAATGCAAAAACGTGTTTCTATTTAAAAAATTTTCTCGCCCATTTGCGGATATTGGTAACGTTTTAATTTTTCCATAATTTAAGAGACCAATCAATGGTCATCACTTGTTTGCATATTTTTTTATTCGTTTAATTTGTTAATTATGCAGGATATTACAAAAATATTTTAATAAAAGCTGTTTCTTTTTAAAAGACCTTTCCAACAAAACCATACTCGACCTAGGTTGCCATTTAAAATTCAAAAGTTGCTTCCGGTTTCGAGTACTTTCGGTTTGTTTTGGAAATTAAGAATTACAGCGAAATAATCTGTAGGTTCACTTTGGTGGTAATTTTTTTTCTCATCAATGTGTGACAAAGGGTTCTCGAAATAAAGAGGTGATACTGGTTTTCTGGGACACCCTGTATATATCGGATTTCTTGCAACGGTAAATAGATTGAGAACTGAAAGAGGTGGATTGTCAAAAAGGAAAATAGGAGAACCAGAGTTTGATACAATAAAAATAGCTAACTAACCAAATTTTCGAATAGGAAATAATATAGTTTATACTTCATTTTTTAACTAGGACGAGTGACAGGGAAAGACAACTTACACTATAAAAGTTACTAGAAAAATAACCCAACAGATTTTGAGAGGAATTTTAGGTTATTTTGGATTTTTTATGATAAAATATGTACAGAAACATTATAAATTCCCCATTTCTTTGTACTTAATACAAATTTATATGTACATGTAATTACATTAATAATTCAAGTTTTAGAAATTAATATTTTGAGGTTATATGTCAAAAATCATTCAAAATAATTATAGGGTGTAAATCTTGCTTACTTTTAACCGTTAATTTTTGACATTTTAGCGCGGGAAATTTAAAAATCTGTCATTTTTTATGACAGATTTTTTGTCTTTCAATGTGCCAATTCTGTGCAAGCCTTTAAGCTCTTACAGAAAATATCTGTAAGGTAACCATGGAAACCGTCCATTACAACTCATACAGTGAATTCAAAAAAGACTGAAACCGCAACTATGCAACCAAACATACTCTGTAGTGATTTTAGACTTGCTAAGTTGGTGTACCTGTTAATTTTCATTCAAATTTAAATCTGATCTGTCACTTTAACCAAAGCGTCTCTCGAAAGTTTTTCTTCGGGTATTTTTTCAAGTCATTTCTTAGTGTGATGCAAATTTTATAAAAAACTAAAATTAGTACAGTAAAAATATTCGCGATGGTTTTTTCACCGGAGCACAACGCATTCGTTTCAGTGTAGCCAACTGTGGGAAAATTAGGTTTCCTACCTTGCAATGTCAATGGTTTCAATCTTATTTGAATTCACTGTATAACAAACCTTACAGATATTTCATTTCCTATAAGGACTAACGTTTGTGCACAGAATTGCACCATAAGGGTCCAAGCAGAAAGATCGCCGTTCCGAATTCTAACTCAGATTTTGACAACCGGTTAGTTTAACTTGTTGTTTCTTAATTAGATAACTCAATAATTATGCCCAATTCTTACCCAGATTTACCCCCAGATTCTGGTCAAATCATTTAAGTTTAAAGGCCTTTAAATTTAAATTTGTTATATGCGTTGTAATGGACAATTTCCATAGTTACCTTATTTGTTTCGAATTAAAGTCCTTTAAATTTTACCAGAATCTGGGTATTAATAGCAACACTTTTTGGCTTTTACTTTTCCCACCATTTAAAGCCAGTAAGACCGACGTCAGTTTCAAAATCGAAGTCAGAATCTGAATCGGCGTTCATTCTATTTGTGCCACTTGAAGCATAAGAGAAACCTGTAAACTGAATCTTAAAATAACTGCAGAATCTTAAAATAACAGAATCTCAAGGACACTGAAAAAAATACTAAATGAAAATGGTCTACTCTCTACTGTAATTTGGAGTTAAGAGGTGAAATACTCCTAGTAGAGATCAAATATGTCTTAATTTTGAAATGCACATTTTGATTGGGAATTTTGACTACCAATAGATGATGCTGTTCGCCTTCTGTGGCAAATTTATAAAACTTCGAAGCCAGTTGTAAAAACTCGCCAGCAAATCGAGGAGCAATTATTTTAACAAACCTTGCTCTAGTAAATCATTTTTTTTTCAATGGAACTAAAAAGAGAAGAAATTTATTCAGTGGCGAATCCAGAAATTTTCTTTGGGTGGTGCAGGACAAAAAAAATTTCGAGCATCAAGAAACTTAACCTAACTATATTTTTTAAGACGCTTTCCTTCAAATTAGGTCCCTTTAATTGATTCACAATAATTACTTTTTTATATAAAAAATAACTTTAAAACTGGACAATGCGAGTGGAAAAATAATAATAAAAGAAGCTTTTGGGGGGCATTTGCAGCCAATCCACCCCCCGTACATACGCCACTGAATTTATTTACTCGAGCAAATGGGTCAACTTTTGGTAAAAAGAACACAATTATTAATAAACATAAGTATATATTATCTCAACAAGGGTGGTAAAATTATGTTTATTTTTCTTCAAGTATTATTTATGTTTCCTAAAACCATAAAAAAATACCAATAACATTAAAACATATTCTAAATTGAAAATATTAGAAATTGATTTGATTTTGTATTTTTAAATTAAATTTTAATATTTTAGTGTCTGATTTTATGGTATTTAAAGTAGGTTTTTAAAGAAGGGATTTCAATTTCCACTTCCTAAAAACGACACCTGCAAAATATTATATTTTTTTAGGATTGTTTTTTTCGAACTATTGGTATAATTTGAAAAAAATACTCGGCTTTCAATTCTAAAATTTTAATCAATATACAAACTTTTATAAATAAACGTATTTTTATTTTTTAATAGTAATAAATATAAATTAATTTACTTGGAATACAATCTATACTTTGACAATATAATTTATATTTTGTGAAACATTTTACAAACTACATAGGTAAATATTTTGTAATTGCTATATCAAAATTAAAATCAAATTTCGTGGAAACTTAAATGTAGTTTGTTTTTGGTAAAAGTTTATAAATAAAAGATTAATGTTTATGTGTTCGAGTAAATTAATTCAATCAAACATTGAAATCTTTTACAAAATATTCAACAAATCATTCATTTTCATCATAAATTTCAATTACTAAGGAATAATTTATCGAAAGCATTAGTTTTACCCATTTTTTAAAAATATTACTTTCCCTTTTTTAAATATCCAGGGATTTCTCATAAATTTTATGAATAGAAACAAAAAAAAAATTTCTTAATTTCTTTTTATTTTATTAATTTTACCTCTCTTTTTTTTGAAAATCATATTTAAGTTCGTCTTAACAAAACACAAAACGTTTATGCGAAACATTTTTTGCAAATTTTCTAGATAACGAAATAATTGACATTTAAATAAAATGCATTTTTAGGATATCTTCGGAATGGCTCAAAATTTTTGATTATTTTTAATGGCTTCTAAATAAGTATAAAATACTGCATAACATTGCCCATTTAACCGAATCTGGAACTTTATTAATTACGAAGATACCCATATAATGCAACTCAAATTCGAACACACTGTATAGTAAGTAGTAAGGTTACTTAAAATTCTATTTAAATTATAATTTTTAGTTTGACTACTACTGACCAAACAAATGATATAAAATCGTTTAATCTAAAATCTAAAAAGCAACATAAGCACTAATTCAATGCGTTTGTACAAGGTGTCCCATTTTTTTATATTTTTTTAATGGTAAGTTTCATTCTGAATAAGGATTTTCCTATTTAAATGAGGTTATACAATGTAATTTTTTATTTTGATCAAGAATATTTTAGATGCCTCTTTTTCAAACCGAAAGGAGCGTTATAAATTATTATACAGGGTGTCCCAAGAAAATCATTGAACTTTTAAAATTGTTGTAATTTTTTAAGAAGTCGAAAAAAACATATACAGGGTGCACTGAAAGGTCTGTACAAAACAATACCTCATACTTCTGAGACCAAAATATGACGATTTAACCAAACTTATCTCTATCCAAAAGTTCTTCGTTAAGGTGCTACAGACTATTAAAGTTCTTAAAACTATTTTGTATTTTTTAAATTACTAAAAATTGGCTCATACGATCACAACATAATTTGGTAAGTGGCTATGTAATGGAAAAAAGTATTTTTAGATTTGTTTTTACTTTTTCACGTTATGTAAGTGGTCAAAAATAGGTCATCGACATGTAAAATTTCTTATAACTTTTTAATGGCTGAAAAAAAATTCATAAAACTTTACTTGTAGCTAAACAGTGTAATTATAAACTTTTTTTGTCTCTTACAATATTTTTCTATCTCCTTTATTTTAGGCAGAAAAAAAATATTTCCATGTGGTGTAACCTAACTTTATTAAAATATTAAAAATTTTCGCTAAAAGGTCTGTACAAATTAACACAGTTTATTCCGGAGACTAAAATGGAATGATTTAACCACTTTTATCTCTATCCAAAAATGCTTCCTTAAGCCTCTACAGGCCATGAAAGTTATTTAAAAAGATAAGATTTTTCAAGGTCGCTAGACACTTAACGAAGCACTTTTCGATTGAAATAAGTTTGGTTACATCATTTTATTTTGGTCTTAAAAATATGTGGTGTTACTTTGTACAGACCTTTTGGCGAAATATTTTAATATTTTTCTAAAGTTAGGTTATGCAACACATGGAAATATTTTTTTCTGCCTAAACTAGAGGAGTTAGAAAAATTGTATAAGAGACAAAAAAAGTTTATAATTGCACTGTTTAGCTACAAGTAAAGTTTTATGAATTTTTATTCAGCCATTACATAGTTACAAGAAAATTTGCATGTCGATGACCTATTTTTGACCACTTACATAACGGGAAAAAGTAAAAAAAAATTGTCTAAAAATACCTATTTTCATTACATAGACACATCCAAATTTTGTTATGATCGTATGAACCAATTTTTAGTAATTTAAAAAAAAACAAAATAGTTTTAATAACTTTAATGGTCTGTAGCGCCTTAACGAAGAACTTTTGGATAGAGATAAGTTTGGTTAAATCGTCATATTTTGGTCTCAGGAGTATGAGGTATTGTTTTGTACAGACCTTTCAGGGATACCTTGTATATTAGTCAGAGGCATAGCCAGGATTTATCAATTTGCTGAAAAATTTTATTCATCTTAAGTTTACAACCTTTTACAATTTGAAGAAAAAATATTGAAAATAATTGAGTAAATAGCAAAAATCTTGTCACTTCTTATACTTTGGTAGAATAGTTTTCGGTATGGTTTTTCTATAGGATTTAGTGCAGATAGCTTAATTCTGAGTTCGCCAATGGATTTGGCTCATACCCAAAATTCATAAAAAGTATCAAGAAGTCAAAATGTATTAAAAGTGGGTTTAACACGTTTCGCTTATTTGCTCCTCGGGTTTTGGGTTTAACTTTAGTATTAAGTACTAACTACTAAGTACTAATTTTCAATATCTCGAATTTTTTTTAAAGTCCCTTCAAGATTTGAGTTAGGGAAGTTTGAATGTATTTCATTTTTCATACTAACATTGAGCTTGAGGCTTGAAGAGATTTAATTGTCAATACTTTGCTTACTTAATAGACTTTCTATTTCCAATAATATCAAAAATGCTCATGCAGTCTCGTGAGACACCCTGTATAAGAACATTTATATTCAGGGTGTTTTCAAATATCTGCGAAAAAATCAGAAGGCGATTCTTTTTGCATATATTTAGAAATGCCCTGTGTATTGAGTTGACGAAAAAAGAAACTTTAACCGGATTATAGATGGTATACAAATTCATCAGTTCATCAGTATTGCCCTATAAACATTTTATAAACTTTTCGAAGATAAAGTTGTGTTAGGTCAGTATCCGGCACTGTATACAGGGTGTCCCGTTCGTGGTTCACCAACCGTCAAGGTTAGAAAGTTGAGCAAATTTTATCACAAAAAAACCAAAAAAGTAGGGGTCTATCTTTTATGGTTTGAAAGTTACAGGGATTTGACTTTGGCATCGCCCGTTTTTGCCAGAAATCAGGAAATGATCAATAGTTGCTTAATAATCAATTTTCATAAGCAAAAGTTAAATTTTGATGGCTTTTGAAACAGTTGTATTATTAAATAATAACAAAAATGAAGGCGCACCTCAATTGTAACTAACTATGCTTAGAATCAATTCTCATAGGAGTAAGTTTAGAAGGCACTAATGAGTGCATAAAACGAGTTAGGGTTTCAAAATTTTTCATAATTTCTAGAGAATATAACGAATTTTTAGAAAATTAAAAAAAACACGGCCTTAATAGGTCATATCTTGAAGAAAATCTTCAAAAACTGCTAAAAAAAACAATTTTTTATGGATTTTTTTTCTTTTCGATTTTTTTAATACTTGATAAACGAATTGTGTTTTATCATTGTTACCAATGGAAAGAGGATACTTGTAGCTATAAAATTATATTTTTTTAAAATCTTTTTACTAAGTTTTTAAGCAGCTATTGATCATTTACTGATTTCTGGCATGCCAAATTCAAACCCCTGTAACTTTAAAATCATAAAAGATAGACCCCTACTTTTTTGGTTTTTTCGTGATAAAATTTGCTCTACTTTCTAACCTTGACGTTTGGTGAACCACCAACGGGACACCCTGTATAATGTAAGTACTTCAAGACTATCAAATAGAACATTATTTTTATTTGTATAATTTATGCACAAACTAACTCATTGATGCACATTTTTTCTGTGACAATTTTGATTCTATTATAAATATTCTTGAATTAAAATTCTACATTTTCTCTCATTTTTGAATTTTTTTTTATAATATTGTGAATTTGCATAACAGCATCACTGAGATCACTTTATTTTGTTTGTAAGTATTTGGAGTATAGTGAGAGCAATTAATTAATACATTTTTTGAAAAAAATTTAGTTTTTCAAGAAGCTGTAGACTGTAGTCTACAAGGCTACAAGCCTACCCCGGGGCTACGCCACTGATATTAGTTCTTAGGAATATTTTTGTTGGAAATAAAGTGGAACACCCTGTATAATTTTTTTTCTCCACTGATAAAGGAAAATTATTATCTAATAACGCACTAGAAACTCATTTTCAAATCACCTTTTTATAATTTTTTATGATGGATTTTTTTCGTTGTACATTTTCTCAAATATGTATTTAAAATTTTGTTTTCTAAGGCGCTCAATATTTTTTGGAACAATTTTCAATATTCAAATTTCTGTTTCATTTCTTTGTCATGTATGTTCTTAAGTTTTTTTATAACACCTATAGGTACTTTAATTATTTGAGGATATTTCTTATTGCAGTAAATTTCTTTTTTTTTAATTAAAAAAAAAACAATACAAAAAAATACCAAGAAAACCTAATTTAATTTTTTGGTTTAGATTTTATTATTTTATCGTTATGAAAGACACTTTTATGTAAATCAAGTGGTTTTTTGATTTATAAAATTGAAAAACTCCCCAAACTAACTAAAATTCCACATTATTACCTAAAAAATAATTAAAAAATAGTAAAAATATAAAAAATACATGTATGTTTATCGTCCTTAATTAATAATAATTGGTGAATTTTGGTTCTTTCTCTTGGAACATTAAAAAACTCCCTTTATACAAAAAATACATACAGAGTGAGCTAAAATGATTGTGGTCAATTCAAATTTCCCGCCTAAAAATCTAGGGAATTTGTTTGCTTCAAGTTCAAAGTAATACAAAATCATGTCAAAATTAAAATAAAGTAACTAGACTTCACAAAAGCAGAGGCGTAGGTGTAATTTTTACCGTTGTGTCAAAACTCCAGATTTTAGAATTTCGTTATTGTGCCTTCTTTTTCATAGAGCTCAGTTTTTATCAAAATTAATTTGCGTAAATCTTTGTTTTGTTCTAGAATCTGCCTCGAAAATGAAGAAAAACATTTTCAATATTTGACATTTGCTGTGAAATTAGAGATTTTGGAAAAAATTTGCTACGCCATTGGATTACTAGGAGATTTTCTTTTTAAAATTTCAGTTGTACCAACCTGTGTATTTGGTTGCCTACATATCAAACCACAATCATTTTAGCTCACCCTGTACATTAGAAATCATTAATTTTCGTTATACTCGTAAAAATTATTAATTTCGATGAAATACAAATTTTTTTCGATAAAAATAAAAATGTGTTTCTATTCAAACGCTTTGCATCTGCATTTGCGACCATATTAAATTTTATTGGGCCATGAACCTGTCATTCGTCATAAAGTATTTAAAACTGTAATTAATATGAATTGGACCTTAAGGATTAACCTCATTACTGATTTTTCTAATATTATGTCATGCAACCCATTAGTGGATTAGGTAAATATTTTTTAAATTTTTTAAATTTTTAAGATTGTAATCGCAATAAATGTTTGTAGCTCTGATGAAGTTTTACATATAGAACGAAACGTTAGCAATTCTACAAAGGAAGTTTTTTTAATATCCTAAGAGAAAGACCCAAAATTCACATTAAAAATAAATGTTAAAAATCCAAATAAAAACTAGCTATTTAATTTACCGCTCCCTGGACATAACATACTGGGTGTCCACGAAACTAGGACCACCCCTGTAATTTTTTTATTTATGAAAATTAAAATTTAAAACTTTACTATGTTATATGGCATAAGAAAACGCACTTTTTGAATTAAAAAAATTTTCAATTTCACTTCCGTTTTCATCGGAAATTACATCAACTTTCTTATTTTAAATATAACACCCTATTTTTTGTACCTACTATTAAACATTGGTAACTTCCAAGTATGTTTGTGACAAAAAATATTTTTTTTCGGAAATTACAAAAAAAAATTTGGATTTTTTTTGATCATTTTTTTTTAATAAAATCTATTAAAACTTTTTTTCTATCACAAACATAGTTAAAAGTTACCTACGTTTAATAAACATAGGGTGTTACATTTAAAATAAGAAAGTTAATGTAATTTCCGGTGAAACTGGAGATGAAATTGGAATTTTTTTAGTTTACAAATAAAGAAATTACAGGGGTGACTCTAGTTTTGTGGACATCCGGTATATTTTATGTTTCGGATCAAAGTTTAAAAAATAATAAAACAACATGAATTACTAATTACACTAAACTACCCAATTTTATGAAGGAACTTTTTATTTGTATTTTTAAATCCAGATTCCAGATATTAGGATGTATTCAGCGACCGTGATGAAAATTTTAGAGACGTCGTTAAAGTTAATCATGTCTTTAAGCAAATATTTCTTATGAAGAAATATTTTTAACCACGTATTGTCTTTAAAAGTCCTTTTATTCATGGCGCCGCCTTTTTTCATTTATTTTTTTTTCTATTGTCCAAAAGGTCCTCTTTTGTTTATATCGGCCTTTTATCCCTATTGTCCAAATGAAATTAAACCTTAATTAATCCACTTTATTTTAAAGACTAATTTCATTTTGGTACCTACTAATTGTAATTATTTACCATATTAACTTTACTTTCAGGATGTCAATTTTTCTAAATTTTTATTTTTAATAAGAGCGGTGGATTTTAATCATCCATGAATATAGTAGTTTAGATTCACACATCCTAAAATAATTATTAAATATACAGGGTGTTGTATTTTTGAAGATAGTCGAATTATTTTTTTATTACTAAAAAATGACAGCATAGACTTAAGTAGCTTTTTTAAGTGGTCTTAGATGAAAAATTAAAATATACAGGGTGTCTCACTTTTTTCCAGCAAAAATTTTTTTTAGATAGTAAATGCCATTCTGAACTATTATGTTTTTTCGACTCCTTGAAAAGTTACAGCAATTTTAAAATTGATAAAACCTAATGATTTTTTGGGACACCCTGTATAAATTTCATTTAATTTTAATTTTTTTATTTAAATCAAGTATGCTTTGGATTTTGTATATCTTTTTAAGCCAATAAGATGCTAAATTTTACCGAGGGAAATTTAACCTCGTCGTTTACTTATTTTAAAAACAGCCAATAATGTTCAAAAAAACCAATTTGGCAAAGAATAAATTCAAATAATAATTGATTTAAATAAAAAAATATAATAAGAAAAAATATTTTACAGGGTGTTCCACAAAAAACATGAAAATTTATCAATTTTAAAATTGCGCTAACTTTTTAAGGAGTCGAAACAACATAATAGTTCATAGGAAATTTTTTGTTCAGAATGACATTTGCTGTCTAAAAAATTTTGTAGGAAAGAAAGTGAGACACCCTGTATACAGGGTGTCCCGTAATAACGTGGTCAGACATAGTAGAACGGGTTTATCACCTCAAATTAAGATGACAAGTTCATTTTTCAAAAAATAAAAACCCACATAACTTTTCTCTCTATGAAGGTAACTCGGTAAAAATCGCCATAGGGGGGCTACTTTTAAGTTCTTTATAATTTGGTATTGTAGTTTTGCCATTTCGCATTTATTTACTACCAGTTAACCTAAACTTAGAATTTAAGTTTTACCATAACTTTTTATGGTGTTACTTTTTTTGCAATTTCAGCTTATTTTCTCATAAGACAGATAATTTACTATGAAAAAGTTACCTGTTAAAAATCTCAATTAAAGTTTCATAAATTATTGTAAAATTCAGTTTTTTTTTATTAAATCAAGTATGCTGACATAACCATTTAATATTTTTAAAGAAATTAAAATAATTTTACGATTTTATCACACAAATAGAGCCGCTCTTTTGTAGGTATTTTTTAATCATCTTCTAAAATAATATTCAATCATACATTCTTTTAATAATGATTTTCAGGGAATGGCCTACTTGATTTAACAATAAAAGCACATTTTCATTTTTATTTTGAAATTTTAATTGCGATTATCTCGAAAACGGTTGGATTTAGCGATTGTAAACAAGTATACCTTTTTCACAGTAAATTATTTATTTTATAAGAAAATCAGTTAAAATTTCAAAAAAAGTGACAACAGAAAAAGTTCTGGTAAATCTTAGATTCTAAGTTTAGGTAAACTGGTAGTAAATTAATGAGAAATTGCAAAACTAGTATACCAAATCATAAAGTACTAAAAATTAGCCCCCCATGGTGGTTTTTATCGAGATAGCTTCTTAGGAAGAGAATTTATGTGGATTTTAATTTTTTGAAAAGTGAACTTTTAATTGGGTGTAACTTTGCAGGGAAGCATTTTTGGGCAAAGTGTTAGAGGAACTTGTCATCTTAATTTGAGGTGATAAACACGTTCTACTATGTCTGTCTACGTTATTACAGGACACCCTGTATACAGGGTGATTCACATTTATGCGAAAATCTCTCGAATGGTGATTCCTTAGATAAAAATAAGAAAAAAAGTTCATATAAACATATGTCCAATTCCTCTTCCTGAGTGAGTTAGTGCTCTTCAAAAGTGCTGATAGAGAAGAGGTTTCTGGCCATTTACTTCAGAATGGATACTAGAAAGCATTCAAATTTGACATAACTCTTAATATGCATTGGACTCATGTCCTAGATTTTTTTGAATTTTTTTTATTGGTTCTAAGTTGTATTTTAAGAGATCATTGGTGGTAAAAACAATGGCAACTTTTTAGTACTACATTTTTATGAGATTTTTTTTCAAAATATCATTCTGTAATCAAATTTACACAAAAATGGTGCTCTTATACAAATTCGATAGAATGAGCTGTTTAAGAGAAAAGTGCATCTAAAGATGTGCTTTCCAGGACAGTTGTCATGGTTACCATACTTAACATTTTTGTAGCCCTATTATTTTACCAAAATTATTCCATAATTTATGAAAAAAGGTTACTATGTAACGTTTGGAATAATTTTGATAAAACAATAGGTCTACAAAAAAATTTAGTATGGTAACCATGACAACAATCCAGGTAAGCACATCTTTAGATGCACTTTTCTCTTAAACGGCTCATTCTATCGAATTTGTATAAGAGCACCATTTTTGTGTAAATTTGATTACAGAATGATATTTTGAAAAAATTTTTTATAAAAATGTAGTATTAAAAAATTGCCATTGTTTTTACCACCAACGATCTCTTAAAATACCACTTAGAACCAATAAAAAAATTTCAAAAAAATCATGGACGTGAGTCCAATGCATATTAAGAGTTATGCCAAATTTGAATGCTTTACTAGTATCCATTCTGAAATAATTGGCCAAAAACCTCTTCTCTGTCAGCACCTTTGAAGAGCTGTAACTCTCTTAGGAAGCCGAATCGGACATATGTTTATATGAACTTTTTTTCTTATTTTTATCTAAGGAATCACCACCCGAGAGATTTTAACATAAATGTGAATCACGCTGTATACTTTCAATTACTTTCATATTCTGCAAATTCCTGATTATTAAAATTATAAATCGAAATTACTCCTACTGATCCAATTTTTCCAAAATATTTGAAAGGTGATTATTCCTTTGTCCTTTCCATATTTGTATTTGAAAAGCAGCAGGAAGTTATAACTTAAAAAAAAATAATACTCATGCATTTAAATATTTTGAAGAGATACCTAAAGGGAATGTTTTCAAGTATAAAAAAGGCTTTGAACTTATAGTAAGCGACTCTCTTCTTTAAACCCATCATACTTAAAACCAAGATCGTCTCCCCGTGGTAAACCTTTTAGATTTGCCCAACAATAGTTGAACTTGTAGTACGTATACGCATTTTTCCTTATTCATTTTTTTTCAAGTTACTACGACCGCACCGAGTGCTCCGATTCTAAGAAAAACTGGTGCTTCTTGTTCCTAGAAGGCCATCATCTTGTGTATTATATTCCTTTTTGTGTGCTTATGTGTGTGTGCACCCTTAAGGAATTTACCCCCGCCGTAAGCCGTACCCATGTAACTGTCAAATTGACAGCCGAGTGCGGGAAGAACTCGGGCTGGGGGAGGAAATCCACCGCCGCACGAATTATGAATATACAGGGCTGCCTGAACCTGAACAACGCCGCTTTTATTTATTATTATGAGAATTCGAAATTCGGACGGCTCACAGGGACACCAACACCCAAAAACCCTCAATAAATCAGGTAGAAAGCAGAAAAACCTCTCAACAAGTGAAACATTTTACATGGAATTATTATTACAAATATTTAAATAAAATTGATATTTTCCAGACTTATTTTTGTTTTTTTTTATGTAGTGCATTTTGAAGTGCCTGTTTTGAAATTGTGTTTCGAAACGAGCATGGAATACTAAAATAAAGTAAAATGAAATCTTATCTTTCGCTTGAATAAACAACGAGTAACGCGTCACTTTCCGATAATTTTAAAAATAAATGCATTGTTTTCTTACATTTTCCATTTTCATTACTCATACCGACAACTCACTTTTGGTTTTATATAATTTTTTCTTCAAAAAACATGATTCATCCACAGGAACTTTATAATTTACTTAAATAAGTCAAATGGAGTTTTTTAAGTAGTCTTAAGTGTAATCAACAAAGTTCACAGATAATCTAAATATAAAAATCATTATCTACCCTCTGCTACATATTTAGGACATAGAAATATGGAGCCTTTATTAAAGCTAATATCGATAACTTGAACTCATTTTATACAGGGTGATTCAGACCACCCATTTATTTCGAGAACGCGTTATCGTACATGGCCGAAATAAAAATTTTTATTACCAAAGTGAACCTAAAGAATCCATTGGTGAACTTATTTTTTTCCGGAACAACCCGGAACTATCCGGAACCGGAGGTAACTTTGCTTTTTTAAAATGGCAACATAGGTCTTTCAAAAACAAATAACTTTTATTAAAATATTTTTTTAATATTTTCCATAGTTTGGAATTTATTCGAAAAATAAAAAATAATTGTTAAAAAAAGTAAATACAAATTATTACATATTTTGATTTCTTAAATGGCAACATAGGTCGAGTTTAGAATGGTTCGATAGGTCTTTCAAAAACAAATAACTTTTAGTAAAATATTTTTTTAATATTTTCCATAGTTTAGAATTTATTCGAAAAAACAAAAAAATTGTTAAAAAATTTTTGAAGAATTTTATAAATTTATAATCTCTTTCTACAAATTCTACTATTTTACCAACTGTAAATATCATACTTGTCCATATTTCAACAAAATTCTTCAAAATATACAATAATTATTATTTACTTTTTTTTAACATTTTTTTTTGTTTTTCTAATAAATTCTAAAGTATAGAAAATATTAAAAAAATATTTTAATAAAAGTTGTTTATTTTGAAAAGACCTATCAAACCACATCAAACTTGTCCTATGTTTTGCAATTTAAAAAATCAAAGTGATATCCGGTTCCGGATAGTTCCGGGTTGTTCCGGAAAAATATAAGTATGGTTTGATAGGTCTTTTAAGAACAAACAACTTTTATAAAAATATTTTTTTACTATTTTCCATAGTTTAGAATTTATTCGAAAAACAAAAAAAATTATTAATAAAGTTAAATAAAAATTATTGCATAATTTGAAGAATTTTATAAATTTATAAACTCTTTCTACAAATTCTAATATTTTACCAACTTTAAATATCATACTTGTCCATATTTAAACAAAATTCTTCAAAATATGTAATAATTTTTATTTACTTTTTTTAAAAATTTTTTTTATGTTTTTCGAATAAATTCCAAACTATGGAAAATATTAAAAAAATATTTTAATAAAAGTTATTTGTTTTTGAAAGACCTATCAAACCATACCAAACTCGACCTATGTTGCCATTTAAGAAACCAAAGTTACCCCCGGTTCCGAATAGTTCTGGGTTGTTCCGGAAAAAAATAAGTTCACCAATGGTTCACTTTGATAATAAATTTTTTTATTTCGGCCATGTACGATAACGCGTTCTCGAGATAAATGGGTGGCACGGGTAGTCTGAATCACCCTGTTTATTATTCCTTTACTTTTAAAACTTAATTTTTAAATACAGGGTGTCCCAGCGCTGCGAGGAAGTAACAGAATTTTCAATATTTTTAGGCACACACTCTAAAAATATTTTAATAATATACCTGGCGTTAATTCCAAGATGCCGGAGCAAAGTTACGTTTTATAAATGGAACACCCAGTATATTTTGACATTTTTTGATTCCTTATAAAACAATAATAATACGTTGTATAAACATTTATAGTTTCACTCGTTTTGCTGATATTTGCCATTTAAGTGCATCAAGTTCCATTTTTTTTAAATTTAGTTGATGAAATTTAGTAGTTTTTGTTGCATTATCTATTTTTTTTTTAATATTAAAAATACCTATTTAGAAAAAGTGAAATTGGTTTATAAAACAGTAAAAATTAGAATTGGAAACAATGAAATTAGTCTTTAAAATAGTGGATTAGTTGATAAATTTCATTTGGACGACGAGGATAAAAGCCTGATGTAAACAAAAGGTTGAAAAAGGCCGAATAATAAACGGTCCTTTTGGAGAATCGACTTACGGTTACAAAAGAATTTACAGAAAAAAGATAAATGAAAAAGGGCGCCATGGACAAAAGGACTACTATTAAAGACAAAATCTCGAAGTATAAAATAAAAAGTGACTAATGCCGAAAAATAATTGACAACTAGTATACTCCTTCACAAAATTGGGTAGTTAATTCATGTTTTTTACATTATTTTTAATCTAGGTACATCATAGTATTTCATAAAATGTGACAAATCCAGGATATAAAATACATGTCAATTTTTATTTGATTTTTTTTTTACTATTTTCTATACACAGTGTTTCTAAAATGATGGTTACGGGGTCGTGTGCTTATACTAAAAGTAAAAATAAGACAAAAAGTACGTATAAATTTTTTTCCAAAACTCAACTGTTACCGAGATACTGGGTGTTGAAATTTCTTTTTATTTATTTTCTCTGAATCGGCTGAATGAAAATTAATAAAAATTAAAGGGTGAGTACTTCCCATAGGTAGTCATCTATAACTTTTGTCATAATTTAACACTCCAGTGGCGTAGAAACTGATTAAGGTGTACCCTTTTTTGAAAATATTTGATACGCCACTGCAAAATTGTACAATTTTGTTTAAATTTTTAAAATCTTCATTCAATTTACCACAAAAAAGTATACCTATTAAATTTTGATAGAGTTAGTGGTATTCCAGTAATTTGGTGATTCCAGTACCTTTTTTAAAATCAAACCAATTTTCAAAATATGAAACAAATTAATTTCTAATTAGGAAAATTAAAATTAAAAACTCTTAGTATGGCATTTTGTTGGTGTATTCAATAAAAAAACACCTAATTTTAAATTTTAGAAAAATGTTGAAAATGGCTTAGAAACGGATTAAGGTGTCCCCTTTTTTGAATTTATTTGATACGCCACTGCAAAATTGTACAATTTTGTTTAAATTTTTAAAATCTTCATTCAATTTACCACAAAAAAGTATACTTATTAAATTTTGATAGGGTTAGTGGTATTCCAGTAATTTGTTGATTTATAATCCAGTACCTTTTTTAAAATCAAACCAATTTTCAAAATTTGAAACAAATTAAATTCAAATTAGGAAGAAAAGTAAAATTAAAAACTCTTAGTATGACATTTTGCTGGTGTATTCAATAAAAAAAAACATGTCAGAAACACCTAATTTAAAATTATAGAAAAATTTGAAAATGGCTGCCCAATTTAATTTTTTATTAAATTTAAATAAAGTGTTTTTAACTTCTATATTTATTTAAAACACAAACTAAAAACTTACAAGGAGTTATCAATTTAAATTTTGTTTATTTAATTCAAATTTGTTTAAAATTTTGAAAATTTGTTTGATTTTAGCAAGGTCACTAGACCATAAAATTTGAAATTACTGAAATACCACTACTCCTATCAAAATTAACAGGTATACTTTTTTTTAGTAAATTGAATAAAGGTTTAAAAAATCTTAAGAAAATTCTGAAATTTTGCAGTGGCGTATCAAATAAATTAAAAGAGGAGACACTTCAACCTGTTTATACGCCACTGGTATGTAAAATTAAGATAAAAGTACAAGCCAATGATGACTACCTATGAGAAGTACTCGCCCTAAACTTTTTGTTAATATTCATCCATCCAATCAAGAGAAAATAAATAAAAAGTGAAAATTAAAAGAATTTTCAATACCCCGTATCTCGGTAACAGTTGAGTTTTGGAAAAATGTTTGTACGTACTTTTTGCCTTAATTT
Organism: Stenus bimaculatus; assembly: GCA_963971135.1. Taxonomy (NCBI): domain Eukaryota; kingdom Metazoa; phylum Arthropoda; class Insecta; order Coleoptera; family Staphylinidae; genus Stenus; species Stenus bimaculatus. The sequence goes on from OZ020181.1 coordinate 14,476,262, forward strand.
TATTTGTAGTATAAACGAGCCCGTGACCATCATTTTAGAAACACCCTGTATAGTCAATAATGTTCAAAAAAACCAATTTGGCAAAGAAAAAATCCAGAGTTAGTGTTAACTCAATACATCTCCCCTTTCATTTCTCTTTTTTTTAATATTTCACATTGTGTTTTATTTCGAAAATTAGAATAATTTAAAAATCCTCCAAATTGCAGTTGGTACATCAAAATTTTTGGATTTTTACTTTTCAATTAAGGTTTGTATAAAATATTAATATTGGTTTATTTGAAACCTTTAGTTTAGTTTGTAGGTAGTAGATTTTTCAGCAATTTGTTTAGAATTGAATTATTTAGAATTAGTTTTGGTACTTTTCACTGACTTCAAAAACCTTTTTTTTGTTTTTTAAATTTTTTTTACAAAAAAAATAAAAACTAATACCTCAAAAATACTTCTTTTATAAATGTATTTTAAGCCATGAATAAAAATATGGGATGTTACATTTAAAAAGACAAAGTTCATGGTGTTTCCGGTGAAACCGGAAGTGATTTCGAAAATAAAAAATGCACATAAAATTTGTTTTTTTGAACCATAGAACATAGCCAAATTTCAAATTTTTTTATTCATAAATAAAAAAGTTATCGAGGTGACCCGGTTTTCATTTCCACCCGGTATGTATAACAAATGTACAAGAATCTAAATTAGCACATATGAAGTTCACAATACTGCGAAAAATATGACAAAATAAAATTCTAGATCAGCAGTGTCACTTATTACCCAATTCTAAAAGAAATTCAATTTCACTTCCGGTTTTATCGGAAATGACATCAATTTAATTTTTTTTTAATGTAACACCCTATTTTTTTATACTTATTATTAAACACTGCCAACTTCTAAGTATGTTTTTGATAAAAGAATTTTTTTTTTGATCTTACAAAAAAAATTTTGGATTTTTTTTTTTAATTTTTTTTAATAAGATCTAATAAACATTCCTACATACGTTTAGGTATGACTATAATTCTCTATCTAAATAGGGGGTGGCCCCACTATCATGCCATTTAAAAAAATAAAGATATGTATTTGCAAGAAATGCATTTTTAAAGTTATAAAAGTTATTTTCTCAAAAACGGTTGAATGAATTTCATAATTTACAATTTATTTTACCTTTTTCAATTATTTAAGAGTAGTTTTAATAGATTTTATTAAAACAACAATACAATTTTTTTTTTAAGTTTAAAAAAAATTTTTTTTGTCAATATCATACTTAGAAGCATAGATAACTTAGAAGTTACCAGTGTTTAATAATAAATACAAAAAAATAAAGTGATGTCATTTCCTGTTAACCGGAAGTGAAATTTTCAGAAATAAAGAAGTTACAGGGGTGAGGGGTTGCTGGATACCTGGATACCCGGTATTTTGCTTTTGAATATTAAATTTCATTTTATTAATATTTTTAAAGAACCCGCAAAATGTCTACATTACAAAAAAATCAAAAATACGAGCATAGTAAAAAAATCTAAAGGTGTCTAAAAAAATGGTTTAAAATCAATATACAATTTAAGAAAATTGCAACAATTATTCAAATTAAAATTGGAATGGCAATTTAAACTTTAATGATGTTTTAACCTAAAAATTGATAATTTTAATAAAAACTTTTTTGAAAGACCTTATTGAAATTTACTTTAAAACGCCAATTTTTAAAATTTATTTTTTTGGCTTATCACATGATAAAATTAAAAGTTTTATACACTGAATTATACAAAATTATTAAAATCGGGTAATATACAAGAATTTAGATTTTTAAGTCAAAAATTCTTTCATTTGTGCCAAAAAAGGTAATTTATTATTAACTCCGCAATTTTTAACCAAGTATTGAATTTATGTAAATAATAAAACAAGTACATACAGGGTGATGATAAAGTTTGGAACCTAATTCATAACTGCCGTATTTAATTTTTTTGATAAAATCGCTCATGCAGGTAAATTTTAGTTTTGAAAATGCCATCTCTTGGAATAAAAAAATATTAATGACGTCACTGGTGCTTTAACAATGACGTCATCAGCGATTTTTTTTAAATGGAAGCCCCCACTTTTTTTACTCATTATTGTTAGAAATTCATGTCACTTAAACAATGATGTAAAACACAATTAAATTTTTAAACAAATTTTTAAACAAATTTTTGAATAAAAAATCTTTTTAATTCAAAAAAGGAAATTTTTATGTTAACGAAAGAGGTTTTGTAAAAATAAATTATAATGAATTTGAAGTTACTAATAATAACAAAAGAAAGTAAATGTTTAAATAATGCACATTCTAATGCAAATTTCACAAAATTTAATAAATAGTCTTGAAAAACTAATTTTTTGATTCCATTTAAATGTAAGGAAATTTACAAAAAATAAAATTTTAAATTTATCATTTATTGAAATCAGCCAAAATAAATCTTATACAACATTTACATTCAAAAATTTTACAAAAGCAATAATTTTTTTATATCATCGTTTAAATGACATAAATGTCTATCAAAAACGAGTGAAGAAAGTGGGGGTTTCCATTTAAAAAAAATCGATGATGACGTCATTGCTAAATCACCAGTAACGTCATTAATATTTTTATTATACCAAGAGATGGGATTTTAAAAACTAAAATTGACCTGTCCGAGCGATTTTCTCAAAAAAATTAAATACGACAGTTATGAGTTATATTCCAAACTTTATCATCACCCTGTATAACCAAAATCGGTTGATAAACAAAAAAATGTTGTAGGAATTTTGATTTTTTGGACATAAAACCAGCAATTTAATTATAAGAACAATCAACAATACAATCAAGATACAATTTAATTAAACCATTAAAATTAAAGCTTGAATTGTAATTTAAGCCATAATTGTAGTTTTGTAATTTTAGCCTTTTTTAACCTTAAACGATTTATCCTAAAAATTGATAATTTTCCATATTTTTTTTTCAAAAAAACCTTAATAATTCAACAATTTTTCAATCAATTTTTCAATCAATTTTTAATTTAAAAAAAAATATTAAAAACGTTTGTGTTCTTAATATTTTGGGTTATGTTTATTATTTACGAATTTACAAATATAGAAAAAAAAATTAACAAAAAAATAAACCTTTTGTTAAATTGCTGGATATTTATTAATTTCAAGTCTTTAAAAGGAAACAGTTTTTTGTCCGTTTTTAAATTATAATTTTTCCCTCCTGCAAATGTTGTTTTTACTAAAAACATTTTTAATTATATTTCCTGATCAAAATTATGAAGGTTTCACGTGTTGATTGAAGATAGGCATAGATTAAGAAAATCGATCTTGTTTTTCTCGAGTTTTTCCGTTTTCCTCTTTTTTTGTAAGCAAAACGTTATCGTGACCGAAATGAGTACGTGCTGAGTGTTTTTTTTTCTAGTGGAAGGGAATAGGGGAGGGTAGATAGCGTTTTATGACTAACTGCATTACGAACATGATTTCATGCATGACCAATTTTACATATAAACACACACAAATATAGGTTTATTTAAACTAAATAAATGTAATTATGTATAAATACAGTCTTTTTCTAGAGCACCCTGTACAAGAGTGTATTTAAAGTATTTTTTTATGATGATTTTCTTTTTAATTAGTTTTATTTTGGGATGATTATTGCTTTATTTGTTTTTTTTTTCAATAAATGAAGTAACAGTGAAATTTAATACGCAATGTTTTTTTATGAGTTGCATTTATTTTTAACAAATTAAACTAATTAATTTGCTTAATTTTTGCTTCGGCTGAACTTTATAATTAACCTTTAGTAAATTAACGCCTTACAACTTCTAGAAAAAAAAACCTATAAATTCGAATTTACATTAGGTTTTATTGCATGTGTGTTATACATACATGGTGTCCCAAATGAAACTTATGTATCCTCTACTCTATGAAATATCAGTCTTTTTTAAATTTAGAGAAAATGATGAAATAGGAAGTTGTTTATTAAATATGGAATAGATTTTTTAATTTATTAATTATTGGAAGTAGTACTCGTCCCCCTTTCATATATAAAGTGGAAACTGTCATTTTTTTGAAATAAAAATCACCTTCTTATTTTCACGAAATTTTTAAAAAGGCCGATATTTCTTAGAGAACAAGTTCTTAGTTGCAACACCCTATATATTAGGAAATCAAAACACGAGGAAAAAAGAAAATGTATTAGAAACATGAAATAATCGTATTTTTAGCAAATAAATACAGGTTGATTTTTATAGGGTGGGCCAACGAAAACGAAACAGACGAGTTTTGAAATAGTTAATAAAAAAATTTGAAAAAAATGCTCGGACAGGTCAACTTTAGTTTCGAGGGGGACATATTTTGCAATAGAGCTGATTCAAAAATCCATTCATCCCTGCGCCCTATGGACACAACCCCTTAAATTTTAATAGGGATGGTGGGGTAAGTAATACCTCGTTGGAAAGAACTTTTTACCCAGAGTAACATACAAAAAGAAAGTTAAATCGATCGATTCGTTTTAAAGATATTCAAAATTTAGCAAGTAGAGATTTCATGCCTTTTAAAATTGTGCCATGAACACCACACCTTCAATTTTAAGTGTTTTGATAAGGTAAGTAATACCGTTTCTAGAGGGAAATACTTTGCAATAGAGTTGATTCAAAAATCCATTCATCCCTCCCCCTTTGGACACAACCCCTAAAATTTTAATAGGAATGGTAGGGTAAGTAATACCTCGTTGGAAAGATCTTTTTACCCAGAGTATCATACAAAAAAAAAAGTTAAATCGATCTATTCGTTTTAAAGATATTCAAAATTTAGCAAGTAGAGTTTTCATACCTTTTAAAATTGTGCTATGAACACCACGCCTTCAATTTTAAGTCTTTTGATAGGGTAAGTAATACCTCCTTGAAAAGTTCTTTTTACCACAAGTAACATACAAAAAAACAAAAGTGAAATCGATTGGTTTGTTTTAAAGAATTCAAAATAAAACAGTATTGCACATTATTTTTTATTTAACCAAACTAAACTTAACTAATCTTTTTGAAGAAAACTTAACACTTTAAAGAATCCCATCAATCCCGACACTTTCAAGGATGTTTTTATTATTTTATTAAATGTTCGAATTGAGTTCCACCAACCTCCATACAAACGTACAAATTTTGCTCAAAGCGAATTCTTACATTTTGTAACATTTCAGCAGTAATTTCTCGGCATTCATTAATAATTCTCTGTCGTAACTCTGCTAGAGATCCTGGTTCCGTTGTGTAAATCTTACTTTTTAAATGCCCCCAAAGGAAAAAAATCAAGGGGAGTAAGATCGGGAGATCGCGGCGGCCACTCCAAAGGCCTCTACGCCCAATCGTAGTATCCAAGAATTCCCGTGTGTAATGAGGAGGGGCTCCGTCTTCTTGGAAAATCAGATGGTCTTCTAAATAACGATCGTCATTTTCGATAATATCGTCAAGAAATGGATGAATAAAGTTTTGAAGTAGATCCAAGTACATATCCCCTGTTAGATTGCCATCTAGAAAATAAGGACCAATAAGACGGTCTCCAAAAATTCCAACCCACACATTCAATTTTTGAGGAGTTTGAGTGTGAACTTCATGAAATACCCTAGGATTCTCATCTGACCAATATCGACAATTATGACGATTAACGGTTGAGTTTAAGAAAAAAGTGCACTCATCAGAAAAACAGATATTATAAAGATAATTTTCATCAGCAATTATCCGTTCCGTCATCACCTCACAAAATTGCAGCCGCCTATCAAAATCATCTTCATTTAACTCATGAATTAAATGAATTTTATAGGGATGATATTTGTGACCTTTCAATATTCGGCGAATGGTTGTTCTGCTGATGTTAGTCACAGTCTCCAGTTTTCTTGTGCTTAAAGTTGGATCTGCAGCAACTTGTCCCAAAACACCTATTTCAACGACCTTATTTCTTATTGGACGAACATTACCAGGATCGCGTTTCTTATTACCAACAGAACCAGTATTTTTAAATTTTGCAACCAACTCCAGAACATATTTTCGGCTACAATGTTTGTTTGGATGTTGTTCATTAAATAAATTAGCTGCACGATGAGCATTCTCATCGTTTTTAAAATAAAAAGTGATTAAGTCAACCCTTTCTGGAATTGTATAAACCATTGCTAGCAGAAGCTTTTACAGAAGTTCACAAAATTTTAAATGTTGATTTCTAATAATTAGTCATAAACAGTTTTAACACGATGAAAATCACCACTAATACAAAATACAACTGATAAAAAGAATCTCAATGTGGTTATAAATCGTTTTATGTTATGCATTGTTTTCTTCCAGATGTTACAAAATTTTAAACAATTCCTCGAATAAATTTAAATTTGTTTTTTAAAATCTCTCTTTTGTAGAAAATGAAAATAAATTGCGTTTTACATGTTTTTGTATGTTACTTTGGGTTAAAAGATCTTTCCCAGGAGGTATTACCCTATCAAAATACTTAAAATTGAAGGCGTGGTGTTCATAGCACAATTTTAAAAGACATGAAATCTCTACTTGCTAAATTTTGAATATCTTTAAAACGAATCGATCGATTTAACTTTTTTTTTTGTATGTTACTATGAGTAAAAAGATCTTTCTAACAAGGTATTACTTACCCCACCATCCCTATTAAAATTTTAGGGGTTGTGTCCATAGGGCACAGGGGTGAATGGATTTTTGAATCACTTCTATTGTAAAATATGTCCCCCTCGAAACCAAAGTTGACCTGTCCGAGCGTTTTTTCAAAATTTTTTATTAACTATTTTAAAACTCGTCTGTTTCGTTTTCGTTGGCCCACCCTTTATATGGAACCAAAGCGATCGTGCCCAAATCGCTATATAAAAAAATTTGAAAATTGATGGGATCAAATGGGGGAAGGGTCTTCATACAAATATTTTAAGATGCATGACATATGTTGCTATTTAAAAGTCAAGATGGCTGCCGTATTAAAAATCTGGGCGATAATTTTTTTTTCATTTTAAAATATTTTTATGAAGGACCCATTTGTTCACACCAAATTTCAAATTTTTTTAGGGCATGACCACTTTGGTTCCATACATAAAACTCTGTATATTAAATTATTATTATACAGGGTATTTTCCAAAAAAGTCAGGAATTTAATATTTTTGTATTAGTCAAAATTTAGCAATAAAGACACTAAAATTGGAATGAAAATTGTGGTACATTTCATGTAATTCCAAAAATTATCGATTTAATAAATTGAAAGTATTAACAGAAAATGAATAGAAATTCTGGTAATAAAGTAAAAATAACCACGTTTGCAGATTTTTCAGCAAACGTGAAACATATTCACGTATCACTAAAACTGGTAAATCCTCTAATTACACGATTTTAAGGCACGTAGAGGTACGGATATTTTTGTGTGGGTGTTTTCACGTGGATATGCCAAAAATATCCCATTTTTATCAACAGTTATACTGGAAAATTGCGTCATACATCAAGGATCATCATCAATTTTAAACTTAACTTATAAAGACGAAAACGACTGTTTTCGTTTATTTTACATATTTTCAGGGCCTCTAAACAAATTGCTGAAAAATCTACGACCTAGAAACTAAACTAAAGAATACAAATAAACCAATATTAATATTTTATACAAACCTTAATTAAAAAGTAAAAATCCAAAAATTTTGATGTGCCAACTGCAATTTGGAGGATTTTTAAATTATTCTAATTTTCGAACTAAAACACAATGTGAAATATTAAAAAAAAAGAGAAATGAAATGTGTTGAGTTAGTGTTATAGAAATGAAGGTGTGGATATAAAATCTCGATATTTCTTGACTCAACTTTATTCTCATTCTCAAACGTTTAGAAGTAAGAAAAAATAATATCCTGAGATTTGTCTTCTTGCACTTTAGTGCTGGTTTGATGACCAGATTTGCTCCATGGTTAAAACAATGATTCTTTGACGTTTACAAGAAGAAAGAATACATATGCTGAGATATATTTTCTTCCCTTTAGTTACTTTACTGCTAGTTTGACCAGATTCGTCCAGAGGGTTATCAAAAGTGAAAATGTTCTTAGACGTTTACGAGAAGAAAAAAACATATCCTGAGATTCGTCTTCTTCTTTTTGCTTTCTTGTACTTTAGTGTTAGTTTTATCAGATTCGTCTCCATGGTTAAAAAATTGAAAATAATTATTTGATGTTTACAAGAAGAAAGAAACCATATCCTGAGATTTGTTTCGTCTTCCTTTTGGTTAATATTAGGTCCTTGTACTTTGGTGCTAGATTTAATATATTCGTGTCCATGGTTAAGAAAAGTGAACATAATTCTTAGACATTAAGAGCATCTTTCTAGACACTCGCGATAAATTTTCCGTTGGAGATAATAAACAAGGAATAGAAAATCCATCCCACTTTTCTAAAGTTTCTTTGCAAATTATGACCTAATAACTGGGAGGAAAAATTGTGCAAAATCATGAAATCGAGCATTAGTTCTGCAGTCATAACTCAAGCTTCCCTCGTTAGATTTTCAATTTTTTTTTCAGATTTATAATCTAAATTGATTAGGCTACATCCTGCCAGAAAGTTACTTTCTGCAACCTAGCACAAAATTAATTAGAGGGGTTCAAATTTAAGGTACTTTTAGATCATTATATTTTTTTACATTCTCCAATTTTTTTTCCTTCTGGCAGGAATTAAAGAAATGACTTCTAAATCATCTACAAAAAAAATTATACAAAAATGTTGTTCGTACTAGCTTTTATGACTGCAGAACTAAACCATTATATTAGTTTACGAAATTGCTCTTAACAAAAAGAAATAAACCATATTCTTCTTCGTTTTGGTTAATTGATCTTTGTACTTTAGTGCTAGTTTGATCAGATTGGTCTCTATGGTTAAGAAAAGTTAAAATGACTCTTAGGCGTTTACAAGAAAAAATAAACTATATCCTGAGATTAATTTTCTTCCTTTTGGTTTATAGATCCTTGCAAGAAAAGCGAAAATGGTTCTTAGACAAAATAAGCAAAAAATGTTGATCAATATGCTCCAATTTTTTTTATAGATTTTTCTTAATTTGTTGTAAATATCATAGTTTATCTATTGGACAAATTGTTGTAAGTGTCATAGTTTATCTAGGGTGCAAATTGTTGTAACTATCGTAGTTTTGTAGCGCCTGATGAGGATGCAGTTGGCATCGAAACATGTAGCGTTTTAATGGTTTGTAAGTAATTATAAAATTATTTTGTTTATTTACGATTCGTGCCAAATCATCTACGAGCTTCTCTTTCATTATTTGATTACAAGAAGAAAGAAACCATATCCTGAGATTTGTCTTCATCCTTTTAGTTAACAAATCCTTGTACTTTAGTTTCAGTGCTAATCTGACCAGATTTGTCTCCATGATTAAGAAAATTGAATTAAGTTGACTCAAGAAATATACCGGGTGTCCCAATTTTTTTATATAGTAAATGTCATTCTGAACAAAAATTTTGGTATGAAATGTTTTTTCGACTCTTTAAAATATTACAGCAATTTTAATATTGATAAATTTTTATGATTTTTGTGGAGCACCCTGTATAATATTCTTTCTTATTATATTTTTTTTATTTAAATCAATTATTATTTGGATTTTTTCTTTGCCAAATTGGTTTTTTTTTAACATTATTGGCTGTATTTAAAATAAGTGAACGACGGTAAAATTTAGCATCTTATTGGAAACAAAAAAAATTATAATTAAATGAAATTTATACAGGATGTCCCACAAAAATCATAAAAATGTTGACAATTTAAAATTGCTGTAACTTTTTAAGGAGTCGAGAAAACATAATAGTTTAGAAAATTATTATTCAGAATGACATTTAAAAAAAAATTGCTGGTAAAAACCCTTTAGAGATTTTTTATCCACACGTTAATTTCTGAAATATTTAAATTTACGTCCAAACTCATCAATTTTCACCTCAATTCCTTGAATGAAACCTACACCTTTAAAAAGGTTTGTTTTTCTGAGATTTTAGGAAAAAACTCACTTGTTAGTTCTTCGAGTAAAATATATACAGGGTGATTTTTATGTATGGAACCAAGGCGGTCATGCTCAGATGGCTGAATAAAAAAAAATTGAAATTTTGTGGGATCAAATTGGGCCTTAGTACAAACACTTTAAAATGAAAAAAAAATTATCTCCCGGATTTTTGACACGGAAGCCATTTTGAATTTTTTTAAATGGCAACATATGTCATGCAATATATCATTGGAAAACTAATTTTTAGTACTTTAGTCTATAAAATTTTTATTTATATCATAAAAAATAAACATTAATAAAATGTTGTTATCCAACTTTAACTTTTTTTGGACTGTCGCAAATTACAAAGAATAGCTTTTTTATTATTTTCCTTTCAAAATAAATATATTTTGCCTTCAAAAGAGGTCTAAAATATTTTTTTAAATAAAATATTATTTTAATAAAACAATAAAATGTTTCAGCAGTCAAACAATTATTTAGCCCTTATCAGAACGCTAAAATATTTTTATTTTTAAAGGAAAATAATAAAATGGCTATTTTTGTAACTTGCGACAGTCCAAAAAAGTTCCAATGATGTATTGCATGACATGTGTATTTAAAAAAATCAATCGCAGCGATAAAAATTTAAATTATTTGTTCATCTTAAAACATTTGTATTAAGCCCCCATTTGATCCCACCAAATATCAATTTTTTTTTATCAAGCCATTTGGGCAAGGAGGCTTTGGTTCCATACATAAAAATCACCCTGTACATCAGAAATAATGGCCTGAAATCTCTGAATGCATCGAAAACTTGAATATTTTTCTTGTACTTATTTCAAAAAATTATGAAAATATTTGACCGTTGCAAAATTTTATATCCAACACTGTTTAGGTTTTTTCAAAAAATTGATCCAACCAATTTTTGATTTTGATTATCTTAGTTTTTCGAGCAAAAAAAATTAAAAACGCTGTTTTTTACTTCCAAAAAAGGTATATTGCAAAGTTTAACTCTAGAAATTAAAGTAAATTTATAATTTTTATGAACACTTGGTTACATTTTAGTAAATTGATAAAATTTGTGTAAATATTAACCCCCACTTACCTTAAAATGTCAAAAGAAGAGCGTGATGTATTTATTTAGTATTTTTCGACTTTCCATTAACCTATTTTCTTACAAAACAACACATCCAAAAATAACAGGATAATAAGGAATAAAATAATAAAGCGTGGGATCGTAGCATTAATAAATAAATAAAACAAAAGAACGATGTACAAAAAAACTTTTATTAAAGAATAATTTATGCGCGATTACATTGAAAACCGCATTCACTTTTACACCATAAATATATCTATAATAACAATGAGCAATTATTTATTATAATATGTACAATCGTATAGAAAATAATACAGTTTTTATTATTTCATTCGTAAAATTTTTTGATTTTAATAAACGCATTTAATGCTTTAAAAAATATATTTACATGAATGAAAAATAATTTAAAGAAAATAAAAATTATACAAGGCGATCGTATTTGGTAATAATGAATATTATGGTTAAACTTTTTAATTTTGATTTAGTAGATTTAGTAGTTTTAGCAATCACCCTGTATTACAAAACACATTTTGTTTAAAATAATTAATTAGCTACGAGCGAAAATAACAGGCTACTTTAGTAAAAATTTATCTTACCCTTTTGAAATATCGCACTAATTAATTATTTAAAAGTGGGCAGTCTTTTAATGGGCGTTTAGGTTTCAATTATATCACAAACAATAATAAATAAATTAATTGCTTAAATTTTAAGGAACGAAAATAAACTCAACACTCGAGTAGTTTTTAATTATTAATAGTGGTGCTGAAATTACTTTCATGATGATGATATTTGATATTTATGCGGGGCTATTCAAAGTGGGCGGAGGAAACAAAGATCTTATATTAATTTTAAGTACGTAGATATTTTAACATTTAAAAGCCCTTAGAGTTTAACAATTATATTCCAACTGGTGAAGAGTAAACACTATTTTTTTGTATTTTTGTTTGTTTTAAAACTAACAACGCTTATAAGATGGCATTTTATTTTTATACCTACACTTTTTAGTATTTTTTGAAAAAAATAATGATTATACAAGTTGCTAATATTTTATGATTATTATTCCTGCAAATGTTGTTATATATAAATACAGGGTGTCCCGTTCGTGGTTCACCAAACGTCAAGGTTAGAAAGTTGAGAAAACTTTATCAAGAAAAAACCAAAAAAGTAGGCGTCTATCTTTTATGGTTTGAAAGTTACAGGGGTTTGAATTAGGCATCCCCCGTTTTTGCCAGAAATCAGTAAAAGATCAATAACTGCTTAAAAACTTAGTAAAAAGATTTAAAAAAAATTTAATTTTAAAGCTGAAAGTATCCTCTTTCCATTGGTAATAATGATAAAACACAAATCGTTTATCAAGTATTAAAAAAAAATCGAAAAGAAAAAAAAATCCAAAAAAAATAGTTTTTTTAGCAGTTTTTGAAGATTTTCTCCAAAATATGATCTATTAAGGGCGTGGTTTTTTTTTAATTTTCTAAAAATTCGTTAAATTCTCTAGAAATTATAAAAATTTTGAAACCCTAACTCTTTTTATGCACTCACTAGAGCCTTCTAAACTTACTCCTATGAGAATTGATTCTAAGCATAGTTAGTTACAATGAGGAAGAAAAACGAAAAAAATAATTGATATTTTTATATCTTATATTTTAGAAATCATAATTATAAATAAGTTGTTTTTTGTTTCAGTTCGATACGACAAATATTAACGTAAATATAAGCGTTTGAATTTTAAGAAAATTAGCCCCTCCGCTTCAACAAGCGATGCGATGTATTCTGACGTCATTTCTTCCGAACGCTGTCGGTTCCGTACACTCGTATAGTGCACTTGATTGTTTCTAGACCTTTTTATAGTTATTATCTTTTAATACTCTCATAAAATGTTACTATTAGTTATTAATTAAAGTAGGAGAATTATTTATTAATTTAAAATTTACATCTTTATAATTTTTTCTTATGAAATTTCACTTTAAATGTTATACAACTTTAGTGTGGTTTTTACAAGTGTGTAGCGTTTCAAATTAAAAATTTGAAAGTTAATTATTTTAGGTTGTAGTATAAAGAAATAAGAAAAAAATAAAAAATTATTCAAAAGATATGAATTTTTAAATAAAATATGACTTTCTAACAAATGAGTAAAGGTGTAATGTAAAAAATTCATATTTCGCTTAATAACTAAAATTAAAAAACGAAAATTCGTACAGATAAGTTTGTAAAAATTATCGATATTATCTTATTAAATCTTTTAAAATTTAATTATTTTCTAAGGTACATTACCTAGAAAAATTTTGTTTTGTTTGAGTTTTTGGGGTGTAAAATTTTTTTGGGGGGTGTAGAGGGCAAGTGACCCCCTACATTTCATCTATTTTCTATTATCTTTCATTTGCGGGGTCGATTTTGAAAAGATTCGAAAAAATATTTTTTGAGATATTTTTAAGGTTTAAAATTTTTCATGGAAATCGATTTTTATTGTTTTTCTCGAAAACTATAAAAGTTAGCGATTTCAAATTTTAACCAAAGGTAAACACCATGGATAGACGCGTTTTAAAAAATATTTGGTTAAAATCGGTTAAACAGTTTTTTTGGAAAAAATTGGCAAAGTTTTGGCAAAATTTTGGTACAAATACGGGCCTGGACGACGTAATTTTATACCGAAAATTAAAATTTTCAGGGAATTTGCTGGGGGAGGTAACGGTACGAATTTTAAGCTATTACTTGTCCCGGCGGTTCTAATAGATTAGAAGATATTAATTATTTTGTGAAAAGTAAAAAATTTTGGTTCCAAACGGAGATTTTGCATATTTTTGCTACATTTTCGGCCATAACTCGATAACGAAAGTAGATAGCGAAGTGATTCTTTTTTTGTCGTAAAGTGGACCATGAAAGCTTTCAGAAAATGTACATTGCGTTAGCGTAGAATAAAATTTGAGGGACTGATTAAACCGAAACTCGAATAAAAATGCGACTTTTTTAAATGCGATCTTAAAAAATTTAAGATTTCGTTGTTTTTCAAAATTTAAAAAACCCTATGCGTGGGCGGTTTTAATACCAAGAGTAGATTTATCAGAATTTTTAAAAATACAAATCCGTTAAAAAATAGGCCGACGGGAGCCGCCGACCCCTAAATTCAAATTGCAAACTTCAAGTTAAAAGGTACTCTTTTATATAAAATTATAAAAAAAATGGTTTACAGACTCATTGAGGTCCGCCTTCATTTTTGTTATTATTTAATAATACAATTGTTTCAAAAGCCATCAAAATTTAACTTTTGCTTATACAAATTGATTATTAACCAACTATTGATCATTTACTGATTTCTGGCAAAAACGGGCGATGCCGAATTCAAACCCCTGTAACTTTTAAACCATAGAAGATAGACCCCTATTTTTTTTTTCGTGATGAAATTTGCTCTATTTCTAACCTTGACATTTAGTGAACCACGCACGGAACACCCTGTATATATACTTTTGGACATGAAAGTTTTTTTCGTTTTATTTCTTTTGACATTTGACACGATACACAAATTTTTGTAGATTTTACAAAAAGTAAACATTTAACACGACAAAACGAAATTTTAAAAGTCGATTCAGTTAAGTGTTTTGAGTTGGAAAACTTGAATGAAAAACGCTCTACAGGGTGTTCCAAAGCTGGCGCTTAATCTCTCACTACATTCTCAGGAACCCTTGGTAGAATACCGGAAACATATTTAAAAAAAATCGTTTTATGTGTTGTCTGTGGAAAAAGAAGACCAAAAGCACAAGAAATACACATTTTTAATTGAAATAGTCAATGAAAAGTTCAAATTTAATGAGAAATTAGGATTTTCAAAATATTTTTTTTCAAGAGATAACAATGGTGTTGTTTTAACTAATGACAAATCAGCCAAAAATATTTTTTTTAAAATGTAGGTTTGAAAAGTAATTTTGACAATATCCATCAAAATCCAGTAGAGTAATGGTTTCATACTAAAAATGGCAGTTCGTACCTTCTTATTTAGGTGTTGCCAAATTGTCTATTTCTTTATTGGTTAATAATTTTACCGAAGGTCCCTAATAATGTAGCGAGAATTTATACGCCAGTTTTGGGACACACTGTATAATTAACAGTAGTATTTTTGCTTAATGTTATAAATTATACTACGAGACATTACCACCATCATTAAATACATCTTTATTAAATTTTTAAGAGTTAACATGATTAGGGTTGTGCATTGAAGGGTTAAAAGTATGGAACAAAAATCTGGTTAATTATTTTTTTTATTTTCATAAATTTAATTTAATATTGTTACATCCGGTATATCTACCATTTTTTGTTCATTTTTTTTTGATAATAGCTCTTATTAGTAGGAAACTAGGATCATTGTTTTTTTGTGTTATTATAATCCGGTTAGAGGTAGGAAAGAGCGATTTCAATCGTAATTAATTGAGAACAATTGAAGCGTGATCGACGCTTTTTTTATTGTTTCCATTTCATTTTTTTGTTTCAAGGTTATAGTTACGGCATAGACGAAATAAAAATACAGTCACGTACGTTTGTTTACGTTTTTTATACTTGAAAATTGGTTGTCTTGCCAGGCCAGAAGCCTGAGTAAATAACAATTACATTATAAATAAATGTTACGTCAAATATTTTATTTGTTTTATTATTGCAGACACTCCTCAAATGATTGCGTATTGTAAGTGGTGATGAAATTATTTTGTCTAAACCATCGAGTAATATCGTTGGGGAAAACACTCAAAATTTGGACAATGGGCCTTCCCACAGTAAAATATTTTTCAATGAATTTTATACTATGCATAACTCTTAAAAAACCTAATTTAATGGCCTGGTTTGTTTTTTAAATAGAGCACTAAAAAAATTTAAATCAATTTATTTAGAAATTGTGTTCAAAAAAGCGGCAACGTTGCTGGTGTTCCCGTCGTCTCTATCAACTCTACCAGCTCTAGAGTCTGTGATCAGTGATGACAGATGGCAAATGTGAACTTTATTTCCTTGTTGGTTAGCTTGTGTAACCGTCATCTGTCAAAACAGAGCTTATTGGGAATTTTAAGAACCCGCACGCCCTCTGGTGGCAAAAATATGAACTTCTATTTTCGGTACTTACTTTTTCGATTTAATGCATTGGAACATGCTTCTTGAGCTTTACTGGAGCTTTAAATAAAAAATCTATCTGTACTTTGTTATACAGGGTGATGATAAAGTTTGGAACCTTATTCATAACTGGCGTATTTAATTGTTTTGAGAAAATCGCTCGGACATGTCAATTTTAGTTTTTAAAATGCTATCTCTTGATATAAAAAATATTAATGACGTCACTGGTGCTTTAACAATGACGTCATCAGCGATTTTTTTAAATGGAAGCCCCCACTTTTTTTTACTCATTATCGATAGAAATTCATGTCACTTAAACAATGATATAAAAAACAATTCAATTTTTAAACAAATTTTTGAATAAAAAATCTTTTTAATTCAAAAAAGGAAATTTTTATTTTAACGAAAAAGATTTTATAAAAATTAATTAAAATGAATTTGAAGTTACCAATAATAACAAAAGAAAGTAAATGTTTAAATAATGCGCATTCTAATGCAAATGTAAAATGTTAAATGTATTTAACAAAATTTAATAAATAGTCTTGAAAAACTAATTTTTTGATTCCATTTAAATGTAAGGAAATTTACAAAAAATAAAATTTTAAATTTACCATTTATTGAAATCGGCCAAAATAAATCTTATACAACATTCAAATTTTTCAAATTTAATAGTACAAATTAATTTTAAGTTTATATTAAAAAAATTTTAAACAAAAATTTGTTTTCAAATGCAACAATTTTTTTTATATCATCGTTTAAGTGACATAAATGTCTATCAAAAACCAGTGAAAAAAGTGGGGGTTTCCATTTAAAAAAATCGATGATGACGTCATTGCTAAATCACCAGTGACGTCATTAATATTTTTATTATACCAAGAGATGGGATTTTAAAAACTAAAATCAACCTGTCCGAGCGATTTTCTCAAAAAAATTAAATACGTAATACGTCAGTTATGAATTAGGTTCCAAACTTTATTATAACCCTGTATATGTAGTTATAAGGTAAAATAATACATTTTAAACACATTTTTGACACTGAAAAGTACCGAATATCCTCCATTTTCAGCGCCATCTATACGTAGTTAAAATTCCCAACAGAGCTTTGCGGTGGACGAGACGATAGGGGATACCAACAACGTTGCCGGACTAGAACTTTTGAACATTATGACGTCACGGATTCGTAAATTCAAATTTTTAGCTGTTACACAAAAGATATAAAAAAATTAAATGTATATTATTTTTTATTTTAAGTTTATCTTAAAGACTAAATAAAAATTAAAAAATCGTGGAAAGGCCCATTATACGAAAATCAGTCTTATTTTTTACACTTCTCCAAAAACAAAAAATCTTATTTTGTGCTATTAATTTTACTAGTCTCAAGTATTTTTACCAAATTTTGGAAATAAAAGTAGAACTTATACGTACCTCCAATTATCCAACTTCATAATATACTTAAAAAATCATTTTTATCACGAAAAAGAAATCTACGCCGTATACTTTTTTGGGACCTCTTACCGATCACCCTGTATAATAAAATTAAGATTGAATATGTGCTAAAAATAGTGAATAGTAAAGGGAAATCGCCATTTTAAGTTTTACATAAAATTATCAAAATGTTTGGAAAAAAGATTTTAATAAAAAAAATTATGTTCATCTAATCTTATTATAATATACAAGGTGTTTCGTTCGTGGTTCAACAAATGATGAGGTTAGAAACTATGGGAAATTTAATCGACAAACAACGATAATATTAGAGTTTTTATTTTTGGAGCGTTGTGAATTTAGAATCTTTTTTTTGAGTAACGGAAGTAAAAAGTCGTACCATTATGGGATTTATTTCGAAGATATGAGCGAAAATATCAAGAAAAAACAAAATTTTTATTCTTGAAAATAAAAATTGGGGAATATACAGGGTGTCCCATTTGATGCTTGGCAGTATGGTTATCTACCTTGGGGCGTTTTTTTTTATTCCACCCAGTATACAGGGTGTACCATTTGACGTTGGACTTTATGGGTATCTTTGTTATTATTGGAGATAGAAAGTCGGTTAAATGGACAAAGTAGTAGAGATTTTTTCGAAAATTAATAATTCATTTACAAAAAATTTGAATATCGCATCATTCCAACGCTATCTTGAAAAAACAAGAAAATGCTGTTTTCAAAATTTGGCCATAACTTCGTTATTTTCGGTGGTACCAAAAAAATTTTTTGACTTAATAGAGACAATTTTTTGTGTACAATGCAGTAAAATAAATGAATATTTTTTTTCGCCAACGGATAGATCGGAAATGAACAAAACTTATTCTTATGGCAGCCATATTGGTTTTACACATATTCGGAATCAGTATTTTTTTTCGAGTTTCGACATTTTTGCAATCCACGATTTTTCGTTTCGATATTTTTACGTTTCGAAAAATTTACTTTTTACTAGTTGACGGATCAACGATTCGACATTTTTGTTTTTCGACATTTTTGCGTCCAACGTTTTTACGGTCGACGTTTTTACGGATTTGCGATTCGCCACGTTTGCGTTTCGACACTTTTACGTTCGACAATTTAGTGCGTCACCTCAAATTTAATGCTGTTTATCCAAAATAAAATTTATTTTAAGAAACTGATTATCATACTTTTATGAAAATAAATTAATTATATTTACTATTTTTCGTTGATTGGATTTTTATAAAATTTAAAACGTTTTTATAAAGTTTTTTTTACAAAGCTATTTTAATCTATTTTAAACTGCAATTAAATCTAACCCAAAAATATTGTTATGATGATGATCTTATAACCTTAAGCTAAAGTCGCATTAATTACCTCTGATTAACATTTTTTATTTAAATTAACCGATTAGTTTATAAAATATGATATAATTTGGAATTAACGACATTTTCTGTGGAAGAAAATTCGAAACCCCTTCATAAAAAACTGGGATTTTGCGACTATTGGTTTTTCGTCTATGAAATCTCATACAATTTTCTTCTGATCACTATTTTTTGAGACACACTGTATAGTCAATTTGATTTTTTTGAAGTGATTCATAAATCTGAAAATGATGAAAAGAAAAATAGTTATAATTAGATTCGAAATATTTAAAATAAATAATTTTACTGAGTTTTCCATAAGAAGGGGTGCTAATATTTTTACCATTGGAGAATTTTAAATTTTTAAGAATTACCAAAATAATCGTACATTTGTAACGAATTAAAATATCAAAAATGTAATCATCAAAATAATTCGAAACATTTTCTCTAAGTTGATCTCTTAACACTTTGAAAATGCCAATGGTCATCCACCAAATAAAATTGCAGCAACAATGGGCCTTTCCCAGGTGAAACGGATTTTAATATTTTTTCGTCACGGATAGCCCTTTAGAAAATAATTACATAGGCTAATTATTTTTTTAATTTGATCAATATACATGGTGTCTCACTTTTTTCCTGCAATTTTTTTTAGATAGTAAATGTCATTCTGAACAAAAAATTCGTATGAACTAATATTTTTTTTTTCGACTCCTTAAGAAGTTACAGCAATTTTAAAATTTCAAAATAATAATGATTTTTTGGGACCCTGTATAAATTTCATTTTATTTCAATTTTTTAAATATAAATCAAATATGCTTTAGATTTTGACATTATCTGTAAGCCAATCAGATTTTCTTGTCAGAAATTTTAAATGAGTCCACTTATTTTAAAAACAGCCAATAATGTTCAAAAAGGCAAGTTGAGAAAGACAAAATCCAAACCAAAAATCTTTTAAATAAAAGCATGATGATAAGAAAGAAAAATTATACAGGGTTTCACAAAAAATCGTTAAAATGTTGAAATTTTTAAATTGCTGTAACTTCTTAAGGAGTCGAAAAAAAATATTAGTTTATAGGAAATTTTTTGTTCAGAATGACATTTACTATCTAAAAAAATTTTTTGCAGGAAAAAAGTGAGACACCCTGTATTTTTTTTTTAATTTTAAATTCGTGACGTCACAACTTCTATTTTGCCTGGCAACGTTGTAATATGTTACGAACATTCCCGATCGGCACCAAAGCTTATTTCCGACGTCATTAGGTGTGTTCTTTTTATCAAAATTTGACTGGTTTGCTCGAGCAAATCACTTCCTTCTCTTTTTAGTTATACATATAAAATTATAGGAGAAAATGAGATAGAATATGATTTGCTCGAGCAAGGTTGGTAAAAAGAACACAACCATTTATAACACTATAAAAATTCGATTTGTAATCGTTAATAAAACCGAGCCGATTGTAGCCGACGAAACCGACCACAGAATAACAATACTATAGACAACCTGCAGCGTTGTCAGATGTAAAAAGAGAAGTTGTGACGTCAGAGAAATTTAATTAATTTTTTTACATTTATAAAAATGATATCAAAAAACTGATTGAATATAAGTGTTCAGTTAGGTTTGCTCTTTATAATAAAACTAAAATTAAAAAATTGGGGAAAGGCAATTTAAGAATAATTAAAGACTTTATTAACCTTTTTTGATAGCTATTTCAAGTTTACCTACTTTTTATCGGGTTGAAATATTGGAAAGCATATTTCATAGTTTACCGGGTATCCACATTTACGAAAATAAAAATTTGAAATTTAATTATACATACAGTGCGGTCATAAAGTAAATCCCCCCCTGCTAACTTTTGAACGGTTATGTTTTTGATTCTGAAAATTTGTCTACGGAGGACTCAAATTGCGAACTTTCTAACAAAGGTATTTTTGATTTTGTGGAACTTCCGGTTATACCGGAAGTGGATGGCAACTTTCTTATTTTAAATGGAACACCTAATACGTTTTTGCATTTTCGTGTTCTCCATAAAAATATCAATAAATTGACCTACCATAGTGTGGTCTACGATTAATACTTTCGGAATAATGCCCATTCGAAAAATCGCATTTTTATGCAACTTCATTTACACCGAAAGTGGAAAATTAACGAACTTAAGGTTAAACATAATTTTGTTTAAATTTAATGTTATTAACTTAATTGCAAAAGAAAATCATTTAAAATAAGGAAGTTGGGGCAGTTGGCTCCAACTTCCGGTGTAAATGAAGTTGCATAAAAATGAGATTTTCAAATGGGCGTAATTCCGAAAGTATTAATCTTAGAGCACACTATGCTAGGTCAATTTAATGGTATTTTTATGGAGAACACGAAAATGCAAAAATATTCCTCAGTGTTCCATTTAAAATAAGAAAGTTGCCATCCACTTCCGGTATAACCGGTATAACCGGAAGTTCCACAAAATCAAAAATACCTTTATTAGAAAGTTCCCAATTAAATACTTTAGTGGACAAATTTTAAGAAACCAAAACATAACCGTTCAAAAGTTAGCAGGGGGGGGGGGGCATTTTCTTTATGTCCGCACTGTATAGCATAAGAAAACGGATTTACTGAACTAAAATTACGAAATTCATTCGTCCGTTTATAAGAAATTAATATTTACAATTTTTAAAATGCGTTTTTTGCAAATATCTTCATTTCTTCAAATGGCATGATAGTTTAAAGATTAAAAAAAATGAGTCAAATAATTTACAATTTATTTTACCTATATAAATTATTAAGGAATAGTTTTAAAAGATTTTCTTAAAAAAAATTACCAAAAAGAATTTTTTTTTGTCATAAACATACTTGGAACTTACCAATGTTTAATAATAAGTACAAAAAAATAGGGTGTTACATTTAAAATAAGAAAGTTGATGTCATTTTCGGTAAAACCGGAAGTGAATTTTTTTTTTAGTTCAACAAATGCGTTTTCTTATGCCATATAACATAAAAAAATTTCTAATTTTTATTTTCATAAATAAAGAAATTTCAGGGGTGGCCCTAATATATTTTAACATTTTTATTAAAAAATAGGCTAAATTTAATTAATAGGGACAACGCTTGTAAATTTTTTTAATTTTTAATTTTGGTGTTGGTTCCCATTAAAACACAAGAAAACGATTTCGGGTCATTCTTAAAATCCATTTACAAAAAAATTGAATATCGTATCGTTCCAACACTATCTTGAAAAAAACAAGAAAATGCGATTAACAAAATATGGCTATAACTTCATTATTTTCGATGGTACCAAAAAAGTTTTTTGACATAATACAGACCATTTTTTGTGTACAATGCAGTAAAACAAATGAATATTTTTTTTTCGCTAACAGATTGACCGGAAATGAACCAAACTTATTTTTTCTTATGGCAGCCATATTGTATTTATACATATTCGGAATCAGTATTTTTTTCTGAGTAATTTGGTATACCATATTTCATATTTAAAAAAAAAATAAAATTATTTGATTTTACAAACTAACATTGGACTTTAAGAGATGTAAATTGTCAATAACATAAATGTAACTATTTAAAACATTAAATGTAAAATAAATCTTAACACATATGTGTTTCAGTTTACATCTATTCAAGGCCATTTTTGGTTAGTAAAATAAAATTATTTCTATTTTTCTTAAAATATTACATATGATATATCAAATTACTCAGAAAAATACACTAATTCCGAATATGTGTAAATCCAATATGGCTGCCATAAGAAAAAAATAAGTTTGGTTCATTTCTGGTCAATCCGTTGGCGAAAAAAAATATTCATTTGTTTTACTGCATTGTACACAAAAAATTGTCTGTATTAAGTCAAAAAATTTTTTTGGTACCACCGAAAATAACGAAGTTATAGCCATATTTTGAAAATCGCATTTTCTTGTTTTTTCAAGATAGCGTTGGAACGATGCGATATTCAAATTTTTTGTAAATGAATTATTAATATTCGAAAAAATCTCTTCTATTTTGTCCATTTAACCGACTTTCTATCGTCAATAATAACAAAGATGCCCATACAGTCTAACGTCAAATGGGACACCCTGTATATCAAAAATATTACCAAATTATAGCTCTATTCCTGTATTAATTAACACGTTTTAAATCATTAAAAGCTGGTGGTAAATAAATCCCGTACACCTTGGGGCGTTTTTTTATTCCACCCTGTATATATGGTGGCATGATACAGGGTGAGCTAAAATGATTGTGGTCAATTCAAATTTCCCGCCTAAAAATCTGGGGAATTTGTTTGCTTCATGTTCATAGTAACACAAAATCATGTCAAAATCAAAACAAAGTAACTAGATTTCACAAAAGCAGAGGCGTAGGTGTAATTTTTACCGTTGTGTCAAAACTTCAGATTTTATAATTTCGTTATTGTGCTTTCTATTTCATAAACGTCAGTTTTTATCAAAATTGATTTGCATAAATCTTTGTTTTGTGTTAGCATCAGCCTTGAAAATGAAGAAAAAACATTTAAAATATTTGACATTTGCTGTGAAATTAGAGATTTTGGAAAACAATTTTGCTACGCCATTGGATTACTAGAAGATTTTCTTTTTAAGATTTCAGTTGTACCAACCTGCGTATTTGGTTGCCTACATATCAAACCACAATCATTTTAGCTCACCCTGTATTATCTTGTATACAGGGTGTATACTAAATTTTCTATAGTATTTCTGTCAATTTTCTTTAAATTAAACTTTTGTAAATAAACGAGCTGTAATTTCTCGTGGTATAAATTAGTGTTTTACTTAATTAAGACAAAAGGACTACTTTTTATGGCGAGCTCATTGTAGTAGTTACTTTTTCGCTTAGGCCCGATCTACGTCGGAAATGCACGAAGTGTTACGAACATGACGGCCTGTAAACTCAGAAATATAATAAATAAAAAACAAAAAAAAATAATAAAAAATATAAATATGTATTTAAATTATTTGCATTTATAATAAAATATACAAAAACGTATTGTCAAATGTATCAATAATCTTGAATAATTTATTTTTAACAAATTATTTTAGGCATAAATTAATTTACATTCATTTTATAGGTGCAAGATTTGTTTTAATTTTTGAATTAACTAGTGACAATCATAAATAAAAACAAATTACTTAAAATTACGAAACAAAAATAATAAATAAGTTGGTAATAGTGTATTTATAAATTATTTAATTTATAGTATGTAGGGCTTTTCTTGTTTCCTGCAGAGGGCCACCGCTAAACATAAATAATTAATTATAATTAATTAAAGCAGTCTTTTATCATAAGTTATAAATAATTAAATAAAGTTTTTTTTGGTAACTATGTAGCTGTTTTGGCAGTTGATAAAAATGTCGAGCACACTAGAGGAAAGTGGGGGCGTGAGCACGTGACGTAAGTCATTGTCCTTTAAATGCGTGTTCTGTTTTTGTATGCTCCATGCTCCTCTACGTGGTGGGTGCACTAGAGGACGTGGGCCATACTTCACCTTGCGTCCATGCTCGACTCCGATTGCGAGCCGTGGTCCGAGGAACTGGAACTGGACACCGCCTCCGTCGACTTCACCTTGGGTTTATACTCGGTGATAACCACGGTGACGCTGTTCACCGTCACTTCCCTCGTCTGCGCTGTGCTTCTATCGACGTTCTTCAGCCGCGGAGGGTGGCGTCGCTTTTTCAGCGACCTCTTGTCTTTCTTTTCTTTCTTCACTTGGCTCGTCGCCGGGAGGAACTGGCTCGCTACCTGCTGCGCCACCAGCTGGGGATTTATGCGGGGTTTACGCGTCGAGGTGCCTTTTCGTACGTCGCACATGAGGCATTTAAAGGCCTCCGCCGTGTTCCTGTACGTACACACGCTGCAATCCCAAAAGTTATCCTCGAGGGCTTTTGCCTGGCGCTTCGTTCTACGTATCGGGCTCTTTTTATGGTCCATTTTCACAAGAGAAACGAACGAAAACGTTAACTTGCACCGATACACCGCGTACCCGCCGCCATCTTGCACAGTCACATGAAACAATTGCAACGCGCATGCCCTCACCATTACCCATCACTGCCAACTTCGATCTTGTAAACAAAAACTCCACCATTACCAACTCTTAAATTATAAATATAATTATTTAAATAAAAATAGTGTAACACCCATATTTTAATTGTTTCATTAAAATATAATACCCCCAAGAAATTACGTTACAATTTATAAATTAGATATCCATATACAGGATGTCACAAAAGTATCAAATTATAATTTTATTTAATAATATTAATTTATTTATGATTTAACATGCAAAATGTTTTACATAAGTCAAGATACAAGATATCATGTAACCATATATACAGGGTGGAACAAAAAAATCGCCCCAAGGTGTAGTGGATTTATTTACCACCCGCTTTTATTGATTCAAAACGTGTTAATTAATACATAAATAGAGCTATGTATAATTTGGTAATATTTTTGATATACAGTGTGTCCCATTTGTCGTTGGACTGTATGGGTATCTTTGTTATTATTGGAGATAGAAAGTCGGTTAAATGGACAAAGTAGTACAGATTTTTTCGAATATTAATAATTCATTTACAAAAAATTTGAATATCGCATCGTTCCAACGCTATCTTGAAAAAAACAAGAAAATGCGATTTTTAAAATATGGCTATAACTTCTTTATTTTCTCTGGTACCAAAAAAGTTTTTTGACATAATACAGACAATTTTTTGTGTACAATGCAGTAAAACAAATGAATATTTTTTTTCGCTACCTGATTGACCAGAAATGAACCAAACTTATTTTTTTCTTATGGCGGTCATATTGGATGCACACATATTCGCAATTAGTGTATTTTTCTGAGTAATTTGATATATCATATATAATATTTTAAGAAAAATAGAAATAATTTTATTTTATTAACCAAAAATGGCTTTGAATAGATGTAAACTGTCAATACATATGTGTTAAGATTTATTTTACATTTAATATTTTAAATAGTTACATTTATGTTATTGACAATTTACATATCTTAAAGTCCAATGTTAGTTTGTAAAATCAAATAATTTTATTTTTTTTAAATATGACATATGGTAAACCAAATTACTCAGAAAAAAATACTGATTCCGAATATGTGTAAATCCAATACGGCTGCCATAAGAAAAAAATAAGTTTGGTTCATTTCCGGTTAATCTATTTGCGAAAAAAATATTCATTTATTTTACTGCATTGTACATTTTCAAGATAGCTTGTAACGATGCGATATTCAAATTATTTGTAAATGAATTATTAATATTAGAAAAAATCTCTACTACTTTGTCCATTTAACCGACTTTCTATCTCCAATAATAACAAAGATACCCATACAGTCCAACGTCAAATGGGACACCCTGTATACAGGGTGGAATAAAAAAAAACGCCCCAAGGTGTAGTGGATTTATGTACCACCCGCTTTTAATGATTCAAAACGTGTTAATTAATACAGGAATAGAGCTATAATTTGGTAATATTTTTGATATACATGGTGTCCCATTTGACGTTGAACTGTATGGGTATCTTTGTTATTATTGGAGAAAGAAAGTCGGTTAAATGGACAAAGTAGTAGAGATTTTTTCGAATGTTAATAATTCATTTACAAAAAATTTGAATATCGCATCGTTCCAACGCTATCTTGAAAAAACAAGATAATGCGATTTTTAAAATATGGCTATTACTTCTTTATTTTCTGTGGTACCAAAAAAGTTTTTTGACATAATTTAGACAATTTTATGTGTACAATGCAATAAAACAAATGAATATTTTTTTTCGCCAACGGATT
Organism: Stenus bimaculatus; assembly: GCA_963971135.1. Lineage (NCBI taxonomy): Eukaryota > Metazoa > Arthropoda > Insecta > Coleoptera > Staphylinidae > Stenus > Stenus bimaculatus. Next base: position 14,503,020 of record OZ020181.1, read on the forward strand.
GACCGGAAATAAACCAAACTTATTTTTTTCTTATGCCATCCATATTGGATTTACACATATTCGGAATCAGTATTTTTTTCTGAGTAATTTGGTATACCATATGTCATATTTAAAAAAAAAAATAAAATTACTTGATTTTACAAACTAACATTGGACTTTAAGAGATGTAAATTGTCAATAACATAAATGTAACTATTTAAAATATTAAATGTAAAATAAATCTTAAAACATATGTATTGAAAGTTTACATCTATTCAAGGCCATTTTTGTTTAGTAAAATAAAATTATTTCTATTTTTCTTAAAATATTACATATGAAATATCAAATTACTCCGAAAAATACACTAATTCCGAATGTGTAAATCCAATATGGCTGCCATAAGAAAAAAAAGTTTGGTTCATTTCTGGTTAATCCGTTGGCGAAAAAAAATATTCATTTGTTTTACTGCATTGTACACAAAAAATTGTCTCTATTAAGTCAATAAATTTTTTGATACCACTGAAAATAAGGAAGTTATAGCCATATTTTGAAAATCGCATTTTCTTGTTTTTTCAAGATAGCGCTGGAACGATGCGATGTTCAAACTTTTTGTAAATGAATTATTAATATTCGAAAAAATCTCTACTACTTTGTCCATTTAACCGACTTTCTATCTCCAATAATAATAAAGATACCCATACAGTCCAACGTTAAATGGGACACTCTGTATATATATCCATATACAGGGTGTCACAAAAGTATCAATAATAATTTTATTTAATAATAATATTAATTTATGTTTTAACATACAAAATGTTTTACATAAGTCAAGACACAAGATATCATGCAACCACATATACAGGGTGGAACAAAAAAAAGCTCCAAGCTGTAGCGGATTTATTTACCACCCGATTTTAATGATTCAAAACGTGTTAATTAATACAATAATTAAATTATCCAAATTACAATAGATTGTTGTTTCAAACGGAACGCCCTGTATATTTTTGCATATTTTAATAGAACACATTTTCTGAATACCTCAATACCTGTTTGATATCTTTATTTCTAATTGGCGATTCTAGCTAAGCGATCTCCCTCTTGCGGCATACCGCGGAACTATGAAATGACGTCACATCCGTGATAGTTGTGCAGAAGAATTTAGAGTTTGACATTTATTAACGTCTGTTATAGTCAAGTAAATAACGTCAACTTACCTAATTTACTTTATATTATTAAATGCGTTTGATTATTTCTTTACAAGTTTAAATTTTTATTTATTTTGTCACTGACGTGACGTCACTAGAATATGTAACCAAACATACATTTGCGCGGGAAATATTAATTTGAATCGCCAATAGACAAAAATAAATTAATTTTAAAAGAGTAGAAAATGGAATTATTTATTATTTTACAATAATACTTCAAACTAACTAATAGTAATAATAAATTAATTATAGGTATTCAAATTTATTCCCCATCTGATTGAGGCATTTTGTACATCTTGGTGTAACTCCACTGTGTATGTTTTTAGATAGATCACGAAATTTCATTAAAAAGCTTACTTTATGTTATTTTTTAAAATATTTTTAGTATTTTCGGACATTACTTTATAAGTTACAAATGCTTAGTTTCACTTCCTCTATCACTAAGGTGGGCAGCTTTTTTTAATTTGCTAAGGCGGGACAAGACACAAAAAACCATGACAACGAGAGGGGGTATGTTATTAAAAAAATGCTCTCATTGTCATGAAGTTTCAATTAAACCAAATTAAAACAGTTATTACAGTTATTAAAAACAACATTATCATAAAAAAAAACCAAATAAAGTGTTCAAAACAAAAAGCGGGACTTTTTTTAAAATTCCGTGGGACGCGGGACATATGATAAAAAATAGGGACGTCTGGCCACCTTATCTATTACCCCAAAAATGTTGTCACAGTTATTCAAGGACACCCTGTATATTCATCTCAACTGTAATATTCTCATATGCCGTGTTTATCAGCAGTGATTTTAAAATTCTCTTTAGACAAACATGTTTATTGCGTGTTTCATAATTACACTTCAAGGTGTGTAGTATATATTCATATTCATTGTTTTTTATATGAAGTAAACATTCAGGTAATATACCCATATCTCTAAATACATGTCGACAATCATCTCTAATTTAGTCATCGAATCCGACCCTCCGATCAAATCGGATCGCGTGGAGGCCCTATAAAGATTTTGTGCCTAATGGAAGAATGTCCCCAAATTAATAGGTCGTGTCGAAGAGCCAAATATGTAGTTTTGAAGATTGGCATTGTAACGTGTTGATTAAGTCCCCTTAGTAAAAATATGGTAGAATTTAATTTTGAAGCAATATGTTTGCCTTGCTCGTGTCAGAAGCCAGAATAATGCATTATCAATGTGTAAGCCCAGAAATTTGGTAGAAGTAGAGATATATGTGTCACTTGCTTCATGTGGTCTAAGAGAGGATATCAAATTTAAGGTTTTCTCCTCCTTTGTTTTAAGTTTATTATAGATAAAACATACATTTGCTTCATTGACCGCTTCATAAAGACTTATTTCGACTGTGTCATCGGCAAATAAAATAGATTCCTGAAATACACTAGGTAAATCATTAATATAGATTAAAAATAGCAGTGGACCTGGACAGATCTATGTGGAACACCTATATCCGTTGTAATGAAATTTGATCTTGTTCAATACACGCTGATTTCTGTTGGAGAATTTAGAGAGGTAAAAAACTAGTAAGCTACACCTATCAGGGTGGATATTGTATGCCTACAATTTACTGAGCTCAGTAGAATCTTATGTTATTAAAATACCACTTTTGTATTCTTAAATCTTGGAAAATGTCACAATAAATTTAAAATGTAAGTAAAAAATCTGTTTTTTTTTTTCTAAATTTTGAATTATTTGACAAATCCACTGTTAAATAGCGACTTTCAAACTTTAGAAGAACAAAACAATGCCATTGATTTAGTTCTGATTATCTCGTAATCGGTAAGAATAAATAATAGTTCTTGTAGAAAATTTGTTTTTTTCAAATTTGATTTTTTAAATATTTCTTGAAACAGTAATAGAGGATAGCGGTCTGCAGTAAACAAATACTCCACCTATCATTTTTGTAAATAAAAAAAAATACAGGGCGATGATAATATATTCATATACAGAGTGTCCAGCGCTGCGACGTAACATTACTCTAAAATGAAAAAAGATATCGACATGCAGTTTTCTACAGAATATACAATACTTTTAAGAGCATCTTCCTAGACACTCGCGATAAATTTTCCTTGGAGATAATAACAAGGTATAGAAAATCCATCCCACTTTTCTGGAGCTTCTTTGCAAATTATGACCAAATAACTGATAATTAATGCGAATTTGCGCGAGTTTGGGAGGAAAAATTGAAGACCTTGGTGCAAGAAATTTACTTTTAAAAATTTGAATATATTATTATTATAATCAGCACAATATACAAGGTGTCCCGTTATTCGACCGACAACGTTTAACTGAAGATACCTCACCTCAAAATAAGTCGATATGACCCTATTTATCTATTACCAAAAGTGAACCCCTGAGGAGTTATAATTAGAAGTTGAACTAAAAAAATACATTTTCCATTATTGCGTCCAAACCAATGAAGATTTTATGACGAAATTTGGCGTACTTGAGTTTTTATAAGAAACGCGCACTTTGTAAAAAATTAGACAAAATTCAACATCTGCAAAGGGTTTAAATTGAAGAGGATGGGCATAAACCTCCTTATAAGTTTTTAGTATCTTAAGATATTAACATTAAAGTTACCAATTCCCATTTAATCATTCAATTGTAAGATTTTTTGTCTCTTATGTCTTCCAAAAAAATTATGCCGTTCCTGCGAAAAATGTAAAAAAGAAATTCGGTGAAAGACTAATTTAATTCATAACTTCACATTATCTAAGTGAAGTTGCATAAACTAAATTTTTAATTTTTTGGAGAATATCTAACGTATTGTTAAAGTTTACCAGTTTAAACGGTATTAATTTAAAATAAAACAAAAGAAGAAGAATTAATTTAACAGTTTTATTAAAAAAATTATTGTAATAAATTAAGTGCATGTTTAACGTGAGTGCCCTCTGAACGAATACAAGAATTAATACGGCACAAAAATGAAAATCGAATAGATTCAAAGAAGTTTGGGATTTCACGTATCTCATTGGTTGCGTTGACGATTCGTACCCAAAGATCTTCTCTGCTTTCGACTGAAGTGGCCAAGTGACTGGAGCATCAGCACGCACCCCGACCAATCCATCGGCGAGGAAATTTTTCATTTAAATAATTTCTCACATTTATTGAAAAATAAACCACATCTGTGCTCTGATGGCAAGGGGTACTTCTTCTAGTAGTCCAGTAAGATTATTTCTTAGAAAATCTAAATACGACACACCATTCACTCTTGGTGGTAATTCAAATGGCCCTATAATATGATTGTCGATTATACCTGCCCACAGGTTGATGGAAAACTGCCTTTGATCATTGGCTACAATTTTCTCATGGAGATTTTCATCCGACCAGCTATGCAAATTATGCAAATTAATCATTCCGCTTCTTGAGAAGCAAGATTCGCCAGTAAACAAAATTATTCTGGCCATATTTGGATTTTGGTCGTATTTACGTTTGAACCATTGGCAAAATAACAATCTATTGTTCAAATCAATCGGCAGCAATTCTTGAACTTTGCAAAAATGGTATGGATGAAGTAACTGTTCTTGAAGTGTTCTGTGTACGGCATTTTTTTGAATTTGTAATTGCGTAGAAATCTCTCTTACACTTACTCTGCGATTCTCCTCCACGTATCCCAATCTTCTGCCTCTACTGTTCTTATTGTTCGTGGGCGCCCTACATTTCTACGATCAGTTTCCAGTTTACCATATTCACGCAAACGACGATCTAAGTTAGCAAATGTTGTATGATGAGGAGTTTGACGATTTGGATACTTCTCAGCATATCTTCTAGCAGCAGCTCTACCATTACTGTGACATTCACTGAATACTAGGTGCATGTCGGCATATTCATTAAATGAATTGATTGCATCCATTTTATAAGTAATTTTTGTAAATTAAAAGTTACTGTATTATCTATTATGACATCAATGTTCTTACTATGGTTTTGGTTTCGAAGGGCGACTTAATATTGAAACAATAGGAAAAAGTACTTTGTGTTGCCTAACTTTGCTGTTTTGCACTAGTTTTATTTTTCTCATTTTCTGCAAGAACGGCATAATTTATTTGGAAGACATAAGAGACAAAAAATCTTACAATTGAATGATTAAATGGGAATTGGTAACTTTAATGTTAATATCTTAAGAGACTAAAAACTTATAATGAAGTTTATACCCATCCTCTTCCATTTAAACCCTTTGCAGATGTTAAATTTTGTCTAATTTTTTACAAAGTGCGCGTTTCTTATAAAAACTAAAGTACACCAAATTTCGTCATAAAATCTTCATTGGTTTGGATGCAATAAAGAAAAATGTATTTTTTTAGTTCAACTTCAAAAGCTAATAACTCCTCAGGGGTTCACTTTTGGTAATAGATAAGTAGGGTCATATCGAATTATTTTGAGGTGAGGAATCTTCAGTTAAACGTTGTCGGTAGAATAACGAGACACCTTGTATTTGTTCATTCTAAAAATATTTACATACCCTTTTATGTGATAATAAAGTAAGCAAATATGTTAATTTTTAATTTTTTTATTTGGACTTACCTCTTTCTTGCCCCAAATATCTCAAATGTTGATGAAAAGGTGAACAAATCTTGCCAAATCCATAGAAATAAATACTTTTTTTAATTAATTTATTGTGTAAAAGTATCAAACAAGAATTAGCAATAAAAAATGGCCCTATAGTATCAATACTAATCATCTGATCTGGTAACACATCGTCAGTGTAATCTGTCTCATTAGTTTCTTAACCGTCAAATTTTAAGTTACGATAGTATTTCATACAGTTTTCAGATGCATATTTTAATCTTACCCCATTATCACGTTGTCATTTTACCCCATATTTGCTCAAAATGGCTGCTAAGGATGAGTTTAAATTAAACAACTAAATATTCATCATACTCACATCCTTTTTGCACAATTCGATTGGGCTTTTAAAATTGTAAGTGTTAACGCAAAAAACTCATTTTGCCCCAAAAGTGGACTTACCTCCTTCTTGCACCAAGGTCTAGCTTTTATGACTTCAGAATTAAACCACTATATTTAGGAAATTGCTCTTAAGCGAACATTCTAAAATACTTTAATAATATACCGGGTGTTCATTCCAAGATTGCGGACAAAAATTACGTTACTTAAATGGAACGTCCAGTATATTATGACATTTTAGGAATCCTTATAAAAAAATAATCATACTTTGTATTTTGTATAACCTTTTATGGGTCTATTTTCGTTTTGCTGATATTTGTCATTAAGACGATAGTCGGCGAAATTTTGTGAGCGTAAAATGTGACTCTACGGAATACCATTATTTAGACAAACCAGTAAATGAAATTCTGTTTTTTTTTGTAGTAGTAGTTCATTAATACTTGGCATAACATGTCTATTATTTTGTTTTTGTATTTTTTATTGAATTTTTAGATTTATAGACAATCAAATCTGACCTAAAAATGAGCAAGTTTTGCTTGCTGTTTTAAACCTTATACTCGATGTAATCGGAAAAACAGAATAACACTTTTGTGAAGTTGTGTATTTAGATAAGAGAAAATTTTACAAATCTCAATTTGAAGGTCCCTTGTTAAAGAAAAATGGTATTTTCTAGGACCAGGTTTTTTTAAAAGTGCCAATTTTACTGCTGCCGTATGAGTATTTGGTGTGACTTACAAAAACAAAACCAGAAGAAATTGGTAGCCACAAGACTCTTCTGTGTACCAAAAAAAGAAATTTTAAAAAAGCTTCAATAGAAAAAAAATTATGAGCAAAACCCCAAACATCAAGCGAATTTCAAAATCAAGCGCTCGCATTTGCCGACTATCGCCTTAAAGCGAAAAAAGATCAATTTTTGAAAACTCACTCCTCTCAAACAAATGACAATTTTGGGTTGAACTTTTGACTATCATGTCAAATTGAAATTTGTGATCAGGGTGCCTTATGAAACGTAAATTAGGCCATTAAACGAAATTTTCAAATAAAACACTCTGTATATTTTAACATAAATTCTTACTGGATAAAATATTAGGTGAGTTTAATGTTTTTTTAGAAAATTGCTCGGACAAAGTAGATTGCTGATTTTTAATTTAAAATAGGCATCTTCATCGAGTACGTCATGGATGTTTGCATAATGAAGCCGTAATCATTACTTTTTAATTAAAAAGTAATTCGTTGCAGAAAGCATTTGTTTGGTTTGGCTATTTTTTATTATTTTAAGCAGCGATAACATGGCATTACTTTTTTTTATTTTAAGTTTAGGCTCTTCGAGGAAGGAGGAGCACCTTTTGTAAACATGTCAGGCGGAGGTTTTGTTTTTTCTACGCCACGGCGGAGACTTTTTTGCGCGCGCGGAAAGAGAAGAGCTAGAAAAAAAAACGCAAATAAAAGTGTGCTGCCGGGTCTCGGGATTCTCGGGAGAGTATAGGAAGAGTCGAGGCTGAGGAAGGAGGACGGAAGAGGGAGATGGGAGCCCCAGCACCGGATACATCTCTTGAAATTGAAGCGGATATATCGGAACGAGGGACGGCGGCGGCAACGGCGGCGGCCGCCAGAAAACGGGAGCGGCATTTTTGCACGCGCCGCTACCGAAACACTTGCGAAGAATATTAATGAACTTAAAAATATATAAAATGAAAAGGAATAAAATTACTCACGCAAACGGAATTTTGGTAGCATTCATTTGTTTTTTGAAGAATAATTTGTTCTTTTATTCAAAATTTGCCCTATTGTTTTTTATAATCAAGCATGCTTGACAAGCGTACAACAATTTACTCCAATTACTCGGAATACTCTAGTTGTAGAACTAAGAAGTAACTCTGGACTACAGTTACAGCTTATAGCACTCCCCAGAAATAGTTTTCCTCCACGAGAAAAAAATACGGATGGCAGTTTTTAGATTGAAAGCTTGCCAACCAAGCTTGATCTTATTTAGATAATTTCCTTATTCTACAAATTTGACATTTGACATGAATATAGGTGGACTATTAATTCAATACATCCATACTTCAATACTTTGCTTTGGATACTAGAATAGTTAAATTTCCGTTTTTTTTTGGTGGAGAAAATTTTTGATTGATATAATGAAGTAATGTAATATTTTTGTGATATTGAATAAACAAATATAATAATTATTAAATATTTATTCTTTTGTTTATTTTGTATTTGTTAAATAAACATGGAAAGCGGCAAGTGGGGGCGGCTGCGGAGGAGAAGCAACGGCTGGCGGCGACGGCGGTGTTCGTGTACAGGCCGCGCCGAATGCCGAATGCCGAACGCCCCGGAGTGCCCCGGAGCCGGAGCGAGTGCGCGTCCCAGTGACAAGTGTACCCCCTACTCCGGGCATGGGGATGCCGCCCGACCCGACAAACCGACCCCCACCAGCCAACCCCCGACGGACAACTTTTTATGCTGTGTACACTAAAGGGGATGCTTCCTACCGCCTCCGCTTAAAGCGATGTTCTCTTGTTATTACCTAGCTGCTCCCGCCGCCCCCTAAACGCACCGCATTCCGGAAATATTAAAAATTCAATTATTTATAACAAAACACGAAAGGGGTACATACCTAACAACCCAAAAACCCGACTTAATTAAAAAAAACACCAAGAAATATTTCATCAACAACTTATTTCAGCTTAAAATATTACTGATACTCCAAATTTTAATATCCAGAACTCTATCTAATCTATGGTATCAGTGGTTGTCGTCAAAATAACAAGGGTTGTCCCCCTGAGAGCCAGAAAATTCCCAACAAACTAAAATCGAATTTGTTACTTTACCTAATACTCCATCTCACTTTTTGGAAACACCTTATGAAATTTGAATACCTATTTTTGTCTTGTATCATATATCCACTATAATTTTTTTGTTTTCAATTTCCTTCACGCTTCTACCCACTTTTACTTTTCCTACGCCTCTTCTTCCCCTTCTTCTTCCTCTTCCACACTTTCATTTATATCTTATTTTTCATGATTTAATGAGGAATTGTAATGTCTTTCAAAGGCCTCTTCGAGAAGCCAACATTCTGAAGAATTAATATTAGAATCATATACAGGGTTTCCCATATTTCCCGTGGTTGTATACCGCTTTAGCGACAATTCACTTTCATCGATGAAGCCAGTGGCGTAGCCAGGAACAAAAAAAAAACATTACAAAAATTCACTTCGAATTACAAAAATCATGCAAAAGTAAAAAATCTCAAGAAAATAACGTAAAATGAATACTTTAAACATAATAATCAAATTAAAATAAAAAATAGAAAAATGGAAACTTTATAAAATTAAATTAATAATAAAATAATCCATTATAGTATATAGTTATTCGATATATAATAAAATATATTAAAAAGAGAGGTATCTTCAAATAACAAAAAATATAAATATATTTATTATATATTTATTTATATTTTTTGTTATTCGAAGATACCTCTCTTTTTAATATATTTTATTTTTTTTTTATTTTTTTTTTAAATTAAATACAGGGTGACCCAGTCATATGCCCACGGTCTATAAAACATATAGACTTGCGGTTTTCACCAACATATAGCTACATGCATGCCCCACAATTTAAAAATATTTCCGATATATACAGTGTGTCCCATCAAGGCCTACTGAACCAAAGTTATATTTTTTTAAACGGAACCCAGTATATTATGACAGTTTTGGATTCCTTATCAAAAAATAATTATACTTTGTATAAACTTTTATGAATCTATCATCACTCGTTTTGCTGATATTTGCCATTTAAGCCAAAAAAAGATCAATTTTTGAAAAATCACTACTCTAAAACAGAAGAACATGTTGGCTTGAAATTTTATCAAAAATTTTTCAACATCGTCTAGTCTACAACTATCATGTCAAATTTAAGATTGTGATATTTTTTATCAGGGTGCCTTATGAAACGCAAATTGAACAATTAAACGAAATTTTCAAATGGAACACCCTGTATATTTTAAAATCAATCGATGGCATTTTTTTACAAGCTTTCTATTGATATAATGTTTGTATGGTCGCTTATCAAAGGTTTAGGAGATATTAATATCCAAACTGAGAAAAAGGTGAAAAATATACAAAATAGTGCTCTTGATGAATTTTGTAGAGGATTTTTTTTATATTTGCCTATTATTTATTTCTGTTTTTTTCTATTTTGCTTTTTTTTAATGTTGTTTTATTTCAATAGTAGTTTTTGTTGTTTTATAACAAAAATAAAATCGAAATTTGCAATTATCAATTTTGGTTTTCTAAGTCTCAGTATGCTTTGAAAATTTAGCAACTGATGTTACCAAGGAAACCCTTATTTTGTTGAGTTTTGTTTTAACGCCTTTTTCTGTACTTTTGGCAATAACTAAACCGATATAGTATATACCGGGTGGAAATGAAAACCGCGTCACCTCTATAACTTTTTTATTTATAAATAAATATTTGAAATTTGACTATGTTCTATGGTTCAAAAAAACAAATTTTATGTGCATTTTTTATTTTCGAAATCACTTCCGGTTTCACCGGAAACACCATGAACTTTGTTTTTTTTAAATGTAACATCCCATATTTTTATTCATGGCTTAAAATACTTTTATAAAAGAAGTATTTTTGAGATATTAGTTTTTATTTTTTTTGTAAAAAAAATTTTTTTCAAAAAAAGAAAAAAGGTTTTCGAAGTCGGTAAAAAGTACCAAAACTAATTCTAAATAATTCAAATACCTAAATAAAATTGTAATTTGAAAAAAATTTGAGTGGTTTTTGAACTATTAATTTTTAACTTAGTTAATGAAGATTTTATCAAATATCTCACTTTTTTTAAATGCAATGAATGAATGACCCATTCGACTTTTTAAAAAGAGGATTTTATAACGATTATTTTGGTACCCCATATGTAGGGGTATGTGTTTGTGATACATTTTTAATTTTTTTTTAATTTTGAAAAATCTCAAGTACAAAAAGTACAAGTAAATTGATTGCACCCTACATATGGGGTACCAAAATAATCGTTATAAAATCCTCTTTTTAAAAAGTCGAATGACCCGGCATCATTGCATTTAAAAAAAGTGAGATATTTGATAAAATCTTTATTAACTAAGTTTAAAAATTAATAGTTCAAATATCACTAAAATTTTATTTGAATTATTTAGAATTAGTTTTGGTACTTTTCACCGACTTCAAAAACCTTTTTATTTTTTTTTTGAAAAAAAATTTTTTTACAAAATAAATAAAAACTAATATCTCAAAAATACTTCTGTTTTAAAAGTATTTTAAGCCATGAATAAAAATATGGGATGTTATATTTAAAAAAACAAAGTTCATGGTGTTTCCGGTGAAACCGGAAGTGATTTCGAAAATAAAAAATGCACATAAAATTTGTTTTTTTGAACCATAGAACATAGCCAAATTTCAAATTTTTTTATTCATAAATAAAAAAGTTATCGAGGTGACCCGGTTTTCATTTCCACCCGGTATATTCGTATCCAAAAAGAAACAATAAATAATATAAGCAGTTAAATAGCACCAGACCAAAACTTCACACAATTAATTGCAGATGGGCTTGCTTCAGCTAATTCAAATTTATTTGTAAAATTTTCAAGTTGTGGACAAATTAAGAGATGTTCCATACTTTGAATTTCTTCACCACAAGAAGAAGAAAGAGATCCATCATAGAAGCTCCAAAGTTTCATATTATATTTGCAACGACCAACTGATGTACGTAATCTATTAAGGCTTTTCCAAATTATCCAATCTTGATTGGCACCAGGTGGAAGACATTCTTATGGATTTAAAAGTAAATTCCTATCTTGATCATTTAATGATTGTTCCCACAACTCAATTCTCTTATAGATTTAGTACCCTGAAGAGGTAGAACACTAGATAAAAAGCTTCTACGAGATTTTAGATGATTAAATTCTGCTCTAGTACCATACAGTGGATATAGAATATCATTTTGTTGAATATTACGTTCATACATACTTGCTACAGACCTTCTTATATTTGAAGGAGCAATCCCACTAAGAATATAAATATAACTAATTAATGTTGGTCTAAGACATCCAGTAATTATTCTACAACTTTGATGTAGAATAGTATCTAACTTTTTCGTATGACAAGATCTTTCCCAAACTGGAGCAGTATATTCTGCTGCCGAAAATCATAAAGATAGTGCGGTAGTTCTTAAGGTATGGGGAGAAGCACCCCATTTAAAACAAACCAATTTTTGAAGTAAATTGTTTCTGGTAGAAACTTTGGCTTTCGTTTTCTCAATGTGTTTGTTAAAAGATATAGTGAACTCTTCTAAAGAAGAAATAGCAAATATGCTGTAAGCGCTTGGTGAAGCTGAAAGAAATCCGCTTCTAGCTATCAGAAGAGAGCGTAAAAACGAAATTCAACAAAATAGGGGTTTCCTTGGTAACATCAGTTGTTAAATTTTCAAAACATACTGAAATTTAGAAAACCAAAATTGATAATTGAAAGTTTCGATTTTATTTGTGTTGTAAAGCAACAAAAACTGCTTTGTAGTATAACAACATTATTATAAAAGCAAAATAGAGAAAGACACAAATAAGTTTTAGGCAAATTAAAAAAAATCCTGAAAAAAATTCACCAAGAGTGCTATTTTGTCTATTTTCACTGTTTCTCAGTTTGGATATTAATATCTCCTAAACCATTGATAAGCGACCATACAAACATTATATCAATAGAAAGCTTGTAAAAAATTCCATCGACCAACATTAACATATACAGGGTGTTCCATTTGAAAATTTCTTACAAGAAGTTACAGTTACAACTGTTCAATTTGCGTTTCATAAGGCACCCTGATAAAAAATATCACAAACTTAAATTTGACATGATAGTTGTAGACTAGACGATGTTGAAAAATTTTTGACAATATTTGAAGCCAACATGTTTTTCTGTTTTAGAGCAGTGATTTTTCAAAAATTGATCTTTTTTGGCCTGAATGGCAAATATCAGCAAAACGAGTGCTGATAGACCCATAAAAGTTTATACAAGTATAATTATTTTTTGATAAGGAATCCAAAAATGTCATAATATACTGGGTGTTCCATTTAAAAAAATATAACTTTGGTTCAGTAGGCCATGATGGGACACCCTGTATATATCGAAAATATTTTTAAATTGTGGGGCATGCATGTATCTATATGTTGGTGAAAACCGCAAATCGATATGTTTTATAGCAAAGAAACTATAGACCGTGGACATATGACTGGGTCACCCTGTATACAGGGTGTCCCTGAAAGGTCTGTACAAAATAATACCTCATACTCCTGAGACCAAAATAAGACGATTTAACTAAACTTATCTTTATCCAAAAGTTCTTCGTTAAGACGCTACAGACCATTAAAGTTCTGAAAACTATTTTTTTTTTTAATTACTAAAAATTGGTTAATACGATCTTAACAAAATTTGGTATGTGGCTATGTAATAGACAATTTGTTTTTACTTTTTGACGTTATGTAAGTGGTCAAAAATAGATCATCGACATGCAAATTTTCTTGTAACTTTTTAATCGCCGAATAAAAATTCATAAAACTTTACTTGTAGCTAAATAGTGTAATTATAAACTTTTTTTGTCTCCTATACCCTATACAATTTCCCTAACTCCTTTAGTTTAGGCAGAAAAAAATATTTTCATGTGGTGCATAACCTAACTTTAGAAAAATATTTAAATTTTTCGCCAAAAGGTCTGTACAAAGTAACACCACATATTCTTGAGACCAAAATAAAATGATTTAACCAAACTTATTTTAATCGAAAAGTGATTCGTTAAGTGTCTAGCGACCTTGAAAAATCTTGTCTTTTTAAATAACGTTCATGGCCAATTTGGCTTAAGGAAGCACTTTTGGATAAAGATAAAATTGGTTAATATTGTGTTAATTTGTACAGGCCTTTTAACGAAAAATTTAAATACCTAACCTAATAAGTTAGGTTATATACCACATAGAAATAATTTTTTTCTGCTTAAAATAAAGGAGATAGAAAACTTTTGTAAGAGACAAAAAAAGTTTATAATTACACTGTTTAGGTACAAGTAAAGTTTCATGAATTTTTATTCGGCCATTAAAAAGTTATAAGAAATTTTGCATGTCGATGACCTATTTTTGACCACTTACATAACGCGAAAAAGTAAAAACGAATTGTCTAGAAATACTTTTTTCCATTACATACACACATACCAAATTATGTTATGATCGTATAAGCCAATTTTTAGTAATTTAAAAAATATAAAATAGTTTAAAAAACTTTAAGGGTCTGCAGCACCTTAACGAAGCACTTTTGGATAGAAATAAGTTTGGTTAAATCGTCTTATTTTGGTCTCAGGAGTATGTGGTATTGTTTTGTACTGACCTTTTAGGGCACCCTGTATTTCTCGATTTTTTTTGCTATTGGCATATTTATCCGATTTCATAATGTATTGCCATCAAGGTTAATCCGAAAATTCAAAAACCAAGAGGAATTTTGGAAGGATCCGAAATGGCAACAGTTGAAGTTGAGATTAGCGTTTAGAGTTACAGTTTAGAATTTGAGTTTAGTTTTAGAGTTTAGAATTAGAGTTTAGAGTAACAGTTTAGTTTTAGAGTTCCGAGTTGGAGTTCAGCTGGATCTCCATGAGAGTTGCAGTTTGGCATTGGTTCTGATTAATAGTTAGATTTAAGTCATTTTAAAAGAAATGGATAAAAGAGTAAATTATAAATCTTCTCCATTTTTAATTTAAATACGAGTAAGTACTTACTGTGATCAGATTTTTTATCTAAACTCCGTTTCTGCTTCCACAAAGAATATTCTACAGCAATAACTTCTGGTAGTCCTGATATATCTTCATAAAATTGTGTAAGTGACAAAATGTTACAATCTACATATTTTAGAGCAAAAAAGGAATGAGGCTTTGTAATGACTTTTCATAAGTTATTAATCTTTTGGGGAATGAAGCAGTGAAATAGTCAATATAGGTAACAAATATTGACCTTTGGGTCTATCAAATGGATCATAATTTCTGTTTTCTCCACACATGAGGTTTGACTCCAGTTTGACTTCATTATAAATATTTTTGAATTCAATTTCTGCATCTTCTCGAGCCTTTCAAAATTTTAATAATGTCGCGAATTTGCATAACAGCATCAACGAGATTTCTTTTGTTTTTAAGGTTTTGGAGAGATTATAAGTTAGTGAGAGCAATTTACTTAAGAACAATTTCCTAAACGGTAAATATAGAGGTTTAGTTCTGCAGTCATAAAAACTAGTACGAACAACATTTTTGTATAATTTTTTTTGTAGATGATTTAGAAGTAATGTCATTCCTGCCAGAAGGAAAAAAATGGTGAATGTACAAAAAAAATATAATGATCTAGAAGTACCTTATCTTTGGACCCCTCTAATTAATTTTGTGCTATGTCTTAGAAAGTAACTCTCTGGCAAGATGTAGCCTAATCAATTTAGATTATAAATCTGAAAAAAAATGAAAATCTAACGAGGGAAACTTGAGTTATGACTGCAGAACTAATGCTCGATTTCATGATTTTTCACAATTTTTCCTCCTAAACTCGCGCACCCTCTAGGGATTCGCATTGATTATCAGTTATTTGGTCATAATTTGCAAAGAAGCTCCAGGAAAGTGGGACGGATTTTCTATTCCTTGTTATTAACTCCAACGGAAAATTTATCGCGGGTGTCTAGGATGATGCTCTTAATGGTTTCAATGGTTCCAAGTTCCACTAGAAAAAAATTCGGCTCAATAAATTTTTTGAATAATATTATATGGAAGTTTTTTATTAAGGGCTAGGTTTTAGCCTACAAGTCTATCCCCTGGCTACGCCACTAGATGAAGCATTTTCATAGAATGCAATTTCATCGATACGACCGTGTCATCGACATGGCCAATTTTGTCGACACAACCATTTCATCGACAAACCTCTTCTTCGAAAAGGACGTTTCATCGACACTACTCATTCATTGACACAGACGTTTCATCAACATTACCATTTCATAGATAAATCTTTTCTTCGGCAAGTATTTGATCGACACTGGCCTTTCATCGACAATACCTTTTCATTGACAACCATTTCGTCGACACTACCATTTCATCGACAAACTTCTTCTTCGAAAAGGACGTTTCATCGATACTACTAATTCATCGATACAGCGTTTCATCAACATTATAATAGTATATAAAATTACATCAGAACCTTTTTACACGTTTATTTTATTGTTGTATAATATGCTTTATTCTTTTAGTATATTTGGGAAAATGTGAAAACTACGAATGATGAAGTCATATTTTTCTTAGTAATTAAAAGAAAACATATTCGTCATTTGCCGTTTTCAAATTTTCTCTAACATTCTAAAATATTTTAAATGTCTGTGTCGAAAACAAACTTTGGCGATGAAACGTGTCTTTATGGATGAAGCAGTCTTGTCGAAGGGTGTTAATGTCGATGTTTGGTAGTGTCGATGAAAAGGTTGTTGATGAAAAGGTAATATCATTGAAACGTCTGTGTCGATCAACGGTCTTGTTGATATAAAGGTCATGTTGATGAAACCGTTGTCGATGAAGAAGCTTTGTTACATCGATGAGAAAAAAAATACCAGTAAAGTGAACCTGAAGAAATGTATTTCGTAAAAATAAACATTATTAAATTCTAAATACTATAAATCGTATAAAGATTATCAATTGAAGCGTTTTAAGACATTTAAAATTAGAGAAATGTAATCTTCTGTTCAACTACTAACACCACAACGTTCTTCGATCAAATACCGACAGCAGGAAGTCACAAAATTTAATGAAACTCTAGGTAAATTTGCTAAACACCACCCTTATTGAACCAGTCGAACCTGCAAGGAAAGTCTCTTATTTATTTCATGTAAATCAAAAGGACAGACTGATAAAAGCCGTAGGCGACATCGTGTCGACTGTTTCAAGAATACGGTTGCAGGCGGGTAATTTTTGAATTTCTCTACAAGAAATCGTATACTACATGACAAATAACAAGGATGATAGACTCTTAGGCTTGCATTTGAATGACAAGGATAGAGGATAGAATGATCAAAGTCGTATATATCGTCCCAGCAAACACTGTACGTTTCTGAAACGTTTCAATTTTGTTTCATTTGGCTTCCTGTGTATCCTCTATGTTTCTGATATGTAAGCATGCTAACGTAAGTATGCTTACGTAAAAAAGCCGGACATTTTCACGTTTCGGAAAAGTAACCGCGATGCTTCTGTTTCATGGTGTATAGAAACGTTTAGGAAACATAACAGAAACGTAACATTGTCTGTTGGTACAACATCGTGTTCAATGGTTCAAGAATATGCACCTAGGCCAACATTTTTAAAATCGAAACCCATAGTTTATCGAAGATTTTGGTGTTTTGGATATCGTAATACTAAATATCATGATGATGATAACATGCTCCAGTAAAATCTGCCTTAAAAACAGGCATGGGCTTACTTTTTACTTTGATTTTTATCCACTTAATAAATTACCACATTTACATGCAATATTGAAATCGGATTGAAAAGGCTGTTCTTACATTTGATTGGAAGATTTATTCGGCAAACCAAAATCATACATTGCGTTTTTAAAGCTGCATGTAAACGTGGTAGGCAATTAAATTGCTCTTAAAAATATTTCAATAACTTTATTACCATTGATTCAAAAAGTTTCTAATAGTTTTCTGAAAAAACCTGTTTTTTATATCGTTTTTAAAATTAAACAAACAATTTTCTTATCTAGATTTTTCAGATGCCTCAGTAATTCAAAAGAATTCAGCACCGATAGTAATAAATTTGCAGATTAGTTTTTAATTTTAAAATTAATTACATCTAATTTATGTCATCAAAAATCCTATTAGGTAATTGAATATTAATTATTCATAGTCCATTTCCTTTACGAGGGTGAATTTTTTCATCAAGAATTGGATTGTATTCTAATGATTATTATTATGATTTTTAATTTTCTTTAATGTATATTTTAGAGATTTTAAAATTTTAATAAACATTAATAGGTAATATTATCTTCGCTAATACACAAGATTTTTTATTTTCCATTATAAAAATCTTCGTCTGAAAGGTAACTTTTTATCTCGCTTTTTATCCTTAAAAAACAAATTTCTATTAAAGTCCTAATATTTTTAAGTACTGGGGACATATTCTTGAACTACTCGACACGATGCCGTATACGAGTTTCATCAAAGTCTTTTTTTTGAACCACTCGAGATGATTTCATCATTCTATCCTCTATCCTTGTCATGCAAAAATTTGAATCTGTCCTTGTGATGTCGTATACGACTTCGTGCGAGTGATTTTAGAATAAGTAAGTACTTGATTAAAGCAATTTTGATAAACACAATAACTTAACGAAAACTACATCTGAAAAACAAATCATTTTTGTTAGATACCTAAAGTGACGTTTGGAAATTGGAAATGTAGAGTTTATTCCAAATAAAAGTAGCATACAAACGACTAGATTACCACATTTTGCTTTATCAATGTTTTTTCAAAATAGTGTAAAACCGCAATGTTTGTTGCTCAACTAAAACTATTTGGTTTGCCCCACAAAAACAAAATTACTGCAAGACTTTTAATACAACAAAAAAAAAAAGAACTAATAAAAAAAAACTTATTTTAATCAGAAATGTATCAACCGGATTTCAAAATCAATTTATAAGATTTAGCTCTTAGATTTAAATATAGGTTTTAATTATGGCAACCACGAGATGTGAGGGCAACTAGATAACCTATTTCTGACGTCATCCGTCATCCCATTAGTCCCGCATTCGGCCGCAAGAGATCAAATTGCAAAACTTCCACTTAAAAAAATACATTAAATTTTTGAATGCATTTTTTTATTTTTAGTTTTTTTTTACAGTGGTTTAAAATTTTATTGGAATATCTGTGGCACTGGAGGGTTTAAATAAAAAATAACGTCCCTTTGAAGTATCACACCCCATCTATAAATGAGTATCCTAATAAAAATTCTGATGTGGAAAGAAATCTACATCATAGATGATAGATTTAAATAAACAAATAACAATAATAATTTAGTTCTTTAAATAGTTGAGTAAAAAAAATACAATTCCTTTGATCGTTTTTTTCTTAATTTTAATAGAAGCATGATTTTTATTTTATGAGTACCAAATTAATATACAACATTTTATGATCACAAATACTACAGGAGATAAATTATTTATCCATGAATAATGAATAACATTAATCGTAAAAATGGGACTAAAAATGCAGGAGGAATTTTGCATTTAGCAATAGTTTGTCTTTCTTTTAAATTTCAAATTTCAAGTATTTTTTAATATACTTTACACCCATTTTATGATTGTTATTTGATTTAAATGAAGAGTATAGCCCAAATTTGATAAAATTACAAAAACCTCATTTAATGTAAATAGGGTTGCATAAGTTCATGCTACAAAAATGATCACGGTTGTTTATTGTATGCAACCAAATAAACACGCAACTTTAATATTTTGATAGATAAAAAGTGGATACATGTTTTAAATTGATTCTATTCTTGACATGAAAAAATAAGAGTCCATCTCTGAGTCTACCTTGTATATCAAATAAAACTTCGTCAAAAATAGACACCCTGGAAATTTTTTGGAGGATACCGTAAGGAAACCCGAGGAACACCAATTTTTCAGACCTATACGGTACATATAAATTAATTTCTTTCTAGATTTTGTGTCATAATGGATGTCATTTTCAGGTGAATAAATTGTAAGTCGTAAAAGTGTACCGGTAATAGTAAACGCAATGTCTTGTATTTCGACTGGGAGCTTGGCGCCTCCTGTAATCCAGCTACTTGGAGGTCAGGTTTAGAGGATGGTTTGAGGTCGGGAGTCCTGGTGATCAGTTTACTCACGTTGACTAGGTGTCCGCACTAAGCTTGGCGTCGATATGGGCGTCCTGGGGGAGTCCGGGACGGCCAGGTTGGCTAAGGAGAGGCGCACCGGGCCAGAGGGGAAACCCAGCAGCCAAAAGTCTCCGCGTAGGGCAGTAGTGGGATCGCGCCTGGGAGTGGGAGCTTTTCAACAGCCTGGCTGATATAATCAGACCTAAACCTTTTTTATTCTTCCTATAACAAAACTAAACGAAAAAAACAAAAAAAATTCATTTCCATACAATAATTTCCAAAATAAATTTTCAAATTTTAATTTTGCTCAGGTAGAAAACTGTAAGGTATTGTATGGTACACAGGTGGAACCATAGGTTGCACTACCTCTCAAGAAAACAAAAATTTTTGCACAAATTCGTTAAATTATAATCTTATTTCTTATTCATAATTATTTTAAAATTTGAATTATTTTTAGATTTGATTTTTTGTTAAATATGCGATAGGTTGCCTACTCCTAACTACTATTTCATCTACTCGTTAATAGAGGGAGCTCGTTTTAGTGTATTTTATTATGTCCGCAAGAGAGGACGCCTCTAGAATATTTCATTAATTTCAAAAATCATTCATTAATAGGTGTAATTATTGAACGATTTTTATATATTAATAATGCTCATTAATAAAACAAAACCATATACAGCCGGTTTAATTATGTAACTACTATTTTATCTATTCGCTACTAGAGGGAGCTTCTCTAGTGTACTTCATTATGCTATTAAAAGATGGCGCCGTAACATCATTCATTAAGTGGTATCATTAATGTATGATTTTGTATAAATTAACAAATCCCATCCAGAAACAAAAAAATATATACCTACAACTGGTTTCATTAAATATGCAATAATTGAAAGAAATACTATTGATTTCTGATTTCTCAGAAAAATGACCAAGTTGTCATTGACAAAAAAGAAGCCTATTTTTATTTCGAATATACTTGACTATTCAACTCACAAGTGATTATTTTTGCGACAAGTAAAACGTCAAAAATATCAGCGATTATTTTATGACGTTTATGTCAAATTTCAAAAAGTTTGAAGTAAAAAAGAGGAGCCTTTGGACTTTTATTATGCGGATAACTTTAGAATAATTAAAAATTATAATATAAATATAATTTCTCTCATTTCTTAATAAGAGCTCGAGCTCTTTCCGTAAGTTTTCTTACTCTGAAAAAAAAAATTTATTGTCAAAAATTGTCATATTGACAACTGGTTTTTTTGCTGCAGCTAATTTTACCTCATTTCTTCGAGTTTTGGAATATTTATTTACTGATTTTTTTTATGGTTCAATTGGCCACCCGTTACGATTCTTTTGACTGGATTGTTGCGTCATTCCGTTAAACAGGTATTGTGTAAATAATTATATTATTTTACATGCCATGACTGGTACAGATTTACACCCTGGCGATCAATTTTGTGAAATTTTCAGTTGCTCAAATGATGTTTTTAGTTCATGTAGCAAATGTGGTATACTATTATGTTACAACCATTTTATTGATGATAAAGCATGTTCTAATCACAAAAATAATTCTTCGATTGATAATAAAAACAAATATAAAACGGCTTGTAATATTTGTGGAAAATTTTTTCAAAAAGTAAATTTACACATTACCAAAGCACATCCACTCCATAATAAAATTTTAAATAATTCAAATCCTAATCAAGACTTACAAAATATTCAAGATAGATTGGCTTACTTAAAACGTAACTTGAAGGTGATTAAAAGAATTCCTAAAAGAGCTAGACTCCTTTCGGCTGCTTCCTTGTCCAATATTATAGACCATTGTGTAAACAATAATTCTTTGGATTCTTGGATTGATCTGTTGTTATTTGCTTATAATTCTTTTAATATTCCTACCAAAAAAGCTGACAATAATGGTTCATGTTAATGAAGTTATTCAATTATTATTAGAAATTTAAATAAAGAAAGACCTATGGATTTTGCCAATATTCCTGTTAATAAGAAAAAAAGATATTTAGAGGAAGACCAAGTTATTAATCGAATAATGGGTAAAGTTTTTGATGGTGATTTATCAGGAGCTGTTAAATTAATATCTTCAAATGATTACTTTGCTGGCTTTGATAAAAATATTTATGAATCCCTTCTTAATAAACATCCTAAGTCTATTGAAAGCATTAATATTATGTATAGTAATAGCAAGATTACTCCAATACAAGTTACTACAAGTGAAGTTTTTTTAGCCATAAAATCTTTTAATATGGGCTCATCTGGCGGATTAGATTCTCTCAGACCTTCACACATACAAGACATGCTCAGTTTTAATTCTGGTTCTTCAGGGGAAAAGCTTTTAAAATCAATTACAAATCTTTGTAATTTAATGCTTTCTGGAAAAGTAATTTCTGATATATGCCCGATATTATATGGTGCTTCGTTGTGTGCTTTGATGAAAAAAGATGGAAGTGTAAGACCTATTGCTGTTGGAACTTTTTTTCGTCGCTTGGTAGCTAAGCTATGCTGTTCCAAAATTAATAAAAATCTTGGTAATGTTTTACGTCCTATTCAATTTGGTTTTGGTACTAAAGGAGGTTGTGAAGTTATTATTCATTCAGCTCGAAGATACCTTACCCAACATCCTGACCCATCAAATAAAGTTTTTCTGAAATTAGATTTTAAAAATGCTTTCAACATGTTAAACAGAAATACTTTTCTTAATCTGGTTTTTGATACCCTTCCAGAGATATCACCTTTTGTTTTTCAATGTTATAAAGAATCTTCTTTTCTTATGTTTGGTGAAGATTGCATCTTATCAGAAAGAGGCGTTCAACAAGGAGATCCTTTAGGACCAGCTTTATTTTGCTTAGGAATTGAGAAATTGACAAAATTAATTAATACTGAATTTAACACTTGGTATCTTGATGATGGTTCCATTGGAGATAACTCTGAGTTAGTTCTTGAAAACTTGAGAAAAATAATTCGAACATCAAACGAAATAGGCCTTGAATTGAATTTCGGAAAATGTGAACTTTTTTTCTTAGATGGTATAGATGAAGATATTTTTCAGAATTTTAACTCTATTGCTCCAGGTATTAAAATTACAAAACATTCTGAATGGTGTTTACTTGGAACACCTCTAACTGATACCGCACTTTCTAAATCTATCGAAGAAAAATCAGATTGTTTGAAACTTATGTGTTCTCGTCTATTGAATCTTCCATTACATGTTTCCTTTTTTCTACTAAAAAACTGTCTTGCAATTCCTAAAGTAAATTACCTTCTTAGATGTAGCCCATCTTGGCATGATCTTTCTAGTATTAATACTTTTGATAATATTATAAAATGTGGATTAGAAAGAATCACTAACAATTATTTAACAGAAGAAATGTGGATTCAAGCAACGTTGCCTGTACGTTATGGAGGTCTTGGAATTCGCCTTGCTTCATCTTTAACTTTACCTGCTTATCTTTCTTCTTGTTATGCAACTTTGAAGAAAATTGATGACACTTTGCCTCCAGTTTTTAAAGATGTTCCTGATATTAATTTAGTTGAAGGTGAACATCTTTGGTATTCAAAAACCAAAAAATATCTTGATGCTTCTGAAAAGCGTATCCAAAGATCGTGGGATATTCCTCTTTTGGATATTACATTTAATGAATTTAAGTGTTCGTCTGATGATTCATTTAAAAAAGCACGTTTAAATGCTTTGTCTTCTAAAGAATCAGGTGCCTGGCTACATGCTTTACCAGTTTCATCTTTGGGTACCCTTCTTGATATCGATTCATTTAGAATTGCTATAGGTCTCCGTCTTGGTTCTTCATTATGTATTGAACATACTTGTTCATGTGGCTCGACTGTACATGAAAATGGTTTACATGGATTAAGTTGTAAATTTAGCGCTGGGAGATTATCTCGTCACAGTGAAGTTATTGAATTAATTAAAAGAGCATTGTCTTCTGCCGATGTACCATCTATTTTAGAACCGTTAGGAACCAGTAGGGATGATGGTAAGAGACCTGATGGAATGACCTTGATTCCTTGGTGTTTCGGCAAGTCAGCTGTTTGGGACTTTACTTGTGTAGACACTATGGCCACGTCGCATTTAAAATCTTCTTCTATTTCTTCTGGTGCTGCTGCTTTGATCGGGGAAAAAACAAAAATATCAAAATATAGAAACCTTGAGAAAAATTTTCTGTTTTACCCAGTCAGTATAGAAACATTTGGAGTTTGGGGTTCTACTGGTTTAAAATTCATTAAAGACATTGGCAAAAGAATAGAAAATTTGACTAAAGATCCTAGGTTGTTTTCATTTCTTGTTCAACGAATAAGCATTGCTATTCAAAGGGGAAATGCTGCCGCTGTTTTAGGTACTCTTCCTAAGAACAAGTCTTTAGAAGAAATTTATATGATACCTCAATCGTTTAAGAAACATTCATATTTTGATTCTTCCATAGTTCCTTCAATAGACAATTCAAAGGGAACTTTGGAAGTTGAAAGTTTGAATGATTTTTTAATTTTAACTCCGAATAATCAATTAGAAGTTAGCAGTTCTGAATTGATTATCTCGGCCGATAGTGAGAACATAAATACGATACCTCGACGTGCAGTTAAAAAAAGATATATTGTGCTTAATGGAACTGGTTCTACTTCAAAAAGGAACTATGATGAAGATGAAGAAGAGGGTTGTGATGATAAAGTTGAGAAGAATGATGTTTTAGAAGACCAATATGTTAATTTGGAAGCTCTTGAGGAAAAAAGAACATTTAGATCTACCAGACAAAAACTTAATGATAGTGAGTCTGATAAACATGTAACTGTTAGTAGCAGAGGCAGAGTTTGAAGTTGACTGTCAAATTTTGCACAAAAAAGTGGAAAATATTCGTTAAATAGTGCTTTAAAAATGCACTCTTATTCAAATTATAAGTCGAATATTTTTCATACATTACCACTCATGTCATTTGGGGTTAAAAATTAAAGCTTAACCCCAAATGACATTCGTGGCAATGACACGAAAAATATACCACTCGTGATATTACATATGATCTTTTCTGAAATACAATTGACTATTCTGAAATCCATTTGATTTTTTCTGAAATACAATTGAAAAAGGCGTAGTTGTCAGAGTCAAAAAAATATTCAAATGGGTGTGTGTTCACACTTATACACCCCCTTTGCCCACGCCACTGTTTATATTATCCTCTTTGGTAAAGAAATGGAAGACCAAAAGAAGGGTACTGCTATAAATTCTGTTGTCGTTTGTCGAAATTTTAACACTTTTAGTTTTGGCTATTTTTTGTAAAAATGTATATTATTAAATTTCTTAAAAACGTTACGTATTATTTTTTTTATTCTTCAGTTGTTGATAGTTCATACTATTATCAAAAGTCACAAGTCAAAATATGTGATTACATTTAGTGTGACAGAAAAAAGTTTAAATCTTGTAGACGAGTGTTATTATTTAACATAAAGCCTTCTTAAAAACAGCCATATTCTCCTTAAATATTATTTATTCAGTTACTGTTACTTCGACTATGGTCATTGGAATTAATTCTTCCCAATCCCTACTTAATTACCATTCAAAGAAACAGATTTTTTCAATAATATACCTGGAAAACATTCCAGTCCGAAAATATTTTTTTAAGGCTTCATTGTTCTCAACAAATTTCAGTGCTGGATTAAGGACCCTAATTATCCCTGTAAAGAGTAGATATAAAGGATAATTTACTCATCAGAGGAAACTTTACGTAGCCAAATTGTTAGAACCGAAATCTTAACAATGAAAAATGTTAAAACTGGAGAGTCATTCGAATCGAAAAATTTTAGAACCGAAATGTGTTCGTATCGAAATTTTTAGGAACATAAAATTTTCGAACCGAAAATCATTCAAACGAAATATGCGACAAAACAAAATCTGAACGAAGATTGATAAAATTTACCGATTTATAAAGTTTTTTTTAAAGAACCATTACTATCCCTGTACAAATGCCAAATATCATTTTTTATCCTAATAAAAGGGGTAGTCTTCGTGGAAAACGAAAATAAAAAGGCTCGTTATTTTTGGAATTTTTAAGATTTACCATTTTTATGTTTTAATTTTAATTTTTTCAAGCTGTTTAGGAGTTTTTAAATAAATCAGAAATTGTATCTCTTGTTTCTAAAATACTTATCTCAAAAATCGGTGTTTTTGTGAGACCACTGAAGCGATTGAAGGATTTCAAAAAAATCAATTTTATGCTTGTTTCTAATGTACTAAAAATACTTTATAGTCTTCTTTTGATTATTATCTAACACTTAAGAAAATTAAAATTCTTTTGTAATAGAACAAAATATTTTAAGCTTCTCACAGTTGTTTTTTTTTGAAGGATTTAGAAAACAACAATATTTTCAAAATGCAATCAACTTTTAATTCTTTGGGTTCAATTGTTTTTAATAGTTTAGGTACAAAACCTAAAATTGTGACAACACTCTACTCAAGCAAATGCTAATTCAGTTAAAATGTAATTCCTAATTTTTTTG
Organism: Stenus bimaculatus; assembly: GCA_963971135.1. Taxonomy (NCBI): domain Eukaryota; kingdom Metazoa; phylum Arthropoda; class Insecta; order Coleoptera; family Staphylinidae; genus Stenus; species Stenus bimaculatus. Next base: position 14,529,558 of record OZ020181.1, read on the forward strand.
TCATATATACGAATTAGTTTTCGCTAGTGCCGAATTTTTTGGATGTTCGAACTTTAAAACATGAAAGCTAGAATTGTTCGAACCCATTCAATATACTTCAACATAAAAATGAACTTGATTAAGTTCAAACCAAAAAAACCTCGAAATCGATGAACTTGAGAAAATTTAAACTCGATGAAATTCGAAAGTGCACGAAGTTGTAACTTGAGGTTTGGGAATTAAATGATCATTTTTAGGTTTGGTTTATTATTGCTATAAAAATTATTTTAAAACGATTCTTTTTGAGTTTGAAAAAATAGACTTTAATCTTCAAAACTGCGCAAAATTAACATGAACTTGAACTTCTTTCGAACTCGAAATTTTTTCATAGTTTTGCTTAATTTTTTAACAATTTGAACCATTTTGAAGTTTGAACCTTTGGATAAAAAGTCTGAATTAACTTACAATTATTTGTGGTTGGTATAGCACTAGTTGTCAGAATAAAAATAACATTCAAATGAGGGTATGTTCACACTTATACACCCCCTTTCCTCTCGCCACTGTGTATATTATAATCTCTTTGGTAAAGAAACACTAGAACAAAAGAAGCCACTGCTATAAATTCTACCAATTTTCGATCTAATAGTTTTCGTTCGGTCGAAGCTGTAATGTTTCATTTCTAAAAATTTTAGTTTTTCAGAAACTATACCAAAAACCTGTGTTTTAGTATTATTTTTCCAATTACTTTCTTCCCTCTGCCAAAAAGTCTGAAAGTTGAATGCTATTTTTTGACGTTAATGTCAAATTTTAATAAGTTTGAAGTTGGCTGTCAAATTTTGCACAAAAATGTTCGTTAAATAGTCCCTTAAATATGCACTCTTGTTCATATTATAAGTCGAATATTTTTCATACATTACCACTCATGTCATTGGGAATTAAAACTTAACCCCAAATGACATTCGTAGTAATGACAGTGAAAAATATTCGACTTAAATTTGACCACTCGTGATATTACATATGATTATTTAAAAAAAAAATTTAAAAAACATAATAAAATTACTCGATATGGCATATGGCACTAGTTTTCTAAATACAACATGAACACAGGCCGAAAGAAAAATGGTCGAATTGGACAAAAGGACTTTAATATACAGGGAGTCCCATTTTAATTAATCCAGCTGAAAATCTTGAAAGCGAAGCGATTTCCTTAAAAATGTAGCGACTCGAAGGGGGACATTTAATAGTGCCATGGGTTTTTAATTGTTATGGAGTTTTATGGGGGTTTTATGGGAAAACATTTTTTTTCAAATGGGAACCCCCATTTTTTATTGTAGATTCGTAATCTATGGAAAATAATAAAAAAAGTTTTGATTGAAACTTTTTTTTCTAAAATTTCAATTTTTTGCTATATTCACCAAAATGAACACAAATTTTGGGATTTTCGATACAGTTTTACTAAAAAACTAAAGGTCTATAAGAAAACTCGCAGGATTCAAAAAGTGCTTAAATTAAGGCAAGGATTAATAAAAATATTATTTTACTTTATTAAAAAAAATAAATTTAAAAAAAGTTTATTTTATTTTTATTATTTTTTAAGAAAAATATTATTTTTTTTTACATATAAAATTTAAAATAAAGTCAAAGGTAATTAATTAATACACTTAAAGATATTTGGATCTGTTCTTAAATTACGAGAGCTGGTCTAAATAAGATGTTCGAATATTCCACCATTTTGTTCAATACACATGTTTACTCGTGTGCGAAAAGCCAATGATACATTTCTCAACATTTCAGGAGTGATACTTCGAAAAGCGTCCGTAATTCGTATCATAATATCCTCTCTACTTGTAGTTGGTCGTTCATAAACCTTATCTTTTATGTAACCCCATAAAAAATAATCCATTTTTGTAAGATCCGGAGATCTTGCTGGCCATTCGTGTACTTCACTACCAATTCCAATCCACATATTAGGGAATTGGTTATGTAAAAATGTTTTAACAATTCTGGCAGTGTGGGATCTAGCTCCGTCCGGTTGAAACCACATTTGCTGTCTTAAATCTAGAGGTACATCTTCTAAAAGAGTAGGCATTTCGTTTTGAATTATATTCAAATAAACATGTTGGTTAAGATTTTCTTCATAAAAAAATGGTCCCACAAGATACTCATCCACTATTCCAGCCCAAACGTTTATAGACCAACGCCACTGTAATCTACGATCTCTTTGCCAATGTGGATTATTTTCAGAATAATAATGAGCATTATGAAGATTTACTCCACCCAAGTTGTCAAATTTTGCTTCATCAGTAAAAAGTACGCGATTAAAAAAAAGGGGATCTCTTCTAACTTGATTCGTAGCCCATATGTAAAAATTAAGTCGGTGGATGTAGTCATCTTCTTTAATTTGTTGGGTCAAATGAACATGATATGGGTGTGATTTATGGTGTTTTAAAATTCTGTTGGCAGAAGATTTAGGAAGTCCATGAAGACGCTGAATTTTTCTTGTAGATGTATGTGGATCTTCATTTACGGAAGCTAATGGTATCAATGAGGGGAGCATCTTAGGACCAGTTTTACTACGTTTTCTTCTAAGAGAACCGTTTTCCGCTCTTTTCTCGAGCCTCCTAATATTTGTATGATTTGGATGACGCAATTGTGGAAACCTCTCAGCATAAAGACGTGCTGCGTGTCGATAGTTATCATGGCATTCGCCCAAAACTTTTATAATATTCACGATTTGTCTAGGTGAATAATCAGCCATTTTATGAGAGACTGATTTTAAATAATCACAGTGGCTTCAATAACAATGAGCTTCTACAAAAAACTAATCTGTCACAATATAACAATTATGTGCGAAACACAAAGTAGTCTGAAAATGAAATTCCTTTATTTTTAGAAGCCTTCTTCCTTAATTGAAAAATATTATTTAACATATTAAATTGCAAACAAAATTGAAAAACCGTTTTGACACCTATTGTTTCCAACCTTTGACTTTATTTTAAATTTTATAAGTAAAAAAAAATAATATTTTTCTTAAAAATTAATAAAAATAAAATAAACTTTTTTTTTTTATTTTTTTTTAATAAAATAAAATAATATTTTTTATTAATCCTTGCCTTAATTTAAGCACTTTTTGTCTCCTACGATTTTTGTTATAAAGCTTTAGTTTTCTAGTAAAACTGTATCGAAAATCCCAAAATTTGTGTTCATTTTGGTGAATATAGCGAAAAATTGAAATTTTAGAAAAAAAAGTTTCAATCAAAACTTTCTTATTATTTTCCATAGATTACGAATCTACAATAAAAAATGGGGGTTCCCATTTGAAAAAAAAAATGTTTTCCCATAAAACCCCCATAAAATCCCATAAAAATTAAAAACCCATGGCTCAATTATATGTCCCCCTCGAGTCGCTACAATTTTTGTCTGAAACATTTTTAAGGAAATCGTTTCGTTTTCAAGATATTCAGCTGGATTAATTAAAATGGGACACCCTGTATATTAAAGTCCTTTTGTCCAATTCGACCATTTTTCTTTCGGCCTGTGTCCATGTTGTATTTAGAAAACTATTGCCATATGCCATATCGAGTAATTTTATTATGTTTTTTTAATTTTTTTTTTAATAATCAATAGTAATACCATGAGTAGGTTGTCTCTTACGATTTTTGTTATAAAGCTTTAGTTTTCTAGTAAAACTGTATCGAAAATCCCAAAATTTGTGTTCATTTTGGTGAATATAGCGAAAAATTGAAATTTTAGAAAAAAAAGTTTCATTCAAAACTTTCTTATTATTTTCCATAGATCTACAATAAAATATGGAGGTTCCCATTTGATAAAAAATGTTTTTCCATAAAACCCCATAACAATTAAAAACCGATGGCACTATTAAATGTCCCCCTCGAGCCGCTACAATTTTTGTCTGAAACATTTTTGAGGAAATCGCTTCGTTTTCAAGATATTCAGCTGGATTAATTAAAATGAGACACCCTGTACTTAAGGCCAACTTAGACAAAAGGTCTATTGATAAAATGCCGATACAAATAAAAAGAGTTTTTCTTCAAACGTCAGTAAAACATGTCATTATATGCTTCAATACAGAAGGTTAAATATGTATTTTAATGCCTAGGCTGTTAAAGTACTTTTTCTGCCGCTTTTTCTGTGTACATTTATCGGTAAAATACTAAGTGAAGAAAAAGAGCTACGGTTTCAAAATGTTCCCTGGTTTGTTGAGAATATGAACGTTTCAGAAAATTAAAAAAAAAACACAACCGTAATGGGTCTTACATCTAGGAGAAATTAAAAAAAAAAACGAAAAAATTATTTTTTTCTCTTTTTGACTTTTTTCAGTATTTTAACAATTGTTTTTGTATTAACTTCACAAAACTCCTCCTCAAGATTAATTTTTAAAATCAATGATCTTCAATCCTAATTCCTTAATTAATTTTTGATGTTTCGGTTTAAATAAACTTTTTGTGAATATATTAGCAACCATATTTCTTCTGTTGATATGTATTCTGTTTCTGTTTTTATTTTACCTTTTTTGTATTCGTCTCTTTTAAAATGGTATCTAATATCAATGTGCTTGCTTTTTCCATAATATACAGGATTTTTAGCAAGTTGAACTGCTGGTTGATTATCACAATATAACTTTATATTTTATACCATTATTATTTTCCTTCACAAATTCTTTAAAATACAATGCTTCTTTTGTTGCTTCAAATAAACCCATGTATTCAGCTTCACAACTTGATAACGCTACACTCTTTTGTTTTCTAGTTTCCCAACTTACAACACCACCAGCTAATTTGAAAACAAATCCTGTATGTGATTTTCTATCATTTAAACATGATCCCCAATCAGCATCAACAAAACCATAAATATCTTCACTGTTTGATTTATACTTTAAACCAATATTAATTGTACCTTTTAAATATTTCAATATTCTTTTTGCCGGTCTTGTAGCAACTGATAAATACATTAAAGATCCAATAAGATTCTGATATGGGTATTTTCCATGTCATCTTTTGATTTAGTTTGTGGAAGGATTAACTTTTGGTTTGCCTCCATCGGAGTACTCACAGTTTTGCAATTTTCCATACCATAATCTTTTAAAATATTTTTAATATATTGGGATTCATTCAAAATTATTATATCTTCAGATTGTTTAAAATTAATTCCTAAACAATATTTTATTCTCCCTAAATCTTTTATATCAAAACATTTTTTTAATTCCTGTTTTATATAATTTATTTCTTCTATGTTACTAGAAGCAATAATTAATAATAATAATAATATTTATTAACGGGAAAAACCCTTTGAAATACATAATACAACAAAAAAATACAATAGTAAAGAAATATAGATAAAATATAGATAAAATATAAAATACACTTATATAACAATACTTAAACATATAAGAGTGTATAAATGAAACAAATAAACAAAATAATATACTTAAAGTTATACAACACTTACTCTTATTTCGCGTAATTGACTTTTAAAAAAAACTTAAAGTGACATAATGATGTTTTTTAATGTCCTTGATCGATAATGTTGTAGAAGGTAATGGGTTGAGGACCTCAACCCATTACCTTCTACAACATTAAAGTAACATCAAAAATCCTAAAATTGCTATTAGATTTAACTCTCGAAAAATTCGAGAGAGAAATTCGTTATACCCGTAATTGGTACTATGGTACCTTAGACGAAGTAAATGCGTATATCTAGTATTACAACCACATGGTTTGAACAAGAAATCAATTTTTTCTAATAACTCAGGACAGTCTATGAAACCATTAACTAATTTGTATATAAGCATCAAATCCGGATTCAACCGTCTACATTCTAAAGTCTGCAAATTTAAACAATCCAACATGAAACCGTGCTGATAACTTTCACTGGTAATTCTCATTTTATAACACATAATCTATGTAAATTTACGTTGAACACTTTCAATAGATTTGATCAGTCCCTTGTAGTGAGGAGAACATATAATAGCACCATATTCCAGTTTGGATCGTACAAAAGACATGAACAGGGTTTTTTTAAATGCATCGGCATTTAAGTCTGTACCGATTCTTGTAATGAAACCTAATAGTTTAAATGCGGAGATGACATTGTTTAAGATGTGTGACCTGAAGGTTAGACATGAATCGAAAAGGATACCTAGATCTTTAATTTCTTCAACTTTGGTTAAAATACAGGCTTTAATACTATAATAGCGAAAACGTAATGGATTGACATTTATCCAAGTTTAAGTACAGCCTATTCTGCTCGCTCCAGTTAACCAAATTGTCAATGCCATCTTGTACCATTCTTTGATCATCTGACGACTCGATTACTCGAAACATTTTCAAATCGTCAGCGAACAAGTAAACCTTACAATTACGAATGCAATTTTGAATATCGTTAATGAACAAGTTAAAAAGTACTGGTCCACAATGGGACCCTTGTGGTACACCTGATGACACCTTAACAATATCCGAAACAACACCGGATAAGTTTACGCGTTGAGTTCTATCAGTTAAAAAACTATTTAACCAGTTTTCATGGAGAATCCCATATTGCATAATTTGGAAATGAGAAGTTTATGATCAACTCTATCAAATGCCTTGGAGAAGTCACTGTAGATTGAATCAACCTCCAACTGTTTCTCCAAGGCATCGGACAAAAAGTTATTATATAGTAGAAGATTTGTTAAGGTTGAACGGCCGCTCATAAAACCGTGTTGCTGATCAATTATCAATGGTTTAGATATCCATAATAGTTGTGTTGAAATTAGTTTATCAAATAATTTAGGTATTACGGATGCTAAACTAACACCTCTGTAGTTCTTTATCTGTTGGCAATCTCCTGATTTAAAAATAGGAGTAATATAACTTGATTTCCATAATTTTGGAAATGTTTCATTATTTAAAGATCTAGAAAATAACAAAAATATGGGTCTTGATACTGCAAATATACATTTTTTAAGGAAGAAGGAAGGAATTCATGGACCACATGACATTGATTCTTTAGTAGATGATATACTGCCAAAAACCGATTCTAAACTTACGCTAAATGAATAATTTGAATTAACTACAGAAACGATTTCTGCATCGGTACTGTTCACTATACTATCGTTGGGTAGGTCAGAATAGACACTTTGAAAGAAGTCGCCAAATAATTTGACACTATTCTGAATATCACAGCTTGAAATATTATTGTAGTACATAATGTTAGGTATTCCTTTTTGATCTTTAGATTCTCTAATAAATTTCCAAAAAAGATCAGGATCCTTATTAATATTGTTCTCTACTGTAAATATATAGCTTCTGTAAAGTGATTTACTTAAATACTGACATTGTGTATGTAAGTCTTTGAAGATGCTATAATCAACATTATTAAGACTATTTTTGTAAGCTGCATGAGCTTCCTTTTTCTTATAGATCAAACTGATAAGTTCGGAGGAGTACCAAATAGGGAAGGTACTAGAACGAACATTTTTAACCGGAATGAAATTCTCTATGATGGAATAGACAATTTCATAAAACTGATCAACACATTTATTAATATTCGGCTGCTGTTCAAATATACTTTCCCAATTAATTTCGGCTAAATAATGATTAATGGAAACATAATCCGCATTTTCTAAATCTCTAATGATAGTATTATTTGTCAGGGATTTATATCGTGTAGCAGAGTTTACTATAATCGAGTAAGCTTCGTGATGTACAGAAGAATTACTCATTAATATATCGACCGCTTGACTAACGGAACACTCATCTTTAATATTTGAAAAAATTAAGTCTAAAAATGTACCCCTAGAATTACACAAATTATTGATTTGGAAAAAGTTCATAAATCCAAAACTGTCCGATAACACTTTAGATGGATAGCTGAGGTCTAGTGAAGCATCAAATACTCCGAAGTCATTATTCATCCATTTTGCCGCTGGAAGGTTGTAATCCCCACAAATCAACAGTTTTGATCCTGGGTATTTTTCACAGAGTTCTTCAACCGTTGTGCAATGATTTTCATATTTGGAAATATTCGACAGAGGTGGCAGATAAGCAGCACCAATAATAAGGTTCAACACATTAGAAAATGAAACCATGACAAATAGTTGTTCAACATCATGGTAGGTGATAGGTAACTCCTTAGCTTTTAAGTAGTTCTTAGATAGAATCATTACTCCGCCACCTTTAGTTTTTCCAGAGTTGATAGAATTACGGTCACATCTAAATATGTCAAAGTTTTTTAATTTGAACTCGCTGTTATAATATCATAATCAGATTAAAGAATTGAGTTAGAAAATTCATTAATTTTAGATTTCATGCCACCAAAGTTGTAGAAGTAAATTTTAAGATTTGTGCCTAATCGTTTTTGACTGATTCTTGGTTTTATTGTTGAATTTAAAAAATTTTGGTTCACCATTTGAATACTTAATTAATAAATCAGATTCACCATTTGCCTTTCTAGCGTTCAACTCATCTATTGTTTGATTAAAACAATCCCAAGGGATTTTCGTTAGGTCATGCTTAAATTTGATCTTACGCACATTCGATTCTTTATTTCTTCTCCGAATGGATAGAAGCTTCGTAGATATTTCCTTGTCGGGAAATATTGCTTTTAAAGGTCGAGTATTATTGCGCTCGGTTAACTTACCAATACGAAATAGCTTTAAAGGTTTAAATTCAACATTTCCTAATATATCTTTAATGTGAGATATTTCGGAAGCTATTTTATCATCAACTGTTCCAAAAGTAGACTCAGGAACGTTATAAATCATTAAATTTTTTGATCTTCTCTCACGTTCATCTAATTCCGAAATTATATTGTCTACATACAATGTTAATATTGTAAAATGTTTATCTCTATGTATGTAAACACAATTATCATTTTGAGATTGCTTCATACCTATTTCTTTTAATTTTCATCAATTTTAATATTCCATTGTCTTCCGGCTTGTTTTAGATTTAGACCATATATAGCCTTTTTTTAAATGCACACTTTTCGTCCTTTTTCAAATAATTTCGTTAACCATTCTTCAGCCGTAATTTTATCAGAAGAGAACTTCTAACATCATGGTCTTCTATTATAATTTGTAAAAATCTTGTAATTTATAAGGAGTACTCATATAAATATCTTCTTCAATGGCAACATTTAGATAAGGTGTTGTGACATCAAATTGATGAATATTTAATTTCATTTTAGCTTTTTTTCTTTCAATAGTTCCATCTGCATTATATTTATTTTTTTAAATATTGTATTTGCAGATTTTCATGTTCTTTGTAATATCAACTATTTCCCAGGTTTTGTTTTTAATTATCGAAATTAGTTCTGTTTTAATTGCTTCTGTCCATTCATCACTATGTTCTCCGCTTAATGCCTCTTTTTCTATCTCTGCTAAATTTACTTGCTCATCTTCATTATTAATTACATTTTTGGTTTTTTGAAATTCTTTTTATGGTCTTCCTTTTCTTTCAGTATAAATTTTCTTTCCTCTGCTTGTTTTTAAATTATCTTCATTTTTCTATTCAGTTTCATTTTCGTCAAATTCATGATAATAATTTTCATTAAATACTTATTCTATCCTCTACATTTTTTCTTGGTTCAGTCTCATTTTCAAAAATGTTTGTCTCGATCTCTTCATTTGTCACAATTTCATCGTTATTACTTCCATTTAGGGTAAGGTGACCAAGACGAAAAAACGGTGACGACGACGACGGGAGGTTATGTTTTTTAAAAAAATTTAAAAAAAATGCCCCATTTTCATGAAATTTCATTTAAACAAAAAACAGTTATTAAAAACAAAATTATCATCAAGAAACAAAACCAAATTTGACAAATAATACAAAAAATTGACAAAAAAATGTTCAAGACAAAAAGCGGGACTTTTTTAAAATTCGGCGGGACGCGGGACAAATGTTAAAAAATCGGGACTGTCCCGCCAAAATCTGGACATCTGGCCACCTTAATTTAGGGCCGCTTTTACAACTCTCGGATAAACCAGGTATAACACTATCCCCGGTATTAACGTGTCAATCCACTTTTACCATCTCTAGTTGAAGTGGGGTTAGGAATAACGAAGGGAATAAACCTTGGATAACTTATACGTTGCTTGGAGAAGTAAATAACAGCCGATTTTCAAATTTGTAAATAAAATAGTTTGCGTAATATAGCTCAGCTTGGGTATACAGGGTGTCCGGTGTCCCAAGATTCAGTTTACAAGCTATTATAACTTCGCTAGTTGAAGAGATAAAAAAATCAAATCAAAAAAGCTGTTAATCACATTGGGATTCAAATTACATTCTTAAAATATTATTGGCTTTGACCACTCTAAAGAAGTCATCAATTTTTTTTTCAAATGGCACCCCTACTTTTGTTAACCGAAATAGGATCTCAATTTTATTTTAAATACGACAACACATTACTCACTTAAAAAAAGTGGTATAAAATTTAGTTTATTTTTTATTTTATGATAAAGTACTAAAATAAATTATAATAAATGTAAAAAATTGGCTCCTACATATTGTACACAAGCTTTAAAATGTCAAAAAAGATTTTATTCATTTCCTTCGACAAAATAACTTTATTGACATTTGACGATTCAAATCCAAGAAAATATTCACAATACACATTCACATTCTGTGTAACAAAAATAGTAAAAAAACATAGTGTCGTATTCAGTATAAAGTTGAGATCCCATTTCTGTTTACAAAAGTAGGGGGTGCCATTTGAAAAAAAAGTTGATGATGGCTTCTTAAAAGTGGTCAAAGCCAATAATATTTTAAGGACGGAATTGGAATGCCAATTTGATGCCATTAAATACTTTTGTTGATTTGATTTTTTATCTCTTCAACTGACGGAGATGTGGCCTGTAAACTGAATCTTGGGACACCCTATATAGTTCAAGTAATGGTGGAATTAGGTAGTTGGTGACATACCATAACCCGTGTCCCAAAATAAAATGGAATTTCCCATTTACCCAGCTTCAAAATTTGCTAACTAATCGTGGATTTGTAAAATGGATTTCGCCTTACACCTGGTATAAACTACAGAATTATTTATCTAGGGAATAGTTATCTGACGTTTTTACCTGACGATTGTAAAAGCGGCCCTTAATATACAGGGTGTTTCGTAAGTAGTGTATAAATTTGAAACCCCATGTAGAAAATACTTTTTTAAGAAGAAAAGTTCATATGAACATGTCCAATATTCATTCTTAAAAAAGTTATAAGCATTTGAAGAAAAATAAATTAAATCAATTTATTACAAAAAAAATATAATTTAGCATGCTTTAAAAATTATATAATTAATATAAATACACCTCCTCTTGCTGTTATGCAGGCACGGCATCGACGTAACATCTCTTCGTTAAGATTGAAATTTGAAATTAAAATTATTTTGCACTTCAGCAACCGCATTGTTTACCCTCGCAAGTAATTGTGCTTGAGTATTTATCTCAATCGTGTACACATTTGTTTTGAGAGTGCCCCAAAGATAAAAATCTTACGGATTTAAGTCTGGAGATCGCGGTGGCCACGATATTGGTCCTCCAAAATCTATCCAATTTTATTGAAATTATCATTCAACCAATTAGTCACATTTCTTCCCCTATGAGGTGGCGCTCCATCATGTTGATACCAAACCTGATTTAAGGCATTTAAGGCTACGTTGTCAACAATATCTTATACATTGGTATTTAATAGAATCAAATAATCATTCGATGTCAGTCTATTAGGCAGTACTTGCATTGATATTAATTGATTATTAAAAATCCCTGCCCAGACATTTATTGAGAATCTTTGCTGAAATCCTCTTCTTTTTATTAACTTAGGATTTTCCAATAACCACACATGTTCATTGTGGTAATTTGGTGTAGTTCCTCTGCCAAATTGACTTTCATCCGTCCAAATAATTTTTGAGCAAAAGTTTGGATCTCCTGCCATTTTTTCCAACAACCATTGACAAAAGTTTAAACGTCTGATCTCATCTCCTGGCTGAAGGGCTTGGATGCATTACTTCCCTCTTTAGCGTCTTCCAAATAAATGATTGAGAAACACTGCGTATACTTGTACGAGGATTTTCAATAAAGGCGTCTATCACTGCTTCTTCTTCAAATGTATGTTTTTCAGGGGCACCAATTTTTGGTGCACAATGTATGTTTCCGGTGTCCCTTATACCCAGATTCTGGTCAAATCATTTAAGTTTAAAGGCCTTTAAATTTAAATTTGTTATATGGGTTGTAATGAACAATTTCCATGGTTACAATATTTGTGTCTAATTAAAGGCCTTTAATTTTGACCAGAATCTGCCTATTAATCTTTGAAAAGTCCTGGAGAAAACATGGTAAGAAGGGTGACGTCTATTGGGAAACCTGCTTTGATATTCTCTACTTGCTTGCAAACTATTACCATTACAAAATCCATAAATAAAAATTATATCGGCATATTCAGAATTACTAAACATTTTGTAGTTTTTGTTATTTGTTTCAAACTTAAATACGATAAATGTTTATCCCCCAGTATTATCAACAGACATTTAATTTTAAATGAGGTTTAATTTGACATATATAGTATATTTATGAAGTTTGAATATAGTTTAAATGACATTTAGCTGCAAAATAGACTATATATGTCAAATTAAAACTCATTTAAAATTAAATGTCTGTTGATAATACTGGGGGTAAATCTTTATTATTTAAATGCCAAAATTAAAAAAAGACGATTTTCAAAGCATGCTAAATTATATTTTTTTAGTAATAAATTGATTTAATTTATTTTTCTTCAAATGCTTATAACTTTTTTATGAATCAATATTGGACAAGTTCATATGAACTTTTGTTCTTAAAAAAGTATTTCCTACATGGAGTTTCAAATTTATACGCTACTTACGAAACACCCTGTATTAATACTTATATCTTGATTTTGACTGGATTTTTCAACTTCCGATTGGTGTTCATCAAAAAATTCTTCATAATTATCTTCCTTTTTAGATTCTTTTGAAAATTTTACATCTCGACTGATTGCAATTTTTTTAATGAAGGTACCCAAACACGATATGCTTTGTGTTCTTCGGACTATTCAACTCACAAGTGATTATTTTTTGTGACAAGTAAAACGTCAAAAATATCAGCGATTATTTCATGACGTTTATGTCAAACTTCAATAAGTTTGAAGTTGGCTGTCAAATTTTGAGACATTCGTGATAATGACATTGAAAAATATTCGACTTAAATTTGACCACTCGTGATATTACATATGAATATCCTACAAAAATTCCTTCTTGACTTCTTTCTTCAAATTTTCCTTTTCCAGGTGTTTTATTTAAAATAAAAACTTTGCTTCCAAAAATTTTTAAATGAAAAGCATTTGGTTTTATTCCTTTCCATATTTCAAATGGAGTTGAGTTGATACTTCTTGATAAACACCGATTCCTTAAATAATTTGCTGTTATAAGTTATAATTGCTTCACCCCAAAATGATGAACTTAAATCTGATTGAATTAATAAACATCTTGTAATCTCTATTAAAGTTCAATTTTTTCTTTCAGCTATTCCGTTTTCTTCAGGAGTATAATAAGTTGTTAAACGTCTTGTAATTCCAGAATTTTTAAGAAAAGTTTCAAATTCATTGTTGCAATATTCTTTTCCATTATCCATTTGTAATGATTTTATTTTTCTTCCGGTTGTGGTTTCAACTAAACTTTTATACAGGGTGTCCCTAAAAGGTCTGTACAAAACGATACCACATACTCTTGAGACAAAAATAAGACGATTTAACTAAACTTATCTCTATCCAAAAGTGCTTCGTTAAGGTGCTACAGACCATTAAAGTTCTTAAAATTATTTTATATTTTTTAAATTACTAAAAATTGGCTCATAAGATCATAACATAATTTGGTATGTGGCTATGTAATGGAAAAAAGTATTTCTAGAAATGTCTAGACAATTTGTTTTTACTTTTTTACGTTATGTAAGTGGTCAAAAATAGGTCATCGACATGCAAAATTTCTTATAACTTTTTAATGGCTAAATAAAAATTCATAAAATTTTACTTGTAGCTAAACAGTGTAATTATAAACTTTTTTAATCTTTTACAAAAATTTTCTATCTCCTTTATTTTAAGCAGAAAAAAATTATTTCCATGTGGTACTTAAAATATTTAAATTTTTCGCTAGAAAGTCAACACAGTATATTCCTGAGACAAAAATGGAACGATTTAACCACTTTTATCTTTATCCAAAAGTGCTTCCTTAAGCCTCTATTGACCATGAAAGTTATTTAAAAAGATAAGATTTTTCAAGGTCGCTAGACACTTATTGAAGCACTTTTCGATTAAAATAAGTTTGGTTAAATCATATTATTTTGGTCTCAAGAATAAGTGGTGTTACTTTGTACAGATCTTTTGGCGAAAAATTTAAATATTTTTCTAAAGTTAGGTTATGCACCACATGGGAATATTTTTTTCTGCCTAAAATAAAGGAGTTAGAAAAATTTTGTAGGAGAAAAAAAAAGTTTCTAATTACACTGTCTAGCTATAAGTAAAGTTTTATGAATTTTTATGCAGCCATTAAAAAGTTACAAGAAAATCTGCATGTCGATGACCTATTTTTGACCACTTATATAACGTGAAAAAGTAAAAACAAATTATCTACAAATACCTTTTTTCATTACATAGCCACATACCAAATTTTGTTATGATCGTATGAACCAATTTTTAGTAATTAAAAAAAAAAACAAAATAGTTTTAAGAACTTTAATGGTCTGTAGCGCCTTAACGAACTTTTGGATAGAGATAAGTTTGGTTAAATCGTTATATTTAGGTCTCAGGAGTATGAGGTATTGTTTTGTACAGATCTTTCAGGGACACCCTGTATTTTTTAAATTCCGTAAAAGCTTCTGATTTATTTATTAATAAATAATCTTATCTCACACCAACGTGATTTGTCATCTATAAAAGTTATAAAATATTTTGCACCACCATTTGATGATACTCTCATAGGACCACAAATATCTGTATGAATAATTTTAAGCAAATCTTTTGTTTTAGTTCTTCTAATAGGAAAATCAGTTTTTGTCATTTTTTCCTTTAGGCATGTTTCACATTCAAAATTATTATCACATTTTTTAATTTGTATTCCGAAGATTTCTCATGCCAAATTTTTTCTTCTGACTTTTCTTCTGCAACATTAATAAAGCTGTTCTACTTTCATTTATCATATACAAATTAGACTCGGTTTGCAGTAGTTGTAATGTCGCCATCTTCATTTACAATCATTGCTTTTTCTTTATCAAAAATAACTTTATAACCAAGATCTCTATACTATTTTTGATACGGACATTAAATTCATTTGTAAACTCGGTACATATAATGTATTTTCTAGATTATAAATTTTGGAATAATTATCATTTAAGACATTTATTTTGACATTTCCAATTCCTGTTACAGATGTTGACGTTTCATTTACCAATTTTACCAATTTATCTTCTTCCTTTAAATTATCAAATAACTTTTTATTATTACACATAAGAGATGTGCATCTCATGTGCATCTAGACACCAATTATCTTTGACATTGTTATTTAAAAGAAAAGAAGTTTCTTCAATAATATTTGTGTTTTCTTCCAATATTAGTTGTCTTCTTTCTTCATATTATTCTTGTTTAATTTCTTGTATCTGCATTCTGAATTTTTATTACCAAATTCTCCACAATTATTTAAATTTAAAAATGGTTTTATTTTTATTTTGGTAATTGCATGAATCCTTTTTTTAATATCTTTTTGCTACAAATGCATTCGATGGAATGTTATTTCTTCCTTGTCTTGATTCAAATTCTTCAATAATTTTTATTTTTAGATTTTCCGCAGATAATAATTCATCACGACTTTCAATAGCACATCTAATGTTTCATATGAGCTTGGTAAACTATACAATAGATAATAATTAAATAATATTAAATAAAATTTGCTTGAATAATTTGGCCTTTCGAGCAGAACCTTTTGATTGATAAATTGAATTGCATTTTCGTCAGCTGTGATCCAAGCTTCTATTGATTTAGCATCTTCTTTAGGTTTCTCCAAAGACTTCTATGTTTTCTATTGTTATACATAGACCGGACAACTTGTCATTGTTTTGTGTATCACTGGCGGCCATTTTACAAATTACCAGATACAACATACAACTAATGGGTTGGACTACGATACTATCGGTTATTACTTAATTGAATGGTAAAAGTTATATGTCCAAAGTTAGCTCATTAGCAGATAAAATTTTCAAATAAAATCACCTATTTTAAGGTTATGTCAAGCGTGTCCGGTCTATGTATAACAATAGAAAACATAGAAGTCTTTGGGTTTCTCATTTTCACCATTAACATATTTCCACGCATCCTTTTTTATTAAAATCGCTTGCATTTGAAGTTTCCATGTGTCAAAGTTTTCTTTGCCCAAACATTTAAAATGATTCATATTAAGGGGGTTTCAACAAGTTTTTAACTGCCAAAATTTTTACGTTTTTGCTAATTGTCAAGAACCCAAAGACTTTTGCAATCGGCGCGAAATTTCAATTATTCATAAATTTAGGCGCCATCCAATTTTAAGCAACTATAGTAGGTTTTTCAAAATTAATTTGAAAGTCAATGGAAGCTTGATGAACTTTTTAATCAGGCTACGGGAACATTTTTTAAATAAACCATAAAAACTAGAAATATTAGCAAAAACGTGAAAATTCTGACAGTTAGAAATGTTGAAGGTTGAAACCCCCTTAATACTCATTTCTACTTTCTTCAATATAAATTTTTAATTTATACTTTATATTCTTGTTATTTTTAATGATCTGGGCCCATAACCTGTTGTTCGTATAATTTATTTACACAAAACCGACAATTGATAACAATCAATAATAATACAAGTAACTTGATCTATTTACAACACATAAATTAAGATTGTCATAAATACAACTTCACAACAGTTATTACCTATTAAAAGGGATCGTTTTAGCTTTTTAATGTAAATTTTTTGTATAGTTACACACATTGGTTAAGATGTAATTAGCGACTTTGTGATTTGTGATAAAAATCGGTAACCTAAAATTCAAAAGGTTTACTTTGTTTTTTTGTGAATTAAATTTAGTGTATGTTTCTAACCCCGACGTTTGGTGAACTATGAATGGAACACCCAGTATACCTAGTTTTTATTTTAAGAAAAAAAAAACATATTACTCGATAAGGCACTCTTTTTTTTTAATACATGGACAATAGGCCTAAAAAAATGGCCGAATTGGACAATAGGTCTAATGCTAAAATGCCAATACAAATAAATCCAAAATTTATTTTAAAAAACTTGTTAAAGAATTCCTAAAAGAGCTAGACTCCTTTCGGCTGCTTCCTTGTCCAATATTATAGACCATTGTGTAAACAATAATTCTATGGATTCTTGGATTGATCTGTTGTTATTTGCTTATAATTCTTTTAATATTCCTACCAAAAAAGCTGACAATAATGGTTCATTAACTTCAATTATTATTAGAAATATAAATAAAGAAAGACCTATGGATATTGCCAATATTTCTGTTAATAAGAAAAAAAGATATTTAGAGGAAGACCAAGTTATTAATCGAATAATGGGTACAGTTTCTGATGGTGATTTATCAGGAGCTGTTAAATTAATATCTTCAAATGATCACTTCGCTGGTTTTGATAAAAATATTTATGAATCGCTTCTTAATAAACATCCTAAGTCTATTGAAAGCATTAATATTATGTATAGTAATAGCAAGATTACTCCAATACAAGTTACTACAAGTGAAGTTTTTTTAGCCATAAAATCTTTTAATATGGGCTCATCTAGCGGATTAGATTCTCTCAGACCTTCACACATACAAGACATGCTCAGTTTTAATTCTGGTTCTTCAGGGGAAAAGCTTTTAAAGTCAATTACAAATCTTTGTAATTTAATGCTTTCTGGAAAAGATATTATATGCTGCTTCGTTGTGTGCTTTGAAGAAAAAAGATGAAGGTGTAAGACCTATTGCTGTTGGAATTTTTTTTCGCCGCTCGGTAGCTAAGTTATGCTGTTCTAAAATTAATAAAAATCTTGGTAATGTTTTACGTCCTATTCAATTTGGTTTTGGTACTAAAGGAGGTTGTGAAGTTATTATTCATTCAGCTCGAAGATACCTTACCCAACATCCTGACCCATCAAATAAAGTTTTTCTGAAATTAGATTTTAAAAATGCTTTCAACATGTTAAACAGAAATAATTTTCTTAATCTGGTTTTTAATACCCTTCCAGAGATATCACCTTTTGTTTTTCAATGTTATAAAGAATCTTCTTTTCTTATGTTTGGTGAAGATTGCATCTTATCAGAAAGAGGCGTTCAACAAGGAGATCCTTTAGGACCAGCTTTATTTTGCTTAGAAATTGAGAAATTGACAAAATTAATTAATACTGAATTTAACACTTGGTATCTTGATGATGGTTCCATTGGAGATAACTCTGAGTTAGTTCTTGAAAACTTGAGAAAAATAATTCAAACGAAATAGGCCTTGAATTGAATTTCGGAAAATGTGAACTTTTTTTCTTAGATGGTATAGATAAAGATATTTTTCAGAATTTTAACTCTATTGCTCCAGGTACTAAAATTACAAAACATTCTGAATGGTGTTTACTTGGAACACCTCTGACTGATACCGCACTTTCTAAATCTATAGAAGAAAAATCAGATTGTTTGAAACTTATGTGTTCTCGTCTATTGAATCTTCCATTACATGTTTCCTTTTTTCTATTAAAAAACTGTCTTGCAATTCCTAAAGTAAATTACCTTCTTAGATGTAGTCCATCTTGGCATGATCTTTCTAGTATTAATACTTTTGATAATATTATAAAATGTGGATTAGAAAGAATCACTAACAATTATTTAACAGAAGAAATGTGGATTCAAGCAACGTTGCCTGTACGTTATGGAGGTCTTGGAATTCGCCTTGCTTCATCTTTAACTTTACCTGCTTATCTTTCTTCTTATTATGCAACTTTGAAGAAAATTGATGACACTTTGCCTCCAGTTTTTAAAGATGTTCCTGATATTAATTTAGTTGAAGGTGAACATCTTTGGTATTCAAAAACCAAAAAATATCTTGATGCTTCTGAAAAGCGTTCATTTAAAAAAGCACGTTTAAATGCTTTGTCTTCTAAAGAATCAGGTGCCTGGCTACATGCTTTACCAGTTTCATCTTTGGGTACCCTTCTTGATAACGATTCATTTAGAATTGCTATAGGTCTCCGTCTTGGTTCTTCATTATGTATTGAACATACTTGTTCATGTGGCTCGACTGTACATGAAAATGGTTTACATGGATTAAGTTGTAAATTTAGCGCTGGGAGATTATCTCGTCACAGTGAAGTTAATGAATTAATTAAAAGAGCATTGTCTTCTGCCGATGTACCATCTATTTTAGAACCGTTAGGAACTAGTAGGGATGATGGTAAGAGACCTGATGGAATGACCTTGATTCCTTGGTGTTTCAGCAAGTCAGCTGTTTGGGACTTTACTTGTGTAAACACTATGGCCACGTCGCATTTAAAATCTTCTTCTATTTCTTCTGGTGCTGCTGCTTTGATCGGGGAAAAAACAAAAATATCAAAATATAGAAACCTTGAGAAAAATTTTCTGTTTTACCCAGTCAGTATAGAAACATTTGGAGTTTGGGTTTCTACTGGTTTAAAATTCATTAAAGACATTGGCAAAAGAATAGAAAATTTGACTAAAGATCCCGGTCGTTTTCATTTCTTGTTTAACGAATAAGCATTGCTATTCAAAGGGGAAGTGCTGCCGCTGTTTTAGGTACTCTTCCTAAGAACAAGTCTTTAGAAGAAATTTATATGATACCTCAATCGTTTAAGAAACATTCATATTTTGATTCTTCCATAGTTCCTTCAATAGACAATTCAAAGGGAACTTTGGAAGTTGAAAGTTTGAATGATTTTTTAATTTTAACTCCGAATAATCAATCAGAAGTTAGCAGTTCTGAATTGATTATCTCGGCCGATAGTGAGAAAGAAAATCGATCCGATTTAAACATAAATACGATACCTCGACGTGCAGTTAAAAAAAGATATATTGTGCTTAATGGAACTGCTTCTACTTCAAAAAGGAACTATGATGAAAATGAAGAAGAGGGTTGTGATGATAAAGTTGAGAAGAATTATGTTTTAGAAGACCAAGATGTTAATTTGGATGCTCTTGAGGAAAAAAGAACATTTAGATCTACCAGACAAAAACGTGGGTCTTCAGGTATGTTTCGGAAATTTCAAGTTTTTATTCTAACAGTGATAATTTGCCCTTTAACCATTTACTTAATGATAGTGAGTCTGATAAACATGTAACAGTTAGTAGCAGAGGCAGAGTAAGGAAACTTACGGAAAGAGCTCGAGCTCTTATTAAGAAATGAGAGAAATTATATTTATATTATAATTTTTAATTATTTTTACTATTTTTATTATGTATTATTATTTATACAATGTATTTTATGTAAAAGATTAGGTTAGGTTAGGTTAGGTTAGGTCTCATTGCCGCAGAAACAACCTGTATATTTCTATTAAAAACTTGTTTAAATTAAAGAAGTTAGTATAAAGAATGGATATTCGGTTTACCCTTTGAAGAAGAACACTTTTTAATTGTAAAGTCTTTCATTCCAATTCTTAGTTAGAAAATATGTTACATTGGGTTTGTTCCGATTTTTTTGTCTCTTTCGTTTGCCTTTTTTCCATGTCGACCTTTTGTCGTTCGATTCATTTTATTTTCCTCAAAAAATTTTTTTCGTTCGGTTTTTCGGACCTTTTGTCCAATTCGGCTTTTTATCATTCTACCTTATTTCCTTTACCCCTTTATGTAAGTCGGTCTTTTAGGATAAAGCACTTTGAATATACCATTTTTTTAACGAAATGCATAAAAACTAATCCATGGGATTTAGATATTTAATGATAACATATCAAATTCTTTTTGGATAATTATGTTGTTAAAAATTCTAAATATTTCTCCGAATATAGGGATTACCGAAATTTTGTATCTAAAAAAACTACATCTAAATTTAAACACCTTGTACAAAATACTTCAAAAAAACGCAATTTCCTTAATTATGTGTAACATCCTCAAATAATTATTAATCCAAGCTAAAATAGGCAACTGTAAATTAATAAACGAATAATTATTAAAATTAATGACTGGATTGAGTAATCAATTAATTATTTAAACCACAAATGAACGATATAGGTATATATTAATTATTGGAAATTACAAAAATTGGGCAAACACATTGCTTAATCACAATATTGAATAAAAAATCCTTTTACTTTAGTGCTTCTTGTTGATCGGGCCGAAATGTAGATAACAATTCTTTTGTAATCACTTTCAACAGGAGTTTCAAAAAAATTTTAGGAAGTGGGCGGATATTAAATTGATATAAAAAGGTTAATTTAGTTATACACCGACAGTATCAATTCAGTATTCAGTGTTTGCGAATTAAAAAACAAATTACAAATAAATTAAAATGTTATTTAAGGTAAATACAAAAATTTATTATATTATTTTTTTAAATATTAAACACCCCGTAGATAAATTATAATTTTTTAGATGATAAATAAGTTACAGCAATTTCAATTTTTTTAGATTTTTTAAATATTTAATGGGACACCCTGTATAAATTAAATTTTATTATGAATTAATAAATCAAACGTGCTTTTTTTGATGTGAAATAAGGAATTGGGGAAAAACAAAATTCAAAGCATAATTTATAAGTATAAAAATTTATAATAAGAAAATTATACAGGGTGGTCCACAAAAATCAAGAAAATTTTGCAATTTTTGCTGGAAAATAAAGTAGGACACACTATATACTATATGATAGAATAAAATCATTAAAATATTGAGAAATCGTTAATTTTAAATTTTATTATACCGGGTGATCGAATTGCAAAAATAAGCGTATGTCCTAGCCATGTGTATGCGATATCTTGTCGGGGGGTTCAAGAATAACTACCCAATACAAATTCCTTAATTTAACTATAACCATAGATCTATGCTATAACTAAAGACGAAAATCTTCTTTGATTATTAATAAATGTTGTCCTTATTTTAAATGTTCTATATGCAGATTTTATCCAATGCTTCTTTGATTAACTTTTGAAAGAGTTATTTAATATCAAATATACAGGGTGACCCTGTCATATGCCCACTGTCTATAGCTTCTTTTCATCAACATATAGATACATGCATGCCCTACAATTTAAAAATATTTTCGATATATTCAGGGTGTTCCATTATGGCCTACTGAACCAAAGTTATATTTTTTTAAATGGAACACCCAGTATATTATACTTTGTATAAACTTTTATGGGTCTATCATCACTCGTTTTGCTGATATTTACCATTTAAGCCAAAAAAAGATCAATTTTTGCAAAATCACTACTCTAAAACAGAAGAACATGTTGGCTTCAAATTTTGTCAAAAATTTTTCAACATCGTCTAGTCTACAACTCTCAAAAATTCTCCAAGAGTGCTATTTTGTCTATTTTCACCATCGATTAAAATATACAGGGTATTCCATTTGAAAATTTCTTTTAATTGTTTAATTTGCGTTTCATAAGGCACCCTCATAAAAATATCACAAACTTAAATTTGACATGGATGTTGAAAATTTTTTGACAAAATTTCAAGTCAAAATGTTCATCTATTTTGGAGCAGTGATTTTTCAAAAATTGATCTTTTTTTGGCTTAAATGGCAAATATCAGCAAAACGAGTAATGATAGACCCATAAAAGTTTATACAAAGTATAATTATTTTTTGATAAGGAATCCAAAAATGTCATAATATACTGGGTGTTTAAAAAAATATAACTTTGCTTCAGTAGGCCATGATGGGACACCCTGTATATATCGAAAATATTTTTAAATGTTTTATAGCAAAGAAGCTATAAACCGTGGGCATATGACTGGGTCACCCAGTATTTCAAAATGTTGTACTATAATTTATAAAAAAATTTCAGAGTGTCATCGCTATTGCTTTAATCGCTTTCGTAAAAGCTGAAATTTACGAACATAACCATGAACATGCTTCTTCCTACTCATCCATCAGTAGACACGATACTCCAATCCATCATTCATACACACCAGAAATCCACTATGCTCATGTAGCTCCAGTACTTAACACAATTCACCACGAAGTTTACGCTGATTCTCATCCTCATTATGCTTATAAATATGGAGTAAAAGATGCTCATACTGGAGATGATAAGAATGCCCATGAAGAGCGCGATGGTGATGTGGTGAAAGGAAGCTACTCTTTGGTGCAACCTGATGGTGTTATTCGTACTGTTCACTACACTGCTGATCATCATAATGGTTTCAACGCAAAAGTTTCATACTCAGGATATGCTGCACACCCAGAAACTTATCATAAAGCCGTTGTATCACCAGTATATTACCATCATTAAAAAAATATCATATGATTTCTGCAGTAAAATCCATTTATTTTTGTATATACGAGTATTTATGTAAATAAAAATAATAAAATAACGACAAAATTTGATGTAATTTATTGTATCGTCCTGCACAAATTTTGATTGAACGTCAATTAAATTTAAATATAGCATTTATTGGTTTTGGTATGCAGTTTACACCCAACTCCAAATTTGTAAGCGTAAACCAGTTTCAGCTCTAAGACTAAAATTCTAAAAATTTCATTTTTTGTTTTAGAGTTTGAAAATTTCATGTTCCATTGTATCTTTTGAATATAAAAAATGCTCCTACAACTTTTGTGTTTTTTCGGTGTTAAAATTGAACCTAGATTACACGGTCAAAATTTGTCCATAAAAGGGCCCATACACTATCAAACAGTTTACGCAAACAAGTTTGCGCAACATCTTGTTGTACAAATAAAATTTTACCGCGACCATACATCGATATAGTCGAGTTTTGCGCAAATCAATAGTGAGTTTATTGGCAAAAATTGCATATTTTTGGTAGAGAGCAACAAAGGAATCAAGAAGGATATAAATATTTACAATTTATAACCATCAAGCATCAAACTCGGAAAATTACCGCAAACCTGTTGCTCAACAGAGCGTTTCGCAAATAATTTCAAACATGTTTGAATTTACACCACAGTTTGTGCAACAACTCAAACATCGACATACATTGTCAACGTGTTTGCACAACACCCTCCGTTGCGCAAATTGTTTGATAGTGTATGGGCCCTTTTATGATATAGAGCACCTTGTATACATACAGGGTGGATCATTTAACTTGAAACAAGCGTATATCTCGAAAACGAATAAATAAATAAAAAGACGCTGAAGCACCCATCAAATATTTTCGAGGTGAGAACTAATATCTGGCGTTATTGGTTTGTTATTGCGCGGACGATTTAAATGGCAACCTATATTTTTTGCAAGGCAAGATTTTGTAATTTTTCTTGCCTAAAAACAAACTGGATTTGCTTCATTCAGTTTTTCTTTCTAAAAATTTACAGGGTGTTTCTAAAGTGGTGGTCACGGCTTCGTGTGCTTATACTACATGTAAAATTAAGTCAAAAAGTCTATGTAAACATTTGTCCAAAACTCAACTGCTACCGAGATACAGGGTGTTTTTTTTTCTTTAATGGGACACCCTATTTTTTATAATTGATATTGCAGCTACAATTTATTCTAGCAACAGTGATATGTTACACTTAGTATTTTAAGTACATTTTGTGAATAAAAAAATTAAAATATTGATCGAAGTATGTATGGTGGAAAATTATTTATTTAGTTTTTTTAACAAAATTTGTAATTCTCAGTTAGGTTCAGTTAGATTAGGTTAAGTTAAGTTAGTTTAGATTTAAAAAATTTTCTTATAAAAAACTAAATAAATAATTTTGCATACTACTTCGATCAATATTTTAATTTTTTTTATTCACAAAATGTACTTAAAATACTAAGTGTAGCATATCACTGTTTCTAGAATAAATTGTAGCTGCAATATCAACTATAAAAAATAGGGTGTCCCATTAAAGAAAAAAAGATGATGATGGCGTCTTAAGATTGGTAAATAAAAATAATTTTTTTAGAATGAAATTATGAGGTATAAGTGCTGCCATTCAAAGCACTTTTTGATTTATAATTTTATCTCTTCAAATAACCCAGATATTTCCTGGGCCACCGTATACACCAAGATGTAATCCAACTGAACGACGTAATCAGGATATTAAAATGTTAAGAATATATCTACATAATGAAGAATTTTGAAGAAGAAGATTTTTGGTCAAAAATTAAAAAGAAAACGTGATTTTTTAACAGATCAAGATAAAGAATATAAAAATGTTACTATTGATAATTTGCAGAAGACTAAACTTTCTAAGTTATATGCGATAAATGAGGCAACCAAAGTAAAAATGTTGAAATCTGCAGAGAAATTTGCAAAATATAATAATAAAATAAAAGGAATTCAAGTTCATTTCCAAGTAGGAGATTTGGTTTGGATAAGAAATAGAAATGTGTCCAATAAAAACAAGAATGTATATTCTTGATTTCAAAGTTATTGGAATGGTCCATTTAAAATTGTTAAAAAATTAAATGATTTTGTATTTATTGTGGAGAAGAATGGGAATAAACAAGTTAAAATATCAATTGAAGAAATGAAACCATATTATTGCAAAGAAAATGTTTCTTGTTTAGGAGGGGGGAATTGAAGGGTGTGATGATTTTTGGGTTTGCTTTTGTTTCATATAAAAAAGAGAAGATTATTATGATTGATAGTTCTTGTCAAGTAGAC
The DNA here is from genome assembly GCA_963971135.1 of Stenus bimaculatus. Taxonomy (NCBI): domain Eukaryota; kingdom Metazoa; phylum Arthropoda; class Insecta; order Coleoptera; family Staphylinidae; genus Stenus; species Stenus bimaculatus. The sequence goes on from OZ020181.1 coordinate 14,555,320, forward strand.
ATTATTTTTATAGTAATATTTTATAATAAAGAATATTAATAATTATCTGGTGTTTCCGTTAGTATACTATGAATTATTTGTTTATTTATTTCAATTTGTATTATTACCTTGTAATAGGCCTTGTGCTGTTGGGTTAATAAACACTATTATTATTATTATTATTATGAATCTGTTACAAAAAATATAGTCAAAATATGATAAATGGGATCAGGACATTTGTTTCAGAAATAAAAACTTTTAATTTGCTGACCGGTTTCAAACTTTAATTAAATTCTTCATCAGAGCTCATTAAAATAACATTTCCTCAGTCATATATTTAATAATTATATAGAGTTTATTTATGATCTTAACTCCTTCCATACACTTCATTAATTGGATGCAGGGAAATTTTCTTCTTCTACTTGTTCTTTAACACAATTATTATTGTGTGAAATTATAAATTTCCACCCTGTATAATTTTTTGATTAGAAGTGAAGCGTAATTTTTTTGAAAGAAATGCGAAAATCAAAAAAACTAAATACAAGGCGTATTCTTAAGTTATTTATTAATCTTATGCATTTTCTAACAAACAAAATATTTATCATAAAAATAAATATGAATTTTGAAGATTTTGTTGAATATAAAAAATGGATCTTCAACTTTTTTTGGGCATTATTTTTTTGAACCTAGTTTAGACGACCTGAATTTTGAATATTTTGTATCATTGTATCTTTTGAATATTAAAAATTGACCTACAACTTTTGTGTTTTCTTGATGTATTTATCATAAAAATTAATATGAATTTTGAAGATTTTGTATCTTTGTATTTGTTGAATATAAAAAATGGACCTACATCTTTTGTATTTTTTGGTCCTTATTTTTTGAACCTAGTTTAGACGCCCTGAATTTTGAACATTTTGTATCATTGTATCATTTGAATATAAAAAAATGGACCTACAACTTTTGTGTCTTTTTGGTCCTAGTTTCTTGAACTTAATTTACACGCCCAAAATTTGTACATAATGATATGGAATACCTTATACAGGGTGTCCCACTTTTTTTTCCAGTAAAATCTTTTTTTAGATAGTAAATGTCATTCTGAACAAAAATTTTGTAAGTTTTTAAGGAGTCGAAAAAACATAATAGTTTATAGGAAAAGTTTCGTTTAGAATGACATTTACTATAGAAAAAAATGTTTGCTGGAAAAAAAGTGGGACACCCTGTATACATACATTTCCATTATAATTAATCCAGCTGAATATCTTGGAAACTAAGCGATTTCCTTAAAAATGTTTTAGACAAAAATTATAGCGTTTCGAGGGGGATATTTAACAGTACCATGGGTTTTTAATTTTTATGGGATTTTATGGGGAAAATTTTTTTTTCAAATGGGAACCTATAAATTTTATTATTGATTCACAATCCATGAAAAATAATAAGCAACTTTTGGTTGAAAATATTTTTTAGGAAATTTCAATTTTTCATGATATTCGCCAAAATTAACAGACATTTTGAGATTTCGATTCAGGTTTTCTAGAAAACTATTTTTTTTAAGAAAAATCCCCAAAGGCAAAAAGTGTTTAAATTAATGTAAAGATTTAGAAAAACCAGTAAAAAGTTTTTAATATTTATTTCATTTTTTTTTCAATTTATTTAAAAAAAATATTTTTTTATGAAAATGTAAAATTATTTTTTTAATATTAAAATTAAAGATAAGGTCAAAGATCATCATAAAGATCACTTTTTGCCTCTTGCGATTTTTCTATAAAAGCTTTAGTTTTCTAGTAAAACTGAACCGAAAATCTCAAAATTGATGATTATTTTGGTGAATATCACGAAAAATTGAAATTTTCTAAAAAATCTGTTCAACCAAAAGTTGCTTATTATTGTTTAAAGATTACGAATCTACAATAAAAATGATGGGTTCCCATTTAAAAAAAAATATTTTTTCATAGAAACACCATAAAATCCCATAAAAATTAAAAACCCATGGTACTGTTAAATGTCCCCCTCGAAACGCTATAATTTTTGTCTAAAACATTTTTAAAATGGGACACCCTGTATAATTTTTATGATTAGTGAAGCGCCATTTTTTGAAATAAGTGCAAAAATTAAAAGGACCAAATACAAGGAGTTTTTAAGTTATTTATTAATCTTATGCATTTTCTAAAAAATAATACAATTATCAAAAAAATAAATATAAATTTTGAAGATTTTTATTAAAATAAAAGGTTATCTTTAGTGATAGTCAAGTTTTTTAAAATGAAAACGTATACATTTTTTAGCAGTTGCAAAATCTATTAATAAAAAACAAAGAAGTTTTGTCTAAATCATTTTTTTCGTAACCATTTTTTGCAAAACCTTTAGTTTCTTAAATATTTACTTATCTCAAATTAAATGACTCACCCTGTATAAATTAATTTTAATTAATGATATTTTGACGTAAACAATTGTATTTTGGATAGGTTTTTTTTAACGTTCTTTCTAAAAATAACCAATTTTTAGATTGGTACTGTAAATTAAGTATAATTTATTAAATATTTTAATGCAAATATATAAAATTTTATAACCCAAGTAGACGTTATGTCGGATTTAAATTGAGGATTTTTATTATTATCCTGGTCGCAATAAATGGTCATTAAATCTAATCCTCAGAAATTCAGGGATAAATCCCTCGTAATTGCAGGTACGGAGGAACAAAAGGCTCGATATACGCAGATCCTTGCCTTTGCATATTTTATGCAAAACTCCAGGTAAACTGGAATTAAAATTACAATAAATACTTTTCATAAAGAGGAAAGATTTTCGGTGGTAAAAATTAATTTTGGGCATCAATACCACACAGTATCAATTTTTACTTGCGAAAAGTACGCTTTTCAAACATTTTGCAACCACATTCTTAATATATCTAACACTCAGTATAATGTTAGGTAAAGACCTTTATTTAGAAATGTGGATGGAACAACAAGGATAAAGGGTCTGATTCCAGATTTGCAACTAATCCGGAATATTTTGCATAAATTCTAAGAATTTTGTTAAATTACATTTTACCTCTAGCGGTAATAAAATAAATACAAAATCCAAGGATTTGCATATTTTTATGGGTACATAATAATTTTTGGAATTTTATCCCAGAGAGTAAACGACCATAACTGAAAAATCATAAACTACATAAATAGCAATTCAAAAAATGTTGAGTATGCCTAATTGATTTTTGCATTATAGGAATTTCAGTTAATTAAGAGTAGGTGCTTTCCGAAATATAAAGAAAAAGATTAAATATTTTGCAAAATCTAAGAAACAAAACCGAAAATTTGTTTAAAAATCAATGATTTCTTACAATTTTTTAACAAAATTTTTTCTTAAAAAATAAATGGTGTTACAAATTTCAAATTTGTTGCAATCAATAAAATTTAAACCAACCAAAAATAATATTAAGTAATATTAATTATGGATTTTTATACAAAATAATTCTAAGAAATCAATAATTTTTAAAGCTAGGATGATCACAATAGAAGGATTAAGGGTTATTAAAATCATTATTTAATTCTCCTTTACTTACAAATTATTATTGTGATTATTTCCATGCATTTGTGTAGCAAAAGGAATTTTAGTAAATAAAATCAATTTGGTTTTTGTTCTTAAGAAAAATAAAAAAAAAATTCAAATACGCCATTATCTTATTATTTTTCTAAAAAAAATAACTAAATATTTAATTTACATGATTTAGAACAAAAATTACCGGCGAGAAAAATATGGTTTTCGCGTATTTTTATGAAAATTTCCTTGGAGACTTTTGTTGCTGGATCGATAAAGGGTTAAATCTCGACGGACAAGAATAGTGAGATATACCACGATTATCACAATTAAATTTTCGATCTTTTGGTATAATTAACTTTTTTGTAAGACGCTTGCACAAAAAGATATTCATCTGTAAACTTATTTTTTTATTATGAAAAACGAGAAATAGTGGGTTTTCTGCTAATTAATCATTAAAACAAAATGGACAATTATTGTGATTAACAACTTCGTAATCTACACAGAAAATGTATTGTAGTAAGGTGTCAAACTTATTTGTAGGATAATTAGAAAAAAATCTACATATGGATGTTAAATGAGTCTGTAAACCATTTTTTTTATATAATTTTATATAAAAGAGTACCTTTTAACTTGAATTTTGCAATTTGAATTTTTGGTCTAGCATTTAAAATGGCTTCACAATTAAATAACAAAGTTTATGAAATCGCGCGGCGCTTTTTTTTTCCTTGCGAGCTGAGTGACGTCATTATTTCCTAGTCTCCTCGCACGGGTTATACGGTCGGCAAAAGTGCTAAAACTATGCGGCTTCGATTAGAAGATCGTCAGGTGAAAAAAATCGCGGTTTCTTGATTTGCCATCTACATACCGCGCTACATCAGGAAACGAGCGCTTTTTTTGATATCTTAATTTTTTCTGTACTTTTGGCGCCCTCGAATTTGTAGTTTGAAATTAGTGCTTTTTCGACGCCGACTTTGAAAATTCGTAACTTATGATCCCGACCGTGTATAATATTCCAATGTTTTTTATATCCCTTTTTTCTTTATTATTTATACGAGAAAAAATCAGCACTATTATATTTTACCCCTGGGCTTGAAAAAAAAATCCCAAGTGAAATGTTAATAAAATAGCTCAAACGCGCGCTTTGGTCAACCCCCTCTGCAGCCGTCAATTTTTAAAATTTTCTCAATTTTACATCAGATTATCAAAGAACAAAAATATTTGTGGTGTAATGAGCATAGTGCATTTTTAAATTTTGCGCGGTTAAAAAGTTATGGCGTAAAAATGTTGAATTTAGGGGTCGGCGGCTCCCGTCGGCCTATTTTTTAACGGATTTTCATTTTTAAAAATTCTGATAAATCTACTCTTGGTATTAAAACCGCCCACGCATAGGATTTTTTAAATTTTGAAAAAACAACGAAATCTTAAATTTTTTAAGATCGCATTTAAAAAAGTCGCATTTTTATTCGAGTTTCGGTTTAATCTGTCCCTCAAATTTTATTCTACCCTAACGCAATGTACATTTTCTGAAAGCTTTCATGGTCCACTTTACGACAAAAAAAGAATCACTTCGCTATCTCCTTTTGTTATCGAATTATGGCCGAAAATGTAGCAAAAATATGCAAAATCTCCGTTTGTAACCAAAATTGCGGTCTGAAATTTTTCACTTTTCACAAAATAATTAATATCTTCCAATCTATTATAACCGCCGGGACGAGTAATAGCTTAAAATTCGCACCGTTACCTCCCCCACCAAATTGCGTGAAAATTTTAATATTCGGTATAAAATTACGTCGTCCAGGCCCGTATTTCTACCAAAATTTTGCCAAAATTTTGCCAATTTTTTCCAAAAAAACTGTTTAACCGATTTTAACCAATTTTTTTTAAAACGCGCCTATCCATGGTGTTTACCTTTGGTAAAAATTTGAAATCGCTAACTTTTATAGTTTTCGAGAAAAACAATAAAAATCGATTTCCATGAAAAATTTTAAGCCTTATAAAAATATCTCAAAAAATATTTTTTCGAATCTTTTCAAAATCGACCCTGCAAATGAAAGAAAATAGCAAATAGATGAAATGTAGGGGGTCACTTGCCCTCTACACCCCCCAAAAAAATTTTACACCCCAAAAACTTAAACAAAACAAAAATTTTTTAGGTAATGTACCTTAAAAAGTAACTAAATTTTAAAAAATTTAATAAGATAATATCGATAATTTTTACAAACTTATCTGTACGAATTTTCGTTTTTTAATTTCAGTTATTAAGCGAAATATGAATTTCTAACAATACACCTTTACTCATTTGTTAGAAAGCCATATTTTATATAAAAATTCATATCTTTTGAACAAAAAGTCGTACTGCCTTGAATTTTTTTTTATTATTTTCTTATTTATTTATACTACAACCCAAAATTATTAACTTTCAAATTTTTAATTTGAAACGCTACACACTTGTAAAAACCACACTAAAGTTGTATAACATTTAAAGTGAAATTTCATAAGTAAAAAATTATAAAGATGTAAATTTTAAATGAATAAATAATTCTCCTACTTTAATTAATAACTAATATTAATATTTTATCAGAGTATTAAAAGATAATAATTATAAAAACGTCTAAAAACAATCAACTGGACTATACGCGTGTACGGAACGGACAGCGTTCGGAAGAAATGACGTCAGAATACATCGCGTAGTTGAAGGGGAGGGGCTAATTTTCATAAAATTCAAACGCTTATATTTACGTTAATATTTGCCGTATCGAATTGAAACAAAAAACAACTTATTTATAATTATGATTTCTAAAATATAAGATATAAAAATATCAATTATTTTTTTCGTTTTTTTTCCTCATTGGCGTCATAACTTGTAAATTTGCATGTAGTGTTTTGTTGGCGAATCGATTCCGACTTAAATCGAGACGGACAAGATAAGTGACACATACCAGTGTAATCCTAAATAAATTTCCTATCAAACTGTACATTTATTTTTTCAATAAGACATTTGTACAAAGAGATATTCACCTGTAAAGTCAAAATTCTGATGTTTTTTCCCATAAAATCTGTGTTTTTTCCTAATTTTTCATTAAAACTAGACGGACAAGAAATGTGATTAACACCACCGTAATCCATATGAAAAATGCAATCAATTGAGTGGTCAAAGTTTTTCGAGGGACAATTAGAAAAAAATCTACAGTTGATTAGTGATTTAAGGAAGACTGTTGTTTATGGCGTAATTACATACTTAATCGGGACGGACAAGCATAGCGATTAGTACTGTTATAATTGTCTTGAATCAAGCTTTCTAATGATATATTTTGTTTATCTGTAGATTGTATAGACAAAAAGGTATATCGAAAAAACCTCTTATGGAGAAATACATGTTAAAAAAATTATATACCATTAAAGTATAATTAAGTAATATACATCAAATTTTTAAAATGTTATTTTGAATTTATTAGGATATTATTTTATTGAAAATATACAATAACAAATCTTTGCCCAAAATGACCATTTTTCGATTGTATTTAACCCGTCGTATTATATTTTAATGTAATTTTTCTGAGAATAACCTTTTTAATAACTATAATAACTACCTGATTTTGATGTTATAAGGTAATTCATCGCAAATTTTAAGAATCGTCTTAAAGAAACTCTCTTATTTAATTATTTATCTTTAACATAAAATAAATATCTAAAAGTTATAAAAGAAATATTTTTAGGAATTTTTGCTAAAAAAATTTAATAAATCTTGTTCGTGAACCAAAAATAGTATGAGATAAAATTAAACATGATTGATGTTTATAAAATTTATTTTATGGTAAATTAAAAAAAAATTAAGTAAATCTTCTGGTTTCTTTCTATCGCAAAATATTAAAAAAAAATGTCGCAATTATTAAAATTGAGGAGTATAAAAACGATACAACAAATATTGATCATAAAACAATCGTATTTGAATTTAAGTATTTTGTGATACAACAAAATATTTTAAAAGGAAACTTCAGTTTTTTATAAACAAAGCAATTTAAGTTTTAGGCCCTTTTAAAAATTTTTAACTTCTTCTGATTGAAGCTTGATAAAATATAAAAAATAGAACTGATCAGCATTTTTTTTAATACATAAAATGTAAATATTAGTCTAAAAATTACTAAAAAAAAAATTAGCAAAATTTGGTAGATTTTCACAAATCATTAGTTCAAGAAATGTTTTCATGATTTATAAATTGTATAATCTAAATTTCCAAAAAAATGGTAACCTACATAATTTCAAAATTTTTATCAAATATTTTCATGCTATATTTTAGTACACGAGAATTTTTAATTATTTATCAAAATATTTAATTTATAATTTCTTCTAAATAATTAATGCCAATATGGCTAAGCGGGGTAGTTAAGTAAGGTTCAGGTAATACCAGGCGAGCGGTGGATGCTAAGCAATAATCCTTACAACCCTATGGAGTGGGGGGTAATTTGTGGGTATAAATCCTTCTGAAATATGCAAAGTAAGTATTACATTTTGGTCAACTGCTGAAGTGAGTGGTATTCTTCACTATGTTGATTTTAGATCATAGTATGGATTCTGCCCACTACAGCAGCCACACCAGGACCTACAAAAAGTAAATAGTGATTTTGTGACATGTGTTGTTTTTGTGAAATTTCGCGCTGCATTCTACAACAGAAATTTTAAGCACTTACAAGGTATTTTCAATTTTTTTTTTATATTTTGTCTTTTATGAAAAGACTTTTTTGTAACAGTTACGATGAATGCAAATTTATTTATAGCGAGTAAACTTTGTACTATACTATAATAAAGTTTATAATACTGGTGGTACTTGTTACAAATTGTTTGCACCCAAGAAATTCGTTACAATTTATTTAATCAAGAATCTATTTAATAATTGATCATCTCCTAGATTGTACTTTATTAGGTATTATGTTTTTTCATTTTCATAATACAAATGAAGTACATTTTAGTAGTTCATCACTATCAGTCTAAAATGGTTGGATACTATAATAAGTTTTTCCGAAAGTTTTTATTTACGAAAGGTGGGTGTACTCTGTATCTATGAAATTTAAAACATAGTACATGCGTTACACTCCCTCTTGTAGACAAAGACTAACAACAAGTACTTACGGAAAATCAACTTTTTATTTCTCCAAATCTTTAATTAGATATATGAGTTTGTCTTTCTAAGGAACATGACGGATTTGACTCTTCCATGTAGTTGAAAGTAAATATTACTCAAATTAAATACCAAGTAGGTACAATTTCTATTAATTTTGTTCAACTGTACAAAAGTATGTATTCAGTAAATTTCTTCAGTGATATTAGGTGGTTCTGTGTTAGATTTGTACCATAGTACTACTAATGATCACTGAAGAAGTTCGACTGTACCTTCTACTAAATTAGATAAAAATCTCAATCTTTTTGTAAAAATTTCAGGAGTTTTGAATTATGAAATATGAAATTAAATATTTAACAAATTTTTGTAAAAGGATTTTTAAAGTAGGTACTTACTGAGAAAAGTAGTTAATTTCTTCAGTGATTATTAGGTTGTTCTATGTTAAATTTATATCATAGTACTTCTTTTGGTCACTGAAGAAGCTTAACGTTGTATCAACTGTATGTCGCGGATTGCTTATAATTTTAGAGAAGACCTTTGTACAATAAGGATTTTAGTATTTATAGTACGATAGTCCTCCCTGGAATTTCAGGCATAATTTCATCAATCTTCGGCTACCGAACACAATCTTCCTATAGTTTATAAACATACAAAATGGTTTCAATTTTGTAAAATGGCTAAGTCAGGTAAAAACATAGATAAAGATTATATGTATAAGCATCCTTCGAGTGCATGCAAAGTACATTGAATTATAAACCAAATTTTTGTTAACTACTGAAGTGATCAATATCTTAAAGTATGCTATTTCTAGTCCATAGTAAGGATAGTGCCCGCTACAGCAGTACAAAGCTCAACAAGATTCTGAATGAAAATAATAAATGCTGTTCTCCATCAATAACAGGTATATAAATATTTTTTTTAAAATTATATTTTGGTAAGAACTAATAATGGCTAACTACTAAATTGTACTTCATTTGGCATTATGTTATGTTATTTCATAGTACGAATGAAGTACTCTTGAGGTGTTTGCTCAATACTTAACAAATCCACCTTTACTGTAAAGTCTACGTATTTTGAAGATGTGAGTTTTATTCCGCTTCCAGTGGTTTAGAGAAGAGCGAGGCAATTGGTCACCAAGATTGTTTGTTTACATAAGGTGGGTGCAATTTGTATCTTTGGAAAATGAAACAGAGTACAAGTTGAACTCCCTTATGTAGGTAAAGCCACACTACAAATTAAAAGAAGAATCGAGACTTCCATAAATAAAATCAACTGCCAACTGCTTTAGTGAGCAATGTCCTACATTATGTTATTTTTAGTTCATAGTATGGATACTGCCCACCACAGTAGTTAGGCAATGATCTCATCTCTTAACAGTGCGAATGAAGAACATCAATTTTTATTTTCTATGGTAAGTCCTGCACTATGTAGTTTTTAAGTTCACAGCAATGATTCTGCTCACTCCTGGAATTGGCTTTACTCTACATGTGTATGTCACTTGCTTATATGGTTTTTGCACCTACCAAAGATTTTAAATTTTCGTACGAAATGGTCTTGATGAAATTGTAAGCAAATTCTAAACAAATATTACAATATTTTAACGACAAGTGGGATAGATTTATGAAGTAACACTTATTTACAAAAGTGGGCACAATTTGTTTCTATGGAATATAGTACATAGTACAAGTTGTATTCCCTTATGTGGATAAGGCAATAAAACATCAACATCGTCATCAAAAAATATTTATACTTGTACTTGATAATTTTCAGAACAATACCTCTATCAATAATAAACAGGATGATGTATAATAAGCTGAACTATTTCTAATGAGTATTGCTAGTACTGTAAGAAATTATAATTATAGTACAGGCGGTACTTGTTTGAAATATTCAGTTCTTAACACAAATATCACCTTAAATATTCTTACACATCCAACATGTACGTATAGTAACCGAAAAACAAAATATTTTAAAAAGGTTTGCTTAAGTTTTTGGTTCTATTTAAAATTTTTATAATAACTTCTCCTAATTGAAGGTTGATAAAATGTAAAAAAAAACAGAAATAGACCTAATGTCCATTTTTGTTTTTAATTAAGTACGTCCCTAATGAAAGTAGGACTGTTTAAGATTTTAGTATCTTATTCCGTATCTTATAAACAATATCCTAAAATGTATTGTTTCTAGATCATAGTATGGATTCTGTCAACTACAGCATCTAGATCAGGACCTACAGGATGTAAGTATAGCGTATAAGTAAGTGAAATTTCGCGCTGGATTCTACAACAGGAATTTTAAGTACTTACAAGGTATTTTCTATTTTTTTTATATTTTGTCTTTTACAAAAGGAATTTCGTTGTAACGGTTTAGTTTATAGTACAGGTGGTACTTGTTACAAATTGTTAACACCCAAGAAATTCGTTAGAATTTATTTAATCAAAATCTATTTTTAATTGATCATCTCCAAGATTGTACTTTATTAGGTATTATGTTTTTTTCATTTTCATAATACAAATGAAGTACATTTTAGTAGTTATTCACGATCAGTTTAAAATGGTTGGATATTATTATAATTTTTCCGAAAGTTTTTATTTACGAAAGGTGGGTGTACTCTGTATCTATGAAATTTAAAACATAGTACATGCGTTACACTCCCTCTTGTAGACAAAGACTAACAACAAGTACTTACGGAAAATCAACTTTTTATTCCTCCAAATCTTTAATTAGATAAATGAGTTTGTCTTTCTAAGGAACATGACGGATTTGACTCTTCCATGTAGTTGAAAGTAAATATTACTCAAATTAAATACCAAGTAGGTACAATTTCTATTAATTAGGTGGTTCTGTGTTAGATTAGTACCATAGTACTACTAATGATCACTGAAGAAGTTCGACTGTACCTTCTACTAAATTAGATAAAAAATCACAATCGTTTTGTAAGAATTTCAGGAGTTTTGAATTATGAAGTATGAAATTAAATATTTACCGATTTTTTGTAGAAGGATATTTAAAGAAGGTACTTACTGTGAAAAGTAGTTAATTTCTTCAGTGATTATTAGGTTGTTCTATGTTAAATTTATATCATAGTACTTCTTTTGGTCACTGAAGAAGTTTAACGTTGTATCAACTGTTTGTCGCGGATTATGATTGCTTATAATTTTAGAGAAGACCTTTGTACAATAAGGATTTTAGCATTTATAGTACAATAGTCCTCCCTGGAATTTTAGGCATAATTTCATCAATCTTCAACTCCCGAACACAATCTTCTTATAGTTTATAAACATACAAAATAGTTTCAATTTTGCAAAATGGCTAAGTCAGGTAAAGACATAGATAAAAATTATATGTATAAGTATCCCTCGAGTGTATGCAAAGTACATTGAATTATAAACCAAATATTTGTTAACTACTGAAGTGATCAATATCTTAAAGTATGCTATTTCTAGTCTAGTCTAAATTCTGGATGAAAATAATAAATCCTGTTCTCCATCAATAACAGGTACATAAATCTTTTTTTAATTATATTTTGGTACGAACCAATAATGGCTAACTACTAGATTATATTTCATTTGGCATTATGTTATTTTATTTCATAGTGCATAGTGCGAATGAAGTACTATCGAGGTGTTTGCTCAAGACTTAACAAATCCATCTTTATAGTAAAGTCTACTTATTTTGAAGATGTGAATTTTGTTTCGCTTCCAGTGGTTTAGAGAAGAGCGAGCCAATTGGTCACAAAGATTTTTTATTTACATAAGGTGGGTCCAATTTGTATCTTTGGAAAATGGAACAGAGTACAAGTTGAACTCCCTTATGTAGGTAAAACCACACACCAAATTAAAAGAAGAATCGAGACTTCCATAAATAAAATCAACTGCCAACTGCCAACTGCTTTAGTGAGCAATGTCCTACATTATGTTATTTTTAGTTCATAGTATGGATTCTGCCCGCCACAGTAGTGAGACAATGATCTACATTTCATAACAGTGCGAAAGAAGAACATCCATTTTTGACTTTTCTATTATCCACAAATATTTACGTTACAATTAATTAGTTTACTGATTTTTAGATGGTGCTATGTCAGATTTATACCATAGTACTACTATAAGTCTCTAGAGTAATTCATTTTTTTACCAATTTTTTATAGACGGATTTTTAAAGTATGTACTAAGAAAATTATTCAAGCGTGGTTAATTTCTTTAATGATTATTAGGTGGTTCAATGTTAGATTTGAACCATAGTACTACTAATGGTCACTGAAGAAGTTAGACTGTACCTTCTACTAAATAAGATAAAAAATCTCAATCGTTTTGTAAGATTTTCAGGAGTTTTGAATTATGAAATATGAAATATTTACCAACTTTTTGTAGAAGGATATTTAAAGTAGGTACTTACTGAGAAAAGTAGTTAATTTCTTCAGTGATTATTAGATTGTTCTATGTTAAATTTATATCATAGTACTTCTTTTGGTCACTGAAGAAGCTTAACGTTGTATCAACTGTATGTCGCGGATTATGATTGCTTATAATTTTAGAGAAGACCTTTGTACAATAAGGATTTTAGTATTTATAGTACGATAGTCCTCCCTGGAATTTCAGGCATAATTTCATCAATCTTCGGCTACCGAACACAATCTTCCTATAGTTTATAAACATACAAAATGGTTTCAATTTTGTAAAATGGCTAAGTCAGGTAAAAACATAGATAAAGATTATATGTATAAGCATCCTTCGAGTGCATGCAAAGTACATTGAATTATAAACCAAATTTTTGTTAACTACTGAAGTGATCAATATCTTAAAGTATGCTTTTTCCAGTCCATAGTAAGGATAGTGCCCGCTACAGCAGTACAAAGCTCAACAAGATTCTGAATGAAAATAATAAATGCTGTTCTCCATCAATAACAGGTATATAAATATTTTTTTTAAATTATATTTTGGTAAGAACTAATAATGGCTAACTACTAGATTGTACTTCATTTGGCATTATGTTATGTTATTTCATAGTACGAATGAAGTACTCTTGAGGTGTTTGCTCAATACTTAACAAATCCACCTTTAGTGTAAAGTCTACGTATTTTAAAGATGTGAGTTTTGTTCCGCTTCCAGTGGTTTAGAGAAGAGCGAGGCAATTGGTCACCAAGATTTTTTGTTTACATAAGGTGGGTGCAATTTGTATCTTTGGAAAATGAAACAGAGTACAAGTTGAACTCCCTTATGTAGGTAAAGCCACACAACAAATTAAAAGAAGAATCGAGACTTCCATAAATAAAATCAACTGCCAACTGCTTTAGTGAGCAATGTCCTACATTATGTTATTTTTAGTTCATAGTATGGATACTGCCCACCACAGTAGTTAGGCAATGATCTTATCTCTTAACAGTGCGAATGAAGAACATCCATTTTTGACTTTTCTATGGTAAGTCCTGCACTATATAGTTTTTAAGTTCACAACATGGATTCTGCTCACTCCTGGAATTGGCTTTACTCTACATGTGTATGTCACTTGCTTATATGGTTTTTGCACATACCTTTTGTACCAAAGATTTTAAATTTTCGTACGAAATGGTATTGTTGAAATTGTAAGCAAATTCTCAACAAATATTACAAAATTTTAACGACAAGTGGGATAGATTTATGAAGTACCACTTATTTACAAAAGTAGGCACAATTTGTTTCTATGGAATATAGTACATAGTACAAGTTGTGCTCCCTTATGTGGATAAGGCAATAAAACATCAACATCGTCATCCAAAAAACATTTATACTTGTACTTGATAGTTTTCAGGACAATACCTCTATCAATTATAAACAGGATGATGTATAATAAGCTGAACTATTTCTAATGAGTATTGCTAGTACTGTATAAAATTATAATTATAGTACAGGCGGTACTTGTTTGAAATATTCAGTTCTTAACACAAATATCACCTTAAATATTCTTACACATCCAACATGTACGTATAGTAACCGAAAAACAAAATATTTTAAAAAGGTTTGCTTAAGTTTTTGGTTCTATTTAAAATTTTTATAATAACTTCTCCTAATTGAAGGTTGATAAAATGTAAAAAAAAACGAAAATAGACCTAATGTCCATTTTTGTTTTAAATTAAGTACGTACCTAATGAAAGTAGGACTGTTTAAGATTTTAGTATCTTATTCCGTATTTTATAAACAATATCGTAAAATATATTGTTTTTAGATCATAGTATGGATTCTAACAACTACAGCATCCAGACCAGGACCTATAAGATGTAAGTAAAGCGTATAAGTAAGTGAAATTTCGCGCTGGATTCTACAACAGGAATTTTAAGTACTTACAAGGTATTTTCTATTTTTTTTTTCTATTTTGTCTTTTATAAAGGAATTTCGTTGTAACGGTTTCGATGAATGCAAATTTATTTATAGCGAGTATACTTAGTACTACACTATAATAAAGTTTGTAGTACAGGTGGTACTTGTTACAAATTGTTAGCCCCCAAGAAATTCATTAGAATTTATTTAATCAAAATCTATTTCCTAATTGATCATCTCCAAAATTGTACTTTATTAGGTATGTATTATGTATTTTTTTCATTTTCATAATACAAATGAAGTAGATTTTAGTAGATAATCACTATCAGTTTAAAATGGTTAGTTGGATACAATTATAATTTTTCCGAAAGTTTTTATTTACGAAAGGTGGGTGTACTCTGTATCTATGAAATTTAAAACATAGTACATGCGTTACACTCCCTCTTGTAGACAAAGACTAACAACAAGTACTTACGGAAAATCAACTTTTTATTACTCCAAATCTTTAATTACATATATGAGTCTGTCTTTCTAAGGAACATGATGGATTTGACTCTTCCATGTAGTTGAAAGTATATATTACTCAAATTAAATACCAAGTAGGTACAATTACTATTAATTTTGTTCAACTGTACAAAAGTATGTATTCAGTGAATTTCTTCAGTGATATTAGGTGGTGCTGTGTTAGATTTGTACCATAGTACTATTAATGATCACTGAAGAAGTTCGACTGTACCTTCTACTAAATTAGATAAAAAATCTCAATCGTTTTGTAAGAATTTCAGGAGTTTTGAATTATGAAGTATGAAATCAAACATTTACCAACTTTTGTAGAAGGATATTTAAAGTAGGCACTTACTGAGAAAATTAGTTAATTTCTTCAGTGATTATTAGGTTGTTCTATGTTAAATTTATATCATAGTACTTCTTTTGGTCACTGAAGAAGTTTAACGTTATATCAACTGTATGTCGCGGATTAAGATTGCTTATAATTTTAGAGAAGACCTTTGTACAATAAGGATTTTAATATTTATAGTACGATAGTCCTCCCTGGAATTTCAGGCATTATTTCATCAATCTTCGGCTCCCGAACACAATCTTCCTATAGTTTATAAATATACAAAATGGTTTCAATTTTGCAAAATGGCTAAGTCAGGTAAAGACATAGATAAAGATTATATGTATAAGTATCCTTCGAGTGTATGCAAAGTACATTGAATTATAAACCAAATATATGTTAACTACTGAAGTGATCAATATCTTAAAGTATGCTATTTCTAGTCCATAGTAAGGATAGTGCTCGCTACAGCAGTACAAAGCTCAACGAGATTCTGGATGAAAATAATAAATGCTGTTCTCCATCGATAACAGGTACATAAATCTTTTTTTAAATATATTTTGGTAAGAACTAATAATGGCTAACTACTAGATTATGTTTCATTTGGCATTATGTTATTTTATTTCATAGTGCGAATGAAGTACTATCGAGCTGTTTGCTCAAGACTTAACAAATCCATCTTTATAGTAAAGTCTCCTTATTTTGAAGATGTGAATATTGTTTCGCTTGCAGTGGTTTAGAGAAGAGCGAGCCAATTGGTCACAAAGATTTTTTATTTACATAAGGTGGGTGCAATTTGTATCTTTGGAAAATGGAACAGAGTACAAGTTATACTCCCTTATGTCGGTAAAGCCACACATCAAATTAAAAGAAGAATCGAGACTTCCATAAATAAAATCAACTGCCAACTGCTTTAGTGAGCAATGTCCTACATTATGTTATTTTTAGTTCATAGTATGGATACTGCCCACCACAGTAGTTAGGCAATGATCTCATCTCTTAACAGTGCGAATGAAGAACATCAATTTTTATTTTCTATGGTAAGTCCTGCACTATGTAGTTTTTAAGTTCGCAGCAATGATTCTGCTCACTCCTGGAATTGGCTTTACTCTACATGTGTATGTCACTTGCTTATACGGTTTTTGCACTTACCAAAGATTTTAAATTTTCGTACGAAATGGCCTTGCTGAAATTGTAAGCAAATTCTCAACAAATATTACAATATTTTAACGACAAGTGGGATAGATTTATGAAGTAACACTTATTTACAAAAGTGGGCACAATTTGTTTCTATGGAATATAGTACATAGTACAAGTTGTGTTCCCTTATGTGGATAAGGCAATAAAACATCAACATCGTCATCAAAAAATATTTATACTTGTACTTGATAATTTTCAGAACAATACCTCTATCAATAATAAACAGGATGATGTATAATAAGCTGAACTATTTCTAATGAGTATTGCTAGTACTGTAAGAAATTATAATTATAGTACAGGCGGTACTTGTTTGAAATATTCAGTTCTTAACACAAATATCACCTTAAATATTCTTACACATCCAACATGTACGTATAGTAACCGAAAAACAAAATATTTTAAAAAGGTTTGCTTAAGTTTTTGGTTCTATTTAAAATTTTTATAATAACTTCTCCTAATTGAAGGTTGATAAAATGTAAAAAAAAACAGAAATAGACCTAATGTCCATTTTTGTTTTTAATTAAGTACGTCCCTAATGAAAGTAGGACTGTTTAAGATTTTAGTATCTTATTCCGTATATTATAAACAATATCCTAAAATGTACTGTTTCTAGATCATAGTATGGATTCTGTCAACTACAGCATCCAGATCAGGACCTACAGGATGTAAGTATAGCGTATAAGTAAGTGAAATTTCGCGCTGGATTCTACAACAGGAATTTTAAGTACTTACAAGGTATTTTCTATTTTTTTATATATGTTGTCTTTTACAAAAGGAATTTCGTTGTAACGGTTTCGATGAATGCAAATTTATTTGTAGCGAGTATACTTAGTACTATACTATAATATAGTTTATAGTACAGGTGGTATTTGTTACAAATTGTTAGCACCCAAGAAATTCGTTAGAATGTATTTAATCAAAATCTATTTTTTAATTGATCATCTCCAAGATTGTTCTTTATTAGGTATTATGTTTTTTTCATTTTCATAATACAAATGAAGTACATTTTAGTAGTTATTCACGATCAGTTTAAAATGGTTGGATATTATTATAATTTTTCCGAAAGTTTTTATTTACGAAAGGTGGGTGTACTCTGTATCTATGAAATTTAAAACATAGTACATGCGTTACACTCCCTCTTGTAGACAAAGACTAACAACAAGTACTTACGGAAAATCAACTTTTTATTCCTCCAAATCTTTAATTAGATAAATGAGTTTGTCTTTCTAAGGAACATGACGGATTTGACTCTTCCATGTAGTTGAAAGTAAATATTACTCAAATTAAATACCAAGTAGGTACAATTTCTATTAATTAGGTGGTTCTGTGTTAGATTAGTACCATAGTACTACTAATGATCCCTGAAGAAGTTCGACTGTACCTTCTACTAAATTAGATAAAAAATCACAATCGTCTTGTAAGAATTTCAGGAGTTTTGAATTATGAAGTATGAAATTAAATATTTACCGATTTTTTGTAGAAGGATATTTAAAGAAGGTACTTACTGAGAAAAGTAGTTAATTTCTTCAGTGATTATTAGGTTGTTCTATGTTAAATTTATATCATAGTACTTCTTTTGGTCACTGAAGAAGTTTAACGTTGTATCAACTGTATGTCGCGGATTATGATTGCTTATAATTTTAGAGAAGACCTTTGTACAATAAGGATTTTAGTATTTATAGTACGATAGTCCTCCCTGGAATTTTAGGCATAATTTCATCAATCTTCGGCTCCCGAACACAATCTTCCAATAGTTTATAAACATACAAAATGGTTTCAATTTTGCAAAATGGCTAAGTCAGGTAAAGACATAGATAAAAATTATTTGTATAAGTATCCTTCGAGTGTATGCAAAGTACATTGAATTATAAACCAAATATTTGTTAACTACTGAAGTGATCAATATCTTAAAGTATGCTATTTCTAGTCCATAGTAAGGATTGTGCCCGCTACAGCAGTACAAAGCTTAACGAGATTCTGGATGAAAATAATAAATGCTGTTCTCCATCGATAACAGGTATATAAATATTTTTTTTAAATTATATTTTGGTAAGAACTAATAATGGCTAACTACTAGATTGTACTTCATTTGGCATTATGTTATGTTATTTCATAGTACGAATGAAGTACTCTTGAGGTGTTTGCTCAATACTTAACAAATCCACCTTTACTGTAAAGTCTACGTATTTTGAAGATGTGAGTTTTGTTCCGCTTCCAGTGGTGGATACTGCCCACCACAGTAGTTAGGCAATGATCTCATCTCTTAACAGTGCGAATGAAGAACATCAATTTTTGACTTTTCTATGGTAAGTCCTGCACTATATAGTTTTTAAGTTCACAACATGGATTCTGCTCACTCCTGGAATTGGCTTTACTCTACATGTGTATGTCACTTGCTTATATGGTTTTTGCACATACCTTTTATACCAAAGATTTTAAATTTTCGTACGAAATGGTATTGTTGAAATTGAAAGCAAATTCTCAACAAATATTACAATATTTTAACGACAAGTGGGATAGATTTATGAAGTACCACTTATTTACAAAAGTGGGCACAATTTGTTTCTATGGAATATAGTACATAGTACAAGTTGTGCTCCCTTATGTGGATAAGGCAATAAAACATCAACATCGTCATCCAAAAAATATTTATACATGTACTTGATAATTTTCAGGACAATACCTCTATCAATTATAAACAGGATGATGTATAATAAGCTGAACTATTTCTAATGAGTATTCCTAGTACTGTATGAAATTATAATTATAGTACAGGCGGTACTTGTTTGAAAAATTCAGTTCTTAACACAAATATCACATTAAATATACTTGCACATCCAGCTTGTATCGTATACTAACCAAAAACAAAATATTGTAAAAGGGTTTCCTTTTACAGTTTTTTATAAACAAAACAATTTAAATTTTTAACTTGTCCTAATTGAAGGTTGATAAAATGCAAAAGAAAAACTAAAATAGACCTAATGTTCATCTTTTTTTAAATTAAGTACGTACCTAATGAAAGTAGGACTGTTTAAGATTTTAGTATCTTATTCCGTATATTATAAACAATATCCTAAAATGTATTGTTTTTAGATCATAGAATGGATTCTGCCAACTACAGCATCCAGACCAGGACCTACAAGATGTAATTAAGCGTATAAGTAAATGAAATTTCGCGCTGGATTCTACAACAGGAATTTTAAGTACTTAGAAGGTATTTTCTATTTTCTATTTTTTTTAAATTTTGTCTTTTATAAAAGGAATTTCGTTGTAACGGTTTCGATGAATGCAAATTTATTTATAGCGAGTATACTTAGTACTATACTATAATAAAGTTTATAGTACAGGTGATACTTGTTACAAATTGTTAGCACCCAAGAAATTCGTTAGAATTTATTTAATCAAAATCTATTTCCCAATTGAACAACTCCAAGATTGTACTTTATTAGGTACTATGTTTTTTCATTTTCATAATACATATGAAGTACATTTTAGTAGTTCATCACTATCAGTCTAACATGGTTGGATACTATAATAAGATTTTCCGATTTTTATTTACGAAAGGTGGGTGTACTCTGTATCTATGAAATTTAAACATAGTACATGCGTTACACTCCCTCTTGTAGACAAAGACTAACAAGTACTTACGGAAAATCATTTTTTTATTCCTCCAAATCTTTAATTACATATATGAGTCTGTCTTTCTAAGGAACATGACGGATTTGACTCTTCCATGTAGTTAAAAGTAAATATTACTCGAACTAAATACCAAATAGGTACAATTTTTATTAATTTTGTTCAACTGTACAAAAGTATGTATTCAGTGAATTTCCTCAGTGATATTAGGTGGTTCTGTGTTAGATTTGTACCATAGTACTACTAATGATCACTGAAGAAGTTCGACTGTACCTTTTACTAAATTAGATAAAAAATCTCAATCGTTTTGTAAGAATTTCAGGAATTATGAATTATGAAGTATGAAATTAAATATTTACCAACTTTTTGTAGAAGGATATTTAAAGTAGGTACTTACTGAGAAAAGTAGTTAATTTCTTCAGTGATTATTAGGGTGTTCTATGTTAAATTTATATCATAGTACTTCTTTTGGTCACTGAATAAGTTTAACGTTATATCAACTGTATGTCGCGGATTATGATTGCTTACAATTTTAGAGAAGACCTTTATACAATAAGGATTTTAGTATTTATAGTACAATGATTCTCCCTGGAATTTCAGGCATAATTTCAACAATCTTCGGCACACGAACACAATCTTCTTATAGTTTATAAACATACAAAATGGTTTCAATTTTGCAAAATGGCTAAGTCAGGTAAAAACATAGATAAAAATTATATGTATAAGTATCCTTCGAGTGTATGCAAAGTACATTGAATTATAAACCAAATATTTGTTAACAACTGAAGTGATCAATATCTTAAAGTATGCTATTTCTAGTCCATAGTAAGGATAGTGCCCGCTACAGCAGTACAAAGCTCAACGATATTCTGGATGAAAATAATAAATCCTGTTCTCCATCAATAACAGGTACATAAATCTTTTTTTAATTATATTTTGGTACGAACTAATAATGGCTAACTACTAGATTATATTTCATTTGGCATTATGTTATTTTATTTCATAGTGCGAATGAAGTACTATCGAGGTGTTTGCTCAAGACTTAACAAATCCATCTTTATAGAAAGTCTACTTATTTTGAAGATGTGAATTTTGTTTCGCTTCCAGTGGTTTAGAGAAGAGAGATTTGTCACAAAGATTTTTTATTTACATAAGGTGGGTGCAATTTGTATCTTTGGAAAATGGAACAGAGTACAAGTTATACTCCCTTATGTAGGTAAAGCCACACACCAAATTAAAAGAAGAATCGACACTTCCATAAATAAAATCAACTGCCAACTGCTTTAGTGAGCAATGTCCTACATTATGTTATTTTTAGTTCATAGTATGGATACTGCCCACCACAGTAGTTAGGCAATGATCTCATCTCTTAACAGTGCGAATGAAGAACATCAATTTTTATTTTCTATGGTAAGTCCTGCACTATGTAGTATTTAAGTTCACAGCATGGAGTCTGCTCACTCCTGGAATTGGCTCTACTCTACATGTGTATGTCACTTGCTTATATGGTTTTTGCACATACCTTTTGAACCAAAGATTTTAAATTTTCGTATGAAATGGTCTTGCTGAAATTGTAGATAAGGCAATAAAAGATCAACGTCGTCATTCAAAAAATATTTATACTTGTACTTGATAATTTTCAGGACAATACCTCTATCAATAATAAACAGGATGATGTATAATATGCTGAACTATTTCTAATGAGTATTGCTAGTACTGTATGATATTATAATTATAGTACAGGCGGTACTTGTTTGAAATATTCAGTTTTAATACAAATATCACCTTAAATATTCGTACACATGCAACTTGAATCGTATAGTAACCGAAGAATTTCGACATTACAAATTGCTTATTTTAGTTTTCGCAAGTATCTTTTACACAATATAAATTTGAATATAGTGCAAGAGGATGCTGGGGTAATTGTAAGCCAATTTTCAACAAAGCATGGTTTTTAATTCAAACTCCCGTGAAAGAGCAATTTCTTCAATGATTATTGGTTGGTTCTATTTTACGTTTATACCATAGTACTCCCAATGAAAATGGTTACACTACAGATTGCTTATTTTAGTTTATGCTAATCCCGTTTGTTCTATATTATTATTAAAATTATAGTACGCTTGAGAGTGGTTCAATCTAATAACAAATTTCAACAAAACAATGGTTAGATCTTAGATCCGATAATAGGGTTTATTTATTCCAAACAACTGACGCTTTTTCTGTGAACTTTATTAGGTAAGAGAACCAGTTTTTCGTAACAATTGCCAACGTGTTTTCCTTCGTGGATCCAAGGTTTAAAGAAAGCTCCTGAGAACTCTTAATTACAAAAGCGGGCACAATTTGTTTCTATGGAATATAATACATAGTACAGGTTGCACTCCCTTATTAACTAAGGCTATACAACATCAATATCGTCATCCAAAAATATTAATACTTGTACTTGATAATTTTCTGGATAATACCTCTATCAATTACAAACAGGATGATGTACAATATGCTAAACTATTTCCAACGAGTATTGCTAGTACTGTATAAATTTAAAATTACAATACTGGCGATACTTGTCAGAGATATTCAACTTACAAATATCTTCCAAAAAATTTTATATTCTTACACATGCGGCTTCAACTTGTAACCTGTAGTAAAAAAAGAATTTCGACAGTACAAATTGCTTATTCTAGTTTCCGAAAGAAACTTTTACAACTACAGTGCTTAGCTCTGAGAATAAAGCACTTCTTCTGCGAGCTTTATTAGGTAAGAGAAGATATTCAACTTACAAATATCTTCCCAAAATTTTTATATTCTTACACATGCGGCTGCTGAGAACATCTTTACATAAGGTGGGTTTAACCTGTATCTATGGAATTTGGATTAGAGTACAAGTTGCACTTCCTGATGTAGGTAAAGATATGCACCAAAATGTAACCACAGATTTAACAAATTTTTCATAGGTAAGAGTTAGTCAATACTTATGCCTACAATATGTCACTGAAAGACAGAGATGTTTCTTAATGTAGTATTTTTCATCCAATGATTATAGGTATTGAAAGCTGCTGAGAAGTTATTCATTTACATAAGGTGGGTGCAAAATCTATACTTCTTGAATATAGAACAGAGTTGCACTTCCTAATGTCGGTAAAGCTACACAACAAAAATTTCAAACCAAAAGTTGTCATAGTGTCAATAGAGCAGCAACATGGGGTGATTTCTATGAAAATTTAGGAGCTTGTAGTTTTAGTCCCATTTGTGCTTTGTGTTATATAAAATTTATGACACAGCGCGAAAGGGTCTTGCTGATATTTTATCAAGATGTCCCAAAGAGTGTAAAAAAAGAACATCTTCATTTACAAATGGTGAGTACAAATATAGACATATAATATTGGAAAAAAGTAGAGCAACATTTACATTTTCTTAATATACAGTGCGGACATAAAGTAAATCCCCCCCTGCTAACTTTTGAACGGTTATGTTTTTGATTCTGAAAATTTGTCTACGAAGGAATCCAATTTCAAACTTTCTACTAAAGGTATTTTTGATTTTGTGGAACTTTCGGTTATACCGGAACTGGATGGCAACTTTCTTATTTTAAATGGAACACCCAGTATATTTTTGCATTTTCGTGTTCTCCATAAAAATACCATTAAATTGATCTAACATAGTGTGGTCTACGATTAATACTTTCGAAATTACACCCACTTGAATATCGCATTTTTTATGCAACTTCATTTACACCGGAAGTAGGAAAATTATTGAACTTACAGTTAAACATAATTTTGTTTAAATTTAGTGTTATTAACTTAATTGCAAAAAAATCATTTAAAATAAGGAAGTTGGGCAGTTGGGCCCATCTTCCGGTGTAAATGAAGTTGCATAAAAATGCGATTTTCAAATGGGCGTAATTCCGAAAGTATTAATAGTAGAGCACACTATGCTAGGTCAATTTAATGGTACTTTTATGGAGAACACGAAAATGCAAAAATATACTGGGTGTTCCAGTTAAAATAAAAAAGTTGCCATCCACTTCCGGTATAAGCGGAAATTCCACAAAACCAAAAATGCCTTTATTAGAAAGTTTGCAATTAACTACTTTCGTAGACAAATTTTCAGAATCGAAAACATGACCGTTCAAAAGTTAGCAGGGGGGGATTTACTTTATGTCCGCACGGTATAATATTCTGTAATAAATAACTTATATACAAAAATTAAAGTTTAAACTAATATTTTGTCCAATACCCGCTGTTCTTAAGTTTAAGTATATCAGCACATCTTCTGGGCATTGATTTTAAAAGATTATTAATTAAAATTGGATCTACTTCATCCCAAGCATTTTGAAGCCCTGAAAAGAGTTCGGCCAAATTTGTGTAAGTTTTATAGCGAATTTTGTTATCGAAAATACTCCAAAGGTTTTCAATTGGATTTAAATCCGGAGATTGTGATGGCCATTTCAATAAATTAATTTTTTCTTCAGCAAACCATTGTATTACAAACTTTGATGTATGCTTTGGATCGTTATACTGCTAAAAGAAGTGACGTAATAGGAGAGTGCTATCAGCATATGGGACCATAACGTTCTCTAAAATATTTTTATACACAAAAACAAATCCAATCCAAAAAAAAGGAAATGTTACTCTAGTTTTTTCCAATATTGTACATCGTAGGTTATCAGTGGGTACTAAAAAAACGATGGAATACCCAAGTAATCAAGTGTAATTAATTTCTTCGGTGATTATTAGGTTCTTCTATGTTAAATTTATATCACAGTACTTCCCTTGGTCACTGAAGAAGATTAACGTTGTATCAACTGTATGTCGCGAATTATGATCCCACCAGTTAATTCGTTTATAATTTTAGGGAAGACCCTTTGTACAATAAGGTTTTTATTGCTTATAGTACGAACGGTCCTCCCTGGAATTTCTGGCGTAATTTCAACAATCCTCCTGGGAAAAGTGATAGACCGTGAGCTCGCGACAATTTTGGTCTCCGATTTCATACAGCATGCCTTTTGGAGGAGAGAATATTTACCTTATAAGAACAAAGAAAAGCGGGTATTAAACCCCCGCACGCTGTTTGATCACATGGAAAATTGCATTTCCATTTTAACAAAAAATTGGTGTTTTTCTCTGATTTAATATTGCATGCCCTTTTAGCAAAAGATAGTTAAAATAAATGTAAGTCTTGAAAATCGTAGGCATGCGAATCGCACGGTCGCAAAGGGCTCAAACGGTCATGTGATCTTGTAATAAAAAAATATGATTTTTCGCGTTTTCATACTGCATGCTGTTGGTTTATGGATAGAAAATTATAGGTGTACAACTCTATTGAACAAGCTATTTATTAATAACATTTATTGACTAACAACTAAAACAATACGTGTACTTGCTAACTTGATTTGTTATAATTTAAAACTACTTCAACACCCCAACATTATAAGTTATCACTAAACCCATGTTAGCTGTACACCAACCATGTTTTTCATTTGGAAGTCTTTTTGTTAATACATCTACAACCATCTCAGTTGTACCAATATTGTTGGAAGATAAACTAATTATCATATAGTTTTATGTAGTTATGATAAACAAATAAGTATTGTCTAGTATTGTCATCAGTCAGTAGTGATTGAATAAATAATTAAAAACGTTTGCTTCTTCAATTCATATTATAACAGGTTATGGGCCCAGGACAAATTATATATTAAAAGTTCTTAATATATACAGAAGATTTTATAATTAAAGATTATAAAATGTCTCAGGGTGTACCTATGATTGATAAATTGAGAGGAAGAGTAAATTTTAACAGTTGGAAGTTTGCTATGAAAACTTATTTGGAACATGAAGATTTATGGAATTATATAACTGGTGAAGACAAAGATGAAAAGAAAAATGTGAAAGCAAGAGCAAAAATTATATTGTCTGTGGAAACAGTAAATTATGTGCATATTGAGGAAACCAAAACAACAAAAGAAGCTTGGGATAATTTGGTAAAGGCTTTTGAAGATTCTGGCCTTACTCGTAAAATTAGTCTCCTAAAGACATTATTGTCAACAAAATTAGAAAATTCAAATATTGACGAGTATGTCAATATAATAATTTCTACGGCAAATAAATTAAATGGAGTTGGTTTAAAAGTAAATGAGGAATGGATAGGTTGTATATTATTAGCTGGTCTTCCTGATGAATATAAGCCAATGATAATGGGTCTCGAAAATTGTGGAATGAATATTACAGGAGATTTAATTAAAACGAAATTATTACAAGGAATCAAAAATGAAAAATGTGGCAACAAAGCTGATAATGAAGCTGTATTTTATGGAAAAACATATAACAAAAACAATTTTAAAAATTATGGAAAGAATAGAGATTCTAGATGTTTTAATTGTAATGATTTTGGTCATAAATCATTTAATTGTCCAAAACCTAAAAAAATTAGAATTAAGCAAAATCAGAATTATCAATATTCTAATTTTAAAGGATTTTGTAAATCAGCTATTGAAAATACTAATAAAAATAATAATTGCTATAAGTGGTTTATTGACTCCAGTGCTTCAACTCATATGACAATGAATAAGGAATGGTTAGTGAATTTTCATCCAATAACTATCTTAATAATGAAATAATCGTTGCAAACAATGAAAGATTATCAATTGCTGGTCAGGGCGATGTTTATATTTGTATTAATGGTAAAAATGGGCTTGAGACTATTAAAGTGAAAAATGTCATGTATGTACCAAACATTTCAACAAACTTACTTTCTGTAAGTGAAATGGTAAAAAATGGGTGTAAGGTAATTTTTGAAAAAGATAGCTGCAGAATTATGAAGGAAAATGAAGTTTTAACATTAGCTGTTCTAAAAAATGACATGTTTTGTTTGAATTATGTCAGAATTCAAAACAATTTGATGTTTAATAATAAAAATGTTTATGAAATTTGGCATAGAAGAATGGGTCATATGAATATAAATAATTTGCAATTATTGCAAAAGTGTGGTTATCTGAAGAACATTGATTTTAAAGATCATGCAGATTTTTGTGAAACTTGTCTTAAAGGAAAGCAAACTCGCTTACCATTTGTTAAATCAAGTTCGCAAACAACTGAAATTTTGGAACTGGTGCATTCAGACTTGTGTGGACCAATGGAAAACGAGTCATTAGGAGGTTCCAAATATATGTTTACAGTGATAGATGATTTTTCCAGAAAAACATTTGTATATTTTTTGGAAAGTAAGTCACAAGGTAGAAGTTCTTTTCAAGATTTTAAGAATTTTATTGAAAGAAGCACTAATAAGAAAATTAAAATCTTAAGATCTGACAATGGAAAAGAATATGTAAATAGAGATTTTAAATTATATTTAGCAAAAGAAGGAATTTGTCATCAAACTACAATTCAGTATACTCCTCAGCAAAATGGATTAGCGGAAAGAATGAATAGAACCATTATTGAAAAAGCACGTTGTATGTTATTAGATGCAGGTTTAGAAAAGAAGTTTTGGGCAGAAGCTGTAAATACTGCTGTTTATATAAATAATAGATCCCCTACAAAAGGAATAAATAATCAAATTCCAGAAGAAGTTTGGAGTAAGAAAAGGGTGAATTTGAATTATTTAAAAATTTTTGGATGTCAAGCTATGAGTGACATACCAAAACAGAAAAGGCAGAAATTGGATTCGAAATCTGAATCATGTATATTTATCGGTTATTGTGAAAACAGTAAAGGGTACAGATAATTTAACATGAAAACTCAAAAAATTATTAAAAGCAGAGATGTTGTTTTCAATGAAAACATTTTATTTAAAAATAATGTAAAATATGACAAAGAGATTTCAGAACAAATTCAATTTATTGACAGTTTTGATAATCAAAATGATGTAGATATTTCAAAAGAAATAGAAAATAATATTGAAAACAATGCTGGAAATGAGCAAGTAATTGAAGAAAATGAAGATGAAAATTATTGTAACAATTTTCAAGAAATTGCAGTAATTGATGATAAAAGCGATTTAAATGGAAATGCAGAAATAATTACTTCAAAACGAATTTCAAAAATGCCAAGCAAGTTAAATGATTATTTCATATATTCTGCAGTTGAAAATAAATTAGTTTAAGGGGGAATGTTGGAAGATAAACTAATTATCAAGTAGTTTTATGTAGTTATGATGAACAAATAAGTATTTTCTAGTATTGTCATCAGTTAGTAGTGATTGAATAAATAGTTAAAAACGTTTGCTTCTTCAATTCATATTATAACAAATATGTTCTACTTTTAAATGTCCGATTTCGACTTGCTCTCTTACAAAATGATGACGAATGTCAATGTGTTTAGTACGTGCTTTATAAATCCAGTTTGTTGACAAATCTATAGCACTTTTATTGTCACATAACATTTTGAATGGTGTTTTAACTTCTTTTATGAATAGATTTTCAAATAACGATTTTAACCATAACATTTCTTGAGTTCCTGCAGATAACGACATGTATTCTGCCTCTGGAGTTGATAAAGCAATTCCATGAAATAGCTCCACCACATTTTATAAAAACATATCCAGTTGTGGATCTTCTGTCATCAATATTGTTAGCCCAATCTGCATCACAAAATCCTATAAGATTCTCACTACTGTCATGATGA
This sequence comes from Stenus bimaculatus, assembly GCA_963971135.1. NCBI lineage: Eukaryota > Metazoa > Arthropoda > Insecta > Coleoptera > Staphylinidae > Stenus > Stenus bimaculatus. Next base: position 14,584,537 of record OZ020181.1, read on the forward strand.
TATGTTAATTTCAATTTTGACGTACCTTTCAAATATCTAAAAATTCTTTTTACTGCAATCCAATGCTGCTTTCCTGGATTTGAATTATATCGGCTGACTTCAGAAACTGCATATGCTATATCAGGTCTTGTTGTTTGTGCAGCATAAATTAGACTGCCAACAGCCTCTTGATAAGGTATAGATGCCATTTCTTTTATATCAATCGATGATTGTGGACACATATCTTTAGACAATTTAACACCTGCATCCATTGGTGTTTTAACTGGCTTGCAATCATGCATATTAAATTTGTTTAAAATAGTTTCTATATATTTTTCTTGATCAATTGATATTGTTTGACTTTTGTGGTCTTGTATAATACGCATGCCTAAACAGTAATTTGCTTCACCAAGATCTTTCATTTTGAAGTTTCTTGACAATTCTCCCTTCAGTCGATCAACTTCAGAATCCCAATTTGTAAAAATTAACAAATCATCCACGTAGATTGCTACAATTAAAATTGATTTGTTTTTAACACTTTTGTAAATACATGGATCAACTTTTGATTTTTCTAAACCAAACTTTAATAATACATTGTTCAATTTTTTATTCCATGCGCGACTTGCTTGTTTTAAACCATATAAAGCTTTATTTAATTTGCACACTTTATTTTTATTTTCTTTGATAAAACCTTCTGGTTGTATCATGTATATTTCTTCAAACAAATCTCCATTTTAAAATTTGACGTCCATTTGAATTATTTCAGTTTATTGTGTTGCCATAGATATTAAAAATCTAATTGAAGTATAACGTATTACAGGAGAAAAGGTTTCTTCGTAATCAATTCCTTGTTTTTGAGTAAAGCCTTTAGCAACAAGTCTAGCTTTATGTCTTTCAATACTTCCATCTACTTTAAACTTGATTTTGAATACCCACTTGCATTTAATTGCTTTACGATTTTCAGGTAAATTTGTTAGTTCCCAAGTATCATTTTCCATCAATGAATTGTATTCTTCTAACATTGCATTTTTCCAAGCTTCAGAATCTTCACTTTGTATTGCTTCAGAATATGTATTAGGTTCTGAAACATTCTGAACAGAAAACGTAACATAATCATTTAAAAATGCAGGTTTGTTTCTTTCCCTTGCAGATCTATGATTTAATTCAGGGAAATTCACTAGATTAGAATTAGTATTCGATTCTTCAACAACATTTGAATTTATTGATAAAGATTCATTACTTTGATTACCATTTTCTTCAATCTCAATAACATTTCTTGTTAAAACATTATCTTCATTTTCAATTGAATTGATATTATTATTAGAAGACGCTGTAGATACATCTGATAATAAATGAATTTCTTGATCTTCTGTGCTATCATTATCCATATCAGTAGTATTTGTGTTCATCTTTTGAATCATTTCTTCTAAAAATATTACATTTCGTGAAATAATTAATTTCTTACTTTTTGGATCAATAAGTCGATAACCTTTCGTTGATTTACAATATCCAGTAAAAATTAATTCTTCCGATTTCCTATCAAATTTTTTACATTTTCTTTGTGGAATTTTATTCATCGCTTTACAACCAAAAATTCTTAAGTGATTTAAATTCGGTTATATACCTGACAAAGCTTCTTCGGGAGTTTTATTTGGTAATAATTTTGTAGGTGACCGATTTTTTAAATACACCGCAGTTGAAATTGCTTCTGCCCAATATTCAATATCAAGATTTGCTTCAAATAAAATACATCTGGCTTTTTCAACAAGTGTTCGATTTAATCGTTCTGCAACACCTAATTGTTGAGGAGAATATGGTACTGTTCGCTGATGTTCAATTCCCTTTTTCTTAAAAAATGTAAGCATATCGCTGTTAACATATTCCGTCCCATTATCAGTACGAAAACGTTTAATTTTACGATTCATTAAATTTTCAACCAATGCAGTAAACTCCAAAAATTTTGAATATACTTCATTTTTTGATTTAAAAAATAAACAAATGATTTTCTTGAGTAATCATCTGTAAAAGTCAGAAAATATCTAGCGCCTCCTATCGATGACGTACTCATTGGACCGCAAACATCCGAATGAATTAATTCTAAAATATTTTTGGATTTACTTTTCGAGGTCTTTGGAAATGATGAAGAAGAATGTTTTCCTTCAGTACATTTAATACAAGGTTTAGATGAAATTTGTGTAAAATCCAATCCTTCAGCCATTTTATTTTTAAGTAATTGCATAGAAATTCTATTTAAATGTCCAAGTCTCTTATGCCATAAATCATATAATTGACTTCCATCTGTGACAGAATAAACATTTTTAAAGTATTGCTGATTTAAAGGATAAACACCATTTTCAGATAATATTTGCATAGCTTTCGTTAAAATGAAACAACCATTTTTATTAAATAAAACAGATATTCCTTCTCTGACAATTTGACTGACAGAAATTAGATTTACATTTAATCCAGGTACATATGAAACATTTTTAATTTCAATATCTGTATACATATTTTCCAATTTTATATGTACATTTCCAGAACCTTTGCGACTTAGTTTTTGATTATTTGCAAGTATTACTTCAGATTCGATAGTTTCACTGTAATTTTCTAGCCAATCCTTTTTACATGTTAGATGTTTAGTTGCACCAGAATCAATGAACCATTCACTAAACTTATAATGTTCATTTGATAACAAATTAAACGCAAACTTTTTATTTTTTCCATCTGTATTATTTCTACTTTTTTTAGTAAATGATGTATTTTCATTAACTTTATTATTTGAACCATCAGATTTTCCATAAGTATTTGCATTTTTTTTTATAAAGATTATTCTGATAATCTTTGCTAAAATTTTCTGATTTCTTATTAAAGGGTTTCTTTTTCCAAGAAGAATTCGAATAAAAACAGGCATCTGCATTTGATTCAGATAATTGTTGACGTGAATCTTCTTGTAATAAAATTGATTTTATATATTCACTGGTAACATCTTTTCCAGATCCTTCGATTTCAAGAATTAAAGAATTATATTGCGATGGTAATCCAGCTAACATTAACGCTCCAATAAATTCATCATCTACAGGTTTATTTATGTCATTTAATTGTTGTGCTGTCGACATTAAAGAGTCAATGTATTCTTCCATTGATTTAAAATTCAAAAAATTAGTTGACATTAGAGTTGTCAATGATTTTAATCTTCTCGATAATCCACAATTTTCATATGCTTTTTGTAAATTATCCCATGCTTCTTTAGCTGATTTTGCTGTTTTTATATACGCAGAAGCACATGGTTTAATGGATAAACCAATTTTAGCCAATGCTCGTTCATCTTTAGTTGAATCAAATTTGCTTTCTTCTACTCCATTAATATAAGACCAAAGTCCAGCATCTACCAGATACATTTTCATGGCAAATTTCCAATTGTTATAGTTGCTTGAACCAATAAGCTGTTGCTTATCTGGTAACCCACCACTTGTATTTGTAGTCATTTTTTTAAATTTAATATTTATATAATTAATATTAAAATCATATTTATTTGAGTTTAAATACGTTTAAAATTACAGTTTTGGGAATCTGGGCCCATAACCTGTTGGTTTATGGATAGAAAATTATAGGTTTACAACTCTATTTTTATCTATGAACTCTATTGAACAAGCTATTTATTAATAACATTTATTGACATAACAACTAAAACAATACGTGTACTTGCTAACTTGATTTATTATACTTTAAAACTAAGAAAAAATAAACCAATGAAAAGAATTAAAGTTTGTGTCATAAAACCCCCATAAAAAAATTGGCATGCGCCCCTCGTTGGCTCATGGGTGGAAATTTAGGAAAAGTTATATGGAATGACACTGAAGTTTGGTGAGAATTTTAAACTTCAGTGTCATTCCACAAAAATTTTCCTAAATTTTCCACACTTAAGCCAACGAGGGCCGCATGCCAATTTTTTTATGGAGGTTTTATGACATAAACTTTAATTCTTTCCATTGCCATGCATTATGAAAACGCGGAAAAACATATTTTTTTATTACAAGATCACATGACTATTTGGGACCGTGCGAATTGCATGCCTATAATTTTCAAGACTTAAATTTATTTTAACATCTTTTGCTAGAACGGCATGCAATATTAAATCAGAGAAAAACACCAATTTTTTGTGAAAATTGAAAAGCAATTTTGCATATGATCGGAAAGCGTGCGGGGGTTTAGTACCCGCTTTTCTTTGTTCTTATAGGGTAAATATTCTCTCCTTCAAAAGGCATGCTGTATGAAATCGGAGACCAAAAATGTCGCAAGCTCCCAGTCTATGAGGTTTCTGGATGCAAACAAATAAAATCTAGGATTGTACTTCTCACTGTTAATAAATAGTCAACTTATATTTATGAGAGCTTAATTTCTTTGCTGATTGTTAGAAGGTACATGTTTATACCATAGTATTACTAATGATCACTGAGGTAATTTAACTTTATATCAACTATGTGTAGAAGTATGTTGAAAGTGGGTACTATAATTTTAGGGATATGGCCATTTGTAGAAAATTTTTTTAAGTATTTATAGTGCATAGTGCAAATGGTCCTTGCTGAAACTCTAGATATTAATTCAACTTGGTTAAAGAAGAATAAGCTCTAAAAATGGTGCCCATAAGTGATCTGATGTTAGATTTCCCCTTTTTAGGAGTTTTGGAATACAAAAATGACAAAATTACAAGAGAAGGTTCGGAATATAAAATTTTATGTAGGTACTAAAAATATTTGAGAAAACTTTGGAGCAATAAAAATGTTTGCCCAAAATTCTATTGTGATGCACCCCTAGTCTCATTACACAAGTACGAAATACATGATACTCCCATTAATGTTCATGAAAATTGAGGAAACCCAAAATTTGCTCATTAAATGTTTGTGATAAACCTGCTTAATTATGGCAATTATTTACATTTAAATTAGTTGCAGAAGAGAGGAACGGGCTATGAGCGAATTATAATTAGTGAAAAGAGGCGCATAAAAAGTATCATTTGTGTGCGGTGCGGTGTCATCAAATGGGCCGTAATAAGGCATGCTTTGTTGAGTCTTAAGCCGACAAAGGAAGCACCTGGGCCCCAACGAGCGCCGGGTAATAACACCTTTTTCTTGTCCCCGACCGCGTCCGCCAAAAAAACAACACCACGAAATGAGAAAACGAAACAAGAAGACGAATTGCGCCGTCCAAACGACGAAAACAAAGGGACGATTTTTTTGTTGTTCTCTGGTTTTAGGTTTTAGTCAAGCTTCGTGGTGATGATGATGACGACCGTGATGGAGAATACTATTAAATAAGGAAAAGTTATGTTTGGAAGAAAGACATTTATGACGACAGAAAGTTAAAAAAAAAGGGTAAGTACAGTATTTATGACCTTACTACATAATTTAGAAAAACTTACATCATTATTATAAATACATAATATGAATATGACCACTACTCTGCTAAGAACTACTAAAATGTTATGAGTGATGCTTATCAATGAAGAGATAAAAATTCTCTGTTTTCTCAATAATTGAGTTTTCTTTATATTTGGAAAAGAAATTAACTTGACATGTAATGTGATGAGTACAAAGAAATTGAAACATCTCCATATTTTATATAAAATTGTGGTGCTTCCTTCACTTACTCCATGATTTTAGAAGATACATGAGTAAAACACCCTGTATATTCAGGACTTCATTTCATTTTAATTGTCTGGGTTTGAATTTAAATTTGAATAGTACGAATTAAGTAGATGTAAGGAAATGGGATAAAAAATGTATCAAATTTCAAACATGCCACGTCAAGTTTTATCACATCAACCCTTCTATTAAACACAAAAAGCCATGTTAGAGCCTAAATAAGTAAGGACAAAGAAATGAAACTAAACAAAAAAATCTAAGCCCGTAGTGCTGTAAATTTAAATTAGATCACATTTAAATACGTAATAACCCTTATGCATGGGTACACCCTGTATAGATTAACCGAATAGGAATATATGAAAGGGTTTAGTGGACAAATTACCCTTGTTAAAAGCCGAATCCTGTTGTGATTGTTCTGTTAGGTCCTTTCTTTGGCGAGGTGGGGAACCGAAGAGCGAAGAGGCAACACGAGTGGCCACCCGGCCCGCCGATGGATTGTTGGTGGTGCTTTGGAGTGTGGTCTGCGTGGTGGTGCTCAGTAGAAGCGCGCCGCTATATCTAGGATCTTTCAGATCTCCACCAACAGATCCGCACGTGATTTCTCTTTGATGAGCCGCTCACGAGAGTACCAAACGCGCACCTTGCGGAACATCGTCCCGTACCAGAACTTCTTAAAAAATAAGTGAAATTTTTCCGAGTAAAGGAGTGCACTCATTGTGTTTATAATGATTTTTACAGTTTTGTTATAGTTTTTTGGGGTTTAATCACAGGTGATTTTTTTAATACTTTTTAATATCAATACATTCATAAAATTTAAGTACAATTTTTCAGCATTATTAAACTTTTTTAATACCTACTGTTTTAAACTATGAATAAAAAATGAGGTGGTACATTCAAAAAAATTAGGTTGATTTTGTTTCCGGTATACGGTGACATAAAAAAAAATTAGTGTACAAAATGTATTTTCTTAAATCATACAACGTACATATGTAAATTCAAATTATTTATTTTCATAAAGTTATAAAGGTCATATTTGCGCAAAAAAGTTTCATAAATAATAAATAATTTCCTTTCATATAATTTAATTTTTAAAAACCATATTGGTGTAACTACTTTTCGCTTACAAAAATATCAAAAATTGCTTGTAAACTTCATTTATCAAAATATTTTTTATTGAAAATGAAATTAAAAAATTGGTTAGTATTTTTTATTCGTTTATTTAAAATAAAAAGAAAATTAAGCAGTGAAGTAAATATTTTTAATACTCAATTTTTCAATTAAATCTTGTTATACCGGGTGGAAACGTAACAAGGGTCACCTCTATTATACCGGGTGGAAATGAAAACCGGGTCACCTCGATAACTTTTTTATTTATGAATAAAAAAATTTGAAATTTAGCTATGTTCTATGGTTCAAAAAAACAAATTTTATGTGCATTTTTTATTTTCGAAATCACTTCCGGTTTCACCGGAAACACCATGCTAAAACTATTATGACAGACGTTAAAAGTGTCCCTTTCTCGAACTAGTGTTAAAAGTAAATCTTTATTGAAAGTAACAAAACTATGGATACTACGAAAATAACTACTAATAGTATCATAAATTTAATTAATATTCTTCGCAAAACTCTCATTGGCGTGTCATAAAAATTTTTAACACATAGACACAAATTGGAAAATACTTTAAAAAATTAAAAATTTTTAAAATATTTTCCAAGCCTGGTGATATTTTAAAAAATTAAAATTTTTTAAAATATTTTCCAAGCCTGATGATGATCTAAGGATCGAAAATGCATTAGCTATTTTTAATAAAAAAATTGTATTTCAAATAAAGACTATAATTGAAAAGAAATTGAATACATACTTTTATTTATCTCGTTTTAGTTGATTCAGTTAAAGTAACATTGCACCCCAAATGCCTAAGAAAATCAATTTTCAAAAATCACAGCAGTATTATTTGTTTTTCACAAGAAATTATCGTAAAACATAATTATAGTTTGAAAAAATTTTAAAAATTCAAATGATTGCTACTTTTATAGTCACCTTAGCATTTAAAAAAAGAGCTTCCTTATTTCATATAAACATTGATACATTGAAACATTTTGTATGTAATATTTATTTGGATGAAAAATGCAACATATTTTTTTGTCCCATAAAAGATAAAGGTAAATTTGGGTTCAAACTTTTCGGTTTTATTGGTTTTTTATAACCAAAACTGGATTTTCGTTCTGATATATTTTTTTTGATTCTGAATACTAAAGTTAATAAACCCCCTAAAAATTTAAAAATATTGGACAACAATTCTGGCGTATTTACAAAAACATTAATATTTCTAAATTTACGTAGCAAATCACCAAACTTAATGACTTATATTTTTTTTTTATTGAAGATTTTTTTATTGAAGATTATTTTGTATGGAAGACTCATTTTTTAGAATGTGTTATTCGGGTGAAAAATTTAACCTCCAATCGTGTTTTTGTCCCATAAACGTGTATTTTGGTTCAAATTTTTGGGTTTGTTCGGTTACAAGAAATCACTGGATTTTTAATTTTAGTAAATTATACATTTATTTAACACAAAAAAAGATTCGTTATGATACATTTTTTTGGTTCTGAAGTTATGACACAAAATAAACCCCCAAAATATTGAAAAATATTGAACAAAAATTCTTGCGGATTTCACAAAAACATATACCGGGTGGAAATGAAAACCGGGTCACCTCTATACTTTTTTATTTATGAATAGAAAAATTTGAAATTTGGCTATGCTCTATGGTTCAAAAAAACAAATTTTATGTGCATTTTTTATTTTCGAAATCACTTCCGGTTTCACCGGAAACACCATGAACTTTGTTTTTTTAAATGTAACATCCCATACTTTTATTCATGGCTTAAAATACTTTTAAAAAAGAAATATTTTTGAGATATTAGTTTTTATTTTTTTGGTAAAAAAAATTTTTTTCAAAAAAAAAAAGGTTTTCGAAGTCGGTGAAAAGTACCAAAACTAATTCTAAATAATTCAAATACCTAAATAAAATTGTAATTTGAAAAAAAATTTAAGTGGTTTTTGAACTATTAATTTTTAAACTTAGTTAATGAAGATTTTATCAAATATCTCACTTTTTTTAAATGCAATGATGCCGGGTCTTTCGACTTTTTAAAAAGAGGATTTTATAACGATTATTTTGGTACCCCATATGTAAGGGTATTATTTTGCATGTGCCTGTAATAAAGATACTAGCTATTAAGTATCTGTATTACAGGCACATGCAAAATAATATCCCTACATATGGGGTATCAAAATAATCGTTATAAAATCCTTTTTTTCAAATGGTTCAAGAAAACACATTTTAGGCACCAAAAAGTGACATCTACTTTATTTTTTTAAATGTAACATCTAATTTTTTTGTTCATAATTGAAGACTATTTTATAAAAGCAGTATGTTTGTGATACATTTTTTATTTTTTTTTTAAATTTAGAAAAATCCCGAGTACAAAAAATATGAAAAACTGGCACAAGGCACAAGTAAAAATTGATTACACATTACACCCAACATATGGGATTCCAAAATAATCGTATTAAAATCTTCTTTTTGAAAAACCAAGTGACCCGGCATCTTTCTGTTAAAAAAAGGAGTTATTTACAAAAACGTTACTCAAAAAAGTTCATAAATTAATATCTCGAAAACTGCTTAAAGCTAAAATAAATTACAAAATACAATTTTCCTTAGGTATTTGTATTATTTGGAACGAATTTTGGTAGTTTTTGTCAACTTCGGGTGAAGAAAAAAATTTTTTTTTCAAAATTTCAAAAAAAATTAAAAAATTAATCACAAACATACTCTTTTTATAAAGTAATTTCATATTTGAACAAGAAAAAATGGGTGTTACATTTAAAAAAATAAAGTTGATCTCACTTCCGGTAAAACCGGAAGTCATATTGAAAAAATTTTAAGTGCCTAAAATGTGTTTTCTTGAATCATAGAACATAGTCAAATTTCAAATTTTTATTTTCATAATCAAAGAAGTTATAAAGGTGACTCGTGTTTCGTTTCCACCCGGTATAGGGTAACAATAAAGCTCTGTAAATAAATTTATACAGGGTGCAGAAAAAGTCCTGCATTATGGCTATAACTTTTTTTGTATTGGTTGCTTTTCTTTCAATTTAAAGTTTAAAATGTTTTTGAAAAAATGTTTTTAATAAATTTTAGGTTATAATATTCACTTTACTGAGCCACATGGCTCTTAAGTTTATTTTTCTTGTTTGTGAATTGTTTGTTTTTAATCAACCATAAAATTAATAAAATATTATTGAAAAAAAAAATAAAAATAATATTTGAAAACAATGTCACTTATTACGTATCGTTGGAAAATTATGTAGATTCAAATTATTAAAAAAAGTTGGACTATTCCATTTGAGATTTCAAACTTGACAGTCACGTGGTGGGGAAAAACAAAAGCGAGGATATACATACGTCAATTTTTAAATATTTCCACATTTAAATATATGAAACATTTTTTGATCAAACCAATATTAATAAAAGTTATAGCCATTATGCAAGACTTTTCCCGCACTCTGTATGTAGTTTTCTAGGATGAACAGGGTTGGAAAATTTATTAACGGGAAATTCTATCGAAATTCTATCGCTTTTTAATGATAATATGAATCTATTGTACATTCTGGGTTTTAAAAAATTTCTTTCAAAAATAATTTCGTTTTAAAAAAAATATTTTTTGGTTCAATAAATCTTTTGAACGACTAAACCTGTTTTGAAAAATTGGATGGCGAGGATAAAAAAAATCTAAAAAAATTAATGTCTATCGAGCATTTCAATTAGCCAAGAATAATAGTTAAAATCTAAAATATTCATTATTTTGTTTTGAAAACAGTTTTTACACTTTTTGGGCCATAAATCGAAAACAAAAAATCAAGATTATGAGCAATATAAACACTTGGGAATGGCGATCTGATGCACTTCAAAATATTTCATACAAATAACAATAAAATTTTATATTTTGAAGATTGAAGAAAGTCGACTGAATAAAAATATTTTTTAGAATTCCTAATAAAATAAAATTTACAATACGTATTATTCGAATTAAAAATACAACTTCCAGTCATGTTTTTGTCTCATTAACGTGGAATTTGATGAACCAAATAAAATAATTTTTTTTTTGGATTTACACTTATAAAAAAAATCTGGTTTTTCACATTTAATTAAATTATGTCTGTAGTTAAGGATTTTTTTGTACTCAAGTTATGATCCAAAACGTACAACGTACATACTGAAAATTGAAAATCTAAAATTGGACAAAAATTCTTACGTACCTATTTCATTAAAAACATTGATATTTCAAAAAGTACCTGGTGAATCATGAAACTGAATGGTTTACATTTTGTATGAAAGATAAATTTCGTGACTCGCCAGATTCATTTTGAAATATATAGGGGTATGTGTTTGTGATACATTTTTATTTTTTTTTTAATTTTGAAAAATCCCGAGTACAAAAAATATGATAAACTGGGATAAGTAAATTGATTGCACCCTACATATGGGGTACCAAAATAATCGTTATAAAGTCCTCTTTTTAAAAAGTCGAATGACCCGGCATCATTGCATTTAAAAAAAGTGAGATATTTGATAAAATCTTCATTAACTAAGTTTAAAAATTAATAGTTCAAAAACCACTTAAATTTTTTTTCAAATTACAATTTTATTTAAGTATTTGAATTATTTAGAATTAGTTTTGGTACTTTTCACCGACTTCGAAAACCTTTTTTTTTTTGAAAAAAAGTTTTTTTACAAAAAAAATAAAAACTAATATCTCAAAAATACTTCTTTTTTAAAAGTATTTTAAGCCATGAATAAAAATATGGGATGTTACATTTAAAAAAACAAAGTTCATGGTGTTTCCGGTGAAACCGGAAGTGATTTCGAAAATAAAAAATGCACATAAAATTTGTTTTTTTGAACCATAGAACATAGCCAAATTTCAAATTTTTCTATTCATAAATAAAAAAGTTATAGAGGTGACCCGGTTTTCATTTCCACCCGGTATATGTTTTTGTGAAATCCGCAAGAATTTTTGTCCAATATTTTTCAATATTTTGGGGGTTTATTTTGTGTCATAACTTCAGAACCAAAAAAATGTATCATAACGAATCTTTTTTTGTGTTAATGTGAAACTAAGGGGTTTTAAATAAATGTATAATTTACTAAAATTAAGAATCCAGTGATTTCTTGTAACCGAACAAACCCAAAAATTTGAACCAAAATACACGTTTATGGGACAAAAACACGATTGGAGGTTAAATTTTTCACCCGAATAACACATTCTAAAAAATGAGTCTTCCATACAAAATAATCTTCAATAAAAAAATCTTCAATAAAAAAAAATATAAGTCATTAAGTTTGGTGATTTGCTACGTAAATTTAGAAATATTAATGTTTTTGTAAATACGCCAGAATTGTTGTCCAATATTTTTCAATTTTTAGGGGGTTTATTAACTTTAGAATTCAGAATCAAAAAAAATATATCAGAACGAAAATCCAGTTTTGGTTATAAAAAACCAATAAAACCGAAAAGTTTGAACCCAAATTTACCTTTATCTTTTATGGGACAAAAAAATATGTTGCATTTTTCATCCAAATAAATATTACATACAAAATGTTTCAATGTATCAATGTTTATATGAAATAAGAAAGCTCTTTTTTTTAAATGCTAAGGTGACTATAAAAGTAGCAATCATTTGAATTTTTAAAATTTTTTCAAACTATAATTATGTTTTACGATAATTTCTTGTGAAAAACAAATAATACTGCTGTGATTTTTGAAAATTGATTTTCTTAGGCATTTGGGGTGCAATGTTACTTTAACTGAATCAACTAAAACTTCATATGCAGAAATAATAATAAACAACAAATTTAAAAATAAAATCACAGAAAAAATATAAAATGTCATGATTTTTTCTTTTTTGTAATATTTATTTAAATACACGCCTTCTTGTCTTTTGATTGGCAAAATCTCTTATTCAGATCTAGTTTTTTAGCAACATTGCTTTTAATTGCCAATTAATAATAATTGAATTTTTGTTGGGTCATTGTATTTCGAAGATCTTCAATTTGCTAAACGATTTTTCAGTAGTGGTCACTGTCACAGGAAATGTTAACAATAAAAGAATTGTGACTTCAATAAAGTTACTTTCCATAAAATTATTTATTAATTAGTAAATTTAACTCTTGCATAGAAGTTTCTTAATTTTCCTCATTTTTAATAAAATATTTTACATTTATCATTTCAAAAGAAATGATTTTTATTTTTCAAGACAGTTTTCTACCCGATTTTGCGCCGATTTCAATGTTTTCTCATTTTTAAATATTTTTGGTTATAGAAATTTCAGACATTTTAATGTTTTTGTATAACTTTTAATCCAATGGGAAAAAGTAATGATAGCTACAAAATTTAAAAAAAAATGAGTTGGCGTTCGATAACTACGCCACTGTTTGTAGGCTGGGGGGCCTCATTTTTTCTACCGCCAGGGGCCTCAATTATTCTAAATCCGCCACTGATTAACAATATTTTTATAATACTTTACTTCAAACGTTCACACTCCTGTAATTTGTAGTTTTTTAATTTTTATCTGATTTAACTCAATTTTTCTCAAACTTTACTGAAACCACCTACGATGGAGACCAAATATTGAAAAATCATTTTATTAGAAAAAAAAAATAAAAAAAATTATAAAAGTTGGTTCAATTTAGTTTTTTTTTATAATTTGAATAGTTCTATCGTCAAATAATAAAACTAAATAATTTTTACATTTTTTATTTATTCTCGACAATATTCATATATTAACAAAATTACATATCTTCGATACTATCATACCATTTGATCGACAAGGTCGAAATATTTGCTACCTTCACTGATACTAGTTTTTCATCGTGTCAGGTGCTTCATGAAGCGACTTCTTTATTTTCAAGGCTCAAGGCCGTTTTTCCAATTAATTTATACAGGGTGTTCCACAATTCTGATCCCATTCCTGTTTACAAAAGTAGGGGTGCCATTGAAAAAAAGTTGATGATGGCTTCTTAAGGATGATCAAAGTCAATATACAGGGTGTTCCATTTTAATTAATCCAGCTGAATATCTTGAAAACGAAGCGATTTCCTTAAAAATGTTTCAGACAAAAATTGTAGCGACTCGAGGGGGACATTTACTAGTGCCATGGGTTTTTAATTGTTATGGGAAAACATTTTTTTTTTCAAATGGGAACCCCCATTTCTTATTGTAGATTCGTAATCTATGGAAAATAATAAGAAAGTTTTGGTTGAAACTTTTGTTTTCTAAAATTTCAATTTCTCGCTATATTCACCAAAATGAACACAAATTTTGGGATGTTCGATACAGTTTTACTAAAAAACTAAAGGTCTATAAGAAAACTCGCAGGAGTCAAAAAGTGCTTAAATTAAGGCAAGGATTAATAAAAAATATTATTTTACTTTATTAAAAAAAATAAATTTAAAAAAAGTTTATTTTATTTTTATTATTTTTTAAGAAAAATATTATTGTTTTTTACTTATATAATTTAAAATAAAGTCAAAGGTAATTAATTAATACACTTAAAGATATTTGGATCTGTTCTTAAATTACGAGAGCTGGTCTAAATAAGATGTTCGAATATTCCTCCATTTTGTTCAATACACATGTTTACTCGTGTGCGAAAAGCCAATGATACATTTCTCAACATTTCAGGAGTGATACTTCGAAAAGCGTCCGTAATTCGTATCATAATATCCTCTCTAGTTGTAGTTGGTCGTTCATAAACCTTATCTTTTATGTAACCCCATAAAAAATAATCCATTTTTGTAAGATCCGGAGATCTTGCTGGCCATTCGTTTACTTCACTACCAATTCCAATCCACATATTAGGGAATTGGTTATGTAAAAATGTTTTAACAATTCTGGCAGTGTGGGGTCTAGCTTCGTCCTGTTCAAACCACATTCGCTGTCTTAAATCTAGAGGTACATCTTCTAAAAGAGTAGGCATTTCGTTTTGAATTATATTCAAATAAACATGTTGGTTAAGATTTTCTTCATAAAAAAATGGTCCCACAAGATACTCATCCACTATTCCAGCCCAAACGTGTTTATAGACCAACGCCACTGTAATCTATGATCTCTGTGTCAATGTGGATTATTTTCAGAATAATAATGAGCATTATGAAGATTTACTCCACCCATGTTGTCAAATTTTGCTTCATCAGTAAAAAGAACGCGATTAAAAAAAGGGGATCTCTTCTAACTTGATTCGTAGTCCATAGCAAAAATTAAGTCGGCGGATGTAGTCATCTTCTTTAATTTGTTGGGTTAAATGAACATGATATGGGTGTGATTTGTGGTGTTTTAAAATTCTGTTGGCAGAAGATTTAGGAAGTCCATGAAGACGCTGAATTTTTCTTGTAGATGTATGTGGATCTTCATTTACGGAAGCTAATGCTATCAATGAGGAGAGCATCTTAGGACCAGTTTTACTACGTTTTCTTCTAAGAGAACCGTTTTCCGCTCTTTTCACGAGCCTCCTAATATTTGTATGATTTGGATGACGCAATTGTGGAAACCTCTCAGCATAAAGACGTGCTGCGTGCCGATAGTTATCATGGCATTCGCCCAAAACTTTTATAATATTCACTATTTCTCTAGGTGAATAATCAGCCATTTTATGAGAGACCGATTTTAAATAATCACAGTGGCTTCAATAACAATGAGCTTCTACAAAAAACTAATCTGTCACAATATAACAATTATGTGCGAAACACAAAGTAGGCTGAAAATGAAATTCCTTTATTTTTAGAAGCCTTCTTCCTTAATTGAAAAATATTATTTAATATATTAAATTGCAAATAAAATTGAAAAACCGTTTTGACACCTATTGTTTCCAACCTTTGACTTTATTTTAAATTTTATAAGTAAAAAAAAATTAATATTTTTCTTAAAAAATAATAAAAATAAAATAAACTTTTTTAAATTTATTTTTTTTAATAAAATAGAATAATATTTTTTATTAATCCTTGCCTTAATTTAAGCACTTTTTGTCTCTTACGATTTTTCTTATAAAGCTTTAGTTTTCTAGTAAAACTGTATCGAAAATCCCAAAATTTGTGTTCGTTTTGGTTAATATAGCGAAAAATTGAAATATTAGATAAGAAAGTTTCATTCAAAACTTTCTTATTATTTTCCATAGATTACGAATCTGCAATAAAAAATGGGGATTCCCATTTGAAAAAAAAAATGTTTTTCCATAAAATCCCATGACAATTAAAAACCTATGGCACTATTAAATGTTCCCCTCGAGCCGCTACAATTTTTGTCTGAAACATTTTTGAGGAAATCGCTTCGTTTTCAAGATATTCAGCTGGATTAATTAAAATGTGACATACTGTAGTAACAAAATTACATATCTTCGATACTATCATACCATTTGATCGACAAGGTCGAAATATTTGCTACCTTCACTGATACTAGTTTTTTATCGAGTCAGGTGCTTCATGAAGCGATTTCTTTA
This sequence comes from Stenus bimaculatus, assembly GCA_963971135.1. Lineage (NCBI taxonomy): Eukaryota > Metazoa > Arthropoda > Insecta > Coleoptera > Staphylinidae > Stenus > Stenus bimaculatus. Next base: position 14,600,719 of record OZ020181.1, read on the forward strand.
TTTTCAAGGCTCAAGACCGTTTTTCCAATTAATTTATACAGGGTGTTCCACAATTCTGATCCCATTTCTGTTTACAAAAGTAGGGGTGCCATTGAAAAAAAAGTTGATCATGGCTTCTTAAGGATGATTAAAGTCAATATATTTTAAGGATGGAATTGGAATGCCAATTTAATGCCATTAAAAGCTTTTTTTGATTAGATTTTTTTATCTCTTCAACTAATGAAGATATGGGCTGTAAACTGAATTGTAGACACCCTGTATATTTATTAATTTATTCGAGTAACACGTTTTATTTTCACTACAAGTTTGGTCGTTTAGTTTTTGAGAAGATAAAATACTTTGCGTTATCCGTGGTTTTGTTGGACGCATTACCTTTACGCTCGGATATACCGGGTGGAAATGAAACTAGGGCCACCCCTGGCATTTCTTTATTTATGAAAATAAAAAATTAGAATTTTAGTATCTTATATGATCTAAGAAAACAAATTTTATGGATCGAATAAATCTTTCATTTTACTTCCGGTTTATCAGGAAATTGCACCCACTTTCTTATTTTAAATGAAACCCCCTGATTTTTTCTACGTAAAATCAAACATTGGTTAGTTTTAAGTATGTTTATGACAAAAAAAAATTTTTTTTCAAAACTTTAAGAAAAAATGTTGAATTTTTTTTTGGCAAAAAATTTGAGTAAAACCTACAAAAACTATTTTTAAATAATACAAATACGTAAAATAAATTGTAATTTATAAAATTTATTTCACCGTTCTTGAGATATTATTTTTTTTAATTTTCAAGAAGCGTTTTTTGGAAATATCTTTACTTTTTTAAATGGGATGATATACGGGCCACCCCCTAATTAAATAGAGGGTTTTTTTCCGGTTACTGTAATATCCCATATGTATGTTTAAAAATAGTTTTTGTAGGTTTTACTCAAATTTTTTACCAAAAAAAAATTCAAATTTTTTTCTTAAAGTTTTGAAAAAAAATATTTTTTTGTCATAAACATACTTAAAATTAACCAATGTTTGATTTTACGTAGAAAAAATCAGGGGGTTATATTTAAAAAAAGAAAGTGGATGCCATTTCCTGATAAACCGGAAGTAAAATTAAAAATTTATTCGATCCATAAGATTTGTTTTCTTAGATCATATAATATACTAAAATTTTAATTTTGTATTTCCAGAAATGCCAGGGGTAGCCCTAGTTTCATTTCCACCCGGTAGATTTGAGAACGCGAAAATGGATCTTATAGAATAATGCTTAAGGGTGAATTTTGTTTCTCTTTTGTGGAAGGAAAAAACTCTGTCGTCTCTATTCATGCGAATATAGGCTCGATGAAATAAAAAAGCCCAATTGTCGATAAAACAGAATTCAAGTAAAACGGTAGTCGGTAGTCGGTCAAAATGTTATAAATATACAATACAGTTTCTATTAAAAAGTAACTGAAAGTCACATCCTACTTAGATAAGATGTTTTACAAGGACTGAAAAAATGGATGAATAACACGTAATAACACTAAAAACAAATGTGTATCAATTTGTTAAAAAGTGGCATTTGTTTTTACCGGTCATTTTCCTCTGTGAACGTGGATTAACAAGGAACTCGTAAACAATAAATTTCTCGAAGTGAATCGCAACCGGATTGCTTTACTTTTTTCCAATCGCCTTTTTCTTGAAATGGCCGCAAATTACAGAGCGATTAGATAAAAAAAAACGCGATTTATCACGCGCATTCTGTTTCTGTCTCTTCTGCTCGACTTCCATACCCAAACGGGACTTCCACTCTTTTTACGCACAACTGATTCCATATTCAATGATTTACCCATTAAAAATTAACATTTATTAAAATATTATCGAAAGAAAAAATTTAATTATAATAAATCAACTTTTTGTTTCCAAACTTAATTTAGTGGATTAAGATTAAATTTTTTTAATCCTGAAAATATTTGAAGGTTACTTTTTTATGTTGGTGAAAAAGTGTTGGGTATTAATGGGCACTTTGATTTGAGACGGAAATATTTCGCAACCAACTTTTTTTGAGAGTGTCGTGCAGCGCCGAGTGCGGGCCCTGAAAAATTGAGTTATTATATTTAATTGCTGAGTATCGGAGATTTGAACACTTTCAGCTGTTATTTAAATCACTTCATAAATTATAAATGCGACATGCCTTCTTTTTAAAACACTTGGCTTTATTAGCTTCCATTAAATTCATTACGAAATTTGGAAAGTAATTTTTTTCTTAATTTAATTAATTTATTTTTTTTATCAAAAATTATCTTAATTGTATACAATATATTACAATAAAAGACCTCTAAAATCTCGATTTTACAAGTAAAAAATATATAAAAAAAAACGGATTTTTTCTAAATGAGGCTAAAAAGTTTCTAGTGCTCAGGGCCTGATTACACCTTAAGTCTGCCCTGTAATTAGAAACTAGGAAACTCTGATATATTTTATTGATAATTATCAATTATAATAAAATAAATGTGTATGTTCGACATTTAATATAATTTGCATCAAATATTGGTAAAAAGCTGAAATAATAACTTTCAAGTCAATTAATAAAAGCAATTTAACAAATAAATGGTAAAAATATGGGATTTGACATTTGCAATAAAGGTAATTGAGGTTAAACGCTGCGGAGCGCACTTTTATTGAATGGCAACTTTTTGCATGACCCAACGAGCAAGAGGCGAAGCAAAATACAAAAAAACGAAATGGAATAAAATATGGGCCCGATAAATAAAGCATTAACGTCAATTATTTCCGTGCCAACAAAGCGGCGATTAATTAAAATGCATTAAGTTCACAAAGCGGCGAAATTTTCTCTAATTGCCTTCATTATTTTCTCGGCAGGACAAAAATTACCGCATTACTTAACCTCGAAAAAGTTGCATTTGCTCGTTTATTCGAAGAGAAATTTAATAAATGAAGAAAGAGAGGCGCAGGTGCGGAAGAGAATTGAAAAAAAAACAGCACTTAGTACTGTACAGTTGAGAGGATTGAAGAAGAAAAGCGAATGTAAAGAATAAGTTTTGGGCGTTGCTTTATAATTCAAAATTAAATAAAAGACGAACAATAAATTAATGGAGAGAAAGGATGGGCGAACGATTCATTTATTTATTGCTTCCCTTTTATTTATAAGTTCCTGGACGTTGGAATTATTTCTCTATTGTTTGTATTTTTTTAGTTTGAAACAAGAATTCTTTATTGTTAAATACTTTATTCAAAAACATTTCTCAGGAAATAAATTCAACTATTTTAATTGAGCACGTTCAAGAATTTTTACCTACTTTAAAGACTACCCAGATCTTTAAACGGCTTTAAGAAGACAGCAGCGACGTTTATCAAAAAGAACAAATTTTTTGAATTTCGAAGATCATCCCATACTTCTACGGACTTCGTCGATTGTTTCTTGAGGCTTCTTCTGTGTATTGGACTTTGGTCAGTAAGAATTCGAAACCTTTGTCGACTGGTTAGAATATCCCAAACAAGATCAACCGTACTGAGGTCAGGAAAACATGCTGGCCAACTCATTTTTCTTATACCTACTCGATTTGAAAGTTAAAACCATATAAGCTTCCAAAATTTCCTTTTTACCTTTAACCCGTTATAGGGCAGAACCCTGGGGATCAAATTATTTAAATTTTTTCTTTAAATATTAACAAAATGGATTATTTTTAGATAATTTATGGCAAAAGAAAGTTCTTTTTAAATTTGGTTTTTGTTTTATGGTAAGGTACATATTTGTACCATTGGTCGATTCGACAAATGTTCAGACCTCAAAGTTTATTGGTATATACAGTGTGGGCCATCGAAAACGAAACAGACGAGTTTTGAAATAGTTAATAAAAAAATTTGAAAAAATGCTCGGACAGGTCAACTTTAGTTTCGAGGGGGACATATTTTGCAATAGAGCTGATTCAAAAATCTATTCATCCCTGCGCCCTATGGACACAACCCCTTAAATATTAAAAGGGATGGTGGGGTAAGTAATACCTCGTTGGAATGATCTTTTTACCCAGAGTAACATACAAAAAAAAAAGTTAAATCGATCGATTCGTTTTAAAGATATTCAAAATTTAGCAAGTAGAGTTTTCATACCTTTTAAAATTATGCTATGAACACCACGCCTTCAATTTTAAGTCTTTTGATAGGGTAAGTAATACCTCCTTGGAAAGTTCTTTTTACCACAAGTAACATACAAAAAAACAAAAGTGAAATCGATTGGTTTGTTTTAAAGAATTCAAAATAAAACAGTATTGCACATTATTTTTTATATAACCAAACTAAACTTAACTAATCTTTTTGAAGAAAACTTAACACTTTAAAGAATCCCATCGATCCCGACACTTTCAAGGATGTTTTTATTATTTTATTAAATGTTCGAATTGAGTTCCACCAACCTCCATGCAAACGTACAAATTTTGCTCAAAGCGAATTCTTACATTTTATAACATTTCAGTAGTAATTTCTCGGCATTCATTAATAATTCTTTGTCGTAACTCTGCTAGAGATCCTGGTTCCGTTGCGTAAATCTTACTTTTTAAAGATCGGGAGATCGCGGCGGCCACTCCAAAGCTCCTCTACGCCCAATCCATTGCCCAGGAAACGTCGTATCCAAGAATTCCCTAACAGGCCGTGTGTAATGAGGAGGGGCTCCATCTTGTTGGAAAATCAGATGGTCTTCTAAATAACGATCGTGATTTTCGATAATATCGTCAAGAAATGGATGAACAAAGTTTTGAAGTAGATCCAAGTACATATCCCCTGTTAGATTGCCATCTAGAAAATAAGGACCAATAAGACGGTCTCCAAAAATTCCAACCCACACATTCAATTTTTGAGGAGTTTGAGTGTGAACTTCATGAAATACCCTACGATTTTCATCTGACCAATATCGACAATTATGACGATTAACGGTTGAGTTTAAGAAAAAAGTGCACTCATCAGAAAAACAGATATTATAAAGATAATTTTCATCAGCAATTATCCGTTCCGTCATCACCTCACAAAATTGCAATCGCCTATCAAAATCATCTTCATTTAACTCATGAATTAAATGAATTTTATAGGGATGATATTTGTGACCTTTCAATATTCGGCGAAGGGTTGTTCTGCTGATGTTAGTCACAGTCTCCAGTTTTCTTGTGCTTAAAGTTGAATCTGCAGCAACTTGTCCCAAAACACCTATTTCAACGACCTCATTTCTTATTGGACGAACATTACCAGGATCGCGTTTCTTATTACCAACAGAACCAGTATTTTTAAATTTTGCAATCAACTCCAGAACGTATTTTCGGTTACAATGTTTGTTTGGATGTTGTTCATTAAATAAATTAGCTGCACGATGAGCATTCTCATCGTTTTTAAAATAAAAAGTGATTAATTCAACCCTTTCTGGAATTGTATAAACCATTGCTAGCAGAAGCTTTTACAGAAGTTCACAAAATTTTAAATGTTGATTTCTAATAATTAGTCATAAACAGTTTTAACACGATGAAAATCACCACTAATACAAAATACAACTGATAAAATGAATCTCAATGTGGTTATAAATCGTTTTATGTTTTGCATTGTTTTGTTCCAGATGTTACAAAATTTTAAACAATTCCTCGAATAAATTTAAATTTGTTTTTTAAAATCTCTCTTTTGTAGAAAATGAAAATAAATTGCGTTTTACATGTTTTTGTATGTTACTTTGGGTTAAAAGATCTTTCCCAGGAGGTATTACTTACCCTATCAAAACACTTAAAGTTGAAGCCGTGGTGTTCATAGCACAATTTTAAAGGCATGAAAACTCTACCTATTAAATTTTGAATGTCTTCAAAACGAATCGAAGGATTTAACTTTTTTTTTGGCATGTTACTCTGGGTAAAAAGATCTTTCTAACGAGGTATTACTTACCCCACCATCCCTATTAAATTTTTAGGGGTTGTGTCCAAAGGGCGAGGGATGAATGGATTTTTGAATCAGGTCTATTGCAAAATATGTCCCTCTCGAAACGATATTACTTAACCTATCAAAAGACTTAAAATTGAAGGCGTGGTGTTCATAGCACAATTTTAAAAGACATGAAATCTCTATTTGCTAAATTTTGAATATCTTTAAAACGAATCGATCGATTTAACTTTTTTTTTTGTATGTTACTCTGAGTAAAAAGATCTTTCTAACAAAGTATTACTTACCCCACCATCCCTATTAAAATTTTAGGGGTTGTATCCATAGGGCACAGGGGTGAATGGATTTTTGAATCACTTCTATTGCAAAATATGTCCCCCTCGAAACCAAAGTTGACCTGTCTGAGCGTTTTTTCAAATTTTTTTATTAACTATTTTAAAACTCGTCTGTTTCGTTTTCGTTGGCCCACCCTGTATATGTACCACGTACAGTAAAATGATTTTTTTATAGGCAATAACTAAAATTTGCTTCTTTTTGTATTTTATTTTTTAATAGATATTACAAAAATACAAAAAAAAATAGTAAATCTTTCTATAAATGAAAATAAATATTAAATTCTAGTCTTTGGAAAACAAAGCAAAAAATAAAAACTAATAATATAATTTTAACAAAAAAAAAACTTCTTATATTGAAAGTTTTGTTTATCAAGGTTTATGAAATGGCACAAAACACTCTAAGCATAGGGCAACATCACATTCTTTGCAAATGATATTTGATTGTACCTATAACTGATAGGTGATTACGAACATTCGTAAGCCTTGTAGCATTTAAAACTGTAGGTCTGCCATAATCAGGATTGTTTCTTTTTCTGCCACGTCCAAATTGAGATATTGGTCCAGGTTTTATTCGGCGACAAAATGAACCTATCAATTCTGTGGCCAGGAGAGATCTAAACTGAAGAAGGCTTATACTTTTGGATTGTTGATTAGATGTTTTATAAATAATGTGTATATTTACAATACAGGAATCAAGAAGGTAATAAAAAATGCGCATCCACCAACGCCGACTCTTCCAGGAAATGCTATATGAAGAAAGAAGTTGATCAAAATGGTCAACTCCTCCCATATATTTATTATAATCTGCTACAGCTTCGGGACAAGCTACACTTTTTCTTTCACCAGTTTTTTGTGTTCTCAATACTCTAGTTTTTTTGAAAGGGTTGTGCATTGTGCTTACAATGGAAACCGATTTCTTGCCTCTATCTTTCCATTTGTAGATTGACACATTTCCTGAAATTACCCCATCTATTTCCCCTAAATCCATTTGATTGTCGACTTTCAATACATGTTTAGGAAAAAATTTCCTGGTCTGTCTGATAGTTGCACAGCAGAAGAATTTCTTTTCTAAAAGATTCCTAACCAGTGGAATCGATGAAAAAAATTATCAAAGAAGAGGCAATATCCACAGCCTTCAAAAAAAGTTGACAATTTTGTTATCACTCTTTCTCCTAAGCTTGCATTTTTATCGACATTTCGTTCAGCTCCTTAGTAAAGTGACATTCCAAGGCAATAACCAGTGATGCCACAAGCGATAACCCACATTTTGAAGCCTCTCTTTATAGGTTTCATGGGCATGTACTGTTTTAGACTGCTTCTTCCTTTGAACTTTATCATAGACTCATCTATAGCTAGAAACTTTGATGGACTAAATATGAGTTTGAACCGTTTAGACACATAATCAATGAATTTGTACAGTCTGTCGTATCCCTCTTCACCCTTCTGCGGCATAAAACGATTATCATTTAGATGCAAAAATCGAGTGATTTTTAGGAACCTCTTTACTGTTGTGATATTTTGTATTCTTTGAACTGCCATATTAGGATCGCTGCTCCAAAATAATCTAATACTAGGAAGAGAATGAAACCCCATAATGATTAAAATTCCTATGTACGCCTTTAGCTCTTCCAAAGTCATATTCAAATTTTGATTTGGTTGTTCCGCATAAATATTAGATTGTTCTACTACGTATTGCAAAAATATGTTTGTTAGAACACCTAAAAAAATGCTGGATGGACTCTTTGTGTCAATTTTCATATTTCTTATGCCAAATGGCTCAGAATAATTTTGGTCATTTTGTTTGAATAAAACTGGAGTTTCTGACTTTCTTCGCCAGTCATCGTCTTCTTCAGACGATTCTGGTGAGTTCGATCCACTTTCACACTCTTCAAGAATTACGCGTGACGAAGCTCCCTCAGTGTTAGGGACAGGGTTATTTATCGGGACTTCATCGTCGCTCTCTTCATCAACAGGAGTAGTAGTATATGAAGACCTCGTGAACGCGGATAAAGGAATATCATCTTCAGCATCTGAATCGCCTTCAACATCAGAATTTATTGCCATATCGTCATTTAGTGTGGACAAAAGATACTCTACATCTTTAGGATTTTTCAAATTGAACATTCGTTTTTGATCCATAGTCTGGAAAAAAATCTCTACTTATGTGCTATTCCTATTGTCAAATAAATTTGTTGGCTAAAAATATGTGAATGGGATGTGTATTTTACAATAAAAAAATTATCTACTAAAAACTTTAGGAATGTTCATTGGTAAATTTATGTACCACATTACATTTTTTAAAAAAATACGTGTGCGCAAATCAACATCGCAACATTTTCATGAAAAGGTATTTATATAATCGATTATTTATCAATCCCAACTAGTTTAAAACTTATAAGTCTTTATTTGGTTGTAAAATTTATAATAATCTGAGGTGTAAGTTTTAACCTCAAAATTAAATTTTTTACTTTTTATCAAAATGTATGAACCCCTATTGAAAATTAATTTACTGACAATACATAGGGTACTTTAGATAGTAAGTACTTACCTTTTTGGTTTGTATTTAACAAGAAAACTTTTGCAAAAATTTAAAAAACGATTGAAAACCACATGTTTATTTAAAATCAAACGACCAAAGGTTAGTGGTTCAAATGTTTACCACTTTATAGACTTTCATACATAAAGTGCTCGAAAGATGGAGATAGAATTCGATGAGGTACAAGCTGATACCATGGATCGTTTATGGACTTAAAAATTTATCTTTATATCAAAATTCACATTGATATTTGTAATTGATTTGAGAGAACTGCAAATGGTACAAATATGTACCAACAACCTATAAAGAGTTAAAGCATCACCATCAACTACAATAAACTCTCTACGTGTGCTAAAATCATACCTCAACCTCTAATAAATTAAACAATAGACATTTTAGAAGTCCAAATTTTCCTTACCATCAAATGAATTTGCGCAGAAACTCCATACATTCAAAAACAAAACTTGCTCCATTGATCATAATTTCAATTCTCTATCAAACATTAGATTGGATCTCTGGGGTTTTGGACCTTTTTTGCTTACTGTAACATTAAGTTAATAAAATATTAAATATTATTTGTATTCAAAATAAATATGACTTTTTATTAAGATTGTGACAATAACAATAATTGATGTTTTGTTTTTACAAATCATAACTCACTCGATAAATGTCTAACATTACATCTCCCTTTTAAACAAATAAAAATACATTTAAAACTTCATAAATTGAATCTTTTCAGTGGTTTCACTAGTCTTCCAGATTTTGTATAATATTGGGTATCTTCTTTTTTTATTGAACTTTCTTTAGAAGGATACAAATCTTCATTATTCAATTGTTGGTTCAAAATTAATAAAAAAATAAAAGATGTACATATTATTGAAAGTGATACAGAAGAGGACATTTTATTTGTTAGATCAATTCAGAAAGAAATAAGGATTGGAATAAAATTATTACTGTTGGAAAAATTAAAATTTCAGCTAAACTAGATACTGGAGCACAATGCAATGTAATTGGATATAGAATTTTAAAATTATTAAAAGCAACTTTAAAAAAATCTTATACTAAAAGCCTTTCTGTAGATAAAATTGAAGTATTAGGTGAAATTAAACTAAACTATAAAATAAAGAATAAAATAAATACTATAATTTTCAAAGTTGTTGAAAAGGATGTACCTACAATTTTGGGAAGAGAAACATGTGAAGCGTTAGGTTTAATTTCAAGAGTTTTATGTATTGAAGATAATCAAGATATTTTTCAAGGTTTAGGATGTTTAAAAAGCTTTGAATATGATATTGAGTTCCAAGAAAACTCGAAATTTGAAATAAGACCAGCGAGAAGAATTCCATATACATTACGTGATCAAGTTAAACATCAACTGAAAAAATAGTAGAAATGGGTGTGATTAAACCAATTTCAGAGCCAACACCAGCAGTGTCACCTCTAGTTATAGTAAAGAAACAAAACAAAGTTCGTATATGTGAAGATCCAACAGATCTTAATAAATATGTAAAGCGAAGACACTATCCTTTAAAGACAATTGAAGAAATTGTAACAAAAACAAATGGTTCAAAATTTTTTACAAAACTTGATTGTAAAAATGATAGAAATAATGAGTAATTTACTAAAAAATTGTAAAAACACAGAACGTTCAATGGATGATATTTTAATTTATGCTCCAAGTTTAGAAACTTTAGAAAAACAAACACAAGAAGTTTTACAAATAATTGGAAATGCTGGATTGAAATTAGACAAAGAAAAATGCATATTTGGAGTAAATCGAGTAAAATTTCTAGGACGTTTTATCAGAACATGGATGAACAAAAAATTTTAGCAATTAAAAATTTAAAAACACCTGAGAACAAATTAGAACTTCAACAATTTTTGGGTATGGTAACTTATTTAAATAAGTTTATTCCAAATATGTCTGAATTAACTGAACCATTAAGAATATTATTAAAAAAAAAGGACACAGGTTGGTATTGGGATAATGAACAAGAAACTGCATTAGATCACATTAAAGAAGTTTTAACGAAGCCACCAGTTTTGAAATTTTATGATTCAAATGAAGATGTCATTTTATCTGTTGATGGAAGTTCTAAAAATTTAGGAGCAGTTTTAATGCAATGTTCTAGACTGGTGGCATATGCCACGAGAACATTAACACAGACTGAGCGCAATTATCCACAAATTGAAAAATAAGCATTAGCAATAAAATATGCATGTAATAAATTTCATGATTATATTTATGGAAAAACAATAACTATTGAAACAGAAGCAATTTTTAAAAAACCAATTTTTAGAGCTGCAGCAAGATTACCAAGAATATTATTAGATGTTTTGCAGTATTCACCAAAAGTAATTTATATAAAAGGTACACAAATTCCAATTGCAGATATTTTAAGCAGAGACAGCAACACAAATGGAATTATAAATCCGGAAGAAGAAAAATTGGAAGTTCAAATTATTTTATCTATGACGGAAAAAGCAAGAAACGAATTACAACAAGCTACAGCTTCAAATCTAGAACTTCAATTGTTAATTAAAATAATGCAAGAAGGTTTTCCCGAAAACATAAAAGAATTACCCGAAATAATCAAAAATAACATTGGAATTTTAGAGAAGAGCTTTCAGTTTATGAAGGAGAAAAAATAATCTTATTCCAAAAATGTTACAAAACATCCCACTTCTGACACCATGTAACATTAAGTTAATAAAATATTAAATAATATTTGTATTCAAAATAAATATGACTTTTTATTAAGATTGTAACAATAACAATAATTGATGTTTTGTTTTTACAAATCATAACTCACTGGATAAATGTCTAACATTACACTTACATACAACTTCAACCCAATCTTTTGAGTCTTATGGTGATTCCAATAACTTCTTCTAGTATATTTTTTGTTTGAACTGCTATGCAACGATCTGTTCTGGCTGGATGGATTTTTATCTGCCTTGACCTCGTCTTCCTAAAATCTCTTCAGTTTATAACCAAAATCTAACAAACGAGATGGATCTGCAACTATAAGTTCTACCTTTATCGACCTTAGCGATATCAGTCGATGCTAAATGACTAATTATGAGATCTACCTTGAAATTGATTTTTGCAAACAAAAAGACAAATTTAAACGACTACTTACCAAAAAGTATGAACTTTTTTCTAGAGAATTGTTAGATTTAAATACAAAGCTTTATTGAAGACCACGCTATTGAACTTAAAAACATGTAATTCCACTTTTTGTCGGATATTTCAAATAATGACATAGTCACAAATTAAAGAAATAATTTGGTTTCCAAGATTTTGAAATAGTAGTATTTTCTTTTGAGCCATTATATTTAGTATGTGTGTAGGTAGTGACTTTTTTGGAGTCCAATTTTCTGGAGTGAAATCTGTGGTTTCATTCAAAAGAATTTAATGAAATAATAGTGCTTCGTGCTTTGGAGTAATTATTTTCTTGTTTGATAAATGATGTAAATTTAGATTTCTACTGAAATCAAAGAACAAGTAATAAACAAATTTTATGAACTTTCCAAATCTCTACAAACAGATTTTTTTGTATAACTTAGATATACTAATTAACTATAGTAAGTCATTACTAAACTTCATTCCAATGGTAAGAGATTTGCAATTATTCTCGGAAGCCAATTTCAGCGAATTACATAAATAACAATAAAAGTAATTCCATTAGAAATAATTGGTAAATGCCGCTGATCTTAATATTAAAGAATGCGATAACAATTCCTTCCTGATTCCAAATGACATCTGCTGTACACTTATTTGGATTAATTGTGTATTTTCACGTGCTATTATTGGCCAAGAAAAATCTATTCATTTCACTATTTTGGATAAAAGCAGTAAAGTGATAATCATTTTATTTAGCTTACCAAACGCATATAAAATAATTAGAAACCCCAACTAAAATAATTAATCACTTTATATTTTCATAAAAAAAATATTTTAATTTTCTTTTCATTCCTTCTATGTAAAGATTATATATATTTTTTTATTTTTTCCAGGTAAAAGTATATTAAAATTTACACTTAAGGTGACTAAGTATTAAGATTTATTAGTGTAGTTTCTTTTTTTATACAGAACTATTATGTAAAAAACAAATAAAACTTTATTTTTACTAATATACAGGGTGTCCCATTTGACGTTGGACTGTATGGGTAACTTTGTTATTATTGGAGATAGAAAGTCGGTTGAATGGACAAAGTAGTAGAGATTTTTTCGAATATTAATAATTCATTTACAAAAAATTTGAATATCGCATCATTCCAACGCTATCTTGAAAAAACAAGAAAATGCGATTTTTAAAATATGGCTATAACTTGTTTATTTTCGGTGGTACCAAAAAAGTTTTTTGACATAATGCAGACAATTTTTTGTGTACAATGCAGTAAAACAAATGAATATTTTTTTCGCTAACGGGTTGACCGGAAATGAACCAAACTTATTTTTTTCTTATGGCAGCCATATTGGATTTACACATATTCGGAATCAATATTTTTTTCTGAGTAATTTGGTATACTATACATATGTCATATTTAAAAAAAATAAAATTATTTGATTTTACAAACTAACATTGGACTTTAAGAGATGTAAATTATCAATAACACAAATGTAACTATTTAAAATATTAAATGTAATATAAATCTTAACACATATGTATTGACACTTTACAACTATTCAAGGCCATTTTTGGTTAGTAAAATAAAATTATTTCTATTTTTCTTAAAATATTACATATGATATATCAAATTACTCAGAAAAATACACTAATTCCGAATATGTGTAAATCCAATATGGCTGCCATAAGAAAAAAATAAGTTTGGTTCATTTCCGGTCAATCCGTTGGCGAAAAAAAATATTCATTTGTTTTATTGCATTGTACACAAAATATTGTCTCTATTAAGTCAAAAAATTTTTTTGGTACCACCGAAAATAACGAAGTTATAGCCATATTTTGAAAATCACATTTTCTTGTTTTTTTCAAGATTGCGTTGGAACGATGCGATATTCATTTTTTTTGTAAATGAATTATTAATATACGAAAAAATCTCTACTACTTTGTCCATTTAACCGACTTTCTATCTCCAATAATAACAAAGATACCCATACAGTCCAACATTAAATGGTACACCCTGTATTTTCGTTTTTGGTCATACAAATTTTTCTACCATAGCTTTTTTAATATTTCCTTTTTTGGTATACTAAAAAGGCTTGTGGATATAATTTACTGCAATTTGTGTGAAATCAGTAAAATGGTACTAAATAATGTTGGCTGAGAAAAAAAATGTCCCGTGAACATACAAGCACGCGCAAAGACATCGAGGACACAAAAGAAATATTCTGACCCAATAGCAAGCGTTTGCAGACCCTAGATTACACGAAATTTCAAAGAATGGAATACTGCTTAAGATGCGGGTTGGTGTCCTTTCAATCTTCGTGTGATTTCGTGTTTCCGAATGCTTGCTATTCGATTAGAGTATTTCTTTTGTGTCCTCGATATATTTGCGCGTGATTGTACATCCTATTCCAATTTTTGTTTGGGATTTAGGAGGGTATAAAGTTTTAATAAATTTTAATTAATTAAAAAAGATCAAGTTTGCCACGGAACTCAGTAAAATGGTACTAAATAATAGAAAAATATGGCAAATTCTTCAAATTTTATGTTTTTAATCCAATAATTAATGTAATACTTCATTTTTTAGATATTTTATTTTATTATACATGGAGTCTAAAAAAATTGAATTAAGGATTTTTTCGAAATTATTTTTTTACTCTAACTGAAGAGGGCCTAAACTAAGGTCAAAACGTTATCGATGTAATTGAAGCGGAAGATTTGAATAAAAATCAATGCCAAAAGTCCAAAAATTGCTGTTTTGAAAAATAACTAAATTTTTATTTTTGTTTTAGGTGTGAAGATGCGATTTCGTATACACTTTTGGCCGCTTTTGCTGATAGTTTTGCTGTGTTTTGTCAAAGCAGCACGTCGTTCTGTACCTAACGTTTCTTGGTTGTAAGTATTTCTATTTTTATTACCCTAGGTAACTTTAGCCACAATTTTGGAAAAAAATATTTTGGTAGTATTTTACGTGTGGATTTTTGTTAGTACCTGAATACTAACTGATAACTAAGAATAGAACAAACAAACTAACTTTTTCCAAAATTTAGGTCAGTTTACAATTCTTTATTTGGATACAAGGTAGCCTATACAGGGTGAGTTTTTAGTGTGGCAACGGTCGATATATCTTTTATTTTAAGTGATAGAAAAAAAACTTAAATTACAAAATTGCATGGTTCATTGATGTGCATAACCAGAAATTAGTTTTGTCTATACAGGGTGTTTCGTAGTTAAAGCGCAGGCTATCCCACCCTTTTTTTTAATGGAACACCCTACATATTTTTTGATGTTTGCATTAACACTAAATTAGAGAATACTAGGATATGTTTTTTTGAAAATGATGGTGACCTTATTATGAAAACTTAAAAAACAATTTTTATGCCATTTAGTAATATTAACCTTGAGGTATTTTTCGTATATTTTTTTTTAGAATTATATCATAAATTCAGGCAGCTACGGAGGCGTGAAATATGAAAACTCGAGACGGGTGTATTTTAATTTTTTAAATGGTGGAACACCCTGTATTTTTTCACAAAAAAATGTTCCTTTTTAAGTGGTCCTTAACTTTTATTAAAATAATTTTTTAAATAATTTTGCCGATTCTGTGTTATTTAATATGTTTTATGGAATTCCTTTTCATGAGAAAAAAATTTGCATTTTTTTAGAAATGTGTTGTTAGATTTAATAAAGAACTCTCTTTTAGATTTCTTTACAAATTTTATTATGACGTGTTTTTATAGTATTGCTATAAATGTTTAGCTCATTTATTTATTCATATTTTGTGCAAGAGCTAGTCGGTTTTTAATTTCGTTAAAAATGGATTAATCTCTCAAGAAATTATTACAAATGGTTTACGCATTAGATGAAAGTGAGCAAAATTGTTTATTGGCGTCAAAAATTTATAAACAACGGTACCCAGAAAGAAGACATACAAATGAAGTTGCGTTTAAGCGTTTAAAAGAAAGGTTTGAAAGGACAGGTCACGTACAGTATGAAAAAACAAATCGCCAAAAAACAGCTCGTACTGAAGAAAATGAATTGTCAGTATTATTGGCAGTAACTGAGGATCCGCATATTGGTACTCAAAAATTAGGTGACCAAATTGAAATTTCTCAATCGAGTATATCCAAGATTTTTTTAAGGACAAATAAGTTCCATCCCTATCACATTCAACCGTTGCAAGACCTTGGTGAAAATGATTTTGAAAATCGTAGGATCTTCTGTGAAAGGGCCGAAAATCAACAAACTCAAAACAACCGATTTTTTGATTATGTTTTATTTACGGACGAGGCTACATTTCATAAAAATGGATTTGTAAATAGACATAATTTTCATTATTATGATACAGAAAATCCACACTTTACAAGAACTCTAGATCACCAACATCGATGGTCACTTAATGTTTGAGGAGGTATTGTAGGAAACTACCTCATAGGCCCACACTTTTTTGAGGAACATTTAAATGGCCAAATTTATTATAATTTTCTTCGGAACGAATTCCCTGAGCTTCTCAACAATATTTTGGAAATTATTAGAACAAGGATGTGGTTTCAGCATGATGGCGCTCCAGCGCATTATAGCAATATTGTACGTGGACACCTTAACAACGAATTTCGTGACCGTTGGATTGGAAGAGGAGGATGGCCTGCAAGATTTCCTGACCTGACAAAATTAGATTTTTTCCTTTGGGGGTATGTTAAAAATTTGGTGTATCAACTTCCTCCTACTTCTAAGGACGATATGAAAATACGCATTCGGCAAGCATTTCGAAACGTAAACGAGAATATGTTACGAAATGTTGGTAGTTCATTTCTGCGAAGAGTTGAGTTATAATCAAGTAAATGGGGAACATATTGAGCATATTTTATAATTATTGGCTTGTATGGTAAAAATACATCATATTTTTATTAATAAAAAATTAGAATGCCTTCAAATACGTTGTTTTTAATTTTAGCGAAAAATGATTCGTATAAATGTTAAAGAACACTTAAAGAGGAACAATATTTTGTCAAAAAGTACAGGGTGTTCCATTTAAAAAAATTAAAATACAGCCTTCTCGAGTTTTCACATTTCACACCTCCGTAGCTGTCACAATTTATGATATAATTCTAAAAAAAATATACGAAAAATACCTCACGGCTAATAATACTAAATGTCATAAAAATTGATTTTTAAGTTTTCATATTATTATGAACAAAACAATGTCCACGCGTAATAAATTTTGTAGAAAATGAACGATAAAAAATTAAGGGCGCACTCAAATTTTCAAATAAACATATCTATGTATTCTCTAACTTAGTGTTAATGCAAACATCAAAAAATATACAGGGTATTCCATTTAAAAAAAAAGGTGGGACAGCCTGCGCTCCAACTACAAAACACCCTGTATAGACAAAACTAATGCAATTTTGTAATTTAAGTTTTTTTTTCTATCTCTTAAAATAAAAGATATATCAACCGTTGCCGCACTAAAAACTCACCCTGTATAATCAAAACACCAAAATCTTTGAAGTTTTTTCGCGATTCTACAATTTTAATAATGTTCATCCAAACTCTGCAGTTACTAAAGTCCACCCAAAATTTCAAATTTGTTGATTTTCAACTCCGTCAAAGCTTTGGATGTAATTTCTGATATACCGGGTGGAAATGAAACTAGGGCCACCCCTGGCATTTCTTTATTTATGAAAATAAAAATTTAGAATTTTAGTATCTTATATGATCTAAGAAAACAAATTTTATGGATCGAATAAATCTTTCATTTTACTTCCGGTTTATCAGGAAATGGCACCCACTTTCTTATTTTAAATGTAACCCCCTGATTTTTTCTACGTAAAATCAAACATTGGTTAGTTTTAAGTATGTTTATGACAAAAAAAATTTTTTTTTTCAAAACTTTAAGAAAAAATGTTGAATTTTTTTTTGGTAAAAAATTTGAGTAAAACCTACAAAAACTATTTTTAAATAATACAAGTACGTAAAATAAATTGTAATTTATAAAATTTATTTCACCGTTCTTGAGATATTATTTTTTTAATTTTCAAGAAGCGTTTTTTGGAAATATCTTTACTTTTTTAAATGGGATGATATAAGGGCCACCCCCTAATTAAATAGAGGTTTTTTTTCCGGTTACTGTGATATCCCATATGTATGTTTAAAAATAGTTTTTGTACGTTTTACTCAAATATTTTACCAAAAAAAAATTCAAAATTTTTTCTTAAAGTTTTGAAAAAAAATATATTTTTTTCATAAACATACTTAAAATTAACCAATGTTTAATTTTACATAGAAAAAATCAGGGGGTTATATTTAAAATAAGAAAGTGGATGCCATTTCCTGATAAACCGGAAGTAAAATTAAAAATTTATTCGATCCATAAGATTTGTTTTCTTAGATCATATAATATACTAAAATTTTAATTTTTTATTTCCATAAATAAAGAAATGCCAGGGGTGGCCCTAGTTTCATTTCCACCCGGTATTATAGTCATTTTATTGTTCTGGAACTTTTGTTATTTCGTTTTTCAAAAAAGTTGTAATATTTCGTTACAAAATGTATAAACATTGTAGTACATTGTTGATTGAAAGTAAAATAACGACTCGAATAAATGGAACACAGCAAGCTAATAAATGTTCCCGTATACCCAGTGATTTATTAAACAACCAATTAAAGTGCAAATTGTGAACGAGTTCCATTTTTTAAAAATATAAGAAAGGACGACATACTTAAAAAATCAATTAACCGACGAGTTTAGGTTTTAAATCATTTAGTAACGTACACCGAAACGCACGATTTCACAGCAACTCACTGAAACCATTGTCACGTGAGCAACGATTAAATCCATTTTTTTCCTTTATTCGGTTGGCAGCTCGCATTTTCTAACGAAAGAAAGTCGGATAAGATTTCAGTGGATATCAAGTACTCAATTTTTATTTCAACCAAGAGAGAGCTTTTTAGAAAATATCATTTTTTCAGGATTTTCATTGGATGCAATATATTTTTTCATTAATTTCTTTGAGTTCCATGAAGGAAAATTGTTCCATCCACTACTAAAAAGGCACTTTTGAATTAGCCTCCTTCTTTATTTTAAAGAGAAACGAAGAAATTACTTTTAATTGTTTTAATTTACCCAAATAATGACATTTTAATTAATTTTTTAACACCAAAAAGTAGTGTAAACTTGTATTAGGTAATGTAATTTTCTTAACATACCAATTACAGTGAAAACCAATTTATAAAATAGTCACATTTTGTTCAGTGATGTCTTATTTTATTTGTAGCTAGTAAGCTTAAAATTTAAAGTGTAATTATTTTTTTATTAGGGTCTTTAGTACACTTCTTCATGAAAGCACTTTGAGCTTTAGTATTTATTCACGAGAGAGTACTTTGCATTTTAATAACGGACGTAATTGGCAATACAAGTCGTCATGATAATTGGCAACACTGATAAAAACAAGCGACGATCGTCCTGACCGTAAATGAATACTTTTTTTTACTTAAACGCTCCCGATGGAACTGATACATAAATAAATGAATTAAAGGCAGCTATTGATTTCTTTCCAGTTTAAATTTCATATTTATTTATGAAGATCGCCAAGATTTTGTAAACACTGGTGGTGAATCAATCATCGTTGACATTTATTATGAATACTGTTATCAGTTATCGTTTCATGTTTCATCTAAAGAAATTAAGGAGGTTAATCATTCAGAAAGAATAAATAAATTCTCCAATTATAAATTTTCCAAAATCGAACAGAGGTGAAGATCTATAAAATAGAATCGTTTGTTGAGAGATCTATCACCATATTCAAATTCGATAAGAGGAAGACTTATACAAGGTGTTCCAAAAAGTTTTTTTCAAAATCAAAAAGCTCAACGAAAGTATCCAAAGAAATTCAATTTTTTTCAACTTCTATAATGAGAATGTAAAAAGATGTCGCCAATTTATGTTCTTCCTCTTTTCAAATTCTTTACATAAATTAGCATGCTTGTAGGCTGTCAATCATTTGTATAATCTTCGTCATAAATCTGTTCGGAATGAAATAAAACAAACGCTTTCGTGTTCATGTAGATTCATTCATAGTAAAACGACGCCCCTTTGGTTCTTATCACGTAAATCACACACTGGGACATTGGCTCTCCTCTTCTTTTCGCTTTTCACCGTGAGTGCACAAGGATAACAATGACAAGGGCTAATTTGAATAGAAAAATCTGTAACTACAAGTCACAATGGAATAGAACCGGATTAACATGTATACGGTATGATGTGCTTTCGCTCGAATAACAAATCGATTGTAAATTTATCTTACACTCCAATGGATTAAATAACTCACCAGATTTCAAAATTAGCAACAGTTATTTTAATCATGTAAATTAGTAATAAAATCAAGGTCACCTTTTTACACCTTATAATTTCTAATTAAACATTAAACAAAGAAACGCATATTTTTTTAAATATTTTAATGAAATCTCATATTACAAAGTTAATCTAACTGCAGTTATTTTCCAAAGAAGCTTATAATGACTGGAGTCATCCGTCTTCTCATACTTCTAATGACGTCACTGATCAATTCTTAAGACAAATGCATCAATTTTCTAATTAAAGCGATTCTTGGTCTTGTGTGTATTGGACAGTAAGAATTCGTCTGGTTAACATGCCCCAATGATCAATCGAATTAAGGTACGAAGAACATGCTGGCCAACTCATTTTCCTTGTACCTACTCGTTTTAAAAAATCAAATAAAGGGTGAGCTAAAATGATTGTGGTCAATTCAAATTTCCCGCCTAAAAATCTGGATAATTTGTTTGCTTCATGTTCATAATAACACAAAATCATGTCAAAATCAAAACAAAGTAACTAGACTTCATAAAAACAGAAGCGTAGGTGTAATTTTTACCGTTGTGTCAAAACTTATTGTGCCTTCTATTTCATAAACGTCAGTTTTTATCAAAATTAATTTGCGCAAATCTTTGTTTTGTGTTAGCATCTGCCTCGAAAATGAAGAAAACCATTTTCAATATTTGACATTTGCCGTGAAATTAGAGATTTTGGAAAAAAAATTTGCTACGGCATTGGATTACTAGGAGATTTTCTTTTTAAGATTTCAATTGTACCAACCTGTGTATTTGGTTGCCTACATATCAAACCACAATCATTTTAGCTCACCCTGTACAACACGGGCGAAGTGCGGACGAGCTTTATTTTGCATAAGGACGAAATCTTCCTCGATATATGAGCTTGCAAAACATCCTCAATCTACCTTTCAACATTTAGAGCATCACCATCAATCACAACCAACTCTATACATGCTCCGAAGTATATCCAAAATATACTAAATTTTTTCAATTTTTCCCTACCATCAAATGCATTTACCCAGAAAATCTGAAAAATGTATAGTTTTATCAAATAAAAGAAATACTATTTATTTAATAGATTTATTATAATCTTCAATATTTGTACACTATTCGTATCCACTCTATGACATCTATCTAAACAGTTCTCGTCTCCCTAACAACCATAGATAACAAGATATGATAACAACCGTATATTAGTTAACTTGATTCTTGATTGCCTATACAAAAAACTTTCCCCATTGGTTATAATTTCAATTCAGATGTTCCCTATGAAACCTTAGTCTTATTGCTCGATGAGGTCTCTGGAGTTTTGGACCATTTCTTGGTTACATACAACTTCAAACCAATCTTTTTAGTCTTCTTCTGACTCTACGCTCACTTATACTGATTCCACTAAATTCTTCGAGTATATTTTTTGTTTGAACTTGAGTTTGACGCCTTTCGAAGTTTTTGCAACGCTGTAAAAAATAATCTATGGCTTTATGGAGTATTTTTTACCTTGGTCACATCTTCTTAATTACTCGTCAGTTTGTCACCAACATCTAACAAACGTAGATTTCGATTTATCAAACATTTGAACAACTCCACTGTAAATTCTATCATTTTCGACCATTGGGGCATATCTAGCGATATTACTATCTATGCCAAATGACTCTTTATGAACATATCTACCTTAACAGTAAAAGTATCCGATCCTTCTTTTTTCTGGGACCGTTTTTATTTTCTTACAATTTTTGGTACAGACTTTTGTATGTGATAAGTAAATGGAAACGAACAAGCAAATTATTACTCTTGAATGCAGCCTTTTCAAAGTTTAAAGTACCACGATTTATTGGTTATTCCCAAGATATACAGATAAAAAACTAGCTACGCCATTCATTTCACCTCATTCAATAAATATCTTTAATAGAGGTCTAATAGGTATTAGCATATTGACAACGTTATCTAAAATATTTGGAAAATCTATCGAAACTCGACTATTAAAATACCTAAATAAAAATATGTTTTTACCTATATTTCAATCTGGTTTCAGAAAGTCACACAGCTGCTCTACAGTTCTAATAGATGTGACTGATAATATCATTCGAAATTTTGATCAAAATAGGTTTTACTGTATTGCTTGATTTTTCGCGGGCCTTTGACACTGTCAACCATGATGTCTTGCTATCCCTATTAAATTATACATATACCGGGTGGAAATGAAAACCGGGTCACCTCGATAACTTTTTTATTTATGAATAAAAACTTTGAAATTTGGCTATGTTCTATGGTTCAAAAAAACAAATTTTATGTGCATTTTTTATTTTCGAAATCACTTCCGGTTTCACCGGAAACACCATGAACTTTGTTTTTTTAAATGTAATATCCCATATTTTTATTCATGGCTTAAAATACTTTTAAAAAAGAAGTATTTTTGAGATATTAGTTTTTAATTTTTTTGTAAAAAAAATTTTTTTCAAAAAAAAAGAAAAGGTTTTCGAAGTCGGTGAAAAGTACCAAAACTAATTCTAAATAATTCAAATACCTAAATAAAATTATAATTTGAAAAAAAATTTAAGTGATTTTTGAACTATTAATTTTTAAACTTAGTTAATGAAGATTTTATCAAATATCTCACTTTTTTTAAATGCAATGATGCCGGGTTATTCGACTTTTTAAAAAGAGGATTTTATAACGATTATTTATTTTATGTATTTGAATTATTTAGAATTAGTTTTGGTAATTTTCACCGACTTCGAAAACCTTTTTTTTTTTTTGAAAAAATTTTTTTTTTGCAAAAAATAAAAACTAATATCTCAAAAATACTTCTTTTTTAAAAGTATTTTAAGCCATGAATAAAAATATGGGATGTTACATTTAAAAAAACAAAGTTCATGGTGTTTCCGGTGAAACCGAAAGTGATTTCGAAAATAAAAAATGCACATAAAATTTGTTTTTTTGAACCATAGAACATAGCCAAATTTCAAATGTTTCTATTCATAAATAAAAAAGTTATAGAGGTGACCCGGTTTTCATTTCCACCCGGTAGACCTTGACAACTCTGCTGTTAATCTGTTTAAATCGTATCTTTCATTTAGAACGCAATTTGTTTCTGTACAAAATAAAAACTCAAAAAAGTCAAAATATCAAGAGGGGTACCACAAGGCTCAACACTTGGTCCACTTTTGTTTTTGATCTATACTTCACAACGGTACACTAACCTGAAATACTGTCAATATCACCAGTACGCTGATGATCTGTAATTATATCTCTCATTTTCTGCGGATGATGTTGATATAGCGTATTCGAAAATTAATGAAGGTCTTACTCATGTTTGTCAATTTGCCAAAAAACATTCACTATTTTTAAATGCCAAGAAATCAGATGTAATTGTATTTGGTCCTGAATCTGTTCGTAATAGACTAAAAAATACAATCAATATCAATATTGAGGGATCAATTATAGAACATTCAAACTGTGTTAGAAACTTATTAGGAGTTTAGATCAAGATTTACGGTTTCATCAACATATTTCGTTAAAATTTTGTGATGTGCTGTGTGCTGTAATATTCCTGCATAGCGGCATTCGACAATCTATGGTATAAGAAAGCATCAACACTGCTCACACAAACTTGTAAAACTTAAAAGGCTATCATAAAGCTTGCATGTTCCATGGTATCATTATAAACAAGACACCTCCTTATTTACATCAAATATATCTTTTACTTACCAAATACTCAGAAGTCGCTCAAATGATTATTGTGATTATAACTTTTGTATAGTTTAAAAATGTGGGTACTAAGATTGTAACTTAATTTCATTTTGTCATGGTTAGGTGGAAGATTAATCAATGGGAATTATTTCCCAAGTTGAATCTCTCCATGAATTTTTCTTAAATAATTCATTATTCAACTATTTATAATCTTATAATTTTATGTCTGATGGCAAAATTATTTGAAAAGAGAAAATACAATTATAATTGAGATTTTTGTGAGACACTTTTGATCTTTTCTACGACTATACGCTTCCAATATCTAAACAAACAGGACCTATGAAGACCCTTAACAATTTTACCACACAGGAAAGCTTAGATGGTGATGAGAACCCTACTTATTCAAAGTACAAAGGAAAGAAGAAAATGTATAAAATCACTTAAGATTCATAAGTTTCCTAAAATTTTAGTAATTCACTTGAAAAGATTTTCTCCTATAAAAAGGTTTGGAGGGAAATTAGATACGACAGTTGATTTTCCTTTAGAGAGACTGGACATGACGAATAATGCTGTTGAATCAAATACAAAATGTCTATACAATCTTTATGTTGCCAGTAGGCACAGGGAAAGAGGGCATTATGCAGCTTATTGTCGACGCTACTATTTACAGACCTGAGGTGGAAGTCTGTAAGCTATACGATAGTTTTCGTACAATAAAAAAAATCGTTTTTTTGACTAAGTTGGTTGGTGACAGATTATCTATATCTCTTCCTTGTCCACGTTTTGTATTTATTGAAAAAGGATAAAATCTGACACAATAGCAACATATGCAACAATCGATTTTTTCGTTGTACTAAAACAATCGTATAGCTTACAGACTTCCACCTCTGCCATGACGAATGATGCATGGATGACTACAATTCCACAAAAATCATAGTTATTTTATCTAAATAGGATTCTTACCTGGGACTTCCAAATCGAACAATCCTTGGTCGGTGTCTAATTGGTGATAATAACCATTATCGATTCTCCCAATTTAAGATAGTACTGAACATAATGGAAAGTGGGTCCTAGGTAGTGTAGTGGTTATCACACCAGGGGCCATATTTTTGAACCATTTGATACGATATCGTATACGACTTTCATCATTCTATCCTTGTCATTCAAATGCAAAAATAAGAGTCTGTCCTTGTCATATCGTACACGACATCGTGTCGAGTGATTCAAAAATAATATGGTGGTCCCAGGGGGGTTATTTCTGAATCGCCCGAGAAGATGTCGCATGCGACTTTCATCATTATGTCTTTGTCATTTACATGAAAAAATAAGAGTCTCCTACTAATGTCGAATGCGACATCATATCGACCATTTCAAAAATAAGCCCCCAAGTTCGAATCCTGGCCAAGGGATTTTTTAGATTTGATTCATTTTCCCAAAGCCATTGGTAATTATATTAACTGTATTAATATACTATTTTATAAGTAAGAAGGGAATTTGTTGAATCTATGATGAGTAATATTGGGATTAATATAATCTTATTTTGTTATGTATCAACATGAGTGTTGAGGAAACATTTCCTCTTTAAATTTTTAAACTTTTTTTGATTAGTCTTTAATTTTTCGTTTAAACAAACTCTTACTAAGTTGATCAAAATCTATCTATCTTTTTAGTTTTAGAGCTAAAATCATCCTCTTTGAAGTGGTAACAACAGTAATACAGAAAACGTTGAGAGATTGTTGAAAAATCAACGAGATTTTTTGTCAGTTTTTTTCGATTCTTAAGAAGGTACTTATGAAATAGCCGAAACTGCATTATTGTGCCTGTTGGGAATTTTAACTACGTATAGATGGTGGTATAAATGGAGGATATTCGGTACTTGTCAGTGTCAAAAATTGTGTTTAAAATGCATTATTTTGCCTTATAACTACATATTTAACAAAATCAAATAGATTTATTATTTAAGAGCATTTTTTCCTAAACCGCGTGTTGAAAATCGTCTTCCTCAAAATAAGTTATACCCTTTAAGAACCAGTACCCTATAATAATACAAAAAAATTTAGAAACAATGCATGTCCTGCCGCCCCTATCCGCCGCCCACAAACTGAATAAAATCCAATAAACAAAATTTTATGTGCAAAACGACAAATACTGGACTACATGCAGCACTTTTATTATTTAATCAATTATCATAAAAAAATACGGAAATGTAGACAAATGTATGTTCTACAAAACGGCGCAACCCGATTTTCAATATCTCAAATAGTTCCGCTACAATATTCCAATAAAAAAAGGATAAAAACGCCATTTTTAAACAAGAACTATAAAAAATGTGTAATTTTTTTTGAAAAAAGCTTTGCGCCGTTTTGTAGATTAATTATCGCATTTTTTAATTCTGAAAGAATTATTTTAAAATAATAATTTATAAGGGCTGTAGAATTAGTCCACTAAACCTCAAAATAGCCTTTATAATGTTAAGGAAGGAATGCTCTTAAAGCTTCAGTAATGCTCAAAAAGCATGTACTAATGCGTTAAATCAATAGAGGAAGTACCGAATATGAAAGTTCATATTTTTTCCACCAGAGGGAGAGCGGGTTGTTAAAATTCCCAATAAATCATGAAAGTTCTAATTTTTAGTTTTCTTACCAAAACATTAAATTTACTATGTACTGAGAACTGTGTACATTTTATGTTCAACCATTAGTTTTTTCCAGATTCCTTCACTTCAAAGTTTTAGAGTTCAATTTGATTATGCTTTAGAATTTTTACTATTAATGACTTTTTTGTATCTTCAATTGTTAATTTTATTTCATGATGGTATCTTTTTGTAGACGATTGGGAATGATGGTGGGCCAATTGATGAAAGACGATGAACCTACTGATTGTCAAGCACTTCCAGGACTTAGTGAGGGCCAAAGCAGACTTTGTCAACTTTACAATGACCACATGCTATCCGTGTCAACTGGCGCACGACAGGCACTTTCTGAGTGCAAACACCAGTTCCAGAACAGACGGTGGAATTGCAGTCTCCTCGACGATGTTAACCTCCTAGGTCCAGCAATAAATATCGGTAATATAAAATTTTGCTTATGTACTTAAATATTTATAAAAAAAATAAAGCTGTAAGCTTTGTAGTTTAAAAATTACCATATTTATTAATAAAAAAATGTGAAAGCTGAAAGGTATTACTAACATTTTTCATGATTACCTGTGTTTTTGCTTCTTTCACGATTGTCGGCGCTTTTATGATTTCATTTCCGAACGCTTTGAGCTTTGATTCAAGTCAGGTTAATTAAAGTGCACGACTGGGGATAAAATTTCCGGCACAATTCTTTGCATTCACAAAGATTTTATTGTGTGTCTGAAGGCGATAAAAATTTGATTCAAATGGAGGTTAGCACTTTCGAGCAACCACTGGAAGAACGAAGGAAATAACGTTAATTCACTAACGAGCAGCCCGCATTCCTGCAGAAAAATTAACGGTTACCTTTGTTAATTTATTAAGTCAATAATTAGTCCTTTATCTGTCTAAATAATCGTAAAGTTAATATATGAGGAGTACAGTTATTGTCGCTACAAATTAAATCATTCGAAGATTTTTATCAAATTTTATTTATTTACTCCTGTTTATTGGTAAAGGGGAAAGTGGTAATAAATTTCAGTTATTTGAATAATGATTCGGAACCGATGAGACGTGAGAGCAGTTTATGAAAGGGTCCGAAGATGCGATTTTCTCGCCTGGTCGGTGTCGGTAATCAGCCGCATTTTGCACTTAATAGCCCCTTCGCACGCACGACTCTACAAATAATTTATTCACGAGGGTTGTTAACTTTTTTATTTTCAAAATAGTCTATCGTGAGTCAGAGGATTCAAGTGACGGTTTAAACAGCGTGTGGTTAAAAATGGGATAATTATATTGTACAAGGTGGGATTTTAGGAAATAACACTTCTGGTGTCTGTGGTGGTGAGAAAATATCTAATACCTGTTGTCTTGGAATTTTGATAAAAAAAGGTATTCAGCGAAACCAATAACATATCTTTCAACCGTAGGATCGTTTTATCCATAAGAACAAAAAGGACGTGGTGGTACATATTTTTTTTCTACGATTAGTCAATATTATTTGAAAATGCAATTGTTGGATATCTGAAATTTCCCTCGAAATTTGTTAATATTTCGGAAATTATAGACCTCTTCAAATCTCTCAGTCGGTAAGATTCAACAGAAATACTGTGATATCCAAATTATTCGGAAAACATGTTTTTGTTCAGGGGCCATATTCTTGAACTATCCACTATATCGTATACGACTTTGATCATTCTATCCTTTTCTGTAAAATGCAAAAATAAGAGTCTGTCTTCCTTGTCATGACGAATAAAACATCAAGTATCAATTTATTTGTGCAACATACATCATAATACAAAAAAATGATAATGTAATTATAAGCACTTGTCCCTTCCTTATCTTCGAGTGCATCGCTAATACAGGGTGTCCCGTAAATGGCGGATAAGCTCTCCAGTACGATGTAGGGTACCCTTCAGGGATCCTTAGAAAAATATTAAAAAAATTCTATGAACCTTCTTTCTTGTGTTATTGACTAAAAACCAAAAGGTACATTTGGCAACATGGGTGCCAGGTTTATAATTAAAGGTGAAGGATACACCTTTACCTTTAACAATATCTGAAACATATCTGACATATGTAACTATTTTTTTTCAAATTGACTGATGAAT
Source organism: Stenus bimaculatus (assembly GCA_963971135.1). Classification (NCBI taxonomy): domain Eukaryota; kingdom Metazoa; phylum Arthropoda; class Insecta; order Coleoptera; family Staphylinidae; genus Stenus; species Stenus bimaculatus. Next base: position 14,629,391 of record OZ020181.1, read on the forward strand.
AGGTATTTTATATGTGTACAAAACAAGTTCAATTCAATAAAAAAAATTGAGAGGAACAAAACTTTTTATATTAAAAACACAATGAATGAAATAGTAACAGAAAGTGAGGTTTTCAGTTTCACTAAATCAAAGAAATCAAGGAAACTAAAATTTTTAACAATAAGGGTTACAGAAATTATTTTAAACCTATAAGAGGTCTTCAAAATGTTGCCCCTGCACCTCCAGACAAATTTGTGCACGTTGTCTAATATTTTGTTGAACCCGTTGTAACATTTGAGGAGTTACAGTTTGTGCTGCATTTCGGATCCGATTTATTAAATATTAAATCTTCTTCATTAAGAACGGGAGTCCGGTATACAAGAGCCTTGATATGACCCCACAAAAAGAAATCCAGCGGCGTCAGATCTGGACTTCTTGGCGGCCAAGAAACATGTCCGTTGCGACCTATCCATCTTCCCGGATATTCTGCGTCCAACCATTGCCTTACTGGCAACGCAAAATGTGGAGGAGCACCATCTAACTGTATCCCCATATTTCTAATGGTAGCTAGAGGAAGACCATCGAGACGTTCTCCTAGGTCATTTATTAAAAAGTTTTCACAATTTAATCGTTGTGGTAATATTATTGGGCCCACTAAATGATTCCCAATTATTCCAGCCCACACATTCACACTAAAACGTACTTGGTAATTTTTCATGTGCGTTAATTCCGGATTTTCAATGGCATAGTAATGGCTAATGTGTTGGTTAAAAAATACATCTCTCGAAAAAGTGGCTTCGTCTGTCCACAAAACACGGGAAGTAAAAGTAACATCTGCTTCTATTTGTTCCAGTAACCAGTTATCAGTAATTTTCTCTAATTGGGAAGTCATTTGGTGATAGGGCTTGAACTTTTGTGAAGTGATGTCCATGAACTTTTTGATATCCCTAATTCGTTTGAAATACTCCTAGTGCTGCTTCTTGGATCTGCTTCCAATGCATTGAAGATTTGTTCCTGCATGTCGGGAGTCATCACGTGTCGTGGACGACCACGATCTAGACCAGCGACTGGTGCTAGCATTCCGGTTTCTCCACATCTTTGGTCTACCCTCCGAATTACATTGTTATTTGGATGTCTTCTAGCAGGATACCTTTCAGCATACACCCTCGAAGCTTCCATTGAATTATCGTGGCATTCGCCCAATATCTTCAACATATCCGTGTATTCCTGGTTACTGTACATGGTTTATTTTTTTTATTAAATATCAAAAAGGTAAAAAAACGGAACTAAAATAATAAGAATAACGAAAATAATACTAAATTGAACTCAAAATAACAAAAACTATAAAAACCAATAAAAATGAACAAAACAGAAACTTGAATACGTTAAAAATTGAAAAAGCACTTTAAAATTATGATATGGCAAATCAATTTGTCAAAAATTGTCAGATTGTTTACAAATAATTAGTTTTTATACACTGTTGCCAGATTCGTTTTTAGAATTATTTCAGGTATTTTTCAATTTTAAATATTTAATTGTGATGTTAATAAAGCACAATTTAAATTAAATTTAATACTAAAGAATAAAAGCGACACAGATCTTTACAGGTAAAATTGCTTTTTTCGATAATTCATGATAATAACGAAGTTGAATTCTCAACTTTAACTTTTCATATCTCAGTCAATTGATCAAGAGGATTTTTTTTTACAATTTTTCTGAGGATCCCTGAAGGTTCCCTAACAACGTACCGGAGAGCTTATCCGCCATTTACAGGACACCCTGTATAGCTTGCAAAAGATTTCATGGCATCAATAGTTCCGAGACCTTTTCTAAACCCAAATTGGTTTGAACTTAGAATATTTCTATCGAAGAAACCGACTAGTCTATGGAAGGATGGAGATGGGTCTAAAGTTTCCTGGGTTTGTTTTTGGACCTTTTTTGTGTATTGCACAGACTTTAGCCACTTTCATATTATTTGGAAAAACTCCTTTTTCTATGCAGGCATTAATAACACAGGAAAGAGGTTGTGAAATATATTTGGTAGCTAATTTTAAAATGAAAGTATCTAAGCCATGGATATCCTTAGAAAATTTTCTTTTAATATTTCCAATCTGCTTTTCTATTTCATGTTCAGTGCAAGGGAAGAGGATAATTACTCAATCTGCTCGGTCTTTTAGGTAATCCATGGGATTAACGTTCGTGCTTGGAATTGTGCCTGGAGTAATATTTGTAATGTTTCTTAGAAATATCCCTAATTCTTCTGCTGTTGGGGTTTCTGCCTCACTCATTCTGATTTTCCTTCTACCGGTCTCTCTATTTATTATTTGTCATACGGTTTTTGGAGTGTTTGTTGCTTCCATGATAGCATTGGTGTTCTGTAATTTCCGCGGTTGGTCCATAAATTCATTATATGACTTCTTATAGTTTAGGTAGATGCTCTTGTACTCGGGGTCTTTAGACGGCTTGTAACAATCGTACATGAAATTCATAGTTTCCCTCATATCTCGAAGCTATGGCGTTTCAATAATTGGTATACATTTGGTATTAAATTTTGTATTCTTTTCTGGGAAAGCTTCCTCAAAGTGATGAAGAAATGTTGAGAGGAATTTATTAAAGGATGCATCTGAGTTATATATCGTGTCGGGTGATTCAAGAATGACCCCCCAGGTGCTTCTTTATTAGCGCAACTTATGTTCTATTTTTTTGTTGTAGCTAGTAGAGAAAGTGCATTTGCACATGCTTTATCTGCTGCTGGAGTATCATATTCAGTTGCCAGGGCATGCCGAGATGGACAACTCCAATCATGTGGATGCAGTCGAATGGGAAGACCCCAGGACCTTAGAAAAGATTGGGTTTGGGGTGGATGTGGCGATAACTTGGAATATGGATACAAGTAAGTTCATTAGATTTATACATTTTTGTGATGACTAAAAATTTAAAAATATATCTTGGATATTCGGTGCTGATAAGCTCTCCAGTATATTACTTATATTTTTGAGAAAATAGTTATTTACCTAAGAAGTCAATTTCTTTTTTATCCAATGCTAATTTTAAATGCAACATGGCGGCCTATGAACGTTTCTTCTGTACTTACATTTTTTCGTCATTCTCCAACGTATTAACATAATATCACAAGTTGTTTTTGTACCAATTGAGAATTTTAACCACTTATTAGTAGTTGTACCATCTATTGATCTATCTATTTTATACTAACTTGACAGTTTCACAATGTCGTCGACATAAAATTAAAATTCCAGAAGCCTTCATAACATTGACCCGAATAGGCGATGAACAGGCGCAAAAGTAACAAGATATTTTCCGAAATTATTATTCATTTCAATGATTCAAGGATTAAGGTACCATCAAATATTTACACATCGGGAATTTTTCTAAAACTAATGACAAGGTTATTATTAAAATAATTAATTGATATTTTTAATGATTTAACTAAGGTTTTGATGTAGGTCTTGTGACTATTGGGAATTTTAGGAAAGAGCTCTCCCCCTATCGGCGAATTTGTGAAACTTTCAAGCTAGTACATTCCCAATAATGTTCATTCAAAAACTTAATACTGCCTATTCTAAGTACAATCACGCGCAAAGATATCGAGGACACAAAATAAATATTCTGACCCAATAACAAAAGCCTTCGCAAACACGAAATCAAACGAAATTTCAAAGGTGCGCATTGATCGCATTGATTTCTTTCAAATTTCATTTCATCTCGTATCTGCGATCGCTTGGTATTGGGTCAGTTTCTTTTGTGTCCTCGATATATTTGCGTGTGATTGTACCTAGTGGTACATTTTTCTGAATTTAAAAATAACAGACTTGGTTCCGGTTTCCGGTATGTATCCATCATCAAAGTTAATCATCATCAAGCTTGATGTATTAATTGATAGTACGTACAGTTTGAAAGAATTTTTTAGTCCAAGTTTTTATCAAATTTGTAGATGGATTAGGCTACCACTTCACCGACAGTCCATTACATCGACACTACTTTTTCATTGATAAAGATGTTTTATCTACGACTATTGAATAACATGTTAATTACGTAACCATTTCTTATTAATTAATGACAATCATTACAATTTAGCCGTGTGTTATATCTCCATTTAAATCAAATGTCTCTCCATAACACACTAGCTTCAACCAATCACGAGACAGCATTTTCAAAACATTTATCATAACAACCGGGCTGAAGTTGGCTAAAAACCGACCAGTAACGAGGTTACACGAGTAGAATGTTACGGGGCCCTCTTCACTTGCGTGCGCCCCTGTCAAAATAATTTCAATTTGAAATATAAAATTTTTAAAGAAAGTGATTCAAAGTGAATTTACAATTATATTATATTAATAAATAATAAATAAAATAATTAAAAACATATTTCTTAAAAAATATAATTACAAAAATAATAAAAAAACGTGAGTACAGAATATATAAAATGGATTCAGAAAGTGAAAGTTGCACACCCCCAGAAATACTAGAAACTGCGCTAACAGCAACCCAAAATTTATTACCAAATAAATCAAGACAGGTATAATATAGCATACAGAGCCTTTATGGATTGGAGAAACATTAAAAATATAATTAGGAGTCAGGTGATTTTAGAGGTTAAATTGGGCTGTCAATTTTACGCCATAGAACTAAAATCTAGAGTAAACATAGGTGTTTAATGAAAATAGCGGCCAGCAAAATGACAAAATAGATAGGAAAATCTAAAAGTGAAATATCGTCGTAGATAAAGTATAGTATTCTACTCGCGATAAAATAGCCATTACTCACTCAGACCTTTTACGACACTCGCCTGCCGGCTCGTGTCGCAATTTCGGTCTTCGTGAGTAATGGCTATCATTACTCGCTCGTTGAATAATATACTATTAACCAAACCAACTTTTCAGCGGCAAGTGTTTTATCGACACAATACACACCATTTCATGGACACGGAAGTTTCTTTAACACTACTTTTTTTACACAAAAGTTTTCATCGATAGCAGTTTTATCGACATTAACACATCAAAGACAAGAATTTTCTTCGAAAAGACATTTTATCATCTTTTTTTATCGACAAACCATTTCATTTACAATGCCACTTCTTCAACAATGTCGTTTCATGGACAGTCTTTTCATCGACAGCAGTGTTATCGAAAAAATACACACAAAGTATCACAAATAACTTTTGGTTACAAATGCTACTTCATCAACAGTCCATTTGATAGACATTACTTTTCGTCGATATTACCGTTTCATCGATAACAGTTTTATCGACACTACCACTTTTATCGAGAAATTAGTTCATCTGTAGACGATATTGTCGAAGAAGTGGCATTGTAATGTCGTTTCATGGACAGTCTTCTCAACGACAGCAGTATTGTCAAAAAAATATCAAACAAAGTATCATAAATAACTTTTGGTTACAAATGCTACTTCGTCAACAGTCCATTTCATAGACATTACTTTTCGTAAATATTACCTTTTTATCGATAACAGTTTTATAGACATTACCTCTTCATCGACAAACCTTCTTCGATAAGGACGATTTATCGACACTACCAGTTTTATCCACAAGTTAGTTCATCTGTAGATGATATTGACGAAGAAGTGGCATTGTAATGTCGTTTCATGGACAGTCTTCTCAACGAAAGCAGTATTGTCAAAAAAATATCAAACAAAGTATCATAAATAACTTTTGGTTACAAATGCTACTTCATCACCAGTCCATTTCATAGACTTTATCATCGGCACAGGCGTTTCATGGTCACTACTTTTTCTTTGTCACAGACGTTTCATCGGTAACAGTTTTGTAGACATTACCTCTTCATCGACAAATCTTCTTCGATGAGGATGTTTTATCGACACTACCACTTTTATTGACAAATCAGTTCATCTCTAGATGATATTGTCGAAGAAGTAGCATCGTAATGTCGTCTCATGGACAGTCTTCTCAACGACAGCAGTATTGTCAAAAAAATATCAAACAAAGTATCATAAATAATTTTTGGTTACAAATGCTACTTCATCATCAGTCCATTTCATAGACTTTACCATCGACACAGGCGCTTCATGGTCACTACTTTTTCTTCGTCACAGACGTTTCGTCGATATTACCTTTTCATCGGTAACAGTTTTATAGACATTACCTCTTCATCAACAAACCTTCTTCGATAATGACGTTTTATCGACAATACCACTTTTATCGACAAGTCAGTTCATCTGTAGATGATATTGACGAAGAAGTGGCATTGTAATGTCGTCTCATGGACAGTCTTCTCAACGACAGCAGTATTGTCAAAAAAATATCAAACAAAGTATTATAAATAACTTTTGGTTACAAATGCTACTTCATCATCAGTCCATTTCATAGACTTTACCATCGACACAGGCGCTTCATGGTCACTACTTTTTCTTCGTCACAGACGTTTCGTCGATATTACATTTTCATCGGTAACAGTTTTATAGACATTAAGTCTTCATCGACAAACCTTTTCTTCGATAAGGACGTTTCATCGATACTACCACTTTTATCGACAAATCACTACATCTACAATACCACTTCTTCGACAATGTCGTTTTATGGACAGTCCTCTCATCGATAGCAGTGTTATAAAAAAAAATAGCAAACAAATTTCTTTTGGTAATAAATGCTACTTCAACATAGACATTACTTTTTCATCGATACAAACGTTTCATGGTTAGTATTTTTTCTTCGACACAAACTTTTCGTTGATATTACTCTTTCATCGATAACTGTTTTATATACATTATCTCTTTTTATCGAGAAACACTTCATCTACAGTGTCGTTTCGTGGACAGTTTTCTTATCGACAGCAGTGATTAAAGGTCATTGGCGAAGAAAAGTTCTCGCCATTAAATGGTAGTATAGACAAAACTGTAGTCAATGAAAAGCTAATGTTGATGCGTCGATAAAAAAGTGATCTCAATGAAAAGTTCTTGTCGATGAAAAGGTCTGACAATGAACCGGTAATATCTAATAAAACACATAGTCGATTATCTTGCATCCTATGATAAGATTGTGTCGTTGAAAGAGTGTTGTCGATTAAACGGTCTACAAAAAAGGTTACTGAAGTATATGAAAATGGATTTCATTTTTTGAATAAACAATTGTAAGATATGATTGTGTTGTATCCAGTTTTTCGAGAAAAAAACTATCCTGCAGTACTCGCGCGAAAATTTTTGTAATAATTTATTATTATCATTAATACAGGGTGTCCCACTTTTTCCAACAAAATTTTTTTTTAGATAGTAAATGTCAATCTGAACAAAAATTTTCCTATGAACTATTATGTTTTTTCGACTCCTTAAAAAGTTACAGCAATTTTAAAAATGACTTTCTGGGTAAAAAATACGCAGGCGCGAGTCCTCTAGGGTTAAGAAAATTCGTACATAACACTCGTTTTCTAATGGACTTTTCGAAAGGTTTCCGTTTTTCGAGGATAGTTTATTTTCGAAAATGAGGATGTACAATGACGCTCAAAGATATCGAGGACACAAAAGAAATATTCTAACTCATTAGTAAGCGTTCGCAAACACGAGATCACACGAAATTGAAGGAACCCCGCCCACATCTTAATTTCTCTCAAGTTTCGTGTGATCTCGTATCTCCGAATGCTTTCTATTGTGTCCTCGTTATCATTGAGTGTGATTGTACCTACCACTCTCCCAATTTTAACGAAGTTTAAGAAGGTATTTTATTCTTCTTGTGATGAACGGTGATAAAAGTATAATAAATTTTGATTGTGTAGTGTTGAATAATTTGAAAGATGTTCCTCAGTGACAGTAATTCGTGTCGATTTGGTACGCAGCGGGCGTGACTAATGTCCCTTGTCCTGTCTATGGCAGGACCACCCCTAACCGATCTGTCATCCCTTTGTGTGACGAACCGGGGAGCCGCTAATCCGGGACCGGAATGCAAGTCCCGGAGCCACCGAATTTTCGACGGATTAACGCGAAACGCATCTGCGTCCCTTACATTTCCCGTTTAATCGGAAGTGATTTATTTTGATACACGAATTAATTTCAATTATGATTAATGACAGTAGTAGTAGCTATGGGAGTTCTACACTTATTTTTTTTTTCTAAGTCCGTGACCTTGGGGGATAGTCGTCGAATTGTGCGAGTATGTATGACCTTGGGTAGATAAGGTTGGGTGTGTGATGTCTGCTCGTGGATCTTGCGGTTTTGTCTGCAGACTGACACGTGGTGTCCTTGTGTTGATAAGAGTCTCATCTTGTGGTTTTTAGTAAGTTTTTCGATGTTGAAAACGGTCATCTTGTTTTTGCGGTTTTGTCCAAATCAAGTGAATATTGTGTAAAAATTAGATAAGAGGTGATAAGAGTTTCGGTTTACACGAACCTGCAGCATTCTGTTTCCTACATGTTTGAACAAGTTTTGCGTGGTCTTGTATAATATTTTTTAATTGTTTACAATTATGCGACGCTGAAAGTATTGATAAGCATTGTGGTAGGTCTGCTTTTCGCGTAATAAACTGATATGAGTCATCCGATGTCTGCAGCTGTATTTTGCCTGTGCGAATTAATGGTCTTTGTTAAGAGCGCTTGTGATAAGACACCTTTGAGGTAAAAGTGAAGGATGTTTATAAAAGAAACAAGTAAATATTTTATACAATTTATATTAACTCATAATATTTGTTTAAATAATAACAAAAAATTATACACTATGTAGGCAATTAATAATACATTGAAGTAGGTTTGTACAACGACGTTTACAAGTTCTTCGTGGAAGCTCCCAAACTACTTGTTCCTTGAGTGTCTGCATCATGACTATGTTGCTTATTAAATTCTTCTTCCAAATGAGTGATTTTTTGGGAGTAAAAACCAAAATTATCCTTCAGAGTTTTAGAGACATCGATTGCTAAATCAGAAATCTTAGAATCGACGTACTTCTTAAAAGATATTGCCCACTGATTTATGTTATCATCGACGTATGTCTTATTATCAGTGGAGAGCTTATCTACTTTCTCATCAACATAAGCCTTACTGGAGGCGTCTAGACTATTCAAAGGATCGCCGATATTAGTAAGACGTTTTCTTTCAATATCAAAGTTTTGTCCGTCTTCAGCCAATTGGAAGCCGATACCTGGAGGTCCTCGGGAACCCCGTTTAGATATTTTTGAAGAACCAAACTTGCTGATTGACATTTTGTAAATGATTGTACTAAGCTAGTGCAACCTATATTTATAGGGAGAGACGAATTCATCCCATATTATGTATGCAACTAGAATAAGAGGCAGTGATTTTATAGGAAAACAGTGAAAATACAATTAAAAATTTATTTAAATAAAATGTACATATTTATTACATGGAAAAATAACTAATTTACAAGATTGCGTACTATTCCCGAAAGAGGCGTGTATTCCACTACAGCATCACTAATGATAAGACAGTAGGCTGTTATATCTTCACTAAATGCAACTATTGCTTCCATTTCAATTTTTAGATCAACTGATGATGTTTTTATGCTCTCGTTTTGTTTTGAACAATCAAAAACATGAAGCATGTGTCCCTTGTACTTGATGTAGTCAAAGAGTGGCTCATTTATCTTTCTTCCATAATAACTTGATTGAAATTGACTATAGTTATAGTAGGCAACTGCATAATTGTCCAATAAAATATTTAAATTCATGTTGTCGTAGGGATAGCAATCGGAGTTAAGGTAAACCTTAATATTTTCAATGTTCACGTGATCAAATTGAGAGGAGTCTTTATTCGCAACATCTTTTTTGTTATTATGGAAACCAACTATAATATACCGTGGTCTTTCGAGGTTATTCGAAGTCTTTACATTCCAAATCTCCTTTCTAGTTTTTCTTAGACCAGGAAGTTCCATCAATTGCCACTTGCGAAAAGGTATTTTTATCGGAATGTCTTCACTTAGCTTACTCAACATTTCTAATTTTAATTCGTCGTTTACCAACACATGAGCTATATGCCATTCAACTTTAGTGATTTGAAACTTATGCCCCGCTGTTCCTTTATAGGCATTTAAATCTGTTCTTGAGCGATTTAGAATTAGTTCTTGTTTCGCATTTATAATAATTTTGCGATAATCTTCTGCGAATCCCATAATCATTTTCAGAGGAATGCATGCGTAAAAATAGGTTTTATCTCCGAAATAATTTGAAGTAGTTGGACACCATCCTGCGATATTTAATTCTTTTGATTCTCTCTCACCAAGCGATACATATCCCTTCATTGTAGACGTAATACCTGGGTCCCTTATTTTTTCAATCTCCACACCATTAAGTTCATATCGAATTTCTTCGAATAAAAACATATATGCATTGTTGATTAATTTAAATTCCAAAGTTTCTCCGGCTCCAACTGTTGGTTTGATAATGTTTCCCTCGATGTGAATATAACTTTCGCTGGGTAAAGTATATAAATCCTGGTTTTGTATGAATATTCTAATTTCATCATTATTTCCAAAATTTTGTGTTCTCGGCAGATAAGTATGATATTCTTCTTTGATGATCGATTCATCGTAGACAACATCCCTAAATATTTGTAGTTTTGACATGATAGCCGTGAGCTTTAAGGAGATTAACACTTTTAGTTGTTAACGCCTTGATATGCTTCTTCTTAATGAATGGGGACCTTCCGTTGCTTGGCCTTTTATACCCTTCCTCTGACTCGGTAAAATCAATCCCCATACTTAGGCGATTTTTTGCAACTCTGCTCTAACAATTATTTGTTCGTTTCTAAAATTTACAAGACAATCGTCCTGATCTAAAATTCTAATTGTAATATTACTAATAGTTTTAGTGTTTACTGGAACGTAAAGAATATTGCTCGGTTCAATATTTAAAGCATAGCCTGGATCAACTGCAGGCGGGAATTCAAATAATATATGTGTTAATTTATTATTGTAATAAGCTCCTGTAACAATATTACACTCCACTCTAATGAGCGATACTTTATTTATTTGTACTGGCTGGTCTGAAGAATGGACTTTCCCCGCTTTTAACAAATCTTTACCAGAAAAACCCAATAATTTTCCGAGCGAGTCTTTTGGTTTAAAATCAATATCGTATATACTAAACAGTTCACACTTAAGAGTATTATGGTTGGGCTTTAAACTGATAATTTCGTCAGATTGTTTATTTTTTATGCCTTCACTGCTTGCAAGTAAAACTAGCTCTTTTTGCAAATACTTTTCAATATCTTTAATTTCATACGACCCTGAAGGAATCGTTATCGAAGATGTTCCAAAATAAAACTTATTGCTGCCCTCTTCGATGTTGGGTATGGTATTATAGGTGTAAATTCCTCGAAGTCCTAATTGATATTCAGATACTGGGTTTAAGTCGATTGTTGGACAGTAGGTTTCGCTTAACACGGATGAATATCCTTTCAGAGTAAAAGTCGTAGACATGACTGAAGTTTCTTGCTTAAGTCCCTCCTATTTATAGCAAAAATTCCAAGCACAGATGACCGCAATTCCATGTACCAAACGTTTGATGTCTCTCGTGGTTATAGACTATCTCATCACCATTAAAATATTTCAAAATTTCCTTTGGTGGGGGTAAGTTGCCAAAACTATCGAAGTATTTCACTTGATTACCTTGTTTTCTGTACGCAACCCAGTGAGTACCGGGTCCTTCGACTGAGTCTAAATTAACAATACCACATTCGTTTCTGAGGGGTCTTCTTGGTAGCGTATCACGCATAAATACTCCCCTAAAATGTTTTATGTGGTGAGCGAATTCAAGAATGTCGATGGAAGTGAGGGCTCGTCTGGGAAGCGTCTTTATTAGTTTTTTTGATTTTTTAAATATAAGCCCAACCCACGGCGGTAGGGTTTTAGAAATAGACCATTACCGCTTTTTCCCAAAGCAATCGCTTCCATTGTCTGATTGTGACGCTGTGCCTCTTCTAAATTTTTCTGTGCTTTTTGAGTATCCAAAACCGTTTTCGCCACACCAGCAGCGCCACCTGTCAACGCTCCCAATGCACTAAGTCCAGCAAATATGGGTATAAGTGGTAAGATTCCACCAGTTTTAGGAACGGGTATAACTCTCGGAGTTTTAATCTGCTTTTTACCACCAGCATCTCGAACAGCAACTTTAGCAGCAGCTAATGCAATATGGGCCCCCTCCTTAAGTAATACTTTATTTGGGTTATTTTTGAGGTTTCGTAGACCTTTTATTGATTGTTTTGCTTTTATAAAAACCCCATTTCTAAGGGATGTTGTTTTCGGTTTAACACCCATACCCAATTTCCTCTTAATTTTCATTGTTGTGGCTATCGCTAAAGCGTTTGTCTTTTCACCAATCTTTGCGTCTCTTGATTTAAATCTGTCCCAAGCCGCAATTTCCAACTGTTTGTCTGCTTTGTGACGTTCACTCAAATCTTTATTCCTCGAATAGGATATGTCGTGCTGTTTGCAAGCCGCGTCCAATGGATTAATCCCCAAATCTCCTCTCTCTAAACGTTTTTCTAGTTTTGTACCAGGACCACAATACTGATAACCTGGAATGTGCAACTCTATAGGTAATTTATTTATCATAGAGTTGATGATGCCTCTTCCGCTGTACGATGACATTTAAACGTTTGTCCTTACGGTCGCTATATATATAGGTGTCGGATCTGCAATCCGTTTTATTACAATGAAGACTGTCAAACAGGAACGATCCCTGTCAATATTAAACTTGGACAAGTACTTTGAAATAAAGACTACTGAGAAAAAACATGGCGCCTTACTACCAAATTCAATTAGAGGAATTATATGTGGCCCATCAAACTGCGGCAAAACAAATGTGATGTTAAGTTTACTGTTTGAACCCAACGGTTTAAAATTTAATAATTTGTATGTTTATTCCAAGTCACTATATCAACCAAAGTATCAGTTCTTAGAAAAAATTATGCATGCATTACCTGAAATTGGGTTTTACCCATACAAAGAGAATACAGAAATTATAAGTCCAAATATTGCTAAACAAAATTCAGTTTTTATCTTTGATGATGTGGCTTGTGATAAGCAGGCGAAGATTAGAGAATATTTTGCTATGGGACGCCACAAAGATGTGGATTCCTTTTACCTATGTCAAACGTATAGCTACATCCCCAAGCAGCTTGTAAGAGATAATACCAACTTTATAATTTTGTTTAGACAAGACGATACTAACTTAAGGCATATTTATGATGATCATGTTGGTAGTGACATGAAGTTTGAAGAATTTAAACAATTATGCTCACAATGTTGGTGTGAAAAATTTGGTTTTCTTGTAATTGATAAAGAAAGTGACATTTACGGTGGTAGATATAGGAAATATTTAGACAATTTTTTTGTTTTAAAAACATAACATAACCTATAAAACAATTAATAAGCTGATAAAAGCTGTTCCTGATCTGATAAAAGCTGTTCCTGACCTGATAAAAGCTGTTCCTGACCTGATGAAAGCTGTTTCTGACCTGATAAAAGCTGTTCCTGACCTGATGAAAGCTGTTCCTGACCTGATAAAAGCTGTTCCTGACTTGATGAAAGCTGTTCCTGACCTTTGTTGCAAACGAAAATCTATAAATATGTTAAAAATAAGCTTAAGTGATTAGTATAGTCTTATCCTTTGAACAATAACCTACTCGGTGTAAACAAGATGAGTACGGATGTTAAGCGACGAATAATAGATATTAAAAATATTATAAGAAAAAAAGCTCTTGCCTTAAAATTAGGACGATCTGATGCAGAAGAGCAACTGGCTCGATCTTATAAACCAATTTTAGAGCCATTAAAAAAAATGTTACATCAGTCAGACAAACTTTCTCTTAAAGCTGAACCGAAAGAAGAACCGACAGATGGACCGAAAGAGGAAAATCTTAGTGAGCAGCAAGTTGAAGAAAATAAAGTAAGGACTTCAAGTTATAAAAGAAAGGCTGCTTATAAATACAAAGCTCCCGTAAAATCACTTAAGCTACATGATGTAGCTGATAATTTGATGGAACTTGATGAAGGACATGAAGCAGAAGGTTCAAATGTAAATGAAGACGATAATGTTTTCATAGAAGAGAGACCATATTATCAATCATTTATTGATGATATTGATCCAGTAGTTTACGATAACTATTTAGAGCAATATGATCCCCTTCCTAGAGAATACATTGAAGGTTTGTTCAAAGATAAAGAAGATAGGTTTGATACTACTTATGGCATAGTATATAATCCTAATATCGAACAGTGGAAACTTGGTAAATCAGTTGTTCAGTTGAAAGGACCCGATCTGATTGTCGATAATAAGCAATATAAGGGCACTCGGGGACTTTATGAACTTATATTTAAAAAAGATCCTGAAGGATTTAATGATGATGACAAAGCACAATATAAAGATTTACTACAAAGGACCGCGGCGCTGAGAAGAGATAACGATCCACTTCAACAGATAAAAGGATCTAAATCATTTAAATATCAGCAAATAATAAAACCCATATTTGCTGAACCTGCTCTTCCAAACCCATTTCGTACTTACAGCGGTCCATTAACCAGATCGATAAGAAATAGAACTGGAACAGGTTTTATGAAATTAACACAAAAACCATTGGAATATGTTTATTGGGACGATCCAAATGAACTGGTAGAACGCTTGTGTCTATTACTTGCCTCGAAACAGGCCGGTAATAACTCTCATAACAATGAAATTCAGCGTATCGAGGAAGAACTCAGGGAGGCTTCTATAATTGTATAAATACTGGCATTTCGATAAATTTGCATCATTATTTGGTAAACTGTCATAGCACACACCAACACTCTGATAGAAATGACAAACGTAAAAAAAGACATTGTAAACGAACTTCACAAGCCAGCTCGAAGGAAATTTCTACGTCGCAGAACAATAATAAAAGGATTGGATGATCTTTGGCAAGCAGATTTAGCAGAATTCCAACAGTACGCCAAAGAAAATAAAGGACATCGATACATTTTGGTTGTAATTGATTGCTTTTCCAAATATGTATGGACAAAACCGCTAAAAGATAAAACTGGTCTAGAAGTTACAAAAGTGATGGAAGAAATTCTAATGACCGGCAGAAAGCCTTTAAATTTACAAACCGATCAAGGTAAAGAGTTTTATAATAAAAACTTTACTCAACTTATGAAAAAGAATGGAATAAATCATTATTCAACCTTTAGCACAATGAAAGCATCAATTGCCGAACGAGTTATTCGTACATTAAAAGAAAAAATGTATAAGCATTTCAGTTTACTGGGAAAATATAAGTGGTATGATGATTTGTCGAAAATTACAAAAGCTTACAATGAAACGAAACATCGAACAATAAATATGAAACCTGTCGAGGTCACAAAAAGTAAAGAGCAATATCTATTAAATACTGTTTACTCTCATATAAAAATAGCTGACAAAGGAAAATTTAAAGTTGGCAATATTGTTAGAATAAGTAAACATAAAGCTATTTTTGACAAAAGTTACTTTACAAATTGGACCACTGAGTTATTTCGTATAGCAGAGGTGAAAATTACCACCCCTGTTACATACTTATTGGAAGATATGAATGGTCGACCCATCCAGGGAGCATTTTACTCTGAAGAACTACAAAAAGTCAAACATCATGATGCCTACCTTGTCGAAAAAGTTCTTCGAAGAAAAGCAAATAAAGTCTACGTAAAATGGTTGGGACTTGATAAATCACATAATAGTTGGATTGATAAAAATAATGTTTTATAATGTTTTTAATAAATTAATTATCTTATAAAATCTGTAGAGGATAAATGAAATAAAACATTTAAAATTTTAACAAGTTTATTTTATTTAATAACAAAAAATACCAAAAATACAAAAAATATTAAAATAAAAAAAATATAAAAAAAATATTAATCCAGCTCCATAATACTGTAATGGCCCCAGGGAAGTGTGTTGTGCGAATGCGGTAGCAGATATCTTTTATCGTCATACGGGCTTAGGGAAATCTTCTTTTGTCTCACCGTATATACTTGATGATCGAAGGAACGTATCGAATTTTGTTCATGCGAAAATTCTATTCGCTCCATCAGACATCTTTTATAGTCGTCAAAAGAGATCTTGTTTTTGACGACGTAGGATTTAACGCCCTTCGCCTTTTTTACGCACGGATTTTTATTTTCTGGCACATAATACGCATACATTTTTGCCCTCAGCCCAATATATTCCGTCATCACCTTACCGACGTTCTCGTCCTTCATCAGACCCGGCACTTTTTTGTTCACACGAGGCATATCATAAATATTATCAGAAGGATAATCGGACGTATCAAAATAGTGGAGGTTTTCCTTCATGTCCGCATAGATGTCGGCTGTTTCAATTTTATAGAACAACGAATCCGTATCACCATAGAGCGCCATACATTTATCGCCGTACTTGGTCTTCATATACCCATAGTGAAACTGATATAGTATGGTCTTTGAGATATCTAGTATACACATGCCCACGTATATGGGTTTATTGAAGACCACCTCCGTTTTAAGCATTTCGACGAGAACCAAATCATCGGCTATTATACGGCTGCGATAAAAGTTCGGCGCTGACACGGCATTTTCCACTCCGTACCTTCCTTCCCATTTTCTTAACACTTTTATTATCCTCCTATTGCGAACATTTTCCATCGTTTTTCCAAATACCGCGTTGTTCATCAACTTGAAATAATTTTTTCCGAAGTCGGTTGTTGCACTCTGACGCAACTGTGTGTTTAGGTCGATGTACTTTTTCAGCCATGCACTCTGTTCGAATTGGAGTACTCGATGAATGTTTGTTAGCACAAGCCCATTTTTTAAATATTGTTGTAGGTTCATATAGTGGATGACGTACTTATTTTTGGGTAAGAGGGTTGCCAACATTTTTTTACATTTTCCGCCGGGTGGTAGTCCGAGTTCGGGTGCCATGGGAAGATCGGCTTGTACGTCGTGGATGTTTACGGGATACTCTAAATCCACTTCCAAAATGTATC
The DNA here is from genome assembly GCA_963971135.1 of Stenus bimaculatus. Lineage (NCBI taxonomy): Eukaryota > Metazoa > Arthropoda > Insecta > Coleoptera > Staphylinidae > Stenus > Stenus bimaculatus. Next base: position 14,646,337 of record OZ020181.1, read on the forward strand.
CACGCGGACTGTCGGCCGGCACATTTAAAAAATAGTCCGCTTGAAAGCCTGCTGGTGATTTATCCATCCATTCTAAGCGCCCATAGGGCAAATGTTGACTCATCGCCCACGAGTACATCGCATTTATATCGTAGTACATGAGATACGATGATGGTTGTGATGGATCGTAATCTTCCAAGTATTTGTTGTTGGCCTTTGCGTATCGATGTGTGCATTGTGTTAGTCCTCCTCTAATTCCCTTCTCCAAAAACATTAAGATCTCTACGTCCTGTATCATATCGAGCTCCACCTTCGTACATTTTAACATTGCATCCCAACTCAGACCGGGCGCGGAAAAATAATGTGCTGGATCAAGATGGTGGTTGGTTAAGCTCTGATCACGAAAACATTCGAATATATCGGCCAACAGCAGCACGTCCGTTTTTAAATACAGATCCGAGTACTCGCCCAATGTTTGTACTTTGAATTCGCTCCAGATCTTTTGAGCATGTTCGTATTCGTCCACCGATAAATCGCTATCATAAATTTTACTATGAAAAGATGTTATGGGTGGAAGTGTTTCTTCCTCCAATCGCTCTAAACCATTAATGTAGTCATACGGAAATACTCCCTTTCTCGTTAGAAGGCTGAATTTTTCCGCGTCCAAGTACTTAAATTCTCTCCGGAGTATAGGTTTTTCTTTCAAATCTTTGGCTAATTTGTCCAATGAAGACGCCATAAATCGAAAAGAATCACAAAATTTGAATGTTATGCAATTCTCGTCATGTCCTACGCTTTTAATCATCCCAATAAAGTTTTGTGTGTTGTGCGGTATTATGGATAATTTTCCTTGCCAATTCTGTCGGACTACGTCGTTCATTAAAAAGTGAGCATCATAACCGCTGAAATTGTGAAAAACTACGGAAATGATGCGACTATCTTGATAATTTAAATTGCATTCGTTATGGGCGGGACCACGATAACGTCCTGTGAAGTGACAATGATCTCGCACTCTAACAGCATCTTGTTGAAAAGGGTTTTCGCAGATATGGCATTCCTTAGCTTCAACGAACGCAATTTTTTGTTCATCCGTTAAATTATCCATGGGTATGGGACATTCATATACAGTCGTAACGTTCTCGGCAATATCGTAGAGCTCCGCACATAGCCATTCTCCGCAATTTGGTCCTCTATATTGTCGATAGTACGACAATGTATCATCGTAGGTACATTTTAAATAATATCCTACGCTAAAGGGCTCATGTTTTTGGTACTTTCGGCTATTTTCCCCACACCTTTCATCGCACTCCTTTAAAATACACTCAAAATCGGCATATATTATGAAAGGAACCTTTTCTTTATTTTTATAATTTACAAATTTCACCTTTCCATTGGGTATCAACTTAATTTTACATTCGTTCATTTGACCACATCTTTCTTCGTGCTCACTTAGCTGAATTTCGGTGGTGAAATAATGTAAACACCTATCACAAATGAATTTCACACCATGGTGTTTACTTAATTGGGATGATACTAATCGTGAAAGATTTTTTATCCACACATAATGATATTGGACGAGATCAACATCACCATCCTCCTGCAGATCCTCCTCTTCCATCGTCTTGTACTTGTCCGCCACCATTAATAAATTTACATGTGCATTTCTTTTTTCTTCACTCAAGTAGGATGGTTCCACCGAATAGCCCTTCTTCTTTAGTTTTAATACATATACATTTATGGAAATATTATTGTTTTTTTCAAACAAATAAATTTTTTCCCTTTGCATCGGGAACGTAATTCCTTCCAAATTTAAAACTTCCTTATAATGTGGATACGAAGAGGTTTTTTCGATGTTGTGCTTGGCAGGATAAAGGGCGGACACCACTGCCCACGCAAAACATGCGTTATCCATATTTTTAATATTTACACATGCTTTCTTACTTTTTACTTGAGGGGGTAGGGGTACATATGATGCCGCCCTTAGAGGCACATGTTTATTAATATTTAGGGTTAAACTAATAATTTCATCTAACGCCCAGCCGCTTTCCTTCTCTTGAAATTCTTCCAATTCCGTAATGATCGGCAACAATATATTGTCAGCATACCATGTGACCAAGTCGGTATCCCGGCTTATCACTGACGGCATTTTTGAATTTATATACTTGACGTCTTCAATCTCTTCGCCGGTGGTACTCAACCTAATAAATTTTCCACAAAATACTGCGTGCACTTTAAAAAAGGGTTCCTTTCTCAAGGCGTTTTTGAATCTCAACATACACATCTTCGCACAATCTTCCATAAATACAATGGGATCCTTGTGTCCCAAATTTACTATAACCCCCGTACGCATCCTTCCATTAAAAGCAGATTCCATTTCTTCCCACTTAATGAGAGCAGACTTCCTCGCTCTAACATTAACGCCAGCGCCTCGATGTAATTTTGTTTTTAATAGCGTGCGACAACTTATTATATTAGCGATGGATGCTAACATACCCTGTTTTGTACCAACGGCAATCACTTTTTTTAACCCACGCCTTATTAGTCGTATATTTTTGGAACAGTGTTTCATAATCCTTTTAATATTAATAGGATTATCATCAACAGCTTCAACCAATTTTCGGCTAATGTTAGCCAAATTTTGGGCTGTTGTCGCGAGCAAAACTGACTCCATTGTAAATTATTAACGTTATTCTGTCGAATGTATAAATCAGACTGATGCTGCGAACAAATTGTTCTCTCTTTTATATAACACCTAAGTCGTTGATGAGTAAACGTCTAGACGCACCGCAATTAGCAAAAACCGCAAAATGCAGCTGGTCTTCGCGAGTCGCTTAATTATTAGCAACAGTGATTCATACGATGTAAATAAGTCGCTCTTATCAACAAATTAAAACACTTTCATGAAAAATCTTGTTAAAACATGTAGGAAACGGTAAGGTGCAGGTGCAGTGGAACCACATGCTTGATCATAACACCAAAATTTACTAATTCAAGAAACCACAAGACTCTTATCAGCACAAGGGCATAATGCAGACCTACCACAATTCTTATCAATACTTTCAGCGCCGTACTATTATTACTCTACAAACAATTAAAAAACCACAAGATGAGACTGTTATCAACCCAAGGACACCACGTGTCAGTCTGCAGACAAAACCGCAAGATCCACGAGCAGACATCACACACCCAACCTTATCTACCCAAGGTCATACATACTCGCACAATTCGACGACTATCCCCCAAGGTCACGGACTTAGAAAAAAAAAATAAGTGTAGAACTCCCATAGCTACTACTACTAATGACCCAAAATAAATTATCTAGAAACTACTAATTTAACCTGTTTTTTACTGCAATAGCTTTGTTCCAACAACGAGTTTTCTTTTACTTTGTAGCTTCCAAAGTCTATTACGCATGAACGTGCTCGTGATGTTTTTTCGAGCTGTTGGAACAAATTTCGCATCGTCACAAACTTGTTTCTCGGTTAGAACGCTTTTATGATTCACAATGAGTCTGCAATCCATTTTTTTTTAATTTTATATAAAAGAGTAGCTTTTAACTTGAATTTTGCAATTTTAATTTTTGGTCTAGCACTTAAAATGGCTTCGCAATTAATTAACAAAGTTTATGAAATCGCGCATCGCTACTTTTTTTCCTTGCGAGCTGAGTGACGTCATTATTTCCTAGTTGCCTCGCACGGGTTATACGGTCGGCAAAAGTGCTAAAACTGTGCGGCTACATACTGCGCTACATCAGGAAACGAGCGCTTTTTTGATATCTTAATTTATTCTGTACTTTTGGCGCCCTCGAATTTGTAGTTTGAAATTAGTGCTTTTTCGACGCCGACTTTGAAAATTCGTAACTTATGATCCCGACCGTGTATAATATTCCAATGTTTTTTATTTTCCTTCTTTCTTTGTTATTTATGCGAGAAAAAATCAGCACGATTATATTTTACCCCTGGACTTGAAAAAAAAATCCCAAGTGAAATGTTAATAAAATAGCTCACACGCGCGCTTTGGTTAGCCCCCTCTGCAGCCGTCAATTTTTAAAATTTTTTCAATTTTACATCAGATTATCAAAGAACAACAATATTTGTGGTGTAATGAGCATAGTGCATTTTTAAATTTTGCGCGGTTAAATAGTTATGGCGTAAAAAAGTAAAAATGTTGAATTTAGGGGTCGGCGGCTCCCGTCGGCCTATTTTTTAACGGATTTTCATTTTTAAAAATTCTGATAAATCTACTCTTGGTATTAAAACCGCCCACGCATAGGGTTTTTTAAATTTTGAAAAAACAACGAAATCTTAAATTTTTTAAGATCGCATTTAAAAAAGTCGCATTTTTATTCGAGTTTCGGTTTAATCAGCCCCTCAAATTTTATTCTACCCTAAGGCAATGTACATTTACTGAAAGCTTTCATGGTCCACTTTACGACAAGAAAAGAATCACTTCGCTATCTCCTTTCGTTATCGAAGTATGGCCGAAAATGTAGCAAAAATATGCAAAATCTCTGTTTGTAACCAAAATTGCGGTCTGAAATTTTTCACTTTTCACAAAATAATTAATATTTTCTAATCTATTAGAAGCGCCGGGACGAGTAATAGCTTAAAATTCGCACCGTTACCTCCCCCACTAAATTCCGTGAAAATTTTAATTTTCGGTATAAAATTATGTCGTCCAGGCCCGTATTTGTACCAAAATTTTGCCAAAACTTTGCCAATTTTTTTTAAAAAAAACTGTTTAACCGATTTTAACGAAATATTTTTTAAAACGCGTCTATCCATGGTGTTTACCTTTGGTAAAAATTTGAAATCGCTAACTTTTATAGTTTTCGAGAAAAACAATAAAAATCGATTTCCATGAAAAATATTAAGCCTTAAAAATATCTCAAAATATATTTTTTCGAATCTTTTCAAACTTGACCCCGCAAATGAAAGATAATAGAAAATAGATGAAATGTAGGGGGTCACTTGCCCTCTACACCCCCTCAAAAAAATTTTACACCCCAAAAACTCAAACAAAAAAAAAATTTTCGAGGTAATGTACCTTAAAAAATAATTAAATTTAAAAAAATTTAATAAGATAATATCGATAATTTTTACAAACTTATCTGTACGAATTTTCGTTTCTTAATTTTAGTTATTAAGCGAAAAATGAATTTTTAACAATACACCTTTACTCATTTGTTAGAAAGCCATATTTTATATAAAAATTCATATCTTTTGAACAAAAAGTCGTACTGCCTTGAATTTTTTTTATTTTTTTCTTTGTACTACAACCCAAAATTATTAACTTTTAAATTTTTATTTGAAACGCTACACACTTGTAAAAACCACACTAAAGTTGTATAACATTTAAAGTGAAATTTCATAAGTAAAAAATTATAAAGATGTAAATTTTAAATTAATAAATAATTCTCCTACTTTAATTAATAACTAATAGTAATATTTTATCAGAGTATTAAAAGATAATAACGGAACGGACAGCGTTCGGAAGAAATGACGTCAGCATACATCGCGTAGTTGAAGGGGAGGGGCTAATTTTCTTAAAATTCAAACTCTTATATTTAAGTTAATATTTGCCGTATCGAATTGAAACAAAAAACAACTTATTTATAATTATGATTTCTAAAATATAAGATATAAAAATATCAATTATTTTTTTCGTTTTTCTTCCTCATTGTATCCTTACAGACCAAAAGTTTAAAATGTTATTTTTTTGACATAATTTGCATTTCAAATATTTCTTTGTAGATGTGGGTACTTACTTAATAATATTTTCAAATTCCATGACTATAAATTGGTTATAACACCAACATGTACTTGTCTGCTTGAAATATTACATTCTCATTATTCATGGTTCGTGGTTAAAGTGGAAAATTATACTCCACTTCTTCAAATCTCAGGTATTTCCAGTTACCAATCATTCATTATAACTGATTGGTCTATCTGTAAAAACAGCTTTAATCATACAAAAATAAATATTGCTGTGTTTTTTTTTTACTTTTTTTGAAATTCCAAAATACATTTAAAAAACAACACCTACATTTCCTGAACAATGCAATTTTGATAAACAAATCCATCCTCCACTATTTTTTATTTGTAAGAAAATTGAAGCCTGTTAATATATTTTTCCAAATTTTTTTTGTTTTTTTCTTGAATTTTTTTCAAATTTACTTCCCTTCCCCATTTTTATTCTTTCTATCTTAATTATTAAATAAATCAAACATCCTGTATATTTTTTTGTTTTTTTTTTTTTAGATTTACTCAAAATTTTGTGGATATTACAGAAAAGGAAAGGAAATATAAGCGCGGAACACGTGAGCAAGGCCGAAGATTAATGAATTTGCATAATAACGAAGCTGGGAGGAGGGTAATGTATATTATTTAATTTTTATTGTCTTTCATCAAAAGCTTTTGAACTCCGGTTTTAATTATAATTTTTTATAATCTAAAATTAATCATCAATAAATTAAATAACTCCTAAAATGGATTTAATAAATTTACTACAGAAAATTAATTAAAAATCAAATCTGTAGCTCGTTTTAATTGAAATATGCGTGTTTTTGCAATGTCCAAGGTGAAAAATATTTCAATTTCAATTAAGATTCTTTATTTTGAACACTATTTATTAGTGATTTATACCAATAGTTTTATGAATCAAGGTGTTTAAAAAAAATTTAATTTTAAAAAGTCCAATGTATTATTTTGATATTAACAGCTCAGGGAGCATATTCTTGAACTACTCGACACGATGTCGTATACGATATCGTGTCGAGTGATTCGGGGATAACCACTCTAGTATAATTTCTTAGATTTACCGAAAAACATTGAGAAATAATACCATTATATCGTCAAAATACCCCTATAGTACAGTAACATTAGGTTACATTTAGGATCTAAAGAGTACCGAGTTCTGGGGTACCTGCTTCTGGAGTTATGGGGATGGAAATGGGGATGAAAATGGTTTTTTTCAAATATCTCGGTTTCTATCAATCCTACGATAAAATTATTTATTATCAGTCTTATAGAGCATAAAATTTCCCACAACTTTTGTTTAAAACTTTTTTTTGTAAGGTAAACTTATTTTTAGTTAAAGTAGCGCGAATGTCCTATACATACTACAGATGAAAGAAAATAGTGTTTCGAAACAGGGAAGGTATTTTTTTTCGTAGAGAGTTGTAATTTTGTATGTGTAAGGAGGAGAAAATTTTAAGAAAAAATTTTAAATGTCCCTTTTCGATCGGACAACCCCGAAAACAGTTATTCCGCCCCGAACGAAAAATTGAATTCATCCCCTCAGGATCCGAAATTCGCCCCGAATCGCATCAAATTTTAGTATATTATGGAGGACCCGACTCTGAAGATGGTGGTTTTGACCCGCCCGGACTTAACAATTAAGGGGGCAAAGATACGACCCCTTTTGTATTTTTGCCCCGAATTCGGACGTTTTCTGCGCGGAGTCACGAAAAGGGTAGCTTTTTTCGTCCGATTTTAAAAATTCCAGTTACATCGTGAAGAGGGATGTGGATTCTAAGCGAGGTTCAAATTTCAAATTTTTCAAAGTACTCTAACACTCTCAAAAAAAATTTCCAAAGTCCGATTTTTCTTACTTTTTTTCCGGTTTTCGCCGGCGTCAACTTTAAAAAATCGCAACCCCGTCTGGTCTTAAAGGGAAGCGACGAAATTTGGCTCCTTTTATTGTCACATCCTGGGGATAGACCGTGGCCATTTTTAAGTCTCCAGGTGCAACCGTGTGGCGCCCCGACGCCGAGACGCGAAGTGTACAAATTTAGCGTTTTTTTTGCGGCAAAAGTGCTCAAAATGTACCCCTTATATTTGAGTATCGGCAGGTGCAAAATAATAGCGGGTTTTTGATTTAAAAAGTAGATACCCGTTATTATGGCCATCTGAGCCCCTTTTTTGATATCTTCTTTTTTTATATTGAATTGAGGCCTTTAAATTTGCATTTCGTTTTTTTTTGCTTTTTCGACGCGGACTTTAAAAATTCGCAACTTTTGATAGGGGTTGGATAATATGGTGCGATATTTTTTATTTTGCTTATTACATTAATATTTATAATCAAAAAAAATCGACACCTCTAAGTTTTTTGCCTTTGCTTCAGAAAAAAATCGAACGTAAAATGTAAAAAAAAATGGCACAAACGCGGTCTGACAGTTGTACAACAGGCGCCCACAATTTTTAAAAAATTTCAAATTTTACTTCATTTCCCTTAATAAGAATAACTTTTACAGGTAATAGGCTATTTTTTGTTTTTATACTCGTAGGGGTTGGGAAAATAAAGCAGAATTTTTGAATTTAAGGGTGGACCAGTCTGGCCATTTTTTAACGGATTTTCATTTTTAAAAACTCTGCCGAATCTACTCTTAGAACCAAAACCGACCACACATAGGGTTTTTTTAATTTCGAAAAAATAATCAAAACATATTTTTTTAATGTCCCATTTAAAAAAGTCGCAATTTTTGAAGCTTTTCGGTCTAATCAACCCCTCAAATTCTATTTCACCGTCATGTAATACACCTTTTCTGAAAGCTTTCAAGGTCCGCTTTACGACAAAAAAAGAATCACTTCGCTATCTCTTTTCGTTATCGAGTTATGTCTGAAAATGTAGCAAAATTAAGCAAAATTTCTATGTATAGGACATTCGCGCTAGTTTAACTAAAAATAAGTTTACCTTACAAGAAAAAGTTTCGGACACAAGTTGTAGGAAATTTTGTGCTCTATAAGATTGGTAATAAATAATTTTATCGTAGGATTGATAGAAAGCGAGATATTAAAAGAAAACCATTTCCCCCCATATAACTCCAGATGCAGGTACCCCACAACTCGGGATTCTTTAGATCCTAAATGTACATGATTTAAGCTACAAATAAGCCGAGTTTCATTAACTCTGCAATTTTTTCCTTATTCAGGCTGTTTTTGTGCTAATTTTACTGTACTACTATTAAGTTTGCTTAAATTTTAATCCATTCCAAGTAAAATCTAGAAAGTCAGGTGATCGTGCTGGTCTTTTTATTATCTCATTCAATAACCAGTTAAAATTATAGAATAAATTTAAAAATCGTCATTCCACGTTTTCATAAAAATTTATAAATTCATATTTTATTAATAGTTAACGGTTAAAACAATAATAACATGAATACAATGTCGCCAATATAATTTATATACTGTAGTGGTAATAAACAAGAAACACGCTTAAATCAACGCAGTCACGAGACATTAATAACAATAAATAAATAAAAAACGCATTTTGTTAATACATCCAATTAAATTCCTTCATTATTTTGTCTTAAGCAAGCTGAAAAGCCCAATAATTAATATTTTAATGAATCTATTAAAACGTCACAATATTTTTACGAGCGAACATTTTTTATGCAGTCGTTTTTTATGATCTTTTATACCCGGCCCAATCTGCCATTGATTAATTTGGACCTTTAGGGAAAGATCTGAAGGAAAATACCAAGAGGCCTTGCGTTTGTGAGATAATGATGCGTTTTATAATTATCGACTCTCAATTAAATATGCGAGCGACTTAAGTGCAGGCGATTAATGTGATTTTAAACAGCTGAACAGCTGTTGTTTTGTTGGTTTGATGTAGATAGGAATTGTGGGCGGGTTTGATTTTTAAAATTGAAAGTTACGATTTTGCAATGGATGTATTAATTGGTTATTAATGTAGATTTACTTAATTTATTGGAGTTTCATTTAATTTATGTACAGGGTGAATGGTTATTCGCCATTTTTATTTAAGAAGGCGTGGAAGAAGGTTATTAACTAATAAATATTTTCACAATCATAGTTCCAAATTCAAAGTGAGCAGGTATTTTCGAGATAGAATAAAACGAAATGTTTCTAAATGTTGGGGCGAAAAAATCCTTATTACTAAATTTTTCGCTAATTTTGCTATTTTCCAAAAAATTGTCCGAGTTCTAATTTTCAAAAATCAAGGCAACGTTCTCAACAGAAAACTTTCTAACAATTAAAAGGCATCTTTAAATGCCATTATTATAGCATTTTTTTTTAATTTTTACTCTTCTTTTATTAAAAAAAATGGATGGTTTATATCCTTTTTTCAAAATCGTACTCCAAACTGGCAAAAATCTAAAAAAGTTAATTTTGACCAGATATTTTCCTCCAAAAATTTTAGTAATTCACAAATTTATAAATTTTGAAATTTTCCTGATTAAAAAAATCTAAGAAAATATCGGATTAAAACTAAATTCTCAATTTTTATCAAATTTAATTTAAATACCTATTTTTCTTTAGGACCTTTTATGTTTTATAAAAATACCATTGCTCCATTTTTATTGTTCATTTTAATCTGAAAAGACAAAAATACATTTATTTTTTATTTTTTTGTGGTTTAATTGATGAACAAAAGGCTGACGTGGACAAAATCGTGACAAAAGACCGAAAGAAAAAAACCGAACCATAAAAGACTGACTGGAACAAATGATCGACATGGACAATAAATAGTCCAAAAGAAAACGATTAGTCGAATTAGACAAAAGGCCGACACGAACAAAAAGTCCAACGATATTTGTCGACCTCTTCAATTCAATATACCCTTTTATTGTTTGTTCTTTTTTCTGTCGGTCTTTTGTCTAATTCAACCCTTTATCGTTTGGCCTTTTGTCCAATTTGGTCTATTCTGTTATCTGTTGACGGTCTTTGACATTTTCGACCTTTTGGGGTACACCTAAATAAAACAAAGTTCTCAATCCTCAACTTCCATTTAGGGTCTTTTTTATTTGTAGCTCATAAATATTCCTCTTGTCTAAAAAAAATTGTGGTCTGAATTCGATAGTACATACAGGGTGTTTCTAAAATAATAGTCGCGAGCTCGTGTGCTTATAATACAAGTAAAAATAAGACAAAAAGTACGTACAAACATTTTTCCAAAACTCAACTGTTACCAAGATACAGGGTGTTGAAATTTCTTTTAATTTTCACTTTTTATTTATTTTCTCTTAATTGATTGAATGAATATTAATAAAAATTTTAGAGCGAGTACTTCTCATAGGTAGTCATCATTGGCTTGTACTTTTGTCTTTTGTCTTAATTTTACATTCCAGTGGCGTAGAAATAGGTTAACATATCTCCTTTTTTTAATTTAATTGATACGCCTCTGCAAAATTTTAGAATTTTCTTTGGATTTTTTAAACCTTCATTCAATCTTCCAAAAAAAAGTATACCTGCTAAATTTTGATAGGATGATAGGAGTAGTGGTATTTCAGTAATTTCAAATTTTATGGTCTAGTGACCTTGCAAAAATCAAACAAATTTTCAAAATTTTAAACAAATTTGAATTAAATAAACAAAATTTAAATTGATAACTCCTAGTAAGGTTTTAGTTTGTGTTTTAAATAATAAATAAGTCAGAAACACTTTATTTAAATTTAATAAAAAAATGAAATTGGGCAGCCATTTTCAACATTTTTCTAAAATTTAAAATTAGGTGTCTCTGGCATTTTTTTTATTGAATACACCAACAAAATGTCATACTAAGAGTTTTTAATTTTATTCTTCCTAATTTGAATTTAGTTTGTTTCAAATTTTGAAAATTGGTTTAAAAAAGCTACTGGATTATAAATCACCAAATTACTGGAATACCACTAACCCTATCAAAATTTAATAGATATACTTTTTTGTGGTAAATTCAATGAAAATTTTAAAAATTTAAACAAAATTGTAGAATTTTGCAGTGGCGTATCAAATAAATTCAAAAAAGGGGACACCTTAATCCGTTTCTACGCCACTGGAGCGTTAAAGACAAAAGTTATAGCTACATATGGGAAGTACCCACCCTATAATTTTTAATAATTTTGATTCAGCCGATCCAGAGAAAATAAATAAAAAGTAATAGCGCTTTTTGATTACAAATGCCCAAAAATCAATTTTTACTAGCGAAAAGTACTCTTCTTAAAAGTAACTGTTTATTATTACCTATATAAAATTTTGTATGTATATGTATAATATAAAATTAAAAGCTCTTTAACTGTTGCTAATAATAACTTTTCCTGTTTTAAAGAGGACATAAAGCAGTATTTCGATTAAATGGCGAGCGAGTCACCAAAAAATTTAGGGGACCCTTTTCATGAATAATTTTTGGGTTAAATTTTTATATTTTTCTTTTTTAGAATATTCGATAAATATAAATATTTGATGTTTTGTTACCATCAACCTGCTTTTGAAACGTTGAATCCCTTAAAAGTTTAAATAAAAACCAACAGTTCGAAAAAGGTTTTTGGTACTTCGCCCTCTCACAAACATCAAATTCACAACGACATTGGTCTATACACAAGGTGGGTTACTACGAAGAAATGGCAATAAAACCACAAAAAACTTGCTAAAATCACCAATCAACTAGTAAAAAAATGTTTCGTTTTCAAATGTTTATTTTTGTCAAATATTCTAAAAAATAAAAACATAAAAAATTAAACTAAAAATTAATCTTGAAAAGGGGCCCCTAAATTTTCTGGCTTAGTTTTGGCGACTTATTCACCATTTCATCGAATACTGTTTTTCTCCTCTTTATTACAAACTTTTATAGTATAATGTACAGGGTGTCTCAGACCACCCGTCCACCCCGTTTATTTTGAGAACGCCTTGTCGTACAAGACTGAAATAAAAAAAATATTACCAAAGCAAATCCGAAGAATCCATTGGTGCACTTATTTTTTTCCGGAACAATCCGGAAGTACCCGGAACCGGAAGTAACTTTCGATTTTTAAATGGCAACATAGGTCGAGTATGGTATCGTTTGAAAGGTCTTTTGAAAAGAAACAACTTTTATTAAAGTATTTATGTAATATCTTGCATAATTAACAAATTAAACGAAAAAAAAAATATGCAAACAAGTGACCATTGGTCTCTTAAATTATGGAAAAATTAAATAGTTACCATCATCCGCAAATGGGCAAGAGAGAGATTTTTTAAATTTAAATTTTTTTTTGTGTTTATCGCTTTATTCTTTAAAAATAATCAACTTTTTTTTATTTTTTGAATTAAGGTAAATACATAACCTAAAAAAGTTGATTATTATTAACAAGCGAAGCAAAAAATACATGTTTCCATTTAAAAAATCATAATTTCCTCTACCATTACCCATTGAGGATGATGGTAGTGTTTTAATTTTTCCATAATTTAAGAAACCATTTGTCACTTGTTTGCTTTTGTTTTTCGTTTAATTTGTTAATTATGAAAGATATTAAAAAAATATTTTAATAAAAGTTGTTTCTTTTTAAAAGACCTTTCAAGCGATACCATACTTGACCTATGTTGCCATTTAAAAATCTAAAGTTACTTCCGGTTCCGGGCACTTCCGGATTATTCGGGAAAAAAATAAGTGCACCAATGCATTCTTCGGATTTGCTTTGGTAATAATTTTTTTTATTTCAGCCATGTAAGACAAGGCGTTCTCAAAATAAAAGGGGTGGACGGGTGGTCTGAGACACCCTGTATAATAAACAGTTACTTGAAAATGTAAATAATTTATTGAAAAAAGCATACTATCGAATTCAGGCCCCAAATTTTTTGGGCCCTAGACAAATGCCTATACTAGTGTGTAGTGGATATTTATGAGCTTCAAATAAAAAACCCTAAATGGAAGACGAGTGCTTTGTTTTATTTGGGTCTACCCCAAAATGTCGAAAGGGACAGAAGGCCGACAACAGAATAGACCGAATTGAAGAAAAGGCCAAATGATAAAGGTTTGAATTGGATAAAAGGCCAAAAGAAGAACGAACAATAAAAGGCCACATATTGGATAAGTGAGCAACTTAACCAGGTCGGCATTCATCGTTGGACTTTTTGTTCGTGTCGACCTGTTCTACCATTTTTCTTTTGGACTGTTTATTGTCCATGTCGACTTTTTGTTTGTTTTCATAAATAAATTATACAGGGTGCTTAAAAAGTCGCGAACACGCTCCATACTACGTTGTTAGGAAGCACACGTTAGACAAGGGAAAAATATTCAAAAAAATCCTTCTAGCAGATTATTCAAGAAATGAGTGGTCAAAGTTAAAAATTTTATTTGTACATTTTTAGTTATTTTTGTTATTTATAGTACAGAACATGTTGTTATTGCATTTCTCAACAAAAAATATTAATTTATGTTGAGAATGTAAAGATATTTGCTTTTTAAAGTTTATAATTTATCATAAAATTGACAAAAATGACATATGGCAAAAATGTAAAAATATTATAATTATTTCTTCGTTTCCTGGAATTTTAATATGATAAAAATTACTTCGACAATCTACTTAAAATTTAACTTTTTTTATTTGTTTTAAATAAAAATTACAAATAATAAAATGGTCCATATTTTGACTAATTAATTCTTGCAGTTTTAAAAAATGTCATGTTAATATCAATTTTATCACCTTTATTAGATTGGAATCATAACTTACCAAAAATTTGAATTAATTACAGTGAACATTCGATACAGTCACCTTTGATAAAAGAAACATTTTCAACCCTATTTATTAGGGAATAAAGATGAAAAAACAAGAGACATTTATTAACTATTGAACAAAAAACTTAATATTTTAAGTGAAATCGAAAAGGGGACGAAGATAAAAGCGCTGTGTGTTGAATTTGATGTGACTAAATCTACAATTTCAAAAATTGTGAAAAATAAAGAAAACTTAGAAATCTACATCGCGTCATGCTGTAATATTCCAAAAAAGAAAAATAGGATGACAATCTCGAAATTACTAATAATAGATAATGCAACGTGTCATGGGGCAATTGAAAATGAAAATTTCAAAATTTTGTTTTTCCCTCCAAATATGACCTTACCTACAACCCCTCGATCAGCACATAATCAAATCTCATAAAGTCCTTTCCCGCAAGCATTTGTTAATAACTGTAGCGTCCCAATTTGTGAACATTAACATTGCTTTAACAGAATTACGTTTAAAGATGTAGCTTATATGGCAGTGGAGTCTTGGAACGAAGTTCCACAGAGTGTAATTGTAAAAGCATTTAAGCTGTACTCATCATCTGAAGACTTCAATTTTAAATCACCAATTGGCCATTTTACAGAAGAGGATGATATTCCTATTGCTAGATTATTCAATTCAGCAATAAGAGAAAATGTCGCAACTGGTGATGAAATAATGGAATGGGCGGAAGGACAAAATGAACTATCACACGTTCATGATTTGGATTCCGTCATGAACATGGAACATGTCGAAGCAAATTTAGATGAGAGGAACAATGTACAAATATTTGATATTGACAAAGTTATCAACTCGTTCAATTTAGTTATTGAGTGGTCAGATAATAATAATAATATATTTATTTATTCCAAGACTCATCACAGAAGTGATATACAGAATATAGTCAATTACAGTTTAAAATACAAGAAATATAGATACATTTAAAATGCTGCAGAATGTTTAATTACATCTAAAATAGAACATGTATGTACTTCATTTTATCAAAACAACATTTACGACACAGTTAAAAGTAATAAAAATACATGTAAATTTAAAATAAGGTACAGACAAGCTTGCAGGAAGAATTTCTCAATCGAGTAGCAGCATTTTGTCATTAACAAGTCCTGCATTGGTTCAAACCCATTTTTCTGATATCTAATAGCAGATGGTTAAACAGCTTAATGGGTGTATATAAAAAGCTTTTTTGGTACATTTGGGTTCTATGTTTAGGAAGATAAACAAGTTCTTTATCTTTAGATCTGGATGCATGTGTTATATTAACCTCTGATAGTGTAACAAGTTGACTTAAGTAATTTTTATGTAAGTTACTGATTTTAAAATGTACAGTGAAGCAAATGGCAGGATCTTTAATGCTTTGAAGCTGTCTCTGCACGATGTTCTTGTAGAAATTTTGTCTATAGCTCTAATGATGCGATTTTGAACGATAAACACAGCATCTGGTGCTGCAGAATTTCCCCAACATAGTAAACCATATGCCAAAATTGCTTGTGCCTGACCAAAGTATAAAAGACGCAAGGTGTTTTTAGTAACAAAGTTTCTGACTCTGAAACCCGTGTAGCAAACATAATTTAATGATTTAATTACGTTTTGACAGTGCGGGCGCCAGTTTAGGGTATTATCAAAAGTCAGGCCCAAGAATTTTATTGTTTCCTTAGTTGAAGGACTTGCTCGGGTACTCCGAAGGGTTATTTGTTTTAGGCTTTTTAAATGAGTAGTTTATCAGGTGATTCTTTTCAATATTTAATACCAGACTATTTTGTTGAGACCATTTTGTGATGTTGTCTGTGCAAATAGAGGCTAAGTGAGTGACCTCCACAGGGTTATTTGCTACGATTATACAGGATGTGTCGTCGGCATAATGAATAGTTCTACATAGTTCCATGTTGGTTATAGAGTATAAATTAGGCCGGCCCCAAAATACTCCCATGTGGAACACCCATGCAGTTTCTCTTTTTACAGGAGAACTCGTTATTCCAAACAACACTTTGAAAACGGTCTACCAAAAAACTGAGACGCAAGGCCTCTTATTCCATAGCATTCTAATTGCTGAATAAGTATATTATGATTGATTGTATCAAAGGCTTTGCTAAAATCGAAATACAAGCCTGCAACTTTATCAATTTATGTAATGATTGTCCCGAGTGAATCTAGTAAAGCATCAAGTGTTGATAACCCACCCCTAAAACCATATTTATTTTTATTTATAATATGATGTTTATTACAGAATTGGTTAAGCCTTGTAAGGAATGCTTTCTCAAAGATTTTTGAGAAAATTGATAAAATTGAGATTGGCCTATAGTTAGTGATCTGAGCCTTATCGCCCTTTTTGAATATTGGAACAATTTTAGCTGTCTTTAGTGGTTCCGGAAAGTGACCTATTTCAAAAGAGTAATTTACAAGTTGACAAAGAGGTTCCGTTATGGAAGGAGCAATTTCCTTTAAGATATAACACGGGATCTCATCCATACCGGAGGATCTGATACTGAGATTATGATGTTGTACATTTCATTCAAGGATAGTGGTTCTAAAAAATTGTATGCGGATTGTACTCAATTTTATCTGTCGGAGCGACTTTATGACAAGCTTGTATGAGATTTTTGACTTAGTCTAGAAAATAAGTATTAAAAGCATCAGCAATTTCGGGGTTTGCTTTGTATTCCATTCCCCGTTTATCATTGATGTTGTCAGCATGATCTTGTCTGTGTGGGTTAACGTTATTAATAATTTGCCAAGAAGCTTTAATTTTGTTTTGCGCACATTTTATTACGCTGTTATTATGTTCTGTCTTTGCAATGATGATGTCTTTTCTTATGTTTTTGTTTTAAATTGTTGTAAATATCTTTAATTTCTTCAGTAGGGTCTGCCTGTAATATTTTGTGTAATTGTCTAAGAAAATTACCTTGATTGATAAGATAAGGTGTTATCCATGTAGGTTGGGACTTTGTTGATACATTTTTATAAGTATTCTTGGGAAAGTTTTTATGAAAGTGATGGATAAAGACACTATAAAAATTATTAAAAGGTTCATTTGGAACACCCAGCGGGTTATCAAAGCAATTGGACCAGTTCTCACTTCCTATTCCTACATTGAAATTATATGTATTGTTAGAATTAAAAATACGTTTCTTACTTGTTTCATGAATTGTACTTGCAATATTACTCCTGGAATCGAGTTCTATTTCAATATGATTAGCCTTATGATCAGATATACCAGGGTTATTAGGGTGGGCTTGAGTGTGAATTCTTCCTATATGTGTGTGAACAAGTTATCAATTAAGGTTTGACTATTTTGATTTATTTGTGTATTGCCAGTCACTCGTGAATGATATCTAAGACATTCTGGTTTTCATTATTGAAATTAATATAGAATTAAGATCACTAAACACTTTTGCCTTCCTATAAATGATATTCTCCTCTTAAGAAAAATTCGAGAAAAAGCAGTTCTTCAAAAGTTTGAATAAACATGTTATTACAAAATATGTTCTTTTAATAATAAAAACTCATGTTACCTTCCAAACATTTGAGTTTAATTATTTTTTTTTTAATTTTGACTACTCACCTTGATATAATTAACTTTTTTTATTAAGACGATAGTCGGCGAAATTTTGTGAGCGTAAAATGTGACTCTACGGAATACCATTTTTTAGACAAACCAGTAAATGAAATTCTGTCTTTTTTGTAGTAGTAGTTCATTAATACTTGGCATAACATGTCTATTATTTTGTTTTTGTATTTTTTATTGAATTTTTAGATTTATAGACAATCAAATCTGACCTAAAAATGAGCAAGTTTTGCTTACTGTTTTAAACCTTATACTCGATATAATCGGAAAAACAGAATAACACTTTTGTGAAGTTGTGTATTTAGATAAGAGAAAATTTTACAAATCTCAATTTGAAGGTCCCTTGTTAAAGAAAAATGGTATTTTCTAGGACCAGGTTTTTTTAAAAGTGCCAATTTTACTGCTGCCGTATGAGTATTTGGTGTGACTTACAAAAACAAAACCAGAAGAAATTGGTAGCCACAAGACTCTTCTCTGTACCAAAAAAAGAAATTTTAAAAAAGCTTCAATAGAAAAAAAAATTATGAGCAAAACCCCAAATATCAAGCAAATTTCAAAAATGCGTTTTTATCATTTTTTCAAAATTACTCCCTTATAACAGACTATATACATCAAAAAAAAATTCTATAT
Source organism: Stenus bimaculatus (assembly GCA_963971135.1). Taxonomy (NCBI): domain Eukaryota; kingdom Metazoa; phylum Arthropoda; class Insecta; order Coleoptera; family Staphylinidae; genus Stenus; species Stenus bimaculatus. Next base: position 14,664,993 of record OZ020181.1, read on the forward strand.
GATAAATAAATTCAATTTCAAGGCAAAACAAGAGCGTTTTTGTTAAATTTTTTATTACAAACACCAAAAAATCAATTTTTACTAGCGAGGAGTACGCATTTCAAACATTTTGCTGACTATCCTCTTAAGGCACCTTTTTTGAAATTTTGATGTGAGTCAAGTTGACTATATCGAATTTTCAATGTATTAAGAGGTAAATGGTATCTTCAAAGTCTACTTTGAAAACAATGTTGTCAAGTTTACTACTTTAAATGTTGTTTAACGATTTCTTCCAAACAACGTACAAAGGAGCGTCCCCGCGACTTTTAACCACCCAGTAGAAGTGGCCTATGTTTCGTTTCCACCCGGTATAGCGCTCCACTTCAAATTCCCATTTATTTACAAAAAAATCATAAAAAAAAGTTGCCTTGTTTTCTTCTCAAATGAAAGATAATCTAATTTTAAACTAACCCCATCAAAGCTTCCTCCAAAACCTAAATTATTCATTTTTTTGAAAAATATTAACTACCCACAAAACTGATTTTTTTTTGGTAAAAATACTAATTCACTAAAAAAATCGTTGCCTTGATCTTCTTCTCAAATGAAATTAATCTAATTCTAAATAGCCCAATTACTCAATCCCATCAAAGCTTCCTACAATGGTAAAATTTTTCATTTTTTTTAAACCTAAACTCCCTTCGATTTAAAAAAAATCATAAAAAGATCGTTGCCTTGATCATTATTTCCCAAAATTTGACCCTTAAATAAGAATTGAGTCCATGTAAAAATTATTATTTAAATTAATTATTTCCGTAAATAAAAAGTAAATAATCAAAGTAAGTAGTTTTTTATAAAAATGTCCTGAGGTCAAAAGCTTTTAACGAAACAAGCATAAAACAAATTATGAAGTGATTAATTTTTTAATTAGCATGTTTGCTTTCAGGCTGTAATTAATAAATCAAGAGTAACCTGCAAGTGCCATGGAGTTTCCGGTTCGTGTTCTTTAATAACGTGTTGGCAACAATTGCCGACATTTAGAGAAGTTGGTAAGATTCCCATTTACCATTTACTTAAATCATCCAAATCGTAATAAAAAGACAGGCGTCGCGTGTACTTCTCGCTTATTTGAATAAAATTGTAATTCGTCGAGGAAAACATGGGACAAAAAGAGGAATTGATGATGGCGCGTGAATGCTTCGTGTGCGGCCCAAGGCTCAGAAACGCAACAATTAATTATACTAAATATTTAAATATATAATTATGCAATAAATTAATGTGTTGTGTTATTAATAAATTGGGTGTAATAATATTAATATATCGAGGAAAAAACGCGCCCCTTTTTTTGAGATGAAAGATGAAAGCAAGCCTTGTGTAATCAACATTTATTATGGGAGCGTGTAATTTTGTATCATCAGGTACCGTTTGATTGCACTCAACGTTTAATAATTTAAGTGCCGCCTTTTGTTGCATCAGGGTGGCCTGATGTAATCACTTTTATTAACCATTTCTTCATTAATTTCATTCCTCTCATTTTCGTAGGTTTGAATTATTTACTAAACCGCCAACATTGCCTTTTAATACTAAAACATTTAATCATAAATAATTAATCTTAAAAACACCTCAATATCAGCAGAATTTCAAATATGCTATGTACGTTTTGAAAACGGGATTTTCATTGCACTCTTACACACTGAAAGTATAGGACACGTCCATAAGTGCAAGCGAGAGGAAAATCCTATTTGCAAAGCGCACAGAGTTTACTTTGTTAATTTAAAGAACTAATTAAAAAAATAAAAAATATATATATTCCAATTCCATTTTTGCATTTTTCGAAGATACAGATGTAGACCGATTTTGGAGTTCTCGAATTTTTTTGGTTTAATTATTCTACAGAGTGATTCTGAAATAACGAGCGAGAAGTTAGTCATAAAATTTCCAGCCACAGTTTTTTACATGTATTTCTCCATAAGAAGAAAAAGCATTATAACTTCTTTATTTTACATTTTATAACAAAACTAATTATACCACTGGAAAGCTCAAAGAAATATCTATATAACAGTACTACTGTCAATGTTTGCCTCATAATAATAAATCCGCAATTTTCATTTAATCAGATGACTACCTTAAAATATCAAAAACACTTAAATGGGTGTAAATTCTATTAAAAGAAACTGACAACTAAAATAAAATAGTCAGTAGAATCTGCATTAAATTCCCTACATTCTCATGTATAAAACAATGTCAGCCACTAATTATTAACTTACTAATTAACCAAAAACAGTAATTTCTGAGTATTTTTTTTATTTTAAAGACTACAAAAATCGGCCATAAAAAAGTTATTGGTTCCATTTGATAGAAAATTTAATAAGCTTTCCAACGGTATATCACTCAATGCTCCTCATCACGATAATTACATATTTAAACTTTTAATTAAATTCGCCGCGAAAACTAAATAATGCATTATGCGCTCTAACTTTTGAGAGAATGCTAGTAGAAAAAAACTAAAACCATTTTTGGAATCTGTATTAGAAAATGAAAACAATGATGTGTAACACAATGCTAGCCACTAATTATTGACTTTTTAATTAACCAAAAACATAAATTTTTGAATAATTTTTGGGTCTAATGGCTACCAAAAACCGGTCCTAAAAAAGTTATTGGTTCTATTTGATAGAAAATTTAATAAACTTTTATATACAGAGTGATGATAAACCTTATTCATAACTGCCGTATTTAATTGTTTTGAGAAAATCGCTCGGACAGGTCAATTTTAGTTTTTAAAATGCCATCTCTTGATATAAAAAAAATATTAATGACGTCACTGGTGCTTTAACAATGACGTCATCAGCGATTTTTTTAAATGGAAGCCCCCACTCTTTTTACTCATTATCGATAGAAATTCATGTCACTTAAGAGCATTCACGTGTAATTTTGGTTGCCTAAAAATTTAAGAACTACTTCTCATTTTTTTAATTTATTTTTAAATACCGTGCGGACATAAATAAAATTTACGAACTTATGATTAAACATAATTTTGTTTAAATGTAATGTTATTAACTTAAGTGCAAAATATTTCATTTAAAATAAGGAAGTTGGGGCACTTGGATCCAACTTCTGGTGTAAATGAAGTTGCATAAAAATGCGATTTTCAAATGGGTGTAATTCCGAAAGTATTAATCGTAGACCACACTATGCCAGGTCAATTTAATGGTATTTTTATGGGGAACACGAAAATGCAAAAATATACTGGATGTTCCATTTAAAATAAGAAAGTTGCCATCCACTTCCGGTATAACCGGAAGTTCCACAAAATCAAACATACCTTTATTAAAAAGTTCGTAGTTAGATTCCTCCGTAGACAAATTTTCAGAATCAAAAACATAAATGTTCAAAAGTTAGCAGGGGCGGATTTACTTTATGTCCCCACTGTATATTAATTTTATTTTTCGGTCGAAAATTAAGTTACATTAATTCTTAGTTGTTTAAAGTTGGTTTTTGTCCCTATTTTAATTCTAAATTTTTTTATAAAAAAAAATAAAATAGAAACAAAAACGAACTTTAAACATCTAAGAATTAAATTTGGCTATGTTCTATGGTTCAAAAAAACAAATTTTATGTGCATTTTTTATTTTCGAAATCACTTCCGGTTTCACCGGAAACACCATGAACTTTGTTTTTTTAAATGTAACATCCCATATTTTTATTCATGGCTTAAAATACTTTTAAAAAAGAAATATTTTTGAGATATTAGTTTTTATTTTTTTTGTAAAAAAAATTTTTTTCAAACAAAAAAAAAAGGTTTTCGAAGTCGGTGAAAAGTATCAAAGCTAATTCTAAATAATTCAAATACCTAAATAAAATTGTAATTTGAAAAAAAATTTAAGTGGTTTTTGAACTATTAATTTTTAAACTTAGTTAATGAAGATTTTATCAAATATCTCACTTTTTTAAAGGCAATGATGCCGGGTCATTCGACTTTTTAAAAAGAGGTTTTTATAACGATTATTTTGGTACCCCATATGTAGGGGTATTATTTTGCATGTGCCTGTAATAAAGATACTTAATAGCTAGTATTTTCCAAATAAAAATAAATAATTTTACAGGCACATGCAAAATAATACCCCTACCTATGGGGTACCAAAATAATCGTTATAAAATCCTCTTTTTAAAAAGTCGAATGACCCGGCATCATTGCATTTAAAAAAAGTGAGATATTTGATAAAATCTTCATTAACTAAGTTTAAAAATTAATAGTTCAAAAACCACTTAAATTTTTTTTCAAATTACAATTTTATTTAGGTATTTGAATTATTTAGAATTAGTTTTGGTACTTTTCACCGACTTCGAAACCCTTTTTTTTTGAAAAAATTTTTTTTTACAAAAAAAATAAAAACTAATATCTCAAAAATACTTCTTTTTTAAAAGTATTTTAAGCCATGAATAAAAATATGGGATGTTACATTTAAAAAAACAAAGTTCATGGTGTTTCCGGTGAAACCGGAAGTGATTTCGAAAATAAAAAATGCACACAAAATTTGTTTTTTTGAACCATAGAACATAGCCAAATTTCAAATTTTTCTATTCATAAATAAAAAAGTTATAGAGGTGACCCGGTTTTCATTTCCACCCTGTATACATTATTCGCGATTTCGATTACCTGTAGGGGCGCTGTTTTTGACAGAAACAGCTGATCCAAGTGAGGTAAAAATTTATTTATTTTGTTTATAATTTACATCAAACCCCATGATTTAATTATTTTAGCTCACGAAACTAATAAAACAGGCAATTTTCGCTTTTTATAAGCGTTAATGTATAATTTAAACGTAATTTTTGACGTTACCTCACTTCAGTAGTTTAATAAATTCCACCAGAGGGCGAGCGGAATTCCGAAATCGCGAATACCCACACTACACTGTTTTTTTTTGCGGGTTGATTTTTGCAGATCCGCACGAATGTTTAACATTTGAATACGCATTGAACGTGGTAAATGTTAAACAATGATATAAAAAATAATTACATTTTTAAACAAATTTTTGAATAAAAAATCTTTTTAATTCAAAAAAGGAAATTTTAATTTTAACGAAAAAGGTTTTCTAAAAATAAATTAAAATGAATTTGAAATGACCAATAATAACAAAAGAAAGTAAATGTTTAAATAATACTCATTCTAATGCAAATGTAAAATGTTAAATGTATTTAATAAAATCTTATAAATAGTCTTGAAAAACTAATTTTTTGATTCCATTTAAATGTAAGGAAATTTACAAAAAATAAAATTTTAAATTTACTATCTATACATACAGGGTGATGATAAAGTTTGGAACGTAATTCATAACTGCCGTATTTATTTTTTTTTTGAGAAAATCGCTCGGACAGGTCAATTTTAGTTTTTAAAATCCCATCTCTTGGTATAATAGAAATATTAATGACGTCACTGGTGATTTAGCAATGACGCCATCATCGATTTTTTTAAATGGAAACCCCCACTTTTTTCACTGATTTTTGATAGACATTTATGTCACTTAAACGATGATATAAAAAAATTGTTGCATTTAAATTTTGTTAAATAAATTTAACATTTTACATTTGCATTAGAATGCGCATTATTTAAACATTTACTTTCTTTTGTTATTATTGGTAACTTCAAATTCATTTTAATTTATTTTTATAAAACCTTCTTCGTTAAAATAAAAATTTCCTTTTTTGAATTAAAAAGATTTTTTATTCAAAAATTTGTTTAAAAATTTAATTGTTTTTTATATCATTGTTTAAGTGACATGAATTTTCATCGATAATGAGTAAAAAAAGTGGGGGCTTCCATTTAAAAAAATTACTGATGACGTCATTGTTAAAGCACCAGTGACGTCATTAATATTTTTTTATATCAAGAGATGGCATTTTAAAAACTAAAATTGACCTGTCCGAGCGATTTTTTCAAAACAATTAAATACGGCAGTTATGAATAAGGTTCCAAACTTTATCATTACCCTGTATACAGGGTGTCTCAGACCACCCGTCCACCCCTTTTATTTTGAGAACGCCTTGTCGTACAAGGCTGAAATAAAAAAAATATTACCAAAGCAAACCCGAAGAATCCATTGGTGCACTTATTTTTTTCCGGAACAATCCGGAAGTACCCGGAACCGGAAGTAACTTACGATTTTTAAATGGCAACATAGGTCGAGTATTGTATCGTTTGAAAGGTCTTTTAAAAAGAAACAACTTTTATAAAAATATTTTTTTAATATCTTGCATAATTAACAAATTAAACGAAAAAACATAAGCAAACAAGTGACAAATGGTATCTTAAATTATGGAAAAATTAAATCGTTACCATCATCCTCAAATGGGCAAGAGATAGATTTTTTTAAATTGAAACTCTTTTATGCGTTTATCGCTTTATTCGTTAAAAATAATCAACTTTTTTTTATTTTTTGAATTAAGGTAAATACATAACCTAAAAAAGTTGATTATTTTTAACAAGCGAAGCAAAAAATACATGTTTCCATTTAAAAAATCATAATTGCCTCTACCATTACCCATTGAGGATGATGGTAGTGTTTTAATTTTTCCATAATTTAAGAAACCTTTTGTCACTTGTTTGCTTTTGTTTTTCGTTTAATTTGTTAATTATGAAAGATATTAAAAAAATATTTTAGTAAAAGTTGTTTCTTTTTAAAAGACCTTTCAAACGATACCATACTCGACCTATGTTGCCATTTAAAAATCGAAAGTTACTTCCGGATTATTCCGGAAAAAAATAAGTGCACCAATACATTTTCTTCGGATTTGCTTTGGTAATATTTTTTTTTATTTCAGCCATGTACGACAAGGCGTTCTCAAAATAAAAGGGGTGGACGGGTGGTCTGAGACACAGATTTTTTGAAAGCTCTGAAATTTTTTGAAACCTTTCAAAAAATCTGAAAAAAATTGAGAAATTATATCTTAAACGTATTAGTCTTCATACCAAATTTCAAATCTTTATTACAAACCGTTTTCAAATAAATGACAAAAAACCTAGTTTTAGTCACAATATTTAAAGGGCTGTAGCTCTCTTAGGAAGCGAAATCGGACACATGTTTATAGAAAGTTTTTTTCTTAAAATTGGTTGTAGAATCGCCTCCTAAAGTTTGGCCGCTTAATTTCGGGACACCCTGTATATTTATTATTGACTTTTTAATTAACCAAAAACTCTAATTTTTGAATAATTTTTTGGCCTAATGGCTACCAAAAACCGGCCATAAAAAAGTTATTGGTTCAATTTGATAGAAAATTTAATAAGCTTTCCAACAGTATATCACACTCATCAGGATAATTGTTTATTTCAATTTTTAGTTTTTTTCTGCTATCATTCTCTCAAAAGTTAGAGCGAATAATGCATTATTTAATTTTCGCGGCGAATTTAATTAAAAGTTTAAATATTTAATTATCGTGATATACTGAGTGATATACCGCAGGAAAGCTTATTAAATTGTCTATCAAATGGAACCAATAACTTTTTTATGGCCGGTTTTTGGTAGCCATTAGAACCAAAAATTTCTCAAAAATTAGTGTTTTTGGTTAATTACAAAGTCAATAATTAGTGGCTAGCATTGTGTTACACATCAATATTTTCATTTTCTAATATAGACTCCAAAAGTGGTTTTAGTTTTTTTCTGCTATCGTTTTCTCAAAAATTAGAGCGCATAATGCATTATTTAATTTTCGCGGTGAATTTAATTAATACTTCAAATAAACAATTATCCTGATGAGGCTAGAATTGTGTGATATACTGTTGGAAAGCTTATTAAATTTTCTATCAAATGGAACCAATAACTTTTTTATGGCCGGTTTTTGGTAGCCATTAGACCCAAAAGTTATTCAAAAATTAGAGTTTTTGTTTTCATTTTCTAATATAGATTTCAAAAGTGGTTTTAGTTTTTTATGCTGTCATTCTCTCAAAAGTTAGAGCGCATAATTTAGTTTTCGCGGCGAATTTAATTAAAAGTTTAAATATTTAATTATCGTAATGAGGCTAGCATTGAGTGATATATCGTTGGATAGCTTATTAAATTTTCTATCAAATGGAACCAATAGGTAACTTTTTTATGTCCGGTTTTTGGTTGCCATTAGAATAAAAAATTACTCAGAAATTACTGTTTTTGGTTAATTAATAAGTTAATGATTAGTCGCTGACATTGTTTTATACATGAGAATGTAGGGAATTTAATGCAGATTCTACTGATTATTTTATTTTAGTTGTCAGTTTATTTTAATAGAAATTTCACCCATTTAAGAGTTTTTGATTTTTTAAGGTAGTCATGTGATTAAATGCAAATTGCGGATTTATTATTATGAGGCAAGCATTGACAGTAGTACTGTTATACAGGGTGGGCCAACGAAAACGAAACAGACGAGTTTTAAAATAGTTAATAAAAAATTTTCAAAAAAAGCTCGGACAGGTCAACTTTGGTTTCGAGGGGGACATATTTTGCAATAGAAGTGATTCAAAAATCCATTCACCCCTGTGCCCTATGGACACAACCCCTAATATTTTAATAGGGATGGTGGGGTAAGTAATACCTTGTTAGAAAGATCTTTTTATCCAGAGTAACATACAAAAAAAAAAGTTAAATCGATCGATTCGTTTTAAAGATATTCAAAATTTAGCAAGTAGAGATTTCATGTCTTTTAAAATTGTGCTATGAACACCACGCCTTCAATTTTAAGTGTTTTGATAAGGTAAGTAATACCTCCTGGGAAAGATCTTTTAACCCAAAGTAACATAGAAAAACATGTAAAACGCAATTTATTTTCATTTTCTACAATAGAGAGATTTTAAAAAACAAATTTAAATTTATTCGAGGAATTGTTTAATATTTTGTAACATCTCGAACAAAACAATGCAAAACATAAAACGATTTATAACCACATTGAGATTCTTTTTATCAGTTGTATTTTGTATTAGTGGTGATTTTCATCGTGTTAAAACTGTTTATGACTAATTATTAGAAATCAACATTTAAAAATTTTGTGAACTTCTGTAAAAGCTTCTGCTAGCAATGGTTTATACAATTCCAAAAAGGGTTGAATTAATCACTTTTTATTTTAAAAACGATGAGAATGCTCATCGTGCAGCTAATTTATTTAATGAACAACTTCCAAACAAACATTGTAACCCAAAATACGTTCTGGACTTGGTTGCAAAATTTAAAAATACTGGTTCTGTTGGTAATAAGAAACGCGATCCTGGTAATGTTCGTCCAATAAGAAATGAGGTCGTTGAAATAGGTGTTTTGGGACAAGTTGCTGCAGATCCAACTTTAAGCACAAGAAAACTGGAGATTGTGACTAACATCAGCAGAACAACCATTCGCCGAATATTGAAAGCTCACAAATATCATCCCTATAAAATTCATTTAATTCATGAGTTAAATGAAGATGATTTTGATAGGCGACTGCAATTTTGTGAGGTGATGACGGAACGGATAATTGCTGATGAAAATTATCTTTATAATATCTGTTTTTCTGATGAGTGCACTTTTTTCTTAAACTCAACCGTTAATCGTCATAATTGTCGATATTGGTCAGATGAGAATCCTAGGGTATTTCATGAAGTTCACACTCAAACTCCTCAAAAATTGAATGTGTGGGTTGGAATTTTTGGAGACCGTCTTATTGGTCCTTATTTTCTAGATGGCAATCTAACAGGGGATATGTACTTGGATCTACTTCAAAATTTTGTTCATCCATTTCTTGACGATATTATTGAAAATGACGATCGTTATTTAGAAGACCATCTGATTTTCCAAGAAGACGGAGCCCCTCCTCATTACACACGGCCTGTTAGGGAATTCTTGGATACGACGTTTCCTGGGCAATGGATTGGGCGTAGAGGAGCTTTGGAGTGGCCGCCGCGATCTCCCGATCTTACTCCCCTTGATTTTTTCCTTTGGGGGCATTTAAAAAGTAAGATTTACGCAACGGAACCAGGATCTCTAGCAGAGTTACGACAGAGAATTATTAATGAATGCCGAGAAATTACTGCTGAATTGTTACAAAATGTAAGAATTGGCTTTGAGCAAAATTTGTACGTTTGCATGGAGGTTGGTGGAACTCAATTCGAACATTTAATAAAATAATAAAAACATCCTTGAAAGTGTCGGGATCGATGGGATTCTTTAAAGTGTTAAGTTTTCTTTAAAAAGATTAGTTAAGTTTAGTTTGGTTAAACAAAAAATAATGTGCAATACTGTTTTATTTTGAATCTTTAAAACAAACCAATCGATTTCACTTTTGTTTTTTTGTATGTTACTTGTGGTAAAATGAACTTTCCAATGAGGTATTACTTACCCTATCAAAAGACTTAAAATTGAAGGCGTGGTGTTCATAGCACAATTTTAAAAGGTATGATAACTCTACTTGCTAAATTTTGAATATCTATAAAACGAATCGATCGATTTAACTTTTTTTTGTATGTTACTCTGGGTAAAAAGATCTTTCCAACGAGGTATTTACTTACCCTACCATCCCTATTAAAATTTTAGGGGCTGTGTCCAAAGGGCGAGGGATGAATGGATTTTTGAATCAACTCTATTGCAAAGTATGTCCCTCTCGAAACGGTATTACTTACCTTATCAAAACACTTAAAATTGAAGGTGTGGTGTTCATGGCACAATTTTAAAAGGCATGAAATCTCTACTTGCTAAATTTTGAATATCTTTAAAACGAATCGATCGATTTAACTTTTTTTTGTATGTTACTCTGGATAAAAAGATCTTTCCAACGAGGTATTACTTACCCCACCATCCCTATTAAAATTTAAGGGGTTGTGTCCATAGGGCGCTGGGATGAATGGATTTTTGAATCAGCTCTATTGCAAAATATGTCCCCCTCGAAACTAAAGTTGACCTGTCCAAGCATTTTTTCAAATTTTTTTATTAACTATTTCAAAACTCGTCTGTTTCGTTTTCGTTGGCCCACCCTGTAGATATTTCTTTGAGCCTTCCAGTGGTATAATTAATTTTGATATAAAATGTAAAATAAAGAAGTTATAATGCTTTTTCTTCTTATGGAGAAATACATGTAAAAAACTGTGGCTGGAAATTTTATGGCTAACTTCTCGCCGGTTCTGAAATAAAAGGGGGTTTCAACCTTCAACATTTTTAACTGTCAAAATTTTCACGTTTTTGGTAATATTTCAAATATTTTATGGTATATTTAAAAAAATGCTCCTATAGCACGATTAAAAAGTTCATCAAGCTTCCAGTGACTTTTAAAATAATTTTGAAAAACCTTAAAATTGCATGGCGCCTAAATGTATGAATAATTGAAATTACGCGCTGATCGAAAAAGTCTTTGGCTTCTTGTTAATTTTACAGGAAGCCCGATGAACTTTTTAATCGGGCTATGAAAGCATTTTTTTAAATAAACCACAAAAACTAGAAATATTAGCAAAATCGTAAGAAATTTGACAGATAAAAACTTTAAAGGTTTTCTACTCCTTAAGGTGCGTTTTGCTAGCGACCGAAAGCGTCGCCGTCGATCGGAATACTTTGCTTAGGGCGCGTTCCAGTAATGAACACTAAAGCCCACGACGACCGCAAAGTCGTTCTACATAAGACCGCCATTTTTTCTTTCGTGCATCGATGGCGACCACAAGAAGCTCACAACGACCGTATTTATTCGTAGGTTTTTGTGGTTGTTTGTTGAATGGTGACCTTTTAAGCTAGTGGAACGGGAAAATTTTGCGGTCGTGGTCGTGGGCTTTAGTGTTCATTACTGGAACGCGCCCTTAGCAACTTATCTGGCACGTTGCTAAGCAAAGTATTCCGCTCGACGTTTTCGGTCGCGGACGACGAAATTTCCATCGCTAGCAAAACGCACCTTTATGTGGAAGAATGGAAATAAAAATAATAAAAATATTAATAAATGTCTATCTACAGATGTAAATTTTGAGCGAAGATAGCAATTAAATGCATGTTTGATTCGTATAAAAGGCGCATTCATCATCGATCACGCTTTTAATGTGACAGATGAAAATAAATTCCCTTCCTACTGAGATTGCTTAAAACTTCACATCAATTTATTTTATTTTCATTCATAGGCGACTACATTCGAGAAAAGTATGACGGAGCCACCGAGGTGCGTGTCAACAAAAGAGGCCGTCTTCAGATGAGCGACGCACGCTTTCGTCTGCCCACAGCGAATGATTTGGTGTACCTTGAGGAGTCTCCCAATTATTGCATCACCGATGAACTCCTGGGGTCTTTCGGGACCAGTGGACGCGTCTGCAATCGGACCTCGCAGGATGTTGATGGGTGCAACATCTTATGTTGCGGAAGAGGATATAATACCCTAAAGACTACTGTTAAAGAAAGATGTCAATGTCAATTTAAGTGGTGCTGTGAGGTGCAGTGCAAGACTTGCGTTAAAACTGTTGATGTTCATACCTGTAAATGATTTAATTTAACTAAGTACCTTAAGATCAAGAAAGTATTATTTATTTTTGTTTATATTGTAACCACGAAAAATTATTTATTAATTTTTTATTTATTTATTTTTAGCTGAAAAGTTTTTCTTAATATTTCATAACAAATAAAATTAGATCGATTTTGTAATTTTTTTTTAAAATGGTGCCCTTTCCTGATTGATCAAACCTCGGGATTAGAAAGTAGATCAATCTCTAAGTATCTTGTCTTATCTCTTCTGCGTTAATTAAGTCAAATTCGTGACTGGAAGTTAAGTACCTGAAGATACATAGTTCCATTAATCTTTTTTTAAAGAAGAAGAAAATAAAGAAGATCAAATTCATTGCTGAAAGACCCAAAAGTACTGATCTATCATCTTTAGTTTTGAGGTTACAGTGATTTGAATTATTTTGTAGTTTGTATTTTATAATTAAGTTTTACTTTTGGCTGAGTATAAAAAAACTACACAACATTGCCCACATAAAGATAAATCTGCAACTCGGAATATTTTGGAAAATTTAGTTGTATTTTCTTCGCAATTTTGCCTTTCACTATTTGTAATTATTTAAGTTATGGGCAAAATGTGTAAAAAAAAGTTTCCACTTTTTCTTTCAAAAAGGCTGTAGCCGGGTAATTATGGGTAATGTGCCTATGCACCGATTTTGCTAATTATTTTTTCAGAGATGCCTTAATAACTAACATTAAGTTTCCTTAAATTTTGACTTGCTAAGCAAAGTATTCCGATTAGCGTTTTGGTCGTCCGTGAGGGAAAATTTTAATGAGTTTTTTGGGCAAACGATGCATCCTAGCGAGTTAGAATAAGAGGACCTTTTTTGTCTAAAATATAAAGTAAAGAATATTATTTTGTAAGAATAAAGCTTTGATATTTAACCTCTGCAAAGTTTACACAATGTTTATCTTCAATCCTACTAAAAATAGCCCTTTAGAGGCTACCAAAAAATCTCAAAAAAATGATAATAATAGATCCAAACTTTATAAAGATCTGTACCAAAATATACTTTTTGGCAGCATCTTCAAAGAGATGTAACTCTCTTATAAAGAAAGTTTTACTAAGATGATTTTTTGTCCTACTTATATTCACCTCTAGTATCACCTCTTCAAAGATGTGAACCGTAAACACCCTGTAGAGATGCTAAATATTTATAAGTGGTATTATTTTACGAATTTTGGTTTATAGGAAAATAAAAAAAAATAAAATTAAAAAAAAATATTTTGTACTAGGGGGACAATCACTATTTTTTTGTCAAATATTCCTCATATCTACTTCTATAATATGTAATCTCAAAATTCCCAGTTGGGTATAACATAATAATATTTATAAAAGTTTGCTCTTGAAAATTTTCTGAATTTAAATCATTTAATTGATACATTAAATAATGTCAACGTTGTCAAATTGTTAACAAATAAGTGACTTTTATTACCTTTATTACATTTATATGTATTAGTATAAATAAATAACTATTTAAAACTTTGACACATTAGATGAATTCCAACTTTTTTCTAAAAATTAATATGTTATACCCAATGGACAATTTTAAGATTCATACAAGTTGTAGAAGTAGATTTGAGGAATATTTGACAAAAAAATGGTGATTGTCTCCCTAGCATAATTTTTTTTTATTTTTGAAATTTTTATTTTTAATTTTTTTTATTTTCCTGTAAACCAAAAATCGTAAAAAATACCACTTATAAATATTTAGCATCTCTATAATATATTTCATTCCAGGAAAATTTCCAACTATTACCGAGATTTTTTTTTGTTCAAAAAATCAATATTATTTTTTTTAATGAAGACCATGAACATTTCGAAGCCAAAATTTGAGAAAAGTTAATGTTAGTTAATAAGGCATCTCTGAAAAAAAATTAGCAAAATCGGTGCATAGGGACATTGTTCATGCTTACCCGGCTACAGCCTTTGATTTTTTAGAGATGATTATTAAAAACAACTATCGTATCAAAGCCTAACATTTAAAATTGTTTTTTGGATTGAGGCAAGACTTGTTATGTTACTGCTATAGGTGTTAATATAGGATGTTATCAAATTGTCTCCGCTCTTTTTTGTCTAAAATAATACTGCAAATCGATTTTTTTATATTGGTTTCAGTGATCTATGAAGGACCCATATAAAAACAATTCTCTTTTAACAATATAGTGTATACTCGATTTTGGGGACACCATGTACCTTGTATTACTTTTAAATACTGATAATGTATACCGGGTGGAAATGAAAACCGGGTCACCTCTATAACTTTTTTATTTATGAATAGAAAAATTTGGAATTTGGCTATGTTCTATGGTTCAAAAAAACAAATTTTATGTGCATTTTTTATTTTCGAAATCACTGCCGGTTTCACCGGAAACACCATGGACTTTGTTTTTTTAAATGTAACATCCCATATTTTTATTCATGGCTTAAAATACTTTTAAAAAAGAAGTATTTTTGAGATATTAGTTTTTATTTTTTTAGAAAAAAAAAATTTTTTTCAAAAAAAAAAAGGTTTTCGAAGTCGGTGAAAATTACCAAAACTAATTCTAAATAATTCAAATACATAAAATAAATAATCGTTATAAAATCCTCTTTTTAAAAAGTCGAATGACCCGGCATCATTGCATTTAAAAAAAGTGAGATATTTGATAAAATCTTCATTAACTAAGTTTAAAAATTAATAGTTCAAAAACCACTTAAATTTTTTTTCAAATTACAATTTTATTTAGGTATTTGAATTATTTAGAATTAGTTTTGGTACTTTTCACCGACTTCGAAAACCTTTTATTTTTTTTGAAAAAAATATAAGTTTTACCATAACTTTTTTTGGTGTCACTTTTTTTGAACTTTCAACTTATTTTCTTATAAGATAAATAATTTGCTATGAAAAAGGTATACCTGTTGAAAATCGATAAATCAAATAGTTTTAAAGATAATCTTAAATAAAGTTTCATAAATTAAATTAAAATTTATTTCTTTTATTAAATCAAGTAGGCCAATTTCAATATTTAAAATTTTTAAAGAAATTATAAGGTTTTCTGGATACGAGATACGATCACATAAAGAGAATCAAGTTTTTGTATTTTCCGATGATTTTCTAAAATAATGTTCACCCAGTCATGGTATTAATAATGGTGTTTAGTGAATAGCCTACTTGATTTAACAATAAAAGCATATTTTTATTTCGAAATTTTAATTGCGATTATCTCGAAAATGATTGCATTTAGCGATTCTAAACAGGTATACCTTTTTCATGGTAAATTATTTATTTTTTAAGAAAATCAGTTTAAATTGCAAAAAATTTAACAGCAGAAAAAGTTATGGTAAAATTTAAATTCTAAATTTAGGTAAACTGGTAGTAAATGAATGAGAAATTGCAAAACTACAATACCATATCGTGAAGAACTTAAAAGTAGCCCCCCATGGCAGTTTTTATGAAGATAGCTTCATAGGAAGAAAAGTTACGTCGGTTTTTGTTTTTTGAAAAGTAAACTTCAACTGGGTACAACTTTACAGGGAAGCATTTTTGGGCAAAACATTAGAGGAACTTGTCACCTTAATTTGAGGTGATAAACCCTTTCCACCATGTCTGTCCACATAATTACGGGACACCCTGTATAACATAGTAAAATTTCAATTTTTTATTTACAGGGTGAGCTAAAATGATTGTGGTTTGATATGTAGGCAACCAAATACGCAGGTTGGTACAACTGAAATCATAAGAAAATCTCCTAGTAATCCAATGGCGTAGCAAAATTTTTTTCCAATATCTCTAATTTCACAGCAAATGTCAAATATTGAAAATGTTTTTCTTCATTTTCGAGGCAGATGCTAACACAAAACCACAAAACAAAGATTTACGCAAATTAATTTTGATAAAAACTGACGTTTATGAAATAGAAAGCACAATAACGAAATTCAAAAATCTGAAGTTTTGACACAACGGTAAAAATTACACCTACGCCTCTGCTTTTGAGAAGTCTAGTTACTTTGTTTTGATTTTGACATGATTTTGTGTTACTATGAACTTGAAGCATACAAATTCCCCTGTACATAAATTTAAAAAAAGTAGAGGGGTGGCCATAGTTTAGTGGACACCCGGTATATTCAGTAAGGTAATTGTTTTTTGGCCAATGGATTAACTGCAAATGAAGCCAATATATTGTCACTTGTTTGCATATTTTTTTCGTTTAATTTTTTAATTATGCAAGATATTACATAAATATTTTAATAAAATTTGTTTCTTTTTAAAAGATCTTTCCAACGATACCATACTCGACCTGTTGCCATTAGAAATTTCAAAGTAACTTCCGATTCCGGGCACATTCGGATTGTTCCGGAAAATAATAAGTGCACCAAGGAATCCATACTTTGAAATTTCAAAACGCAACATAGGTCGAGTATGGTATCGTTGGAAAGGTCTTTTAAAAAGAAACAACTTTTATTAAAATATTTATGTAATATCTTGCATAATTAACAAATTAAACGAAAAAAAATATGCAAATAAGTGACCATTGGTCACTTAAAGGGAAAAATTAAATCGTTACCATCATCGGAAAATGGGCAAGAGAGATTTTTTTAAATAGAAACTCTTTTTTGCAGTTATTATCGCTTTATTCGTTAAAAATAATCAACTTTTTTTTTATTTTTTGAATTAAGGAAAATACGCAACCTAAAAAAGTTGATTATTTTTAACAAGCGAAACGAAAAATGCAAAAGTTACAAGTTTCCATTTAAAATTCATAATTGCCTCTACCCTTACCCATATTTGGGATGATGGTAGTGTTTTAATTTTTCCAAAATTTAAGAAATCATTTGTCACTCGTTTGCTTATATTTTTTCTTTTAATTTGTTAATTATGCAAGATATTAAAAAAATATTTTAATAAAAGTCGTTTCTTTTTAAAAGACCTTTCAAACGATACCATACTCGACCTATATTGCCATTTAAAAAATCAAAGTTACCTCCGGTTTTTTGGGCTCACTTTGATAAAAGCTCCCATCCAGGTTAAAAAATAAGGCAGAAAGCGTATAAAAGCATAAATTTAAAACGTGTAATTTCTTGTTTAGCTTCAGTTATATTTAAAATTTGAAATATTTGATAAAATTGGTAAAAATCGTTTTATTTGCCTAACTGAAATTACATGAACAAAATTTTCACATCAGTTCACGGGTGATATTTTGCTAAGGCAAATAAAACACACCTTATCTCAATTATTACATAACTCTGTAAGTAATCGAAATAGTGGGTGAAAGTTTCAGCTGCATAATTATTTACAATCTACAATTATTTAAAACAGTATTTATTTCTTTATTTTTAGTTTTAAAGAAAAACAAATAACTTCTTATTAAATTTCATTATAAAAGTCATCCATAGATGGCGTCCCCAGAATCATTCATTAATATGGGTCATTAATGAATGATTTCGTATGAATACTCATCAACGAAAAAAAGTTAAAAAGAAAACAACAAGAAAACAATATCAATTAAAAATTATGTAACATTTTTACTAACAAATAAGTTAGACAACCAAATTTACTTATAAAAATTTATTTAAAAAAATTATTGATATTTCCAATTATTGATGGTATTATTTATTTTTAGATCTAATATTTACATAGTATAATGTAATAATCGTTAGTAGATCTTTTCTATTTATAGCAGATGATAACTTCTTATGTGGTAACTCTTCTACTACAAACTACAAATAAATTTGTTTACTTTCTAAAATTAACCGAATTCACTCATCTCACAGATATATTTTCGGATTCAAAATAAAACAAAAGTTGTTTACTTTTACTTAATATCTGAAAATGTAAACATCTTTTTGCGTGTTTACAAACATTTTGGAATAAAGTTAAGTTTTTAAAAACAATTGTGATTTTTCTAATGTGATAAGTAAAGGCTTAGTAGTTTAATTAGGTTACTTCAAACTTTCCTAATCATTTCTAATTTTATCAAGGTAATCAACGATTCTAGTTGGGGGTAAGCGGTGGGGTGAAAACCGAAATGTAATGCAAAACTGCAAGGCGAAAAGCGCCACCTCGCTTCAGGATAAACAACCCAACGCATTCATTTCACATTTCACCCAATAACGAAAATGGCGATTAATGCAGTAAGTTGTGCATTAGCTGCTCCGAGATTACAACTAGCGTCTCCTGATAAGGTGGTGTGATTAATGTTCGAGGGCCTTAAGCAAGGCTAAAGCTAAAGTTTGAGGTGAAAATTAGTGAAATGTGTGAACCAAAAGAGGCGGAAAATAAGTATTTGCAGTCGCTCAAGACGCTACTCCATGATGACGTCGTTAATGGCGATGCCCGATCGGAAGAGCCGAAAGTATCCGATTCGGAAATACCACCAAAAAAGCGGAAGACAAGACGCGGGAAATCCAAACGTAAAAATTTACATCCATACAGAAAAGATATAACCAACATGATTAAACCTGAAGCCCCTTATAATAGTAATCGATTTCTGATTGAAGATCATGGGGATTTAGATGAGATTGACGAAGAGCTCAAGAAGAACGATCAAGCTTCCACATCAACTGTTACACGTACCAGGGATTCAAGTGTTAGCGTAGATAGTGATGCAGAATTTTATTCAACACCTGATGACGAAGAAGTTTTTTTAATTAAAGACTTTGATAACCAGTATGAAAAATTGCAAGCGGAACGCTTTCAAAACATGGCAAAAGACGAGTTGATTCAAGAATTTCTTCAACTAGAAAAACGAGTAGAAATCCTTACTAAAAGACTTCGCACCCGAAACGAGTACAGTGATAAAAGTGATGTGCAAAAAGAGATACAAAGACTGACTATAGAAAATGAAAGTTTAAAACGTGAGAATGAAAGTTTACGAACACAAATGACTTCTAGTTCGGATTCAGCAGATTCAGAAACAGACTCCAGTGATTCGTGTAGTTCAAGCTCTATTAGTGATAGCAGACCTGATTCGCCCATTGATTATAAACTGACTAACGGTCATGCTGAAAGTGAACTGTCTAATTAAATTTTATTTTTAGTACAAATTAATTGATAATTATTTATGTTACCAATAGTACTACTTTATTAGCTTTTTAACATTGGATTGAAATGTTTTTCTTGTTAAATTTTAGGGATAGTTAAAAAATAAAACGCTTAATAAAATGTAATAATTTAATTAATAAAAATAAAAATCGAATATTAAAATTGTTTGTTTCTTAAGGCACTACTTATCTATTTCTTAAAATTAAAGTTTTTATAAAATAATTAGATTTAAGTTAATCATCACCTACAAAAAGTTCCCTTTTTAAATTCCTTGCTTTACCCTCATTTATATTCCTAAAAATTAAAAATTATGTATTAGTTAAATTTATCTCGCATTTTCTAGTAATTTATCATTTTATCCAAAATAATTTGTAAATATTAACGATTGGAAATGACATTTTCCTTCAGCTGAAAAAATGGAACCTGTAAAGATTTAGTAAAATCTTTTTGTTCTTATAGAAAAAATGGAAGTCTGTAAACTTAAAAGTTGATCTCTGTTGAGAGTTACCCTGCATCTTACACAGAAATAATGTGGAAACGAGACAAAACTCGTAACGATAGTAATCCATTCAACAATCCACCATTCTTGTTATATTAGGTGTTACAG
The DNA here is from genome assembly GCA_963971135.1 of Stenus bimaculatus. Taxonomy (NCBI): domain Eukaryota; kingdom Metazoa; phylum Arthropoda; class Insecta; order Coleoptera; family Staphylinidae; genus Stenus; species Stenus bimaculatus. Next base: position 14,685,059 of record OZ020181.1, read on the forward strand.
ACTTCCACCCTGCAGTCATAAAAATTGAAAGAAAGTCATTCTCATATTTACTTTTTTTTTAACTTAAAAGAATAAAATGGCCCCATTTTTTTTATAATTATAACTACACCGGGTGTCTCACTTTTTTCCAGCAAATTTTTTTTTAGATAGTAAACGTCATTTTGAACAAAAAAATTCCTATAAACTAATATTTTTTTTCGACCCCTTAAAAAGCTACAGCAATTTTAAAATTTCAAAATATTAATTAATTTTTTTTGACACCCTGTATAAATTTCATTTTATTTCAATTTTTTAAATTTAAATCAAGTATGCTTTGGATTTTGACATTATCATCTATGACACTATCTGTAGGGCAATTAGATAGGATAATTTTCTTGTCAGAAATTTTAAACGAGTCCACTTATTTTAAAAACAGCCAATAATGTTGGCAAGTTGGGAAAGACAAAATCCAAACCATAAATCTTTTAAATAAAAACATGATGATAAGAAAGAAAAATTTTACAGGGTTTCACATAAAATCGTTAAAATGTTGAAATTTTTAAATTGCTGTAACTTTTTAAGACCAATCTTTCCGCTCGTGACGTCACATGAGTTGTCCCTATTCTCGCAATGTATTTCCCACCTATATGTATGCAAAACATCAATTTGTAGAATCGTTGTAGCAGCTTTATCAATTAACAAATTTTTTTCAAATTTGAAACATGGATAAATGAAATTCCAATCTGTATTTTGGCCGTTTTCAAGTTTTAAAATTCTTATTATAAATTAATGTTTTAATCCATTGAAAATAGCATAAACTGACCATTTTCATTAATAATTTAAAAAAAAAGTATAAGACATTAAAAAAATTGAAAATGCCCAATATGGCGAGTAAAGATCGCCCTTTTAAATGCAAAAATAATTATGCCAAAATATTTATAAATAAAAGACCAACGACGATTCCTGTAAGCCCCTAAAAACGTTACGGGAGGACTGCTCTTAAGGATTCGAAAAAAAATTATTAGTTCATAGGAAATTGTTTGTTCACCATTGTGAACAAAAAATTGTCATTACATTTACTACTTAAAAAAATTTTTGCTGGAAAAAAAGTGAGTGTCCTTACATTCTTTGTTTTCGATTAAAAAAATAAAATCTAACGAAATGAGTAGGTATATTAATTTTCAATGTTTTTGCTCCGAATTAACTTTTTGTAGATTTACTTAGGAACAGCAATAAAATAAATGTTCATTTCTTTTCGATTAAAAAAAAATCTGAAAAGGTGACTTTTCTAATTTTTTTAACTCCGGCTCTCAACTTAAATAAACTTTTTATGTAGTTTCACTTATGGGGTGATTCTGAACAAAAATGTTAGCCGTAACAGCGATGTTAAATTTGACAGTCACCCTGATGTCAAAAAAAACGCTATTTTGTAAACTTTACTGCAACTTAACGGTTATTTAAAATAAAATTTTCAGTGTTAAAATAACATACAGCAAAGTAATAATAATACATTAATGTATAATTAATCAAAATATTACATTATATAAATGTACAATGCATTTTAATACAGAAAATGTTATTTTATATTGTCATTAAGTTTTAAGTTACACTAAACTTTACAGAATAGCGTTTTTTGACATCGGGGTGACTGTCAAATTTAACATCGCTGTTACGGCTAACATTTTTTGTTCAGAATTACCCCCTAAGGATGTTATTTGTAATAAAGTATAAAAAACTGCGCCTAACATTTGTTCAATTAAAAAAATTAAATCTGAAAAAGTGACTATTTTTTGCAAATTTATTGACTCTAGATTAATTATCAATGGGTGTATATAGTGTCGTAATGTTGTGTATATAGTGTGCTGGGTGTATAAAGGATAAGCATTTACTTTTACTTCAAAACTATTATTAGGGCGATAGTGAGTAAATTTGAGCGCTGTATTTTGAAATTCGCTTGATGTTTAGTTTTGACCAAAATTTTTTTCTGGAAATTTTACTTTTGGAACGGTGTAGAAAGTTTAAAAATATACTTAAAATAAAGCATCAAACTCTTCGTTTATACCTTAACTTATGCTAGCGTTTCTTAAAAAAAATTATATTTCAATAGTTTTTTAGAATTTTTCAAAACGCTATTAATAGCGTTTTTTGTAAAGAGCCCGTTTTCAAGCTGCTCTTTGAGTATTTGGTTTGAATTACAAAAACAAAAAAAGAAGAAATTGGTAGCCACAAGGACAAGGAAGAAATTTTTAAAAAGCTCTACTGGAAAAAAATGATGACCAAATACGCTACTTTATTATTAAATTTTAAGCAAAAGCAATTGCTTATTTTTATATTTACTAAATTAATTGGATAATCTTCAAAAGAAACTTTTAACATTAAGAGCATTCACGTGTAAATTTGGTTGCCTAAAAATTAAACAACAACTTCTCATTTTTTACTTTATTTTTAAATATACAGGGTGGACCAGATTTTACTTCCCAGGAAATATCTCGGTTATTTGAAGAGATAAAATTATAAATCAAAAAGTGCTTTGAATGGCAGCACTTATACCTCATAATATCATTCTAAAAAAATTATTTTTATTTACCAATCTTAAGACGCCATCATCATCTTTTTTTTTCTTTAATGGGACACCCTATTTTTTATAGTTGATATTGCATCTACAATTTATTCTAGAAACAGTGATATGCTACACTTAGTATTTTAAGTACATTTTGTGAATAAAAAAAATTAAAATATTGATCAAAGTAGTATGCAAAATTATTTATTTAGTTTTTTTTAAGAAAATTTTTTAAATCTAAACTAACTTAACTTAACCTAATCTAACTGAGAATTACAAATTTTGTTAAAAACAACTAAATAAATAATTTTCCACCATACATACTTCGATCAATATTTTAATTTTTTTATTCACAAAATGTACTTAAAATACTAAGTCTAGCACGTCACTGTTGCTAGAATAAATTGTAGATGCAATATCAATTATAAAAAATAGGGTGTCCCATAAAGAAAAAAAAATGATTATGGCATCTTAAGAGTGGTAAATACCAATAATTTTTTTAGAATGAAATTATGAAGTATGAGTGCTGCCATTGAAAGCACTTTTTGATTTATATTTTTATCTCTTCAAATAACTGAGATATTTCCTGGGAAGTAAAATCTGGGCCACCCTGTATAGTCACACTTCTATAAGTCGAATTTTTTCATAACTCGAATTTTGTTTGTAATGTGTTTGTAAAAATATTCGTTTTTAACTTTGCGAAATAATTTCTATATCCTATATCTCGAATTTTTTTTAAAGTCCCTTGAAGATTTGAGTTAGGGAGTTTGACTGTATTAATTTTTAAATAATATATTTAAAAAAATGAGAAGTTGTTTTTTAATTATTAGGTTGGACGTGAACCCTCTAAAAAAATTTGGGTCATTAAAATTTTTTTACCTGGGTTTCTTAAATGCTCCTTCATATTCATCAACCTCAGTGCTTACTTCCTAAAAAATACAAAACAATTAAATTCAGATATTTATTTTTATAAGAATAAAATATGTGTTTGAAGCATTTAGAAATGGTGGGGATATATAAAAGAGGTAATTCAACTTCCTTTTTTATACATTTGCGGTTTTAAAAGCCGTAAAACCCTTAAGGATTGCATGTATTATCATTGAAATCATTTGAATTAATTAAATTAATATGTTTTTTTAATGTTTATAATACAATAATCTACTTACTGAAGCCGAATCATTTTCCTTATCACTACGATTTACACAAAGGTTAGTTTGGCATTTACAGCCATCACCACAATTACTTCCTGATTTTTTGCACCCGCATGTTCTTGTATTACAGGATCCTTTACATGAGCAACCACCTTTACTGGTCCTTTTGCTAATAAATGATTTCGTGTCTTTTGCTCCTGCAGTTCGTATTTTTTGAACTCTTTTCGCTAATGGAGTACCCCTCCAATCTGGATCTGTTTTATCTTCGTTGTCTACTTCAATACTGTCATCCAAAATAACTTCTTTATAAGGTTTTAACTAAAAAATATAAATTAATTATAAAGTACTTAATTTATAAAAAAAAAAATTAAGCAGTGATTAATTTTGTGATAAAACCAAATATGCTCAAAATAATTTGAATGAAAACTAACCACTTGTGGTTCTTTTTTCTTAGGAATTTCTTTCTTCTGTGCTTTCTCGAGATGTTCCTAAAAATAAAATAAAACATGAGAAATTTTTACTCGTGTAAAAAATACAAGTAATGTAAATTGTATTTAAATAAACTACATTTACGTATTCATAAAATACTGATTCGCAGTTTTTCTTAATTTAAATTAAGAAAGTTGTAGTTTAAACTCCAAATACTTGAAATTTCTAAGTATCTCCTTTAATTAAAGAAAATAATTTATGTAGCTATGTATATCAATGGTGTTCTGATAAAAACAATAAAAAATCGTTGTTTAAGAGGATAGTTGCCAAATTTAAGCGCTTGATTTTAAAATTCGCTTGATATTTGCATTTAGGTAATATTTTTATCCCAGTAGAGCTTTTTTAAACTTTTTTTTGTGGCTACTAATTTGTTGTTTTTTGTTTTTGTAAGTCTAACCAAATACGTATAAGACAGTAGTAAAACAGCCACCAGCCACTTTACAAAAAACGTTCGCTTAACAGTGTTTTGAAAAATTCTAATTGAAATAATATTTTTTTCCAACGCTAGCAATAAGTTAAGGTATTAACCAACAGTTTGATGCTTTGTTTTTTGTTTTAAACTTTTTACAGGGTTCCAAAAATTAGGTAAAATTTTAAGAAATTTTTGAATCACTGTAAAAAGTTAAAAAATATACTATACGGAGGAATTCATAGCTACAAGACTCTTCTGTATACCAAAAAAAGAAATTTTAATAAAGCTCTACTGAAAAAAAAATTATGACCAAATCCGCATATATCAAGCAAATTTTAGAATCAAATTTGCAGGCTATCACCTTAAAACCCACATATTCAAATTTAAAATTAATAAAAAAATCTGTTACATGGATGCATAAGCTACATGTTTTAATAGTCACTGTATTATCGCTTAAGCTCTTTTGTCAGAACACCATCAATATTTATAAAATGAAATTTGAAAAGATTTACTTACAGATATTTCATCAATTCTATCTTGCAGGATTTTGTTTTCTTCTATAAGTCTTTTGTTGCTATCCTCCAATAGTTCCACATTATCTAACTCAATTTGATTTCGGATCTTGGATTCTTCATCAGAATCTAGAAAAAACCAAAAAAAGAATTTAGATTAAATATTTAATTTCCATAAAAATATTACTTTCAACTTCAATCCCACGAAGCTGACGTAATAACACTGAAATTTTTTCTTCATACTCTCTCTGAGTATTTGCCAAGTCGGAAGACTGCTGACTCTTGAGATCGCAAATTGCATTATCTTGATTTTCAAGTTTCTTCGAAAACTACAAAATTTAATTTTTATTTACATACTAAATTATATTACAAATTTAACCAAATATTTACATTTCATTGCCATAATTTACAAATTTAGAAAAAATATTTGCTCACCTCTTTTAGTTGAACTTGTTGTTCGGAAATTTTATGATCTTTAGTGATCTCGCCTTTTTTTAAGTCTCCCATGAGTTCAAATAATGCATTGATTACGTATTTTGCTTCAGACATAGTTTGAATATTATCGAATCGATGTTTGGATTTGTTTTCTAAAGTAAAAGTAAAAATAGAACGTTATTGCATTAGTATTTTTAGTGTAACTTACCTTCATCTGAATCCAAAACTTTTTGTTGGAGTTCTTGGATTTGTATCGATCTCAATTCTAAATCCTGCTCTAATTGTAAAATTTGATCATCACTGGAATTGTCTTCACTTCGTAACTCTTCTAATTGTTTATTTATAATTTCACGGTCCTCTAAAAGAATTTCCAAAGTAGCCCTTGCCTCGATTGTACTTACATGTACATCAAATTCTCTCTGAACCTATAAATTCATATAAATAAATAATTACACAATAGATTTTTTAATTGATCAATCTATGAAAAAAAAGTTGGTAATTTTAAAAGGTAACTGTTAAAAACCATAATTAATAAAGAATTAAAAATAGTTTCTTACCCATGGTCCTAATCTTTCGACTTTCCCAGCCATTTTACTGTCTTGTGCAGTCTTGCGAAGAGCTAAAGCATCTTTTAAGCGTTTGTTGATCGCAGCAGCCTCTTCAACTTTTCGTTTCAGCACATTCTGTTGTCTGCTGTGCATGGTTTCCATTTTTTTCATTTCATAAACACGCTTTCTATCCTGGTCTTTCAATTTAATCAACTCACGCTCACGCTGTAATTTCCAAGTTCTAAACCTTTCAGATTCTGTACGCATAGATTTTATTAGTTGAACCTTCTTTGCTTTCATGCTAACAATCTCTTGATTTAGATTTCTTATTTTCTGCTCGTCTTTTTCCTTTAATTTTAATAAACGGGCTTGTTCAGTTATCTATAAAAAATAAAATTGTTATAAAAATGTTATACTTAATTCACAAAACATTCAACGTCAAATTGCGAGCATTTATTATTCGGTTTGATGTGTACAGAATATTTTTTACCTTTTTATTCAAGTCATGAATTTGATGCTCGAGGTCTTGTACACGTTTTCTTCGTTGCTCAGCAACTTTTGAATTAACTCCGTTTACTTGCACATTTTTTAACTGTGCTAGTAATTCTTCTTTTTCGTTTTGTAAAGCAGTAATTTTTGCTTCGTTTTCAGCAATTTCTTTCATATCAACCATGTGGCAAGTATTTATAGCGATTTGCTGAGCTAAATATTCTTTTTGAGCCAGGATTTTCGTCACTTGTTGCAGCTCCATATTCATTTCGATCTGCTGCGCTGCATGGGATTCTTGTTTTTTCGAAATTTCTTCTTCATTAAAACTACTTGATAAAACTGAGTTCCGTGCCATGCTAACTTCATGTTCATGTCTTTTGATTTCGTCTTCACCCTTTTTAGTTTCTTTTTCTAGTTCAATAAATTTTAATTGAACAGCTTCGAGAGTATTAAATTGCTCTTTTATAAGATCAATATTGTTTTCAATAATTGCCGGTTTTAATATTTCTAAACATGATGTAAACATTATTTTTAGTTCATTTAATTTTTCCAAAAAACTTTCATTACAAGTTTGCATTAATAGAATTCGTTCAAGCAAGACTGCATTATCATTTAAACAAGTTGTTAGTTTTAAAGTCAAATTGTTAATCTTCGATTTGTTTTCGGTAAGTGCCTTATTTGCACTATCAAATTCACTTTGACATACAATTGATCCTCCTATAAATAAAAAGGTTAATATTAGTTTCTTATAACAAGTGTGTTTCGTTTCAAATTAAAAATTTGAAAGTTAATAATTTATATTTAAAGTATTAAGAAAGTAGAAAAAAATAAAAAATACAAGTCTCTATGATGTTTCGTTCAAAAGATAAGAATTTTTATATAAAATATAGCATTCTGGTAAATTAATAAAGGTTTATTTTGAAAAATTCTTATTTCGCTTAATAACTAAAATTAAGACACAAAAAGTTTCCAAAAATTACCGATATTAACATATAAAGTTTTTTAAAATTTAATGAGTTTTTGGGGTGTAAAATTTTTTTGGAGGGTGCAGAGGGCAAGTGACCCCCTACATTTCATCCATTTTATTTTATCTTTCATTTGCAGGGTCGATTTTGAAAAAATTTGAAAAGAAAAATAAATTAGATATTTTTCATGGAACTTTTTCTTCTTTCTGGTTTCAAATATTTATCAAAGGTAAACACTGTGGATAGACACGTTTTAAAAAATATTTGGTTAAAATCGGTTAAATAGTTTGTTTGGTAAAAATTAACAAAATTTTGCTACAAATACGGCTCTGGACTGCGCAATTTTAAACCATTTTTTTTTTATTTTTTGTGAATATTTATAGATGGGGTTAAAGGGAAAAGTTTTGAGCCATTAAACGTCACAGTGCTGTTTATAGTTAAGAAGATATTAATTAATTTGTGAAAAGTGAAAAATTTTTGGAAGAAATTTTGAGCCATAACTCGAAAACGAAAAAACATAGTAAAGTGATTCTTTTCGTGTCATAAAAGTGTTCAGAGAAGGTGTATTAATTGGGGGGTGAAATAGAATTTGAGGGATTGATTAGACTGAAACGCGTTAAAAAATGCATTTTTTTTTAAATATGATCTTAAAAAAATTATTTTTTTGAAATTCAAAAAATCCTATGTGTGGGTAATTTTGGTTCCAGGAGTAGATTTGACTGAACTTTTAAAGTTGAAAATTGGTTAAAAAAAAAGGCCCAACGGCAGCCACTCACCCCTAAATTCAAAATTTCGACTATATTTAGGCATAACTTCCAAAATTAAAATTTCCTATGCGCTACAGGATGTAGAAAGTATTCTTTTATAAGGCAGTCCAAAAAATTTTAATCATTTTTGGAAACTGTGGGCGCCAGTAGTACAACCATTTGGCTGTGTTTGGGGTAATTTTGTGAACATTTTAGGTTCGATTTTATTTTATAGTTAGGGGTGAAAGTTTGGCATTGATGATTTTTCTACTCATAAATATTAAGGTAGTAGGCCAAATAAAAAATATTCAGATGTTATAAAAGACCCCATCAAAAGTCACGAATTTTCGAAGTCCGCGTCCAAAAAGCAAGAAAACCGAAATGCAAATTTAAAGGCCCAAAATTAATATAAAATATAAAAGATCAAGATATCAAAAAAAAGGGCTCGGATCCCTATAATAACGGGTATCTTCTTTTTAAATCAAAAAACCGTGATTTTTTGCAACAGTGGACCTTGAGATCGAATGCGTCTGCAGACTTATAAATTGTACCGGTTAATCCTCAGGATGTGAGAATAAAAGGGGCCAGATTTCGTCGCTTCCCTTTAAAATCGGACTGGGGTGCGAAAAAAAGCAAGAAAAATCGAACGATTTTGGAATTCCTTTTCAGAGCGTTAGGGTGCTTTAAAAAATTTGAAATTCGAACCTCGCTTAGGATCGACATCCCTCTTCACGATCCAACCAGAATTTTTAAAATCGGACGAAAAAAACTACCCTTTTCGTGGATCCGCGCAAAAAAACATCCGATTTCGGGGTAAAAATACAAAAATGTTTGTGGTTGTATCTCTGCCCCCTTCAAAAAAAGTTTCAGGTGGGCCGGAATCGTCGTTTTCAGAATCCGGGTTTTCGGGGCGGTCCGATCGAAAAGTGGCTTAAACAATTTTCTCGTCCGTACACCTGCCAAATTACAATTTTCTCCGAAAAAACACCTTCCCTGTTCCTTACAGTTTTAGTATTATTGATTATTGTTTTATTTTATTTACCTTGAGCCATTAATTCCATTCTTAATTGCTGCACCAATTTATTTAATTTATTAATTTCAGCAGCTTTGGGATCCTGATTAATAATGGGTTTATTCTTTATCTTTCGGGCTCTGTCTGAATACCTAAGGGTCGAAAGAGTTTCTTCCATATTGTAGTCCGCCGGGCTTATGCAGGCTATCATGAGAGTTATACTATTTCCACCCAAAGAATCTAAAATAGCAAAAATGTCAATTTTGGACTTAAAACAGTTTTGTTCCGAGCTACAGAATTTCTTTATTTATGAAAATAAAAATTTGAAATTGTGTTATAATAATAATATATACAGTGCGGACATAAAGTAAATCCCCCCCCTGCTAACTTTTGAACGGTTATGTTTTTGATTCGGAAAATTTATCTACTGGGGAATCTATTTTTGATTTTGTGGAACTTCTGGTTATACCGAAAGTGGATGGCAACTTTCTTATTTTATATTTTTGCATTTTCATGTTCTCCTTAATAATTGACCTAGCATAATGTGGTCTTTGATTAATACTTTCGGAATTACGCCCATTTGAAAATCGCATTTTATGCAACTTCATTTACACCAGAAGTTGGACCCAAATGCCCAAACTTCCTTATTTTAAATGATTTTTTTTGCAATTAAGTTAATAACATTAAATTTAAACAAAATTTTTATTCAAGAGATTTCCTGTAGAATTTATTACTGTCAAGACGTTGAAGGTGGTTATGTTAATCAGCAAAATTAACGAACTTACTATTAAACATAATTTTGTATAAATTTAATATTCTTAACTTAATTGTAAAATATTTCATTTAAAATAACAAAGTTGGGACAGTTGGGTCCAACTTCTGGTGTAAATGAAGTTGCATAAAAATACGATTTTCAAATGGGCATAATTCCGAAAGTATTAATCGTAGACCACACTATGCTAGCTCAATTTAATGGTATTTTTATGGAGAACACGAAAATTCAAAAATATACTGGGTGTTCCATTTAAAATTAGAAAGTTACCATCCACTTCCAGTATAACCGGAAGTTCCACAAAATCAAAAATACCATTATTAGAAAGTTCGCAATTAGACTCCTAGGTAGACAAATTTTCAGAATAAAAAACATAACCGTTGAAAAGTTAGCAGGGGGGGGATTTACTTTATGTCCGCACAGTATAATAAGAAAAGTAAATTATGAAATTCATTTCTTTGTTTTTGAGAAATTAATTTTTAAAATATATTTTCCTATGTTTTACCTTTGAGCAACCTCGTTAAATTACTATCACGATAACAAACGTAATTATTTTGATATTTATCATCACCAAGTTGCGATATAACATTGCCTAACGCTAAAAGTCCTTTATTGATATTAACGCCTTCTTTAAAAGTCTGACCGGTAGCTCCTGTTTTCTTTGATCTTTCTGATCCAGCCAAATCAACCAAATGAAATTTTGAAGTTATGGTCTCGCTAAAAAGATAAAAATTTGAATTATTTTATAATTTAAGGGTAATAAAGCAGTAACTTACTCGGTTCCTTTTTTTGTCATACAAATGTTAATAGTAAAAATAGCGTGGCTTCTGGAACTTTGTTTATTCATATTGGTGCTACTGGTTGCTCTCCCTTTAGATCCTCGAGTTAAACACTCGAGTGTTTCTAAAGCATTTTTAACCGGGACTTCTGTTAAACCAGGAATAATTATATTTTTTTGGACATCTTCGCGAATTTCGACAGCCGATTGTTCGCGAGATTTCGATGATAAAAGATCATACAAGACTTCTTGGTATAACTCCATGAAACTAACTGCTATCGTAAATTCATGAGAAAACATATCATTGCATTCTGCAAAAATTTCCCGCACGACTCTAGGTATTACTCCTGAATCGCTCTCCCCTGTGTAGGCAGTGCCCATTGAATGAGTTTTTCCTGTAAATAATGTTATTTAGCCCTCGGATTATAAAGAATTTTTTTGTACGAACCTGAACCCGTTTGGCCATAGGCTAATATTGTGACGTTGTAGCCTTTAAACAAATTAGGAAGAAGTGGTTTAACACATTTAGTATAAAAATGTTCTTGCTTTGTTGTAGGACCAAAGACGTAATTGTATGTGAAAGATTTATCATTATTTAGTTGAACTTGATTAATTTCAGAAAAAATATTTAAAACATCTTTACAGCCTTTAGATAGCTCTGAATCTATCAAAGGTCTTACTCTTAGAGCTACCTGAATCGAACAGCAATCTCTGGACATCTGAAATAAAATGCAATTTTTAGTATTTTAAGAGACTAAGCTTGATTTCAAATGGCTTCCCATTTTCAATCAAAAGTACAGCGTATTCAATTTGATTTAAATACTGCATAAATCGCCATTATTATTCTAAAGCCTCAGTGCAGACGTAAATAAAGTTGGAAATACATTTACCTGCAAAAAAAGAGTGGGAGATTTTGTTACTAATTTGTTGCTAATTTGTTACAATAAAAAAAAATTGTACCTCGAACCGTTTTTGAAAAATCTCCAAATAGCCAACTTGAATCTGAAGTTAGCAGTGATCGCGATAACTTCGAGGGAATTCACCCAAGAGTGTCAATAGTGTACCTAAATTTGTTAGTTAAAAAGTACTTTCAGATCCACTGGTCGTTTTTTTTTAAATAAAAAAATTTACCCAAAAAATTTTTTTTTATAAAAATATATTTCGAATATACACATATGACATCATAAAATAAATTTAATTGCTATATTCCAACTCTACCAAGCTTATAATAACTAAAAACAATTTGTTACGTTATCTCTATTGAGACAAAATCCCTAAAAATAGCATAGTTTAGAAGAACGGTCTTTGTCGGCTTACTCTCTTATGCGTCTCTCTGGACAAATTGTAATTATTTTTAATTACACAATCTCTCTAAAAAATAAAAAGCCTTTAAAAAATCTGAAAAATTGTGAGCTTCTGACGTAATAATAAAAAAACGAACAAACTATTTACCGCAGTTTCTTGAGCGTGTGACTTGTCTTGATGTTTGGAAGCAGAATCTGATGTTTGGATGAATAAATTTAAAAATAATTTTGTAACAAATTGTATATCACTTCATATATGTCCAGAAAAGCAGTGAAAAGTATTTGTCCAAAAAAGTGCTGGCAGACAAAGTAACAAAATAAAAACAAAATACAGGGTGGCCCAGATTTTACTTCCCAGGAAATATCTCAGTTGTTTGAAGAGATAAAAATATAAATCAAAAAGTGCTTTGAATGGCAGTACTCATATTTCATAACTTCATTCTAAAAAAATTATTGGAATTTACCACTCTTAAGATGCCATCATCATTTTTTTTTCTTTAATGGGACACCCGATTTTTTATAGTTGATATTGCATCTACAATTTATTCTAGCAACAGTGATATGCTACATTTAGTATTTTAAGTACATTTTGTGACTAAAAAAAATAAAATATTGATCGAAGTATGTATTATGGAAAATTATTTATTTAGTTTTTTTTAACAAAATTTGTAATTTACAGTTAGGTTCAGTTAGATTAGGTTAAGTTAAGTTAGTTTAGATTTAAAAAATGTTCTTAAAAAACTAAATAAATAATTTTGCATACTACTTCGATCAATATTAAAATTTTTTTTATTCACAAAATGTACTTAAAACAATAAGTGTAGCATATCACTGTTTCTAGAATAAATTGTAGATGTAATAACAATTATAAAAAATAGGGTGTCCCATTAAAGAAAAAAAAGATGACGTTGGCGTCTTAAGAGTGGTAAATAAAAATAATCTTTTTAGAATGAAATTATGAGGTATAAGTGCTGCCATTCAAAGCACTTTTTGAATTATATTTTTATCTCTTTAAATAACCGAGATATTTTCTGGGAAGTAAAATCTGGGCCACCCTGTATATTCACTTGAATTTTTATAAAATTTTAAGGGTGCGTGACTTGTTTTGATGTTTGGATGAATAAATTCTAAAAATAATTTTGTAACAAATTGTATATCATTTCAGAAATGTCCAGAAAAGTATTAGAAAGTACAATATGTCCAAAACAGTGCTGGCAGCTAAAGTAACAAAATAAAAACGAAACATATCATTTGAATTTTAAATTTATTTAATCAAACATCAAAACAAGTAGTGCGCTCTTAAAATTTTATAAAAATTCAAATGATATGTTTCGTTTTTATTTTGTTACTTTAGCTGCCAGCACTCTTTTTTGGACAAATTTTACTTTGTAATGCTTTTCTGGACAATCCTGAAGTGATGTACAATTTTTTACAAAATTATTTTAAAATTTATTTAATCAAACATCAAAACAAGTAGCGCGCTTTTAAAACTTTATAAAAATTCAAATATGTTTCGTTTTTATTTTGTTACTTTAGCTGCCAGCACTTTTTTGGACAAATTGTACTTTCTAATACTTTTCTGGACTTTATTATTTTTAGAATTTTCCATCCAAACATCAAAACAAGTCACGCGCCCTTAAAATTTTATAAAAATTCAAGTGAATATATTTTGTTACTTTATCTGCCAGCACTTTTTTGGACAAATTGTACTTTTCACTGCTTTTCTGGACATATCTGAAGTGAAATACAATTTGTTACAAAATTATTTTTAAATTTATTCATCCAAACATCAAAACAAGTCACGCGCTCAAGAAACTGCAGTAAATAATTTGTTCGTTTTTTATCATTACGGCAGAAGCCCCCAATTTTTCAGATTTTTTAAAGGATTTTTATTTTTTTCAGAGATTGTGAAATTAAAAATAATTTATTGTACAATTTGTCCAGAGACACACATAAGAGAGTAAGCCGACAAAGGCCGTTCGTCTAAAATATGCTAATTTTAAGGATTTTTTCTCGATAGAGATAATGTAACAAATTGTTTTTAGTTATTTATTATAAGGTTGGTAGAGTTGGAATATAGCAATTAAATTTATTTTATGATGTCATATGTGTATATTCGAAATATATTTTTATAAAAAAATTTTTGGGTAAATTTTTTTATTTAAAAAAAACGACCAGTGCATCTGAAAGTACTTTTTAAGTAACAAATTTAGGTACACTATTGACAGTCCTTGGGAGAATACCCTCGAAGTTATCCCGATGACTGCTAACTTCAGATTCAAGTTGGCTGTTTGGAGATTTTTCAAAAACGGTTCGAGGTACAAATTTTTTTTAATTGTAACAAATTAGTAACAAAATCTCCCACCCTTTTTTTTGCAGGTTGCTATAAATGTATTTCCAACTTTATATACGTTCAGTTCAGGCAGTATGTTGAATCGGTAAGGATGGAAGGTAAATGGTAGAGGGGTCATGGTCAAGATTCATAACGTTCACCTCCAGGCTCTAGCAAACATCACAGTGACCTTTTATGCTGCGTACACACCAAGCGAATGAAGGCTAGAGCGAGCCATTAAATGAGCATTTGCAAGCCCGCTCATTTTCCTTCGACAATTTATTGGACCCCAGCAAACGCCTTCGCTAGTACTCATTCGCTTTCGATAAAACGTACACACCAAACGAACGGTTTCGCTTGTTAACGTTTGTTCCCTTGGTGTGTACATGGCATTAGCTTAATAAGTGAGCAAGACACTAGAATAATCCAACTTGGGTGCTTAGTTTTTTTGAGCCACATATCTACATATTGTTACAATTATGCATAATAAAAGTATACTTTAGAAGGTATCAAGTAAAGTTCAAGCAACTGAACCTGGATTCACGAGTGAAATTTAACCTTAATTTAAAAATGCTATTTTTCAGTAATATATTAAAGGAAAAAGGTCTCACCTTTAAAATTGTTGGACGTTACGACAATAAATTATAATGAGAACGCAGTGCGTATTTTCAGAAAACGTAATTAGTCAGGGAAAAAAATGCAACAACTTTAGATTACGAATAACGAATTTAACGAACTCTGACGCTTCAGTATGGGACAGAGGGCCCATAATGGCGGAAAATGCCACAGTTGACCAATGACGTTTCTTCAAACAGTCACGTGACGATTCAGGTTAGTCGTAAGCCAATCAATTTAAAACTTTTCAAAGTTATACAGGGTGTTTCGCAGGGTCATGAATGATTATGTTTTCTGTTGTTATAATAGACCGGACACGCTTGACATTCCCATAAAATGGGTGTTTTTTATTTGTACATACATGAGTTCGAAAAACAAAAAATTGAAATTTTCGTAGGCAACTTTGTATGCTGCTAAGAGAACTTTAAGCATTCACGTGTAAATTTGGTTGCCTAAAAATTAAAGAACAACTTCTAATTTTTTAAATTTATTTTTAAATATATTAATTTTTTGAATCAATATTTTTGTTATTGTCCCAAAAATTATTCAACTCATGTGAAATCTGGCTTATGGGACTTCAATAAAAAACGTAATTCTTTTTATCATAGATAATTATAGTGAATGTGTGGACAAATAATTTAGTAATATGTTAGATGCTGTTGATTTTTTATACCAATTTGTTATAATTTTTTATTTTTAGGATTAATTTGAACATCTGTGATTATGAATTAAATCTTATAATAAATATATTTATAAATATTAATAAATAAAAAAATAAAGGGAAAATCAAATATTTTTAATTGTAGGAAAACATATTTACACGTGAATGTAAATTCGGTTGACTAAAAATTAATAAACAACTTCTCATTTTTTATTACGTTCTGCCTTGGGTTTCGACTGGAATTTTTGATCTGCCTTTTTGGATACAATCTTGAAATGGTATAATAGACAATCTGTCAAAATTTCAACTCTGCAGAAATAACTTGAATTTGTATGTACTTCTTAAATTACTAATATTATAGCTGGATAAAGGCGGAATTTGTCGCCGAAACGTTACGGAAAAATAAATGTATAGCCATCAAGTAATTACGTTTTTTTATTGCAGTCCTATAAGCCAGAATCCACTTTAATAAAAAAATATAAAATTACAAAAAAAACAAAAACCAACTTTAAACATCTAAGAACTAATATAACTTATTTTCGACCGAAAAAATTAATATATTCAAAACTAAATTAAAACAATGAGAAGTTTCAGCTTTTTAGATGTAACATCAGTAAAAATAATTTGCTGGAACCTGAACAACCTAGGTGGTATAAATAGTTTTTACTGAAATTATTAACTAAAAAGATATGTTGGGTAACCAAATATATTTCAAATCGATGATTATTGTTTATATTTTCTTATTGTTATACAACTCTTCCGTAATTTTACTGCTTTAAAGAAATTAACACCCAAATGTAAATAGCAATTTTACATACATTGAAAAGAAAGCCTTAAGGAAGGTAGAAAAAGAACAGGAGTATACTGATTTATATATTTAACAGTACAAAAAGTTACCCACAATAATGATACAATAACATTACATAAGTATACAATAATTTGAAAATAAAAACAACTTCTGCCAGAAAAATAAAATATCAATATAATATTAACAAAGAGGAATGTAAAGTCTTGATAAATCAACAATTTTTGTTTATAAATAATTGTCCAGGTATAAATTATATTATGGAATGTACAATCTACAAAAAATGCTTGCACTTATTATAAATGCTGCTAGATGGAAACTTTTTACAACTCAGTTTTCTCTGTGCCAGATTGCTTTTTCGGTGGTTCATCTACTTTTTTAGGCGCGCTTGGTTTTGCTGATTCAGTAGGTTTTGGTTTAGGGGCTTCAGTTGGTTTTGGTTTAGGTGCCTCAGTTGGTTTTGGCTTAGGTGCTTCAGTTGGTTTTGGTTTAGTCGCTTCAGTTGGTTTTGGTTTAGGCGCTTCAGTTGGTTTTGGCGCTTCGGTTGGTTTCGGTGCTTCTGTTGGTTTTGGTTTAGGTGCCTCAGTTGGTTTTGGTTTAGGTGCCTCAGTTGGTTTTGGCTTAGCTGCTTCGGTTGGTTTTGGTTTAGGTGCCTCAGTTGGTTTTGGTTTAGGTGCCTCAGTTGGTTTTGGTTTAGGTGCCTCAGTTGGTTTTGGTTTAGGTGCCTCAGTTGGTTTTGGCTTAGGTGCTTCAGTTGGTTTTGGTTTAGGTGCCTCAGTTGGTTTTGGTTTAGGAGCTTCAGTTGGTTTTGGAGCTTCTGTCGCTTTTGGCTTAGGAGCCTCAGTGGGTTTGGGTTTAGAAGCCTCAGCTGGTTTTGTCTTGGAAGCTTGGGTAGGCTTAGATACTTTTTGTACTTCCTCTTCTTCTTCTTCTTCTAACTCCTCCTCACTATCTTCTGCACTATCTTCAATGGGTTTAACTTTTGGAGGCACAGTTGTTTTTGGTGCTTGAGTTGTTTTAGGAGCTTGAGTAGTTCTTGGAGCCTGTGTTGTCTTAGGTGCTTCAGTTGTCTTAGGTTGTTGAGTGGTAGGTTTTGGTGTTGTTTTAGGGGCGTCAGTTGTTTTGGGCTGTTGAGTGGTAGGTTTCGGTGTTGTTTTAGGGACTTCAGTTGTTTTAGGCTGTTGAGTGGTAGGTTTCGGTGTTGTTTTAGGTGCTTCAGTTGTCTTAGGTTGTTGAGTGGTAGGTTTCGGAGTTGTTTTAGGTGCTTCTGTAGTTTTTGGAACTTCTTTTACTTTTTCAGCTTGTTTTAAATGAGACCAACCAATTTCATTCAACTTAATTCTTCCAATGTACCTATTGAAAGGTGATCCCAATAATAAGTAGTCTTTATAAACCATTGCTTCACTAATACCATATAAACGTCCATTTAATCCATGCAAACTATCTAATATTTTTCCATCTCCAGAAACGTGCAAAATAGTTACACGTGTTCCATTTGACATTATATTCACTGAACCAAAATGTCCAATTGAATAGACCATAGATTTAGCAAAATTATTTGGATAATATTTATCAATTGTTTTAAAAAGCAATTCGAATAAAGCCATTACACGTGAAATTGTCTTTCTTAACAAAGGAAATTGACCAAACATTTGGAATGCATTTGGATTTTCAGCATCGTTTCCTAAAACGAGTGGAACGAAAAATCCAGAATGCCCATCTGAGTTAAGATTATCAGTTGATCCAGGTAAGCCATCAATAAAAATGTCTTTACTGCCAGCTTTTGTTCCTTTAAGGTAGTAACGGATGATTCGGCTTCTACCAGTCTCACTGACAAGAACAAAGTCTTCATTCTTCGAAAGGCTCACTCCATTAGCAAAATGGAGGTTATCAATTAGAACAGTATTTTTCTTAGTTTTTTGATTGTAATGAATCAATCTGGAAAGAAAATAAATAAAAAATTAACCAAAATAACTTTATATCAAAAATAAAAATCGTTAATTTACCTTCCAGAACCATCGGCTAACACACTGAAAATTCCATCTAATAAATCAAAATTTGTATCTGAATGTGTCCAATAAATATCCCCATTTTCAGTGATTGCAACACTGTTAAATAGTTTACACGGTTTGCCATCGATCACTTCATCAGATGAAACAAGTTGAACGCTTTCACCTGTAAAAATGTGATTAGTATTTAGTACTCCAAAGTGTTTTTAATCATATACCAGTCTTAACATTAACTTTAAAGATTCCATAATAAGCATCAGCGACATATAAAACTCCATTCTTATCGAATCTTAACCCTAAAGGACGACCACATTTTGCTTCCTCGAAATGATGTTGGCATGGTTTTCCAAATTTAACGACTGGAGTTATAAACTTTTCTCCGGTTAATTTAACAATATCACCAGATTGTAAGGCTGTGTATAGTTCGTCGTTGTAAACAGCAAATGCTTCAGGTCCCTTGAAATCATCTTTGTGCCACAGCTCGGCATTGTTTAACTTTTCATTCAGCGATAATGGACCAGTGAAAGGAAGCGCTGGGGGAACTCTAAAAAAATTCAAGGTGAATATTTTTCTGGTATGAGGAAGTACAAAATATATTTAAAGACATAGATGTCATTATTCACGAATACATTGAGGGTGCAACATTTTTTGAAATAATTTTATATCTGAGTTTTGATTCTTTAAATTCCAATTTAAAAACAAAGGCTGTAGCCGGATAAGCATGGGAAATGTGCCAATGCACCGATTTTGCTAATTTTTTTTCAGAGATGCCTTATTAACTAACATTAAGTTTCCTCAAATTTTAGTTTCGAAATGTACATGGTCTTCTTTAAAAAAAATAATATTGATTTTTTGAAAAAAAAAAAAAATTTCTCGGTAATAGTTGTTGGAAATTTTCCTGGAATGAAATATATTATAGAGATGCTAAATACTTATAAGTGGTATTTTTTTTACGATTTTTGGTTCACAGGAAAATAAAAAAAAAATTAAAAATAAAATTTCAAAAATAAAAAAAAAAATTTATATTAGTGGGACAATCACCATTTTTTTGTCAAATATTCCTCAAATCTACTTCTATAACTGGTATGAATCTTAAAATTGTCCTTGGGTATAACATTAATTTTTAGAAAAAATGTTGGAATTCATGTAATATGTCAAAGTTTAAAATATTTATTTATACTATACAGGGTGTCCAGAAATTAAGCGACCAAACTTTAGGAGGCGATTCTAAAACTAATTTTAAGAAAAAAACTTCCTATAAACATGTGACCGATTTCGCATCCTAAGGGAGCTACAGCCCTTTAACTATTGTGTCTAAAACTAGGTTTTTTGTCATTGATTTGAAAACGGTTTGTAATAAAGATTTGAAATTTGGTGTGAAGACTAATACGTTTAAGATTTAATTTCTCAATTTTTTTCAGATTTTTTGAAAACTTTTTTTTCAGAGCTTGCAAAAAATCTGAAAGAAATTGAGAAATTATAAATGACAAAAAACCTAGTTTTAGTCACAATAGTTAAAGGGCTGTAGTTCCCTTACGAAGCAAAATCGGACACATGTTTATAGGAAGTGTTTTTCTTAAAATTAGTTGTAGAATCGCCTGCTAAAGTTTGGCCGCTTAATTTCTGGACACCCTGTATAATACATTATTTAACGTATCAATTAAATTATTTTAATTCAGAAAATTTACAAGACCAAACTTTTATAAATATTATTATACTCAACGGACAATTTTGAGATTAATACATATTATAGAAGTACATATAAGGAATATTTGACAAAAAAATGGTGATTGTCCCCATAGTATAATTTTTTTTTTTTTATTTTTTATTTTTTTTTATTTTTCTGTGAACTAAAAATCGTAAAAAAAATACCACTTATAAGTATTTAGCATCTTTATAATATATTTCATTTCAGAAAAATTTCCCACAACTATTACCGAGAAAATTTTTTTTTCAAAAAATCAATATTATTTTTTTTTTAAAGAAGACCATGTACATTTCGAAGCTAAAATTTGAGGAAACTTAATGTTAGTTAATAAGGCATCTCTGAAAAAAAAATTATCAAAATCGGTGCATAGGCACATTGCCCATGCTTACCCGGCTACAGCCGTTAAAACTATTCACCAAATCGAAACTTAAAATTACTTGTTTTTAATAAAATGTAATTTTCGCTTTAATATTTTGTTTATTTAAAACTAAAATACAGTATAATCTGAAGAATTTGTTTAATATGATGTAATCTTTTTCATACAATTTTAACTTATTTAGAAATTTATAACACAAATATTTTTTTAACTTATCTTTTATTACTTTATAAAAAGGAATCCAAAAACAATGTAGCAACATTATTTTTATCTTTTTCAAAAAACAAATAATATCAATCTCTCTACTAATTTCAACTGTGTGCTAATGTTTTTGATACTTCAGACTAGCATAAAAATGCTGATGAAATAATAAAAAAGTACTGAGTAAGTAAATTAATAATTATTTTAAGTTAACAAAACTAATAATAATTTCATAATGTATTTTTGAGATAGTTTAAAGTGCTTGAATAGGAATCAATAAAAAATGTTATATTTCTTTTGTAATTTACTGAAAATGCCCTTGGATAACAAGCAAGAAGATACGTTACATTTTTCATGTTTTGTACTTGTTTATTTAGAATAAAAGATATAGGGGGGTCCCATTCTTCCAGCAAAATTTGTTTAGGTAGTAAATAACATTCTAAAGAAATATTTTTCATTAAACCAATATCGAAGGTGGTAAGGTAAAAGGTTGTGCCCCATAAAACCTCAACTTTACAGTATTTGAAAAAACAAGTATAACTATGAATAGCATCTTTCAGTTCGTGTAACAACTCAATTTGGCCAAATTGAGGGTTACAACGTTTTACCCTTCCATTTTTGATATTTTGAATCTTTAAAAAATTACAATATTAAAACTTTAAATTTTTACTGACATTTGTGGACAGCCTGATGGAATTTCGTTTTCTTTATTATCAATTTTTTCATTTGAATCAAGTATATTTAGGATTTTTAAATATAAAAGTTAATTTTTCAGTACAAAAACCTAAAGAAAAATCAAAATTTTTTTGTAGGAATTTTATACAGGGTGTCCCGAAATTAAGCGGCCAAACTTTAGGAGGCGATTCTACAACTAATTTTAAGAAAAAAACTTCCTATAAACATGTGTCGATTTCGCTTCCGAAGGGAGGGAGATAGTTATAAGGTAATAGTATATTAAAAAACGAGTTTCGTAAGTCGCATGTTGTAGCATTTTAATGAACAAGTGCTACTATCGACTTATGAAACAAGTTTTTTATACTATTTTTTGTATTTTGCGCCTTTTTATCTATTAAAAATAAAATATTATACAGTGCGGAAATAAAGTAAATCCCCCCCCCCTGCTAACTTTTGAACGGTTATATTTTTGATTCTGAAAATTTGTCTACTGAGGAATCTAATTGTGAACTTTCTAATAACGGTATTTTTGATTTTGTGGAACTTCCGGTTATACCGAAAGTGGATGGCAACTTTCTTATTTTAAATGGAACAGCAAGTATATTTTTGCATTTTCTTGTTCTCCATAAAAATACCATTAAATTGACCTAGCATAGTGTGATCTACGATTAATACTTTCGGAGTTACGCCTATTTGAAAATCGCATTTTTTATGCAACTTCATCTACACCGGAAGTTGCATCCAACTGCCCCAACTTCATTATTTTAAATGAAATATTTTGCAATTAAGTTAATAATATTAAATGAAGTTGCATAAAAAATGCGATTTTCAAATAGGCGTAACTCCGAAAGTATTAATCGTAGATCACAGTATGCTAGGTCAATTTAATGGTATTTTTATGGAGAACACGAAAATGCAAAAATATACTGGGTGTTCCATTTAAAAGAAGAAAGTTGCCATCCACTTTCGGTATAACCGGAAGTTCCACAAAATCAAAAATACCTTTATTAGAAAGTTTGCAATTAGATTCCTAGGTAGACAAATTTTCAGAATCAAAAACATAACCATTGAAAAGTTAGCAGGGGGGGGATTTACTTTATGTCCGCATGGTGGTTTTCAATTTTAGTAAATTTTCTGGTAGTTGGCAACTCTAATGTCTGGTTTGTCAAATCATCAAATAAGCTGTAAATCGCTTGGCAACTGCCACTTTAAAATCAACAAAGTTCAGTGCTACCAACTTGGAAAAATAAATTTTAATACTCAGTAACACACCGAGAGCGGTTACTAGCCATAGTAACGAAACAAAATAGAAAAATGCATTTTAAACACAATTTTTGACACTGACAAGTACCGAATATCCTCCCCAATACGATTTTTAATCGAGCTGTCTCTTTTGACATAAGTTATGTCTGGTATGTCAAAACTGACAGCTCGTGAAAAAAGTCCCAGCGTTTTTCGTCCAGACCCATCAAGGAGAGGCCAGAGCACGGAGACGGTTGGTCCATGACGATTTATTTTTTTATTTTTGAAGTTTAAATACCAATAAACTCGAATATCAGCTCGGATTTTTATTATTCTGCTAAACCGCTTACTCACAAACTTGTGTCAAAATTTATAAATTTTTTACTGGTATCCCTCCGTAATAACATATTAATAATGTAAATACATTTGATATAAATTTTTAATAAAATAACTTGTGTAGTAATTATATACTTACTTGTACACTTCGGTATAATTGGCATTTGGAGGTAAGTTCGGGAAGAAGCATATTAACGTCAGAATAACTGCAATCTGTATAATACTGAATAAAGAAAACCTTATAAAACTTACTATAAATCCTAAAACACCCATTTTGCTCTGAAAATATAAGAATTATAATCATAAAAGTATCAGCAATTTTTAGGTTACCTTTTTAATAAATCTGTATGATTTAAAGAGAACTAAAATAACATTCCTCCAATAAAATAACTATCACAATAATAACTTATGAGATTAAATTATAAATATGATTAAATCTTTAATTTAAAACATTTGCATTTTCTGCAAACGTAACGCCGACTCATCCAAGGATTGAAGCAGTAAAGGAAAGAAAACAAAGTCGGATTCGTTTTGCTCAAGGCCCAAGGAATGAAACGTGGTAAAAAAATTAAGACACGTTGAAGATTTTCGGAATAAAATTAAAAGGCGATAAGTTAAATTATTGTAAAATGTAAAATACTACAAAATACGTTAGCATAACTTCAATTTTTGTAAAAAGTGTCTTACCATAAATTTTATCTATTAGATATAATGTGCGTTTTGTTATATTGTTATTCAAAATTAGTTAGAATTAAATGTTTTATAATTATAAAATAATTTACAATAATGCATTCCCTGCACTCTATACTGATATAATTATTTTATAATACTGTATTGTTGATTTATTAACATTTAAAGTCTAAAGAGGATCCTAAATATTGTTTAATTTATTTTTGATTATTTGCCATTTATATCTGCTGATTAAAATAAGACCATAAAATTTTTTAATTTTAAGCTTAATAAAGATTATACCTACTTATTATACAGGGTGATGATAAAGTTTGGAACCTAATTCATAACTGCCGTATTTAATTTTTTTGAGAAAATCGCTCGGGTAGTTCAATTTTAGTTTTTAAAATCCCATCTTTTAGTATAATAAAAATATTAATGACGTCACTGGTGATTTAGCAATGACGTCATCATCGATTTTTTTAAATGGAAACCCCCACTTTTTTCACTCGTTTTTGATAGACATTTATGTCACTTAAACGATGATATAAAAAAATTGTTGCATTTGTAAACAAATTTTCGTTTAAAAATTTTTTAATATAAACTTAAAATTAATTTGTACTAATAAATTTGAATGTTGTACAAGATTTATTTTGGCCGACTTCAATAAATGGTAAATTTAAAATTTTATTTTTTGTAAATTTCCTTACATTTAAATGGAATCAAAAAATTAGTTTTTCAAAACTATTTATTAAATTTTGTTAAATACATTTAACATTATTGCATTAGAATGCGCATTATTTAAACATTTACTTTCTTTTGTTATTATTGGTAACTTCAAATTCATTTTAATTGATTTCTATAAAACCTTTTTCGTTAAAATAAAAATTTCCTATTTTGAATTAAACAGATTTTTTATTCAAAAATTTGTTTAAAAATTTAATTGTTTTTTATATCATTGTTTAAGTGACATGAATTTCTATCTATAATGAGTAAAAAAAGTGGGGGCTTCCATTTAAAAAAATCGCTGATGACGTCATTGTTAAAGCACCAGTGACGTCACTAATATTTTTTTTATATCAAGAGATGGCATTTTAAAAACTAAAATTGACCTGTCCGAGCGATTTTCTTAAAACAATTAAATACGGCAGTTATGAATAAGGTTCCAAACTTTATCATCACCCTGTACACACATATACAGGGTGTCCCATTTGACATTGGACTCTATGGGTATCTTTGTTATTATTGGAGATAGAAAGTCGGTTAAATGGACAAAGTAGTAGAGATTTTTTCGAATATTAATAATTCATTTACAAAAAATTTGAATATCGCATCGTTCCAACGCTATCTTGAAAAAAACAATAAAATGTGATTTTCAAAATATGGCTATAACTTCGTTATTTTCGGTGGTACCAAAAATTTTTTTTGACTTAATACAGACAATTTTTTGTGTACAATGCAATAAAACAAATGAATATTTTTTTTTTCAACGGATTGACCGGAAATGAACCAAACTTATTTTTTTCTTATGGCAGAGCCATATTGGATTTACACATATTCGGAATTAGTGCATTTTTCTAAGTAATTTTATATATCATATATAATATTTTAAGAAAAATAGAAATAATTTTATTTTACTAACCAAAGATGATCTTGAATAGATGTGAACTGTGAATACATGTGTTAAGATTTATTTTACATTTAATATTTTAAATAGTTACATTTATGTTATTGACAATTTACATCTCTTAAAGTCCAATGTTAGTTTGTAAAATCAAATAATTTTATTTTTTTTTAAATATGACATATGGTATACCAAATTGCTCAGAAAAAAACCTGATTCCGAATATGAGTAAATCCAATATGGCTGCCATAAGAAAAAAATAAGTTTGGTTCATTTCCGGTCAATCCGTTGGAGAAAAAAAAATGTTCATTTGTTTTACTGCATTGTACACAAAAAATTGTCTGTATTATGTCAAAAAACATTTTTGGTACCACAGAAAATAAAGAAGTTATAGCCATATTTTAAAAATCGCATTTTCTTATTTTTTCAAGACAGCGTTGGAACAATGCGGTATTCAATTTTTTTGTAAATGAATTATTAATATTCGAAAAAATCTCTACTACTTGGTCAATTTAACCGACTTTCTATCTCCAATAATAACAAAGATACCCATACATTATACAGTCCCACGTCAAATGGGACACCCTGTATATACTGGGTGGTGATTATTTCGATGCTCACCATTGGTATCTTTTAAAGTGGAAAAGATACGAGGTCGGTTAAATAAAAGAAAAGTTGCGCATTTTTATGGCCATTAAAAATCTGAAAGAAAATTTAAGATATTTAAACTCATTGCAAATTTTAGAAAATAATTTATATTTTCGAAACCATTACTGGTACATCAATGAAATTTGGTACCTTTAAATGAGGAAGAAAAACGAAAAAAATAATTGATATTTTTATATCTTATATTTTAGAAATCATAATTATAAATAAGTTGTTTTTTGTTTCAATTCGATACGACAAATATTAACGTAAATATAAGCCTTTGAATTTTAAGAAAATTAGCCCCTCCCCTTCAACTACACGATGTATTCTGACGTCATTTCTTCCGTACACGCGTATAGTGCAGTTGATTGTTTGTAGACGTTCTTATAGTTATTACCTTTTAATACTCTGATAAAATATTACTATTAGTTATTAATTAAAGTAGGAGAATTATTTATTAATTTAAAATTTACTTCTTTATAATTTTTTACTTATGAAATTTCACTTTAAATGTTATACAACTTTAGTGAGGTTTTTACAAGTGTGTAGCGTTTCAAATTAAAAATTTGAAAGTTAATAATTTTGGAATGTAGTATAAAAAAATAGGAAAAAAATAAAAAAATTCAAGGCAGTACGAGTTTTTGTTCAAAAGATATGAGTTTTTATATAAAATATGGCTTTCTAACAAATGAGTAAAGGTGTATTGTTAAAAGTTCATATTTCGCTTAATAACTAAAATTAAAAAACGAAAATTCGTACAAATAAGTTTGTAAAAATTATCGATATTATCTTATTAAATTTTTTAAGGTACATTACCTAGAAAAATATTGTTTTGTTTGAGTTTGAGTTTTTGGGGTGTAAATTTTTTTTTTTTTTGGGGGGGGGGGTAGAGGGCAAGTGACCCCCAACATTTCCTCTATTTTCTATTATCTTTCATTTGCGGGGTCGATTTTGAAAAGATTCGAAAAAATATTTTTTGAGATATTTTTAAGGCTTAAAATTTTTCATGGAAATCGATTTTTATTGTTTTTCTCGAAAACTATAAAAGTTTCCGATTTCAAATTTTTACCAAAGGTAAACACCGTGGATAGACGAGTTTTAAAAAATATTTGGTTAAAATCGCCTAAACAGTTTTTTTGGAAAAAATTGGCAAAGTTTTGGCAAAATTTTGGTACAAATACGACGTAATTTTATACCGAAAATTAAAATTTTCAGAGAATTTGGTGGGGGAGGTAACGGTGCGAATTTTAAGCTATTACTCGTCCTGGCGGTTCTAATAGATTAGAAGATATTAATTATTTTGTGCAAAGTGAAAAATTTCAGACTGCAATTTTGGTTCCAAACGGAGATTTTGCATATTTTTGCTACATTTTCGCCCATAACTCGATAACGAAAGGAGATAGCGAAGTGATTCTTTTTTTGTCGTAAAGTCTACCATGAAAGCTTTCAGAAAATGTACATTGCGTTAGGGTAGAATAAAATTTGAGGGACTGATTAAACCGAAACTCGAATAAAAATGCGACTTTTTTAAATGCAATCTTAAAAAATTTTAGATTTCGTTGTTTTTTCAAAATTTAAAATACCCTATGCGTGGGCGGTTTTAATACCAAGAGTAGATTTATAAGAATTTTTAAAAATGAAAATCCGTTAAAAAATAGGCCGACGGGAGCCGCCGACCCCTAAATTCAACATTTTTACATTTTTACGCCATAACTTTTTAACCGCGCAAAATTTAAAAATGCACTATGCTCATTACACCACAAATATTGTTGTTCTTTGATAATCTGATGTAAAATTGAGAAAATTTTAAAAATTGACGGCTGCAGAGGGGCCTGACCAAAGCGCGCGTTTGAGCTATTTTATTAACAGTTCACTTGGGATTTTTTTTTTCAAGTCCAGGGGTAAAATATAATCGTGCTGATTTTTCCTCGCATAAATAATAAAGAAAGAAGGGAAATATAAAACATTGGAATATTATACACGGTCGGGATCATAAGTTACGAATTTTTAAACTCGGCGTCGAAAAAGCACTAATTTCAAACTACAAATTCGAGAGCGCCAAAAGTACAGAAAAAATTAAGATATCAAAAAATGCGCTCGTTTCCTAAAGTAGCGCGGTATGTAGATGACAAATCAAGAAACCGCGATTTTTTTTCACCTGCCGATCTTCTAATCGAAGCCGCACAGTTTTAGCTCTTTTGCCGACCGTAGGAAGTAATGACGTCACTCAGCTCGCAAGGAAAAAAAGTAGCGACGCGCGATTTCATAAACTTTGTTAATTAATTGCGAAGCCATTTTAAGTGCTAGACCAAAAATTCAAATTGCAAAATTCAAGTTAAAAGGTACTCTTTTATATAAAATTATAAAAAAAATGGTTTACAGACTCATTATTGAATATTTTAAGTTAAATGACGTCAAAAAATAATTTTTTGGCGCGATATTCAACTTTTTTATTTCTGCCATATTGGATTTTTACCTCATCAGATAATAAATAATTATACATTTCCAGATTGCTAATTAACATTAATGGTTCTCTTAGAAAAAGTGTTAAATTTGAAAATTTGTATAAAAAACAAATGAAATCAATGTTTTATGGACAGTTTCCATGGTTACCTTAAAAATATCGCCTCAAATGAAACTTTAAATTTGATCAAAATTCTAATAATAAAAATGCAAATACTTTTATCATTTTATTTGTTTAATATTATAAAGACACCTGTTATTTACATAAAATGCTCTTATTGCAGGTCATTTGTTTATTATTATTATTTTCTTTATTATTAGATCAATTTTGAAGAGATATTTTTATGGTAACCATGGAAAATGTCCATAAAGCATTGCTTTCATTTGTTTTTTATACAAATTCTTAAGTTTAACACATTTTCTAATGGAACATATTAAAGTTAATTAGCAATCTGAAAATGTATTATTATTTATTATCTGATGATGTAAAAATCCAACATGGCGGCCATAAGAAATAAAAAAGTTGAATATCGCGGCTTCGAATCTAGGAGACCAAAAAAAATTTTTTACGTCATTTAACTCAGAATAGTCAATAATTTAAAGGTACCAAATTTCATTGATGTAGCAGTAATGGTTTGGCAAATATAAATTATTTTCCAAAATCTAATTTTTTGTTTTTTTGGCCATAATTTTACAACGAGTTCAAATATCCTAAATTTTCTTTCAGATTTTTAATAGCCATAAAAATGAGCAACTTTTCTCTAATTTAACCGACCTCCTATCTCCTCCACTTTAAAAGATACCAATGGTGAGCATCGAAGTAATCACCACCCTGTATAAACAATACCTAATGGTATTTACATACATAAACTATAATATAAAAATCAAGTAACTTGTGGACTGATGTTAAAATAAAACGAATTCGGTCCATTCGTCCTATGTATCAAACGGGAATATTCCTTATCTACAATTATCAAAGTAGACTGCAACAACCCATGAGTAGCAGAGACCATACTTGAATTGTTGCAATTGAATCCCTCATCTTTATAAAAATATACAGGATGATTCACATTTATGTTAAAATCTCTGGGTGGTGATTCCTTACATAAAAATAAGGAAAAAAGTTCATATAAACATATGTCCGATTTCGCTTCCTAAGAGAGTTACAGCTCTTCAAAAGTGCTGACAGAGAAGAGGTTTTTGGCCATTTATTTCAGAATGGATACTAGTAAAGCATTCAAATTTGGCATAACTCTTAATATGCATTGGACTCACGTCCACGATTTTTTTGAAATTTTTTTATTGGTTCTAAGTGGTATTTTAAGAGATCGTTGGTGGTAAAAACAATGGTAACTTTTTTAGTACTGCATTTTTATGAGATTTTTTTTCAGAATATCATTCTGTAATCAAATTTACACAAAAAACGTACTCTTATACAAATTCGATAGAATGAGCCGTTTAAGAGAAAAGTGCGTCTAAAGATGTGCTTGCCGGAATTGTTGTCATGGTTACCATACTAAATTTTTTTGTAGACCTATTTTGTTTTACCAAAATTATTCCAAACATTACATAGGAGCCTTTTTTCATAAATTATGGAATAATTTTGGTAAAATAATGTTGGTAAAACATTAGAAATTGTAGAAAAGCGTTTATAAATTTATAAAATTCTTCAAAATATGCAATAATTTTTATTTACTTTTTTTAACAATTTTTTTTTGTTTTTCGAATAAATTCTAAACTATGGAAAATATTAAAAAAATATTTTAATGAAAGTTATTTGTTTTTGAAAGACCTATCAAACCATACCACACTTGACCTATGTTGCAATTTAAAAAATCAAAGTGATAACCGGTTCCAGATAGTTCCGGGTTGTTCCGGAAAAAAATAAGTTCACCAATGGATTCTTTAGGTTCACTTTGGCAATTAAGTTTTTTTATTTTAAATGTGCGATAACGTGTTCTCGAGATAAATGGGTGGCAAGGGTGGTCTGAATCATCCTGTATGAAAATTACATCTATTTTATATAAAATGTAGGTATATTAATAAGAAATATATTACCTACGTATGTTTTAAAGAATTCTTTATACAGGGTGGCCCAGATTTTACTTCCCAGGAAATATCTCCAGTTATTTGAAGAGATAAAAGTATAAATCAAAAAGTGCTTTGATTGGCAGCACTTATACCTCTCATAATTGCATTCTAAAAAATATACAGGGTGGCCCAGATTTTACTTCCAAGGAAATATCTTAGTTATTTAAAGAGATAAAAATATAAATCAAAAAGTGCTTTGAATGGCAGCACTTATACCTCATAATTTTATTCCGAAAAAAATATTTTTATTTACCACTCTTAAAACGCCATCATCATTTTTTTTTTCTTTAATGGGACACCCTATTTTTTTATAATTGATATTGCATCTACAATTTATTCTAGAAACAGTGATATGCTACACTTAGTATTTTAAGTACACTTTGTGAATAAAAAAATTAAAATATTGATCGAAGTATGTACCATATATTATACAAAATTAATTATTTAGTTTTTCTTAACAAAATTTGTAATTTACAGTTTGGTTCAGTTAGATTAAGTTAAGTTAAGTTAGTTTAGATTTAAAAAATTTTCTTAAAAAAAAAAACTAAATAATTTTGCTAAAGGTAAAGGTGAATGATTCAACTCCCAACTTTTCTATGAATCTATTCGAAGTCGCGATATTCAACTTTTTTATTTTTTATGGCCTCCATGTTGGATTTTTACATCATCAGAAAATAAATAATAATACATTTTCAAATTGCTAATTAACTTTAATATATTCCTTTAGAAAATGTGTTAAACACAGGACAGTTTCAATGGTTACCATAAAAATATCTCCTCAAAATTCAAAATTGATCCAATAATAAAGAAAATAATAATAATAAACAAATGACCTGCAATAAGAGCATTGTATGTAAATAACAGGTGTCTTTATAATATTCAACAAATAAAATGATTAAAGTATTTGCTTTTTTATTATTAGAATTTTGATCAAATTTAAAGTTTCATTTGAGGCGATATTTTTATGGCAACCATGGAAACTGTCTATAAAACATTGATTTCATTTGTTTTTTATACAAATGTTCAAATTAAATACATTTTCTAAGGGAACACATTAATGTTAATTAGCAATCTGGAAATGTATTATTATTTATTATTTGATGAGGTAAAAATCCGATATAGAGGCCATAAGAAATAAAAAAGTTGAATGTCGCGGTTTCGAATCTAGGAAGCCAAAAGAATATTTTTTAGTCAATAGTCAACAATTTAAAGGTACCAAACTTCATTGATGTAGCTGTAATGGTTTGGAAAATCTAAATTATTTTCTAAAATCACATTTTTAGATTTTTAGCCATAATTTTGCAATGAGTTTAAATATCTTAAATTATCTTTCAGATTTTTAATGACCATAAAAATGCTCAACTTTTCTGTAATTTAACCGACCTCGTATCTCTTCCGCTTTAAAAGATACCAATGGTGAGCATCGAAATAATTACCATCCTGTATACAGGGTGTCCCGGAATAACTGTGACAATTTTTTATGGTGATAAAGGAAGTGAAACTAAGCATTTTTGACTTATAAAGTATTGTCCGGAAATGCTTCCTTAAAAAGTTATACCACTTCAAAAATTTTCAAAAAAAAAATATTTTTTTGTAAATAAAATAATTATTATAAGAGATATTAATTTGAAATTTTAGTAATAGTTTTTTCACATAAGGATACACATTTTCGGCCAATAGAAGTTTAAAAAATATTTTCAGGGATGTTACATGTGGGGGGGGGGGGGGGGTCATCGACTTTTTTTGATCATATCTTTTGTTTTTTTACGTTTTTGATAATTTTTAAAGCACTTAAATATTCGGAGGTAAAGTATTTTACGTTACGCCACTGGATTGTTAAATTAAGACAAAAGTAATGGTTAAAGGAGAAGGAGAAGTAATCGCTCCTAAAATTTTATTAATTTTCATTCACCCGATCCAGAGAAAATAAATAAAAAGTAAAACTAAAAAGAAATTTCAACACCCTGTATCTCGGTAACACTTGAGTTTTGAACAAATGTTTATATGGACTTTTTGTCTTATTTTTACTTCTAGTATAAGCACACGAAGCCGTGATAATTTTAGAAATACCCTGTATAATTATATTCTGTTTTTTTAAATTTTTAAATTGTATCCATCCTGTTTTAGTATTGTTGACAATAATCCTATAAATTTATTAGGATATAGAAGTAAATTTTTGAATTAGGTACTTAAAAATATGTGCAGCAACCGCTAACATTAGAATATGGAACAAAAATTTGCATTAAAACAGAATAATTTTTGTGGTGTGTGTGGTGTTAATTAAAAGTAGAACTAATAAATTCCAAGGTTGTCTCTATAAATAATATATAGGTTTTACAGGTTTTGTTCGTATTATTTATTCCATTTATTATAAATGAAAAAATTATTAAAATGAGCTAAATTATGTCAAAAGTGTAACTTTTGGTGATAAATATTTTGGGATTTGGTAATATATAAGTTATGTATTATTTTTAGGCGCTTTTTTAATATTTAATAAAAGGTAAATCGTAGTCATGGTTGCTTCATCTTCAAAATTCTTGTATCTTTGTTATCTCCTATTCTACAAGGTGATCATTTGAAAATTATCCATCCTAAATAACTTCAGTTTGATAAGATGTATAAAAATTCGACAAAATACGTCAATTTTCTTTTGGAGGAAGAAAACTAATGACGTATAGTAAATTTTGTTTGTATACCGTTCTATAGACAATTCACTTTCATCGACATAGCCTTTTCATCGAATGTAATTTCATCGACACAGACATTTCATCGACATAGTCAATTCATCGACACAGACGTTGCAATGTCATTACCTTTTCATCGACACTACTTTTTCATCGACAAACCTTTTCTTCGACAAGGCCGTTTCATCGACAAGGACGTTTCATCGACACTATCTTTTCATCGACAAACCTTTTCTTCGAAAAAGCCGTTTCATCGACAAGGACGTTTCATCGACAACCGTTACGTCGACACTACCTTTCCATGGACAAACCTTTACTTTGACAAGGACGTTTCATCGACACTACTTTTTCCAGGCCTTCTTATCCATAAGGCACAGTGCCTAGGGACTACGACGTATTAGGGACCTATGAAAAATAAAAAAAGGACTGGATTTTATTAGCGTATTATTAAAATAATATTTTTTTGTGTATATTTAAAAGTATTACTCCCTTTTATTTTATATAGGTACTGAATATTTTATTTTTTTATAGCAGGTGTCCATGAAACTAGGGCCACCCCTGTAAATTCTTTATTTATGAAAATATAAATTTGAAATTTTAGTATGTTATATGTCACAAGAAAACGCATTTATTGAACTAAAAAAAAAATCAGTTTCACTTCCGGTTTCACCGGAAATGACATCAACTTTCGTATTTTAAATGTGACACCACTGACACCCTATTTTTTTTACTTATTTTTAAACATTGGTATGTAAAATTTTTTTTCTGAACTTTCAAAAATATTTTGGATTCTTGTTTGGCATTTTTTAATAAGATCTATTAAAACTACTTTTAGTTCTAGTTTCTTGGACACCCGGTATATAATTTACAATTTTGTTTCTACATTTTCAAACAATTTCAATTTCATTTCTTCGTCAATGTCGTTTCATCGACTACAGTTTTATCGACCAACCTTTTTAGCGCCAATATTGTTTTATCGACACAGACGTTTAAAACTTGTAGATATTTATTTGTTTATCATTTTCACTGGTGTAAAATATTTTATTTCAAGTAAACCGGGTGTCCACGAAACTAGTTCCACCCCTGTAATTTCTTTATTTGTGAAAATAAAAATTTGTAATTTAAGTATGTTATATAACATAAGAAATTGCATTTATTGAAATAAAAAAAAATAATTTCACTTCCGATTTCACCGGAAATGGCATCAACTTTCTTATTTTAAATGTAACACCCTATTTTTTTATACTTATTAATAGACATTGGTAAGTTCCAAGTATGTTTGTAATAAATAATTTTTTCTGAACTTTCAAAAAAAATTTGGATTTTTTTAGTAATTTTTTTTATAAAATCTATTAAAACTATTCTTAAATAATTTAAATAGGTAAAATAAATTGTAAATTATTAAATTCATTCGGCAGTTTTTCAGAAATTAATTTTTATAATTTTTAAAATGCGTTTTATGCAAATGTCTTTATTTTTTCAAATGTCATGGTGGTGGGGCCACCCCCCATTTCGATAGAGGATTTTTTGATGAAGAAATGGTAATGTCGTTCAAATTTTGTTTGTCGGTGAAACGTCCTCTTCAAAGAAATGGCTTGTCGATTAAAAGGTAAGTCGATGAAACGGTTGTCTATTAAACCATTATCGATTAACCGGTTGTCGATGAAAAGGTAATGTTGATGAAACATCCTTGTCGATGAAAATCTACTGTCGATGGAACGTCCTTGTCGAAGAAAAGGTTTGTCGATGAAAAGGTAGTATTGACGAAATGGTTGTCGATGAAAAGGTAATGTCGATGAAAAGGTAAAGGTAATGTCGATGAAACGTCCGTGTCGATGTACAGGCCATGTTGATGAAACCGTTGTCGACGAAAAAGTAGTGTCGATGAAGCGATAGGATGCCGCCGAATTTATGTTTTTTCGCGAATTTCGGGCCATATTCGAGTTTCAGGCCGCCCTTTTAAATCAAAATGACCGATTTTTTTAAAAAATTAGTAATATTTCTGCAAATTATTAAATAAAATCTTAAAATCAATGCATTTTCAAACATACGTTCTTTTCTAAGAAATTATAGATGCCAAAATTAATTTAATTTTTCGTTAAAATCAGTCAATATGGGCCTTAAAAGGTTTAATTTTTTATTATAAATTGTCATCAGATTTCAAAATAAAACATTCAAGTAAATTCTAATTTTTCTATTGTTTAAAATGGGTAGTAACAACTGTGTAAAAAGACACCATTCATAAATGAAACCATTTTTTATTTAAAAAAGAGTATAAAAAGAATAACCCTGTAGGTAGTACATATTAGTAATTGTATTTAATTGAGTATAAAAATGATGTACGTATAAGCAAAATAGATTATTTACATTTGTAATATTTCAGAAAATAACGTCATTATAATATTCGCAGCCCTTTGTTAAATTAAAAAAGCCCCTTTTGTACGTTTCACCACTTTTACATTACAAAACATCCTCCATTTCTTGTGCTTCTGGTTTCTCTCCTGTAGCTCCTTCTTCAGGTTCCTGGACATTTTCTTCTTCTCTCATTATTTTGTATGTTCGTGTAAAGAAATTATACTGAAATGCATAACAAGTTTCGAATTTACAAAATTTATTCCTTGCCAGTTGAGGGGGGGGGGGGGGGGGTGCACGTACCAAACCCCTCTCACCTCTCCTTGGGTATGCCAGTGGTTTTCCACTTTCCACCGTTTGGGTATGCCAGTGGTTTTCCACTTTCCACCGTTATTAAAAATAAGCATATACAGGGTGTTTCTAAATACCGGGTGGAAATGAAACTAGGGCCACGCCTGGCATTTCTTTATTTATGAAAATAAAAAATTAGAATTTTAGTACCTTATATGATCTAAGAAAACAAATTTTATGGATCGAATAAATCTTTCATTTTACTTCCGGTTTATCAGGAAATAGCACCCACTTTCTTATTTTAAATGTAACCCCCTGATTTTTTCTACATAAAATCAAACATTCTTTAGTTTTAAGTATGTTTATGACAAAAAAAAATTTTTTCAAAACTAAGAAAAAATGTTAAATTTTTTTTGGTAAAAAATTTGAGTAAAACCTACAAAAACTGTTTTAAAATAATACAAATACGTAAAATAAATTGTAATTTATAAAATTTATTTCACCGTTCTTGAGATATTATTTTTTTTAATTTTCAAGAAGCGTTTTTTGGAAATATCTTTACTTTTTTAAATGGGATGATATAAGGGCCACCCCCTAATTAAATAGAGGGTTTTTTTCCGGTTACCATATGTATGTTTAAAAATAGTTTTTGTAGGTTTTACTCAAATTTTTTACCAAAAAAAAATTTTTTTCTTAAAGTTTTGAAAAAAAATATTTTTTTTTCATAAACATACTTAAAATTAATCAATGTTTGATTTTACGTAGAAAAAATCAGGGGGTTATATTTAAAATAAGAAAGTGGATGCCATTTCATGATAAACCGGAAGTAAAATTAAAAATTTATTCGATCCATAAGATTTGTTTTCTTAGATTATATAATATACTAAAATTTTAATTTTTTATTTCCATAAATAAAGAAATGCCAGGGGTGGCCTTAGTTTCATTTCCACCCGGTATATGCGAAGAAATTCTACAGGCGATTCCTTGACCAATTCTAAGACAAAAGTAAAGAATAAAAATTTTCTCAAAAGTGCTCTATTTTTTAGTTATGGGGTGTCAAACTTTCTATATTTTTTTTATTTTTTGAGTATAACTTCTTTATTTTTTAAGATAATTTGATCAAATTTGAAACACACTCTAGTTATTACAGTCGTAACAAGATAAAAATATCAAATATCGAAATAAAATACAGGGGGATGTATTTTGGGGGTATAGACTCCATTTTTTATGCCATAACTTTTTTGTGCTACCCCACTTAACATTTTAAATGAGATATTCAAATTCCTTGCTTTTTTCTGAAAATTTTTGATATCTTTAATTTTTTCACAGCTGGTACGGTTTAGAAGTTATTTAAAAACATGTACGAAGTTGTATGCCAATTTTGCATTAAACAGGGGTGACTTTTTTAAAAAAATAAATACCAGAGACTTCCTAGAAGACTATTTGACCAATTTTAAGACGAAAACAGAGAATAAATATTTTCTCTAAAATGCTTCGTTTTTAATTTAAATTAAAATAAAATTAACAAATTAAAAACGAAGCATTTTAGAGAAAATATTTATTCTCTGTTTTCATCTTAAAATTGGCAAAATAGTCTTCTAGGAAGTCTCTGGTATTTATTTTTTTTTAAAATCCACACCTGTTTAATGGAAAATTGGCATACAATTTCGTACATGTTTTTAAATAAACCGTACAAGCTGTGAAAAAATTAAACAGACCAAAAATTTTCAGAAAAAAGCAAGGAATTAGAATATCTCATTTAAAGTGTTAAGTGGGGTAGCACAAAAAAGTTATGGCATAAAAAATGGGGTCTATACCCCCAAAATATATCCCCCTGTATTTTATTTCGATATTTGATATTTTAATCTTGTTACGACTATAATAACTAAAGTGTGTTTTAAATTTGATCAAATTATCTTAAAAAATAAAGAAGTTATACTAAAAAAATGAAAAAAATATAGAAAGTTTGACACCCCATAACTAAAAAATAGGGCACTTTTGAGAAAATTTTTATTCTTTACTTTTGTCTTAGAATTGGCCAAGGAATTTTTTCGAATATATTTAGAAACACCCTGTATAAAAGATTGCAAGTAGTTTCCTGATTTTAGTTCTAGAGACAGTATAAAAAATTATAATAATGAAAATGTTGTTGATAATATACAAAAATATAGGTTAATTATAGGCGCCATTATTAATTTTAATGCTATAATTTTTTTAGAAAATTTTTTGGTTTAAAAAATATTATTTTAGTCGAATTTTATGACTCGAGTAAGAAAATATAGTTAATAACTTTTTTATTGTTATAAATAGTTTTACAAAATTTTGTCAATATGTTTAATATACCAAAAGGTAAAATAATAGAAAACGTATTACTGGAAAATGTTAATGGAAACCTTGGAAAATTAGTGTTTTTTTAAAGAAAATCCATATTTTATGTACGAATTTTATGATTTGAGCTGGAAAATTACCAATAACTTTTTTATTGTTTCTTATATTTTTACAAAATTTTGCACATGAGTTTATGATATTACTATGTATTTTATAATGGTTATTTTTTTTGGAAAACTTCAAGGGCAACTTGAGAAAATTTTATAAGTAATTTCGTATTATTTAATCATTATTTTTGGAATTTCAGTTACAAAAAATCCAATTTATCAGTAGTAAAATTTTTGTCGAAAAAATGCAACAGAAACCTGAAAAACCATTGATTTTGTGAACAATTTCTTATTTTTTAACGACTCGAGTCATAAAATTGTGAATTACTTTTTTATTCTTGTTAATATTTATACCAAATTTGAAAATTGTTTCATTTGTTGTATTTTCATGAAATCTAATAAATGAGACTAATTTGAAATTTTTCTACAGATGTATTTTGAAGTTATCACATAAAAACGTTATTTTTACCAAAAATTAAACGTTTTCTTTTTATTAACACAGAACGTGCTGTAACTATTATAATTATAAAAAAAAACTAATACTCACACGATATAATAGAATGATTACACCTGTTAAAAATAATAATCCCAAAAGTACTCCAATTATAATCCACATAGCCAGATTTTGTTTAGGTGTTTTATTTATAAATTTTATAACCGAATCCTTGCTTAAACTGAAATTAAAAAAATCATTAAAACAAAATTTCGGCAACATAAAACTTACTTTTCATTTTTTTCAGTGTAGATTAAAGTAGCCACTGCATCAAATGTACGTTCGTAATGTTTTACTAAAAAAAGTAATGTAAAAAAATTATGTAAAATCAATTTTCAAGTACTTTCAAAATTGACTTACTAATTTGATCAGTGTGAGATTTAACTGGGATTAAAATCTTGCAGTACTGATTTTTCTTTAATGTAGTTGTACAAGTAATTTCCATACAGTCTACTCCTAAATCGTTACAGTTGATTTCATTTGGTTTAGATGAGCTTAAAAATTGGGCGGTTTTTACTTCATCATCAGGAATATTAATACCATCAGGACTAAAACTTTCAGTTTTTGTAATTTCCTCATCATAATCCTGCTCAATACATGATAATGAATTTCCAATCAACTAAAATCAACATTTTATTTATAAGGAAACTAATTTTGAAAAATTACTTATTAAAAATGTTGGTATACATTTATCTTACCTGTGGTTTATAGATATCAAATATTTTTACATCGCCTAAAATATTAAGTTTTCTAGGGACTTTTATGAGGAATTTGTAATTTTGGATCGGGCTAGGTCCTTCATTTTTGATAAGAAATGAGTACTTTCCTTTTAAACCAGTGGTTATGTTTGTAGCATCGTATACAATTGATTCATTCTTGCTTCTAAAATAAAAAAGTTATTAATAAAATCTGGAAACAAATGCAAATGATTGGCCAGCAAGATTTTATGCAAAATTAACTTACGTTTCCACATTTAATTTACTTTCATACTTCAAGTAAACAGTACTTAGGGAATCGATTGTATAATTTTGACACGCTACTTTTACTACGAATGTTAGGACGTCTAAGTACGGTAAAATGTTCAGGTCTTCCAAACTTACATCAAAATTTAATGTTTCCTGAAACATTATAATTAAATCAAATATTATTTCAAATAATATTTAGTCACTTACCTCAGTCTTCAAAGGATTGCGTAGTTTACAATCAGTATTATCCCTTTCGCAATTTTTTGTAACTGAAGTGAACTGAATTTCCTGAGGTAGTATCATGCTCAGATTACATAAGTAGGCGTACTCTTCAGTATTTTTTACATTAACCATCACCTTCAAAGAGCTTTTTTGGCCCACTATCAACTCCTCAGAATTTATATTTGTAGAAATTTCAAGTTTCGGAGTACAGATGTTATCTGAACCGCATTTGTAGATGAAAGGGATTTTATAATTAAATTCTCTAGGAAAACTCGGGTTGGCACTAGGACAATCTGGACAATCTAAAAGACAAAACTCATCATTTCTTCTTGAAATAAAATCATTTTAGTGATCTAAATATAATTTAATTTTTAAACCTAAAATATAGTACTTACCTTCTTCTTGTACGAAAATTCTAAACCATAATGGTGTTATTTCATCAATAACATCATCCTGCAAAATTTGTAGTTACAATTTTGAAAATATATGCAGTTGTAATTAAGAAAAGAATACTTACCACTAAAGATACAGTAAGTGTATTACAATATTTCTTTTTTATTATTGTTTCTTCATAAAATGGGATATATTTTCCAATAACTCGCTTATCTAGATGAAGAGAAATGCTGGTGTTTACCCTTTCTGCACCATTTAGGGAAATGCAGTAGGTAATATTGAAAGGCTTCCTTTCCTCGTAACTCATTAAAGAGTTAACTGATTTCACTGTAAATTGGTAGTGAAAAACTGACTTTGACTTCAAAATTTTCACCGTATTTGACTTGTAAGCTCCCACAGCAAGATCTAAAAAGCTAAATTGATTTATCCACTTTCAATTTGATGATTTGTATCAGGAAGTGTTCCAGAGATGTTCGGGATACCAAAAAGTAGACTTACAAAAAACTCCATCGTTTCCAATTTCAATTGGTTTTGAAATACTGGCTCCAAACCCTTCCAAAGACTTGCCTTTAATTTTTTGCCTCATCTTTAGTTCGGTCTTATCCCAGGTATAAATATAAACACACCCTTCTCCATTATCTTCATAGGGACTCGATATAGCTATGACTAAAAATAAAATTTAGGTATAATTTGAATTAGTTGATGCTTGTATTACCATCAAATTTTTCTTTAGAAATCTTGCCCAAATTCGTTATGGCGTACCCGAACATGGAATTATTTGCAGTTGCAGGTGATAATTCTTGATGGTGTTTACTTGTAAAAATACCCTAATCAAAATAATATAATTAGTATTGAAATTACTTTAATGAACTTTTTACCTTTTTATTGAGGTACACATAAACTGCCCCTTCATTATAGATCTTTTTCTGAAAAGTAGGTGCTCCGACTAGAAGATCTGGTAATCCATCTCCATTAACATCAGCGACACAAATTACACTTCCATAAAAAGAACCTGTAGAGTTCCCAAGCAATTCCACTAGCTTTGGATTTGAGTTTTTTATAATATAAACCTTTGGTAAAATAAATGTTGTAATTTAAAACCTTTTTATGATTTTCTTTAAAGTTACCTTTCCTTTTAGGTCGTTAGCTTTGGGTAAGCTAAATACGTAACTTATCTCATTTGGAAAAAATTCTGCTATAGCTACAGCATAACCCGCATAATCGCCATCCATAAGTTTTTCTCTTTCAAATGATATACGTTTCGAGGCGTATTCTATGAAATTATCAAGTTGACGAGTTTGTATTGGGGACCCAATGTCTGGCTCATAAACTGTAATGATTCCACCTGCAATTTTTAATTTACAATTATAGTTTATCAATTGGTACATGTTTGAATAGATAACCAATAAAAAACCTATTATTCATTTCATCTACGATCTTCCGATTTGGTATAGAATTGGTTGAAAAACCTA
Organism: Stenus bimaculatus; assembly: GCA_963971135.1. Lineage (NCBI taxonomy): Eukaryota > Metazoa > Arthropoda > Insecta > Coleoptera > Staphylinidae > Stenus > Stenus bimaculatus. Next base: position 14,726,973 of record OZ020181.1, read on the forward strand.
CCTTTCCAAGTATATAATCCGGGTGAGCCAAGAAGAAATCGTTTCTGAAAAAAGATAAATTAGTTCAGCTCCAATTCTCGTTTTAGTAAAAAGTAGGCACCTCTTTTTCAAAATAGTACGATGAAAATCCAGCCTGGCCGAAACCCAATGAGTAAGTATTGTTTTCAATTTGTTGGTCTAAAATCAAAATCGAATTAAAATGATCGCAAATTAGTCCTTGGCCAGGATTGTCTTTCGGATAAAGAAATGGTAATATAAAGACTTTTCAGAAGGAATTAATGCAAAATTGTCCTTGCGCTGGATTCAAACCTGGGACCACCAAATCGCAGTGGTTATCACACGAAACCTGCTATTTGGAGGTCCCAGGCAATTGAACACCGACCAACGACTTTTCGTGTCTTTCGGACAAGATAAATGTTAAGTATAAAGACAAATCCACCATTTTTGGTGTGATAACCACTGGGATTTGTCCCATGTTCGAATCCTGTCCAAGGATAATTTTGCTTTAATCTTTCTTAAAGGCTATAAAAGTCTTTATATTAAAATTATCCGTAAAATAGCAAGTAGTTTTTGCTTTCACTGATAAAAAGATACTCCTCCGAAGCAGGTAAAATTCTAAAAAATTGCGGGGGTCAATTTTGACAATAAGCCAAAAACTAAAATGAGCAATTTTAAATGTTTTTTGGGATAATTTGGAAATTACGGTTGGTTCTAAAGTTGAAATTTTCACGTTTTTTGTGATTTTTTCAGAATATTAATCAAAATGCACGATTCGTAAAAACCGAGGTAAAAACTCTTTTTTTTTGGAAAAGGGTTTAACTGATTTTGTGGAAGAAGAACGACGATCCTCTGAAGGACGCTTTAGTACATGATTTGGGTACTTACTATTCTCTGAATTTGGATCTACAATTTCAAATGTTTTGCATTTATCAAAAGAATAAAAGCAGGCCCCATTTGGTAAATAGTGTTCAAATTTTGATTTATACAATCTTGTATATCTGGGTGCACACACCTAAAATTTAGATTTGTTTACATTTTATATTAAAGATAAAAAAAATTAATTGGTAGGTTTTTAATTATTTCTCAAATCTAAACGAGCCTACACATGATCCAATTTGGTCGGGTGGTCAGTTGGGTGAGCAAATCGGATGCCGCATCGGTCCAACCAGTCATCCACCCAACCCCCGATTCTCCGTACCTCCTGCACTAAAATTTTAATCAGTTCACTTTTACTACTTGCACTGAGAAATAATCGTCAAAGATTTCATATACCGGGTGGAAATGAAAACCGCGTCACCTCTATAACTTTTTTATTTATGAATAAAAAAATTTGAAATTTGGCTATGTCCTATGGTTCAAAAAAACAAATTTTATGTGCATTTTTTATTTTCGAAATCACTTCCGGTTTCACCGGAAACACCATGAAGTTTGTTTTTTTAAATGTAACATCCCATATTTTTATTCATGGCTTAAAATACTTTTAAAAAAGAAGTATTTTTGAGATGGTAGTTTTTATTTTTTTTGTAAAAAAATTTTTTTTCAAAAAAAAAAAAAGGTTTTCGAAGTCGGTAAAAAGTACCAAAACTAATTCTAAATAATTCAAATACCTAAATAAAATTGTAATTTAAAAAAAAATTTAAGTGGTTTTTGAACTATTAATTTTTAAACTTTGTTAATGAAGATTTTATCAAATATCTCATTTTTTTTTAATGCAATGATGCCGGGTCATTCAACTTTTTAAAAAGAGGATTTTATAACGATTATTTTGGTACCCCATATGTAGGGATATTATTTTGCATGTGCCTGTAATAAAGATACTTAATAGCTAGTAGTTTCCAGTTTCCAACTTAAGAAATAAATAATTTTACAGGCACATGCAAAATAATACCCCTACATATGGGGTACCAAAATAATCGTTATAAAATCCTCTTTGTAAAAAGTCGAATGACCCGGCATCATTGCATTTAAAAAAAGTGAGATATTTGATAAAATCTTCATTAACTAAGTTTAAAAATTAATAGTTCAAAAACCGCTTAAATTTTTTTTCAAATTACAATTTTATTTAGGTATTTGAATTATTTAGAATTAGTTGGTACTTTTCACCGACTTCGAAAACTTTTTTTTTTTTTTGAAAAAAAATTTTTTTACAAAAAAATTAAAAACTAATATCTCAAAAATACTTCTTTTTTAAAAGTATTTTAAGCCATGAATAAAAATATGGGATGTTACATTTAAAAAAACAAAGTTCATGGTGTTTCCGGTGAAACCGGAAGTGATTTCGAAAATAAAAAATGCAGATAAAATTTGTTTTTTTGAACATAGCCAAATTTCAAATTTTTCTATTCATAAATAAAAAAGTTATAGAGGTGACCCGGTTTTCATTTCCACCCGGCTCCTGTTTTGTCAAAACTCTAGAAGTTGCAGCCACCTTGTTCCTAATTTATTTAGATTTATATATTAAGAGGTTTCGCGCATCCATTTTTAGAACAAGCAGTTTAAATAAGCAAAAAATAGAGGGACCTTCGGATAAACTACTTGGTCGGATGGTCGAATAGTGCGGCCACAACCTCCAACCCAACTTAGTTGTTGCTAACCACACAGTCCGATATAGTACTCGACCCTACAAAATTCTAACCGACCACATTGGATCGTGTGTAGGCCCTTATAACGGGAAAGGGTGAAGCATCCAACATGGTCGGAATGATCTTCCATACAGTCCGATATAGTACCCGACCCGACCAAATTGTATCCGACCATTTGATCAAATCTGATCGTGTGGGAAAAGGCGAAGCATCCAACTTCTTCGAAATCAGCGATCAATTTGTCGGATGGTACCGACCCCCACCCCCCCGCGCAACCATCCTACTTTTCAACTTGGTTGGCAACAAGCTTTCACATGACCTGACTGGAACGAATTTATCCGACCAATTGGATCGTGTTTGTAGGCCCTTTAAAATCGAATGAAAATATTACCATAATAGGGTCATCTTCATTGACACCACCCTCTATGTTTCTTCCAAACAACGAAAGACTTCTAATATATTTTCTTTCGTCGACTTTTGGCATAATAATTTCTTCACATTTTTTAGTACTGTCAATTGCGCAAGAAGATATTGCATCTTCTTCAAGTTTATTCTTGTATCCCCCAGCAAATAAATAACTAAAAATTTAATATTTTTAAAGACAATAGTAGTAGAGGTTAGGTTAGATTACTTTTTTCTAAAAATATGGATAATAAAAAATAAAGCTATTACTGAAAATAAAAATTTAATATGAAAAAATTTGATTCTTTACCTTGTAGGGTTTCCTTTTTGTAAAAAAACCGAGGACCCAAAATGCTTCAAGTTATGCTTTTGAAATTGAATTGCATTTTGTTCATTAAATATAAAACAGCGCCCCTCATAAATAATTAAACACAAACAAATAAGATGAAAGCTTGATAAAATCATGTTATACCGATTGAAATCTTGGTTAAAAAAATAAAATACTAGTCGTTATTGAGGACTTTAGAGGAAGAGGAGATAAATATTGTTTGCTCTTTGATAATATTAAGTTTCAGATTTAACTGACACTCCAACTCAAACAAGAAATTTTATTAGTAATGTTGAGACATAATAAATATATCGGATAAAATATAGATAATTTTTACTTTTTATTTTATTGTAAAATAATACAAAAATTCTTATTTTCAATCAGTGTTATTTATTCAAATTGAATTTATAGGTAAATATGATGATTTTTTATTTATCTCTAAAGTATAAACCGGTAACTTATTGGTTTACCTATTACAAACCTGTCATAAAAATAACAAATACATTAGTAATAGGAAATCCCAAGCAGAGGCGTAACTAGTAATTTTTGGCCCTTAAGCAAGTTTATAAAATAGGCCCCCCAAATTGATTGAATTCGAGACAAACATTATTTGTGAAATAATTTGAAACAAACGGTCTAAATATAAAACAGAAAAAAAATCTTATAATTTTGGAGATAAAAATAACAAGGCAAAGGTCTACCCCAACAAAAAGAACCAAAGAAACGAGGGCGAGCGATAAATGGACGAATTGAAGAAAGGGAGGAAAGGCAAAAGAGCAAATTGGAAGATGGCCCGATGCATTCAAAAGGCCGAAAGAAAATAAGCGAATCGCAAAACTCATTTTTAAATTTTAGTCACCTTTTTTAGGACTTTAGTTGAAAAAAACTTAATTATTTTTTTATTTTTATAAACATTTTGCCAAAATTTTCTATAATCGTGTGTTGTACTATTATTTATCTTTGGTGCAATTTTCACCGGAAAATTAAAAGAAAAACTTGAAAAAATCGTCGATTTCCTGAATTATACAGGGTGACCCATTTTAATTAATCCAGCTGAATATCTTGAAAACGAAGCGATTTCCTTAAAAACGTTTCAGACAAAAATTGTAGCGACTCGAGGGTGACATTTAATAGTGCCATGGGTTTTTAATTGTTATGGGGTTTTATGGGGGTTCTATGGGAAAATTTTTGTTTTCAAATGTGAACCCCCATTTTTTATTGTAGATTCGTAACCTATGGAAAATAATACGAAAATTTTGGTTAAAACTTTTTTTTCTAAAATTTCAATTTTTCGCTATATTCACCAAAATGAACACAAATTTTGGGATTTTCGGTATAGTTTTACTAAAAAACTAAAGGTCTATAAGAAAACTCGCAAGAGTCAAAAAGTGCTTAAATTAAGGCAAGGATTAATAAAAAATATTATTTTACTTTATTAAAAAAAATAAATTTAAAAAAAGTTTATTTTATTTTTATTATTTTTTAAGAAAAATGTTATTTTTTTTTACTTATAAAATTTAAAATAAAGTCAAAGGTAATTAATTAATACACTTAAAGATATTTGGATTTGTTCTTAAATTACGAGAGCTGGTCTAAATAAGATGTTCGAATATTCCTCCATTTTGTTCAATACACATGTTTACTCGTGTGCGAAAAGCCAATGATACATTTCTCAACATTTCAGGAGTGATACTTCGAAAAGCGTCCGTAATTCGTATCATAATATCCTCTCTAGTTGTAGTTGGTCGTTCATAAACCTTATCTTTTATGTAACCCCATAAAAAATAATCCATTTTTGTAAGATCCGGAGATCTTGCTGGCCATTCGTTTACTTCACTACCAATTCCAATCCACATATTAGGGAATTGGTTATGTAAAAATGTTTTAACAATTCTGGCAGTGTGGGGTCTAGCTCCGTCCTGTTGAAACCACATTCGCTGTCTTAAATCTAGAGGTACATCTTCTAAAAGAGTAGGCATTTAGTTTTGAATTATATTCATATAAACATGTTGGTTAAGATTTTCTTCATTAAAAAATGATCCCACTTGATACTCATCCACTATTCCAGCCCAATCGTTTATTGACCAACGCCACTGTAATCTATGATCTCTTTGCCAATGTGGATTATTTTCAGAATAATAATGAGCATTATGAAGATTTACTCCACCCATGATGTCAAATTTTGCTTCATCAGTAAAAAGTACGCGATTAAAAAAAAGGGGATCTCTTCTAACTTGATTCGTAGCCCATATGCAAAAATTAAGTCATCTTCTTTAATTTGTTGGGTTAAATGAACATGATGTAGGTGTGATTTATGGTGTTTTAAAATTCTGTTGGCAGAAGATTTAGGAAGTCCATGAAGACGCTGAATTTTTCTTGTAGATGTATGTGGATCTTCATTTACGGAATCTAATGCTATCAATGAGGGGAGCATCTTAGGACCAGTTTTACTACGTTTTCTTCTAAGAGAACCGTTTTCCGCTCTTTTCACGAGCCTCCTAATATTTGTATGATTTGGATGACGCAATTGTGGAAACCTCTCAGCATAAAGACGTGCTGCGTGTCGATAGTTATCATGGCATTCGCCCAAAACTTTTATAATATTCACGATTTGTCTAGGTGAATAATCAGCCATTTTATGAGAGACTGATTTTAAATAATCACAGTGGCTTCAATAACAATGAGCTTCTACAAAAAACTAATCTGTCACAATATAACAATTATGTGCGAAACACAAAGTTGGCTGAAAATGTAATCCCTTTATTTTTAGAAGCCTTCCTCCTTAATTGAAAAATATTATTTAACATATTAAATTGCAAATAAAATTGAAAAACCGTTTTGACACCTATTGTTTCCAACCTTCGACTTTATTTTAAATTTTATAAATAAAAAAAAATTAATATTTTTCTTAAAAAATAATAAAAATAAAATAAACTTTTTTTAAATTTATTTTTTTTAGTAAAGTAAAATATTATTTTTTATTAATCCTTGCCTCAATTTAAGCACTTTTTAACTGTTGCGATTTTTCTTATAGACCTTTAGTTTTTTAGTAAAACTGTATCTAAAATCCCAAAATTTGTGTTCATTTTGGTGAATATAGCGAAAAATTGAAATTTTAGAAAAAAAATGTTTTATACAGTTTCTAAAACTTAAGAAATTTTGGTTAAATGAGTCAAGATTATTAATAGTAAGTATATTGCCGTATCTTAGTAATCTGTCAATTGGCATATTATAACCATAGTTTGATTTGTGACTTTCATCTAGGTTTTTTTATAAAATAAATTTTCGGTTTTTTTTATATCGACATTTTGTAATTTATTTTGTCCTTTTCGGCATTTTATCAATGTGTTTTTTGTCGAATTCGGCCATTTTTCAGTCGGCCTTTTGTTCTATTCGGCTGTTTAACGTTCGGCCTATTGTCCGTGTTGGCCATTTGTCCAAATCATTGAGGTTAGTCGGCAAATTTGAGCGCTTGATTTTGAAATTCGCTTGATATTTGTGGTTTTGGTCATATTTTTTTTTCCATTGAAGCTTTTTAAAATTTCTTTTTTTGGTACACAGAAGAGTTTTATGGCTACCAATTTCTTCTTTTTTTGTTTTGGTAAGTCAAACCAAATAATCATACGGCAGCTGTAAAACTGGCTCTTTACAAAAAATGTTCGCTTAGCGGCTCTTTGAAACATTCTAAAAAACTAATTGAAATAATATTTTTTTCCAACGCTAGAAATAAGTTAAGATATAAACGAAGACTTTGATGTTACGTTTTTTTGTTTTAAATATATTTTTAATTTTTTTACAGAATCAGGCCAAATAACTACAGACCAATATCGGTACTAACAACATTCTCTAAAATATTTGAAAAAATTATACAAATGCGACTTCAGGAATATCTTAATGTCATCAATTTTAATTTCAATAAACAGAATGGTTTTCTTCAAAATAAAAGTTCCTATACAGCTATTACAAATTTATTTGAATACTTAAATCAATGCCTTGATAGAGGGGAGCAAGTCAGGTGTTTATTCCTGGACTACCAAAAAACCTTTGACCTAGTGGACCACAGCATCTTATTAAAAAAATTAAGTAATATTAACATCACACACAAGTTCCATTCAATTATAAGTAGTTACCTTAACAATAGACAACAGTTTGTACAACTTGGACCCAACCAGAGCCAACTTAAACAGATAAATTGTGGGGTGCCGCAGGGCTCTATATTAGGACCAATGTTGTTCCTAATTTATGAACATGTTACATATCTTATTTCCAAATTAAAATACATGCCTTTCTACTTTAAAAGAATAAGTCATCTTTTAAGCTACAAAGTCAAATTAAATATCTACTACTGTACTACTACACACTGGTTAAGTCACACCTAACATATATGGCACCATTTTGGGGACAAGCAAGTAACTCATACCTGGACAAGCTACAGATGGTTCAAAATAAAATTATTAAAAGTATTTTCCATCTAAAACATCTGACGCCAACTAAAACTGTATATGCTTCACTATTTAATATTGAAGAAATTACTGATGAAGAAACATACAAACTAATCTACAAGATTAAAAATAAATTAATGATAACTGATATCAATCAATCAATCAAAAATTCTGCGATCCACAACCACCAGACAAGGCAAGCCAAACAATACCATCTTACAACAAATACAAGAAATGCAGGGAGAAGGCGTATAACACATCAGGCCGTACTACAGTTCAACTGTCTACCAGAAGATATAGTGGAAGAGCTAAATATCAAGCGATTTAAAGATAAGTGCCATATGCATCTTCTGCAACAAACAGTGGCGGATTATCGCACAGGCACATGGGGCGCTAGCCTGTGGCCTCCTAATTGAACCGGCCTCAAAAAACTGAAAAAAATTATGCAGTCACATCTTTTAACCAGTCATGGTCGTTTTTGAAAACTTCTATTCAAATAAACCATAAACCTCTATAACAAACGAATTATACAATGGAGCTTTCTTTCCCAGTTCCAGGCACAAGTAGACTTTAAAAAAATATTCTCTTTCTGAAATTTTTGAGACCCGCCTTCTAAAATTTTGTCGGTTCGAGCGATACATATAGAGGGTGTCCCAAAAAGAAGTGCTCTGAAGAAAATCCTAGAAAATAGATGAGATTTCATCAACAAGAAAACTAATAGTCAGGACCAGGTTTTTGAATGGGTCATTGAATTTTGTTCCTACAGAAAATGTCGTTAATTCGAAATTTTGTTGTAATTCGTAAACTATTTGATCAATTTAAATGAAATAAATTGAAAAGTCAAGCTACTTTGGCTTGAAGTTAAGAAATATCATCAGAATAAGAATATTTTTATAGAAAAAAAAATTAACGAGATTTCACTTTTTTCTTAACATTTTCACTATCTTTGAAACAATCCCCATAAAGGTACCATTTTTTATATCCGTAAAAGTTCACATTCATTAATCTCTATCAATTAAGATTTTCTTCTGAGCACTTCTTTTTGGGACACCCTATATAATTTTGTTTCTTCTATAATTTTAACTTTTGGTTATTTTTCACAAAAGTTCATCTAATTCCATGAAATTTTTTGAAAAATAGAAAACCGAGATGTGTTTCCAAAGTGTCTGGAAATGATTGACCAGACATTTTTTAAAAATTTCGCCTATGGCGCTATATTCAAATTTTGCACTTCTAAGTTTTTTTTAAACTAACCCCTGAAATGTTTGAAAAAATTGACCTAGCATAGTGTGCTCTACGATTAATACTTTCGGAATTATGCCCATTTGAAAATCGTATTTTTATGCAACTTCATTTACATCCGAAGTTGGACCCAACTGCCCCAACAACGTTATTTTAAATGAGAAATTTTGCAATTAAGTTAATAATATTAAATTTAAACAAAATTATGTTTATTAGTAAGTTCGTTAATTTTTCTGATTAACATAACCACCTTCCACATCTTGACAGTAATAAAATCTACAGGAAATCTCTTGGATAAAAATTTTGTTTAAATTTAATGTTATTAACTTAATTGCAAAAAAAATCATTTAAAATAAGGAAGTTGGGGCACTTGGGTCCAACTTCTGGTGTAAATGAAGTTGCATAAAAATGCGATTTTCAAATGGGTGTAATTCCGAAAGTATTAATCGTAGAGCACACTACGCTAGGTCAATTTAATGGTATTTTTATGGAGAACATGAAAATGCAAAAATATACTGGGTGTTCCATTTAAAATAAGAAAGTTGCTATCCACTTTTGGTATAATCGGAAGTTCCACAAAATCAAAAATATCTTTATTAGAAAGTTCGCAATAAGATTCCTCAGTAGACAAATTTTCAGAATCAAAAACATAACCGTTCAAAAGTTAGCAGGGGGGGGGGGGGGGATTTACTTTATGTCCGCACTGTATGTATTGCTTTAGCTAAATGTAAGGACAAATTGTAAGGACAAATAAAAAAAATACAATACAAGTTATTTTGCTTTTTCGAATTTTAAAATAAAATTATTTGAGGATTATTTATTAATTCTCTGCAGTTCACTACTTGAGTAACCACGTCTTTTGCGATTTTTCTGATTTAACTTTATACAACTTTGGCTTTTCACATTGGTACATTTATTGATTATTACAACGGTTCTTTTTTACGTTTTTGTGATTAATTTGTTAACTTAATCTCTTAAAATGGCACGTTTGTCAGAAACGGAGAGGATAAATTCTTATGATGGTAGGCTATGGGGATAAAATTCGAAGTCAAGAAGAAGTTCGTATTTTGTTTAACCAAGAGTATCCGGAGAGATTTCCAATAACTCAGTCCACAGTAAGTTGGATTGTTACCAAATTCCATGAAGTGGGGCATGTACGCAATATTCCAAAAGCTGGACGTCCACAAATTGATGAAGACATTCAATTACAAATATTGTTGGAACTTGAAGAAGATCCCAATAAGTCCACTAGACAATTAGCATTAGATAATAATGTTAGTCAGTCAGCTGTCGTAAAAGTTTAAAAAAAGCAAAGATACATCCATACAAAATTCAACTTGTTCATGAGTTAGCGGAAGACGATTTTGATCGGAGGTTGGAATTTTGTGAAGACCTTATGAAAAAATGCATTGCCGAAGCCCACTTTCTATCCAATGTACTTTGGTCAGGTACGTCGTTATTTAATAAAATTACCTATTTTTATTAAAAATTTTCTAAAATATTTTGTTTTTTTTTTAGATGAGGCTACTTTTTGCCTTACTGGTACAGTGAACCGTCATAATAGCCGATATTGGGCTCGTGAAAATCCACACTGGGTTCAAGATGCGCATACTCAACATCGTCTAAAGCTGAATGTGTGGGCAGAAATTATTGGGGATAGAGTCATTGGTCCATTTTTCTTTGAAGATACACTTACAGCAGATAGTTATCTACAATTTCTTCAAACCCAATTAATTCCAGTTTTGGTTGCTTTGTTTCCTAACCCCGATGATAACGCTATTCCCAATAATGCTGTGTGGTTTCAACAAGATGGTGCTCCGCCTCATTTCGGCGTCCAAGTAAGAGCGTATTTAAACAGAATATTTCCTGACCGATGGATAGGTCGAAGAGGTGGAATGGCCCCCTAGATCACCAGACTTTTTTTTATGGGGACATCTAAAAAGTAAAGTTTATGTCAACAGACCTACTACTTTAGCAGACGTAAAAACTAGAATTCAGGAAGAAATTGCACAAATTTCTAAAGACATTTTAGCAAGGACGGTTAGTTCTGTATACTCCCGTTTAGCGCATTGCCAAACAGTTTGAACATTTAATTTAAGTAGTTTTGTGCGAGACTTCTTTGGTTTAAGTTTATTTTTATTTTAAATTTAATTTATATTTCCGTTATTGCATCTAGTTCGTGCAAATACTAACTTTTTGGTACTGTTGTAAAACACTCTAAATAAGGTATTTTTTGATGGTATAAAAACCGTATCAACCCATTTAAAAAAAATTGATGACGTCATTGTGACGTCATGCCATTTTTTTAACTTTAAAATAAAGTTTTTTAAAAACAATCCGACACCTCTTTTAGCATTTTTGAAAATTTCAAATAATAAGGAAGTTATGAATTTTATGCGTTACTTTAAATGGTCATTTAAGGAGATATTTAATAATTTTTTTTATTACAACTAGATGGCGCAAGTATAACTTTTTTGGTACTGTTGAAAAGTTCTTTAAATAAGGTATTTTTTGATGGTATAAAAACCATATCAACCCATTTAAAAAAAATTGATGACGTCATTGTGACGTCATGCTATTGGATAATATATTTTTTTGAATTTAAAATAAAGTTTTTTAAAAACAATTCGACACCTCTTTTAGCGTTTTTGAAAATTTCAAATAATAAAGAAGTTATGAATTTTATGCGTTACTTTAAATGGTCATTTAAGGAGATATTTAATAAATTTTTATATTACAACTAGATGGCGCAAGTATAACTTTTTTGGTACTGTTAAAAAGTTCTTTAAATAAGGTATTTTTTGATGATATAAAAACCATATCAACCCATTTAAAAAAAAATTTATGTCATTGTGACGTCATGCCATTGGATAATATATTGTTTTTAACTTTAAAATAAAGTTTTTTAAAAACAATTCGACACCTCTTTTAACGTTTTTGAAAATTTCAAATAATAAAGAAGTTATGAATTTTATGCGTTACTTTAAATCGAGCTTTAAATGGTCATTTAAGGAGACATTTAATATTTTTTTTATTACAACTAGATAGCGCAAGTATAACTTTTTTGGTACTGTTAAAAAGTTCTTTAAATAAGGTATTTTTTGGTGGTATAAAAACCATATCAACCAATTTAAAAAAAAAATTGATGACGTCTTTGTGACGTCATGCCATTGGATAATATATTTTTTTTAACTTTAAAATAACGTTTTTTAAAAACAATTCGACACCTCTTTTAGCGTTTTTGAAAATTTAAAATAATAAAAAAGTTATGAATTTTATGCATTACTTTAAACTCACCCTGTATATATGCAGTGTTTGACAAATGTACTATATAATTGTTATGTAATAGTATTCATCAAAACCCATAAGGGTTATTCAATTACTCTATTCTCTTTAATAAAATAAAAATATTAAAAAAAATCGGCGTTTTATCGTTAGGCTTTTTTTATTTCATTTTAGGCCTATTTTGTTTCGGTCTTTTCATAAAGCCAGAACGTATAGAAAAGCAACTTATAATGTTAAAATAGAAAAATAAAAAAAATGTATTCAATGTATATGATATTTTCATGGAAATGTTTTTTATGGCACAAATTTTTTTATTTTTTATCGGACAATATATTGGGCTCTTTAGCTTCGTCGGCCCTTGAGCATTGCTTATATTTTATGATGGTGAGTCATTTTTTATTTAAAAATATCCTTTTTTTTAATTAACCTCGAAAAAAATAGAACAAAAATAGAGGGCTAACAAAGTATTTTGTCAGTTTGTTAGTAAAATAGTTATTTATGCAACAAGTGCAAAAAGTGGATAATATTTGCACACAACGAAAAATGCTATTTGCACGAGTTGCATACACTATTTTTTTACGATCGATGATCATCGACCATTAAAAATAGTGCTGTACGAACTTCATAATTTTTAAAGTTCGAACTTTTCATTCAAAATTTGAAATAGTTCGAAACGTTCGAACATTATGGAAACGTTCGAAAAATGTCGGGTTAAAAAAAATCGGATTCGGAAAACGTTCGGGTTCGGAGAAAGTTCGAGTTCGCACAAAGTTCGGGTCCGAAAATAGTTCGACTCCGGAGAAAGTCCGAGTTCGCACAAAGTTCGGGTTCGAAAATAGTTCGAGTTCGGAAAAGTTCGAGTTCGCAAAAAGTTCGGTTTTGAAAAAAGTTCGAGTTTGAAAGAAGTTCGAGTTCAAAAAAAATTCGATAATATTAAATTTCGGCCACTGTCCGAATTCGGCAATTGATTACAACATATACCGGGTGCCACAAAACTCTTTATTTATGAAAATAAAAATTTGAAATTTTACCATGTTAAAGCCATAAGAAAATGCCATATTATTTTTTAGTTAATATTTAACATTGGCAAGTAAAAGTATGATTGTGACAAAAAATATTTTCTGAAAAATTTTGGTTTTTTTTTAGTAATTTTTTTAATAAAATTATTAAAACTACTCTTAAATAATTTAAATATGTAAAATAAATTGTAAATTATGAGATTCATTCAGCCGTTTTTGAGAAACAAATTTCTATAATTTTTAAAATGCGTTTTTTGCAAATATTTAGATAGGATATTTTTCGATTACAGTGATACTCAACACGTAGGTTCGAGTTCGAACTTTATAGAGTTCGAATTTTATCGAATTTGAACATTATCGAGATCGAACTTTATCCAGTTCGAACTTATGAAAGTTTGAACTTTATCGAGTTCGAACTTATGAAAGTTTGAACTTTACCGAGTTCGAACTTATGATAGTTTGAACTTTATCGAGTTTACTTTTATTATTATGTCGAACGGGTTCGAACAGATCGAATTTTTTATTTTTTTAAATTCGAACTAAGTTCGAACCTCAAAAGATTCGGGTTCGGTGAACAGCACTAATTGAAAATAATAAAATTCCATAAAAACATGAACTTATTGGCAGATATTGATATTTCTAAATTTTGCATTTATTGTCAGTCATGTACTAAGTAACGGTTTTGTGCACTCGTGCCAGAAAGCATAACTTTATGCACTGTCAACTGATCATAAATGGCCAACTTTTTGTACGATCCTAGAAAAATGTTATTTTTGAAGAGAGCACTCTAAATAAAATTACCTTTTATGGTATAATTCGCCCTTGGCTTGAAAAAAAAATGGAAAAATCAAATTTTATTTTTGTTCAATGTACAAAAATTAAATATTTGTCATCAGCAAGGATTGATAAACGTAAAGGATTCATATATTTATAAATAAAAATCAAACTAAACATAATTTATTCAAATTCTGTTTTTTTGTTTACAAATAAAACCACTAATAATAAAATTCTACTCACATTTTTGTATATTTAAAAAAGTGTAAATTTTGGTTTATATTAGCACTTTGCCTTTAGGCCTTTTGAAAAAATATACATAATTAAATTACAATAATAAACAATGTTAGAAAAAGTTAATTTAAATTTATTTTAAAAATTACATATTTTTTTAAATTTAAATTCACTTTTTAACTTAAAATTAAAATCATACGTGTTAATAAATTAAGAGTATTTCACTTTTATACAAATCATTTCAATCGTTTTATTAAAATTTATGTGTAGGCCCATTTTAGTGTTGTTTTCTTAGTAAAAAATTATAAAAAAAACTTGAGCATGCATGATATGTTTTCACTAAATCACAAAGATTTTTTTTATTTTTTACTAATTTTATTAAAATTTTAAAACTACAATTTTTATATAAAATATTTTGTGTGCAATACTTAGGTAGTTTAAATAAATTTAAAAATAAGATGCACCAAAAAAATTTATAATTACTACAAAAAAACAAACTAATTTACAAATTTATGTACAATTATTATACGAAAACTAAAACTGTATTGCCCTTAAGGTTGTTATTCAAGTCAAGTGGTTCATTTTTTTGATTTTTTTTTTAAATCTTTAATCATAACAATCGGCAAGCATTTTTTAAAACGGTTTTCCTTTTCTTGAGCTTTCCTGGGCGAAGGGTTATCGTTCCATTGTGATTTTTCAACGAGTGACTAGGATTAAAAGAACCTAAAAATATTCAAAAATAAAATTTACAATTAATTTTACAATACACGATATTTGATTTTTAGGAACAAATTCTACTTTTAGAGTAAAAAAAGTTCCTAATTTTTAGGAAAATCCCTTTAAATTATTAGGTAAAGATAAAAAAAATTCTAAAAAAATATAAATATTTTTTGTGATTATTTCTATAGAAAAATTTCGAAAAGATTTTGTTGTTTAGATTTCATGAAAACACAACAAATAAAACAGTTTAAAAATTTTTTTATCGAGAAATAAAAAAGTTAGAGCAAGTTTTTTGTTATTTTATTAAAAAAACACTATTTAAATTATTCATTTTTCTAGGCGTTTCCAAAATTGTTGCCAAAAAATGGCCGAATTTTGTGACTCTTAATTTTTATTTTTTCATGCCGGTTTTATGAAAAGAAGTTGGTGTGACGTAATTTATTATTAGATCAAATTTTTTGAAGGCTTTTTTGGTATTTCAAGTGTAATGGTTCAAAATACTTACTGATAGTTATAGGTAGTCTGGACTGCGAAATAGGGTAATAATCATCTCTAGGTTCCCGCATTTCAGCCAAACATCTCGAAGCTAAATGACGAAATACTGCAGCAACATTGATGTCTTCTTTTACAGAAGTTTTCAATAATCGACATCCCAAAGCACGTGCTAATAATTCAGCTTCATCACTAAAACAAAAAGAAATATTTGGAAGGCAACGAAATCAGAATAAAATTTTTAGAAAACTATAAAATAGGTCAATTTTTATTTCAGTTGGGATGAAGTTTAGTTTCCAATTTCTAATTTCAATCCTTGACATCTTAGTAGCGACATTTTCAAAAAGACCGAAATTTCAGAAAGGATATACAAGTTTTAGTTGGGACATCCTGTATAATAACTTACGGATTTATCACGCTGTGTTCCATAACATCTATTTTATTTTGAACTATCACAGTAGGTATTTCTCCACATTCATTCTCCACCTAAAAAGAAACATATTACAATTTCTTGATATTTTTATATTGGATTTTTTACTTTTAGTTTCCAAGAATGGGCAGCTTCGAAAGAATCCCTATCAGTAGTAGAAAAAGCCAAAACACAAGCCTGGGCTCCTCTGTAGTAAGCTTTGGTAATTGCATCAAATTCTTCCTGCCCTGCAGTATCCCATAACATTAATCTTACTTCTTCCCCATCAATTCTAAAACAATTCAAAAAAATATGTTATCACTTTTTGTTTTTTTTTTAAATATTCTAAAACATCCAAAAACCGGCAATTTTTCTGAAGTACCTACTCTTTTTGTGGCTCCATTAAAATTGTTTGGTTTACCCAAAAAAAAAAAAAAATTTACATCAAATAATAGCTGCTAATATCAAAAAAATAGGTCGAAAAATGCAAGTATTTGCCGAATTTTGAAATCAAATTATTAATAGTTGATATCTTCTGGGAAAAATCATTTTCTGGAAATATCTGTAAGGTAACCATGGAAACCGTCCATTACACTTTCATTCATAGTTGATAACCATTTACAAAAAATAGAAAAAAATATTGAAGATAATGTTATTTACAATTTTGATAATAGTTACAATTTTTTACCAGAAATATTCAAATAAACTTTAAATCTATCCTTCAAATATTTTTTCAAGCTTTTCTCAGAGTTCAATATTTTTCTTCAATTTGTAAATTTAAGTTACTGTTTCAGCAAATTAATCCAATGTAAACGTGATAAGATTGATAGTTATCAAAATTTACAAAAAAATTATATCTCGAAAACCATGACACACCGTATAATACAATTTTATTTGAAAATGGTTAAAATAATTGAGTTGTTTGTTTTTACAAAAAAAAATTATAGTAGATACTTCACTGCTTTTACTGAATAAATAGGACCTTTAGGTTATCTAGAGTAAAATTCTAGGTGTCCCACTTTTTTCAGCACTTTTTTAGTAAATGTTATTCAGGAAAAAAATTCCCATAAACTAATTTTTTTTTTGACTCCGAAAAAGTTACGGCTATTTTAAAAGTTCAAAATTTAAATGAATTTTTGGGAGTCGTGTATAATTTTTTTAAATTATAACAATAACGAAAAGAAAATTGATAAAAATTTTAAGCTTGCTGTAATTTTTTTGGAAGCCGGGAGTTCATTGAAATTTTTTTGTTCTGAACGACATCTACTTTTTTTGAAAAACTTTGGTCTATGATTGCTATCCCACCCTGTATATAACGATTTATTTAGCCCAAAATTAAAAAAAAAATATTGGTCGAATTGGCTGGTATTGTTCTTGGTATTAATTGGTATTCATTTTGTGTAATCATGTTGCCCTTTGAAAAACAAAAGTTGCTTATAATTTCCCTGATATATTTTGGAAAAATTAAATCAGATTATAGTTTTCTTTCTTCTCTGTATCATATAAAATTAGTATAGTTCTAGTGTTTATGGATTATTTAAAAAAAAACGCTCACATAGCCTTATTAAAAAGTTTGTTGAGCTTCCAGTAACTTTCATAATAATTTTGAAAAACCTAATGTGGTTGCTTAAAAGTGCATGGTGCCAAAATTTGTGAATAGAAGTTAGGCACTGATACAAAAAATTTTTGGGTTCTTGAAAATTTTACTGGAAGCTTGATGAACTTTTTATTCAGGCTATGGAAGCTATTTTTTTAAGCTAAAAATTAAGAGAGTTAAAAACTTTGAAGTTTGAAACCCCCATAAAAACTCAAGTGAAGAAAAATTGCATATTTTCGTATACGGCACTGGTTATCACCCTGTACTTTCTACATGGAGTACTTTAATGATGTTGGGTGCACATGCACCCCCGACTAATGGTGGATATAGATTTTTTATTATTGATTAGTATCTTTAGTATGTTTCTTTCTATTCATGAAAACCTCACAAAAAAGTAGCCCATTCTAAAAAATTCTGTGTACTTCAATTCCAAAACTCAAATTTTAATGTAATTAAAAAAATTGCTTGATTTTTTTGGTATAAATTTTAATGGGTTGTAAATTTATCTATTTTGTTTTCACATTTCTTTAAATGTTGGTGACTTTAATGAGACTAAAAGATAAAATAAATTAGATAAATATAGTCAGTACTGAAACCGAGGTGTAAATTATTAGTTTTAATGATCTAGTTATGTTTTATGGGAATACCACAAAATGCAGCTTTCTACGCTTTAAACCATGCCAATTGTAAATTATTTATCGCATCAAAATAAATTTAATTTGGCTATATAACTATTAGTACCGTGTTTAATGATATTATTTAATTAGCAATCTGCAGAAAGTGTTGCTACGTAGGAGTAAATGATAATTAAGTATGATCATATTTTATTATTTAAATGAAAGGTTTATTATAGACCTTCTGGCTGTATTAGGGTACAAATTGAGGAAACTATGGGAACTTTTGTATCTTCCAGTAAGAAATGAAAGTGAATTGCTTGGAAGAAAACCTGCAAAAAAACCAATCCTTTCGAGAAAAAAATCGGGCTTAGGACTTATAGTAGTTAGTTTTACAAAGAAATCTTTTGAACTGGATTCTAAATGACCTTAAATAAGTAATTATTAGTAATGACTTCAAGATTAATTTATTTTATAGTGATGGTCATCCAGTAGACAAAATACTAAATCCGAAATACAAAAAACCGACTGTCAATCATGGAGTTTCTGTGATGGTATGGGACTACTCGCATAGAAGAAAAAATGGATAGATTCATGTAAAAGGACATTGTATCAAATATTCGGGTGCTCTATTCAGAAGAAAAAATTCAGAACTTTTTTCTTTAGGATACCGAACCTACACCTGAATTTGTATCCATGATCAAACCCTATATTTGGAACTTTATAAATGGATAAATCCATATTTTATCAAAAATTAACACTGTTATTTAGACTTGCTTAATACCAATTACAAATTGTAATATTAAAGACAAATCTTGGAGACAATCTTCATTTCCAGTTAATTTAGGAGGATTTGGAATTCGTCAGACATCTGAACTAGCGCTTCCAGGCTATTTGGCTTCGGTTTATGCTGCTTCTGATTTTGTGATTCTGAACCTTTCGATTTATGGAATATTAAATGTGGATTACTTATTCCAAAATCTGCAAAAGAACAAAAAGAATGGGATCTTCCAATTATTTCAAAATTTTACGAATTGAATTAGAGACCAGATTAGAATTCGAGGAACTTCAAGTAAAGAGTCTGGATCTTGGATTAATGCTCTTCCAATTCCTTCTGTTGGAAATCCAACATTTGGTCGATTGAAATAAACTGAACAATTCTGAAAAAAATTAACCCGAGTTTGTTGAATCGGTGAAATGTTTTTTTTTTTAAATTTATAAAAAAATAACCAAGTGAGCTATAATTAATTTTGTGGTAGATTTGAGTAAATTAGAAAATTCTGCAAAAATAAACTCGAGTCTGTTGAAAAGGGGAAAATTAAAATAAAATGAGATTTTGTAAAAATTTCAATATTTTACTTGTCGAAACAGTAAAATGTTTTTTTTTAAATATACAGGGTGTCTCAGACCACCCGTCCACCCCCTATATTTTGAGAACGCCTTGTCGTACATGGCTGAAATAAAAAAAATTATTACCAAAGCAAATCCGAAGAATGTATTGGTGCACTTATTTTTTTCCGGAATAATCCGGAAGTGCCCGGAACCGCAAGTAACTTTCGATATTTAAATGGCAATATAGGTCGAGTATGATATCGTTTGAAAGGTCTTTTAAAAAGAAACAACTTTTATTAAAATATTTTTTTAATATCTTTCATAATTAACAAATTAAACAAAAAACAAAAGCAAACAAGTGACAAATGGTTTCTTAAATTATCGAAAAATTAAAACACTACCATCATCTTCAATGGGTAAGGGTAGAGGCAATTATGATTTTTTAAATGGAAACATGTATTTTTTGCTTCGCTTGTTAAAAATAATCAACTTTTTTAGGTTATGTATTTACCTTAATTCAAAAAATAAAAAAAAGTTGATTATTTTTAACAAATAAAGCGATAAACGCAAAAAAGAGTTTCAATTTAAAAAAATCTCTCTCTTGCCCATTTGTGGATGATGGTAACGATTTAATTTTTCCATAATTTAAGAGACCAATGGTCACTTGTTTGCATATTTTTTTTTTCGTTTAATTTGTTAATTATGCAAGATATTACAAAAATATTTTAATAAAAGTTGTTTCTTTTATAAAGACCTTTCAAACGATACCATACTCCATCTATGTTTCCATTTAAAAATCGAAAGTTACTTCCGGTTTCGGGTACTTCCGGATTGTTCCGGAAAAAAATAAGTGCACCAATGGATTCTTCGGGTTTGCGTTGGTAATAATTTTTTTTATTTCAGCCTTGTACGACAAGGCGTTCTCAAAATAAAAGGGGTGGACGGGTGGTCTGAGACACCCTGTATAAAAAAATAACCAAGTGAACTAGAATTAATTTTGCGGTCGATTTGAATATATTTGAGAATTCTCCCCAGGGACAGATTTAGCAGTTGGGGCCAAAAATTGCTATGAGGGGGATATTAAAAAACTGGTCTCATCCCGAAATGTTAGCAGTTATTTTTTTATGTTGCAATTTAGCTTTCTTGGGGGCCTCAAAAAGAGAGGTGGCCCTTGGCTGCAGCCCTATTAGACCGTATGTAAATCCGCCCCTGGCCCTTGTTGATTTAAAGTTCTAATTTTTAGAGAAAAATTTGATATAATTTAATTCTACTTTTTTTTGTAATAGGATCTGGGCAAAATGAAAATAAACAATTTATTCAAAAATCTCAAATACGGGCCCCCCTAAATTTTCGGGCCCTAGGCAAGTGCTACTTTACCTAGAGGGAAACGCAGCTATGTGGAAATCTATTAAATGATGACACTTTAAGAATTTCTTTGGAATTACGACTTGGTGTAGAACTATGTTTAACACACATTTGCCATTATAGAAGTGAATGTGATGTTTTTGGTCACCATGGTTTAGTTTGTAAGAAAAGTATATTATATTCGTCATGCTGGTATCAATAACGTTATCTTACTTGCTTTAAATTCAGCAAATTAATGCTATTTTAGAACCTCCAGAACTAGCAAGGGAAGATCGAAAAACACCAGATGGAATGACACTAACTCCTTATAAATTTGCAAAATCATTAGTATGGGATGTAACTTGTGTTGAAACCTTAGAGCAAACTCTAACTAAGCACATTCGCTAAAAAGTGTTGGAACCTGAAAGAGAGATTTTAAAATACCAATGTTTAAAATATAGTTTCATTTTTATTCATTTGGCTTTTCAATCTTTTGGGCCTTGGGACTGATTAGATTCTGAAATCTAAGACATTTATTAACTCAATTATTAGAAAAATTATTGGCATATCTGGAGAAACTAGATCTATTGAGTTTATTAAACAAAAAAATAGTTAAAAATACAAAGAGGAAATGCAGCTTCTATTTTAAATACTCTTCCATCTTTTAGAGCTCTGTATGAAATTTTTTACATTCTAAATTATAAAAACACTTATAGTTTCATAGAGAATAAAATAAACGAAAACAAAAAAAAATGATACAGAAGACATTTCAAATAAACGATTTTCAGGAAACACCAATTTCTCAAAATTTGACTGATACCGAAAGTTCTTAGCGAAATCAATTGGAATACGAAAATTTTATTACCCCATCAAACAAACAAAATTTGGATGAGAAGAAAGTATTTAATAACAGTAATAGTATAATTTACAAGGGTGCAGCGTTTAAAATTAAAAATTTGAAAGTTAATTATTCTGGGTTGCATTATAAAGAAATAAGAAAAAAAATCAAGGCTCTGCGACTTTTTGTTCAAAAGTTATGAATTTTTATATAAAATATGGCATTCTGATAAAATAGTAAATGTGTATTTTGAAAAATTTATATTTAGCTTAATAACTAAAATTAAGAAATAAAAATTCGTACAGATAAGTTTGAAAAAATTATCGATATTATCTTATTTTTAAGGTACATTACCTAAAAAAATTGATTTTTTTTGAGTTTTTGGGGTGTAAAATTTTTTTAGGGGGGTGTAGAGGGCAAGTCATAAATTTTCTATTATCTTTCATTGGCGGGGTCGGTTTTGAAAAAATTCGAAAAGAAAATGTTTACGATATTTTTAAGTACGGGCTTGAAATTTTTCATGAGAATCGGTTTTTATTGTTTTTCTTGAAAACTATAAAAGTTAGCAATTTCAAATTTTCACCAAAGGCAAACACCGTGGATACGCGCATTTTGAAATAATTTAGTGTAAATCGGTTAAGTCGTTTTTTTCGAAAAAATTCACAAAGTTTTAGCAAAATTTTGGTACAAATACGGCCCTGGACTGCGCAATTTTCAACCGAAAATTATAATTGTCACGGAATTTGGTGAGGGAGGTGACGGTGCAAATTTTAAGCTATTAAACGTCACGGTGGTGCTAAAAGTTTTGAAGATAATAATTATTTTGTGAAAAGTGAAAAATTTCAGACCGAAATTTTGTCGTCAAACGGAGATTTTGGATAATTTTGCTACATTTTCAGTCATAACTCGATAGCGAGAAGAGATAGCGACGTGATTTTTTTTGTCGTAAAAGGGACCTTGAAAGCTTTCAGAAAAGGTGTATTACATGGGGGTGAAATTTGAGGGGTTGATTAGACCAAAAAGCGTAAAAAATTGCCATTTTTTTAAATGGGATCTTAAAAAAAAATTATTTCGTTATTTTTTTCGAAATTTGAAAGTTTTGACTCAATTTGCGCATAAATTTCCAACCCCTTCGAATTTAAAAACAAAAGATGGCCGATCAAGTGCAGAAATTATTCGTGGTAAGGGAATTGATATAAAATATAAAAGAAATTAAAAACTGTGGGCGGCAGAGGTACAAAAATCAGACCACGTCGGGCGCGATTTTTGAACATTTCACGTTCGATTTTTTTCTGAAGCTCGAGGTGAAAATTTAAGAGTGCTGATTTTTTTACTTATAAGTATTAATGTAAAGAGGAAAATAAAAAATATTCGACTGACATAGTCGGCAGCGATCAAAAGTTACGAATTTTCAAATCGAAAATACGCGAAAATCAAACCGCGAATTTGAGGGTCCCAAAAACTGAGAAAGAATTGGGATATCAAAAAAGCTTCAGAATTAAGGCAAAAGGTGGTATTGGGATTAGGAATATAGAAACCGCGATTTTTTTCCACATGTCGATCTCGAAATATGTGAGACACAGTTTGAGCATTTTTGTCACCCGAAAAAACGCCAAATTTGTACACTTGGAGTACCGGCGCCGCGACGCCACACGGAAGTGCCCGGAGACTTAAAAATTGTACCGATTAATTCTCCGGGTGTGAGAATAAAAGGGGCCAAATTTCGTCGCTTCCATTTAAAACCGGACTGGGGTACGATTTTTCAAAGTTGACGCCGACAAAAATCGGAAAAAAAAGCAAGTAAAATCGACCATTTTCGAGAATTTTTTTCAGAATGTTAGCGTGCTTGGAAAAATTTAAAATTCGAGCCCCACTTAGAATCCACATCCCTTTTAACGATGCAACCGGAATTTTTAAAATCTGACTAAAAAACACCCTTTCGCGGCTTGTCGCCAAAAACGTCCGAATTTGGGGTAAAAATACAAAAGGGGTCCTAACTACGCCCCCTTAAAAGATAAGTTCGGGCGGGTCAAAATCACCGTCTTCAGAATCCGATCCTCCATAACATACTAAAATTTGATGCGATTCGGGGTGAATTTCGGATACTTGGGGGATGAATTCGATTTTTCGTTCGGGGCGGAATAACTTTTTTCGGGGTTGTTCAATCGAAAAAGGAACTTTTAAACTTTTGTCTTATATTTTCTCCTCCTTACGCTTACAAAATTTCAACTCGATATAAAAAAAACACCATCCCCGTTTCTTACGGTTTTAGATCAATTGGGATTAAATGCAGGGACGGATTTAGGCATGGTCTTTATGGGCTCAGGGCCACGTTCAATTAGGGGTCTCCATCCCGTTATTTTTTTTTAGAAAATATAAATTAGGTACACACATTTTTCGAGGAAACAGCAAACAGCAAACTGCGAATTCCTAATTTGATCGGTCGGTTTTGTGAATGCTTGTGCCTCTCCCTCTCTTAGATTAGTTTTAATTGTAAGGATATTTTACATAAAAAATGAAGTTTATACAGGGTGTCCCAAAAGGAGCGCAAAAGCTCTCCAGTACCTTCAGGGATCCTTATAAAAAATCCTTTTGACCAATTGACCGAGATATGAAGGGGCAAAATTGGGCTTCCTTTTTATTGTTGTTGTTGTTGTTGTAATAGTTAAATTAAATTTAAATCGTATTTTAATAAGGCCAATTTTTATAGGACAACTAACGGGTTTTCAAAATTCATCCTAAAATGAATTTGAATGCCCAATTTTGTCTCTTCATATCTGGGTCTGTTTGTAAATAATTTTTTTTAACTATTTTCCCGAGTATCCTTGAAGGGTATCCAATAACGTACTGAAGAGATCTTGCGCCAGATTCGGGACACCCTGTATTCGGTATGTCCCAGTTTGAGTATGTAATGCAACTCAAATTGGGATACTCTGTATAACAAAGTTACCCATCCAGTGCTTCTCAAATTAGCCACCCTGTATATTTTTTAATTTTTTTTACAGTTTTTTGTAACTTGTTGTTGCTGCATTTTCAAGATTTTTTAAGTTTGAACGGCCAAATAAAAACTACCAAAATATATTTCTTTGCTCATTTTGTTTATTAGTTAGAAATATAAGGATTTTAGATAAAAAAAGATTTTATATTTTTTTTCATCTTTTATAATTTTTTTTTCTGCATCTTTTTGCTGCACTTTCAAGAATTTTTAAATTTGAAGCGTTATAATGGCAAAACATACAATACCAGAAGTAAATTTCTTTGCTAATTATGTTTGTCAGTGACAATTGTAAATAATAATAATAAAGCTAAATTAAAACCATTTTAAAAATGTTAAAAAAAATTGCTGATATTTCGGGATTAGACCAATTTTGTTGTACTTGTATTTTAGTCCAGAGCCTCCAAGATGAAAATCCGCCGCTAACTAAATGGCTTAAAAATATTGGAAACACCTGTTTTATGAATTCTATGATAATATCTCTCCAATAAAGTATCTTTTAGAATATCTCACAGAATATTTTTATGTAAACGACATTAAAAATATTTCCGGAATGAAGGGAACTTTATTTAATGCATTTGGACGAGTAATTAAAGACTTGTGGTCAGAGGATACTTTGGTTGTCTTGTGAATACAACGTCTTGAAAATCTAAAATCCAATGTTTTTCTCCACATTTTATGGGCTACTAACAACAAGACACTCAAGTATTTATTAGAAGGTTTGCACAAAGATATCAATAGTGTTACAACCAAAGCATTGCCTATTCGAACTAAAATTTATATAAAATGTAATGATTCAGAAAAACCATTAAAGTCAAGGCTTTGCCAACGCAAAGGCATTTAAGACGAGGAAATTCAAAAATGGTAGATATTTTTGTTGGTCAGTTTAACTCAAAATACCCTCAGTGTTCGATAACATTTGATTCATTCTGAAACATTTCACTTCCAATTCCTCAAAAATGTGCCTTTTCAACTTTCTCAATGCCTCGATAGTTTTTGGAGAGTGGAAACCTTGGATGGAAGCCTACATGTTCAATGTGCAATATAGAAAATGTATAAAAAACATTAAGAGCAATTTCCTAAACTGCAGTCATAAAAGCTAGAACGAACAACATTTTTGTATAATTTTTTTTGTAGTTGATTTAGAAGTCATTTCATTAATTTTTGCCAGAAGGAAAAAAAATGGAAAATGTACAAAAAAAAATATAATGATCTAAAAGTAGCTTAACTTTAGACCCCTCTAATTAATTTTGTGCTAGGTTGCGGAAGGTAACTCTCTGGCAGGATGTAGCCTAATCAATTTAGATTATAAATCTGTTAAAGAATTGAAAATCTAACGAGGGAAACTTGAGTTATGACTGCAGAACTAATGCACGATTTCATGATTTTTCAGAATTTTTCTTCACAAACTCGTGCCCCCTCTAGGGATTCGTATTATTTATCAGTTATTTGGTCATAATTTGCAAAGAAGTTCCAGAAAAGTGGGATGGATTTTCTGTACCTTGTTATGATCTCCAACGGAAAATTTATCGCGGGTGTCTAGAAAGATGCTCTTAAGTTCCCTACAATTTTATTTATACATTTGAAGAGATTTTCAATACAAAAATGAAGTAGAAAATTGAATACGTTGGTTGTGTTTCCTTTAAAAGGACTACTAGATATGACAAATTTTGCTACAGAACATCATATAAAATTTAAATGTTCTGAGTAGCCACAGTGGCATAACTTACACAGGACTACTCTGCATATTGTCGACATCCTTACTCAAGAGTTTAACATGAATACAATGATTCAAAGCTTCACGGGATACAACAATTTCATCGAAAGACATTGTAAGGAATAAGGTTTATGTGCTTTTTTATGAGTTGGAGGAAAGACTGATGTTGGAACCTTGTTAATATGTTTTTTTAGTGTAAGTATTTTTTTTGTGTTTTTTTATCTTTACTTTATTTATCTTGTTTTACCTAATATACTAATATTTTAGAGTTAACTCAAAAATAATTATACATTAGAATTTTCTAACGTGAATTAGATACGTAGGTAATTTTTTTGGCAAATTAAAACTCGTTGAAAATTCGCCAAATTATTTGATTGATGCTAATAAAATTAGAACCCATGTTTCTCCAAATTAAGAAAAACTAATGTATCCCAAAATAATTATATGAAACATTAATTAGGAATTTTTCCTCAATATTTAAAATACTACATAAAACTGATTACATAAGAATACCTTTCACTTTTCAAAAAAAAAATTTCCTTCAGCTGATATAACTGTTATATTTATGAAACATAAAAACGTTTATTAGAACAAAAACTAAAAGAATACTACTTTTATTTTTGCTTGAATTTATTATTTTATTCTAAGTAAACAATCATGGTTTTCTAAAGTACAATAAAGTGATACTAACTCGATTTGCCTCTCAAGGAAGTCAACACCTATAGTTTTTTTATAATCCTTGGTGAATGTTCCTCTGCAGTATCTCTGGATCATGCTAGATTTTCCCACGCCGCCGTTTCCCACTATAACCACCTATAAAGAAACAAGAAATTAAAACACGTGCCACAAGTCAATCAATTAAACTAAAATGTAAATACATGATTTAGTAAAAGAAACCTTAATTACTCTGATATTTAAATACGGGGAATAAATTAACGGGCCAACGCTGAACTTAAGCGATGTGGGCAATAATTCCAAGAGTGGCAGCTGTAAGATTCGAAATCGCAAATTAATGCAACGGTACAAGACATTCCTCAGCTTCTCTAACTCCTCTACTTGTTTCGTACGTATTAAGTTGTTAGAGAGTGTAAATCATCAATTTAAAGACAAATCTACACGCGTTTCATTACCATTTCCCGCTTCAGCTAATTAATTCACTTTTTCATGAAAAATGCATTTCCTGGTGGTGTTTTTACTTACTCCTAAGCTTGCACCAATGACAACCATATTTCAAGAATTATGGGCTTACAGAGTTTAATGTTATAAACCTGACATTATACTTACTTGCAATGTGTAGCTCATATAATGAATATTTATTATTAATGTTTTCTTCTTAAGTTTATTACCAATGTATCAACTTATTCTTTAATATTTAATTCATTAATGCTTATCAACTTAAAATTTATAGCTGTTAGAACTCCACATTTACAAATAACGATAAAGATGCCATAAGTCATTTTATTTACCAAACTGGATTTCATTTCTATTCCTAACGATCTTCGACAGTTTCTTTTGGAATCTTTTATGTTTCAAACAGTTATATACCGTTTCTTCGACGATACACTTTTACCTATTTAGTTTTTCTTCGACATGAACAATCGACTAAACCATTTCTATCGTTTCATCAACTACCCCCTATAAAATAGTCCATAAAACAGTCAAAGAATAGATTAGTAGATAAAGTATCATGGATCAATTGACATTGTCGAAGAAATCATATCGTCTATGAATCGAACGATAAAAAGGGCATATGGGTTAAATACTTGCCGATAAAAAAGTGGTGATGATCCTATAATGACTCAACATTATCAAAAAAATCGTATAACCGAAGAAATGGTCAATGATTTGTGGTAGATTAAATACCTATGGTGTCGATAAAAATCTACACTCGAAGAAATCGCATTGTCAATGAAACACCCATGTTGAAGAAAAAGGTCTGGTGATAAGAATAAGACAATGAGTGCACGAAACTTTTATGTCTATGATAAGACAAAAGACACTGTTGAAGAAATCGTATTAACAATGAAACATCCAAATCAATAAATATTGTTGAAGAATTGGTCGTGTCGATGAGTTGGTCATATACATGAACGGTCATATAGTTAAAATCTACAATGTCGAAGAAATCGCATTGTGGATAAAATGGTTTTGTCGATGAAACGCTCTAATTGAAGAAAAGGGTCTATTGATGAGAAGAAAAATATTGAATGGTACTTGTGTATAGATTTAATTTTAGTATTAGTGTTTTTATTAAAATATCAATTTTAATTTATATTCATGGTTGCTTTGAAAACAATTGTTGATATAATTAATTTTTGATTTTGTCAAAATAAACGTTCTTAATTTCTTAATTTTAAATAAAGTATTACTAAATTGGTAACCCCGACAAAGAAGTAATGAAAGCTGTTGGAGATTCAAGTAAAGAGGTTGCAAGAGTGACAATTAAAATTCCACCATTTTGGAAGATAAATCCGAATCTGTGGTTTCATCAACTTGAAGCTCAATTCCATCTTCACAATATTAAGAAAGACGAAACTAAATATTTTTATACAATCTCATCCATCGATAGTGACATTTTAAACTGTGTTAGTGATGTAATTGTTAAGCCACATTATGAAGAAAAGTATGTACTCATAAAAAATGGGCTAATTGAACATTTTGCTGATTCTGAAGAAAAGAAAATTAAAAAACTTCTTAATGAACTACAACTAGAGGACAAAAAACCATCTACTCTATATAGAGACCTGGCCAGTAACAAAATCAGTGAACCACTTTTAAAAACTCTTTGGTTACAACGTCTACCTTCACAATTACAAATGACTCTTTCTATCAGCTCAGAGTCAATTAACAAGCTTATTTTTATGGCAGACAAAATAAGTGAAGCTTCGGAATCAGCATATACAGTGTGTCTAGTTATTCGACCGACAACCGTTAACTGGGGATTCTGCAACTCAAAATAAGTCAATATAACTGTTGGAAGATAAACAAATTATCAAGTAGTTTTATGTAGTTATGATAAACAAATAAGTATTGTCTAGTATTGTCATCAGTTAGTAGTGATTGAATAAATAGTGAAAAACGTTTCCTTCTTCAATTCATATTATAACAGGTTATGGGCCCAGGACAAATTATATATTAAAAGTTCTTAATATATGCAGAAGATTTTATAATTAAAGATTATAAAATGTCTCAGGGTGTACCTATGATTGATAAATTGAGAGGAAGAGTAAATTTTAACAGTTGAAAGTTTGCTATGAAAACTTATTTGGAACATGAAGATTTATGGAATTGTATAACTGGTGAAGACAAAGATGAAAAGAAAAATGTGAAAGCAAGAGCAAAAATTATATTGTCTGTGGAAACAGTAAATTATGTGCATATTGAAGAAACCAAAACAGCAAAAGAAGCTTGGGATAATTTGGTAAAGGCTTTTGAAGATTCTGGCCTTACTCGTAAAATTAGTCTCCTAAAGACATTATTGTCAACAAAATTAGAAAATTCAAATATTGACGAGTATGTCAATATAATAATTTCTACGGCACATAAATTAAATGGAGTTGGTTTAAAAGTAAATGAGGAATGGATAGGTTGTATATTATTAGCTGGTCTTCCTGATGAATATAAGCCAATGATAATGGGTCTCGAAAATTGTGGAATGAATATTACAGGAGATTTAATTAAAACGAAATTATTACAAGAAATCAAAAATGAAAATGTGGCAAGAAAGCTGATAATGAAGCTGTATTTTATTGAAAAACATATAACAAAAACAATTTTAAAAATTATGGAAAGAATAAAGATTCTAGATGTTTTAATTGTAATGATTTTGGTCATAAATCATTTAATTGTCCAAAACCCAAAAAATTTAAAACTAAGCAAAATCAGAATTATCAACATTATAATTTTAATGGATTTTGTACATCAGCTATTGAAAATAATAATAAAAATAATAATTGTTATAAGTGGTTTATTGACTCCGGTGCTTCAACTCATATGACAATGAATAAGGAATGGTTAGTGAATTTCCATCCAATAACTAATAATGAAATAATCGTTGCAAACAATGAAAGATTATCAATTGCTGGTCAGGGTGATGTTTATATTTGTATTAATGGTAAAAATGGGCTTGAGACTATTAAAGTGAAAAATGTCATGTATGTACCAAACATTTCAACAAACTTACTTTCTGTAAGTGAAATGGTAAAAAATGGGTGTAAGGTAATTTTTGAAAAAGATAGCTGCTGAATTATGAAGGAAAATGAAGTTTTAGCATTAGCTGTTCTAAAAGATGACATGTTTTGTTTGAATTATGTCAGAATTCAAAATAATTTGATGTTTAATAATAAAAATGTTTATGAAATTTGGCTTAGAAGAATGGGTCATATGAATATAAATAATTTGCAATTATTGCAAAAGTGTGGTTATCTGAAGAACATTGATTTTAAAGATCATGCAGATTTTTGTGAAACTTGTCTTAAAGGAAAGCAAACTCGCTTACCATTTGTTAAATCAAGTTCGCAAACAACTGAAATTTTGGAACTGGTGCATTCAGACTTGTGTGGACCAATGGAAAACGAGTCATTAGGAGGTTCCAAAAATATGTTTACATTGATAGATGATTTTTCCAGAAAAACATTTGTATATTTTTTGGAAAGTAAGTCACAAGTTAGAAGTTCTTTTCAAGATTTTAAGAATTTTATTGAAAGAAGCACTAATAAGAAAATTAAAATCTTAAGATCTGACAATGGAAAAGAATATGTAAATAGAGATTTTAAATTATATTTAGCAAAAGAAGGAATTTGTCATCAAACTACAATTCAGTATACTCCTCAGCAAAATGGATTAGCGGAAAGAATGAATAGAACCATTATTGAAAAAGCACGTTGTATGTTATTAGATGCAGGTTTAGAAAAGAAGTTTTAAGCAGAAGCTGTAAATACTGCTGTTTATATAAATAATAGATCCCCTGCAAAAGGAATAAATAATCAAATTCCAGAAGAAGTTTGGTGTAAGAAAAGGGTGAATTTGAATTATTTAAAATTTTTGGATGTCAAGCTATGAGTTACATACCAAAACAGAAAAGGCAGAAATTGGATTCGAAATCTGAATCATGTATATTTATGGGTTATTGTGAAAGCAGTAAAGGATACAGATTATTTAACATGAAAACTCAAAAAATTATTAAAAGCAGAGATGTTGTTTTCAATGAAAACATTTTATTTAAAAATAATGTAAAAGATGGCAAAGAGATTTCAGAACAAATTCAATTTATTAACAGTTTTGATAATCAAAATGATGTAGATATTTCAAAAGAAATAGAAAATAATATTGAAAACAATGCTGGAAATGAGTAACTAATTGAAGAAAATGAAGATGAAAATTATTGTAACAATTTTCAAGAAAATGCAGTAATTGATGATAAAAGTGATTTAAATGGAAATGCAGAAATAATTACTTCAAAACGAATTTCAAAAATGCCAAGCAAGTTAAATGATTATTTGATATATTCTGCAGTTGAAAATAAACTAAATGATCCATTAACTGTAGAAGAAGCTTTGGAAAGTTCGAATTCTCAAATTTGGATTAAAGCTTTTGGAGATGAATTGGCTATAACCAATAAAATTGGCAGTGACATTGACATTTATTGTGACAATCGAAGTGCAATTGAGTTGACGAAATCCAATTCATATCATAGTAGGAAGAAGCATATTGATGTTAAACACCATTTTATTAAAGATGCTGTAAATGAAAAGTTAATTAATATCAAACCAATATCAACGAAGGAAATGGTAGCAGATAGTTTAACCAAAAGTGTGACATTTCTAAAACATGAATTATGTAGAAGAAATTTTGGACTAGTTCAAATAAATTAGTTTAGGGGGGAATGTTGGAAGATAAACTAATTATCAAGTAGTTTTATGTAGTTATGATAAACAAATAAGTATTGTCTAGTATTGCCATCAGTTAGTAGTGATTGAATAAATAGTTAAAAACGTTTGCTTCTTCAATTCATATTATAACAATAACCACATTTATCTATATCCAAAAGTACGCCGCTGAGGAGTTATGGGCGTCTGAAGTTGATAAAAAAAAATACATTTTATTTAATTTCTCCGACACTAATAGAGATTTTGTTATACAAATTTGTGTACCTGAGTTTTTTAAACATAAGCTCATTTTGTGAAAATCTTATCAAAGTTTGATACCTGGAAAGTGCTTAAGACGAAGATGGTATGCATAAATTAGCTCAGAACTTTTTAGCCAATTGCTAAGTTAAGTTTAAAACTATCTCTTGTGGTGCAAAAATTCAATTGTAAGATTTTTTGTCTCTTAGTTTTTTCTTCTAAGTTGTACCGGTTTTGAGTAAAATTTGAAAATCTAACTCAAAGCATAAAAGGTAAGTTTGCAAATTTGTACATTTTCTTTTTATTTAAAACCGTAAGCATGGTAACGCTTATCTGACGTTACTTCAAGTTTTTACTTATTTGTAATTCATTTGGTATTTTTCTAAAAAGTCTTAAAATGGACCAAAGTTATTCTTTTAATGAATACACCGATATGCTATTGGTATTTGGTGAATGTGGAAGTAATGGTAGAGCTGCTTCTAGGAGATACAATGAAAAGTTTCCAAATCGACGAACACCTCACCATTCGACCTTCGCCTCTGTGGAGAGACGTTTACGAGAAACAGGAAAGCTGGAACATTTTCGATCATTACCGAAGAAATGCAGGACGACCAAGGTCTGCTCGAAATGTGGAAGCAGAAGAAGAAGTTTTGGAAACTGTAGAGATAAATCCTCAAATCAGCGTAAGAGAACTTTCTTCGCAATTAGATGTAAATAAAGATGCAGTGTTTAGAACTCTAAAGGAGCAATTACTGCATCCATTTCACTTCCTTGGAGGTCAAGAGTTATTGCCAATTGACAGAAACAGAAGATTTACTTTTTGTCGATGGGTTAGAGGCAAACGAAACATTTTAAGGAACATCTTATTTACTGATGAATCTTGTTTCACCAGGCACGGAGTGACCAATATACATAACATGCACTAATGGTCGCAAAACAATCCACATGGATTGATAGTAAAAAGCCACTAAAGGCAGTTTTCAATTAATGTGTGGTGTGGCATTATTGATAATTTTGTTATCGGGCCATTTGAATTGCCTCAAAGGCTTAATGGCGAATCTTGTTTACAATTTTTAAGAACAGATCTTCCTACATTACTTAAAGATATACCTCTGCCCATCAGGAAGAAAGCGTGGTTACAACAAGACGGAGCACCACCTCATTTTGCTAGAGACGTCAGAAATTATTTAAACCAAAATTTTCCAAGGCGATGGATTGGTCGCGGTCCGGATGCTCCAGTTGTCTGGCCGCCACGATCACCGGATCTGAATCCTCTTGATTTCTTTTTTTGGGGATGTTTAAAGGAAAAGGTTTATAGCACCCCCATTGAAAACCGAGAAGATCTTTGGAGACGGATAGTAAATGCAGCCGATGAGTTCGTCAAATGCCACACATCTTTGATTCTGTGCGGTTTTCATTTCAGCGTCGGGTAAACTTATGTTTCCGTTTCCCGAGGCAATCATTTTGAAAATTTCCTTTGATGTTAATTTATTTTGATGTTGTTTTAAAATAAATTTGTTAGAATGTTCCATTTAAATAAAAAGACTTTAATTTTAGTTAATTTATAACTGTTAATTTTCTAAACGCAAACCTAAATTACTCTGGTTTAGGGTTTTAATAAACGATTAAAAATTAAATAAATAGAAATTTGTACGTTGAGTTGATTTGGATACTTTTTGCAATAACTTTTAGAAGCAGCTCTTCAATTACTTCCATATTTTAAGACTTTTTAGAAAAATACCAAATGAATTACTAATAAGTAAAAATTTCAAGTAACGTCAGATTATAAGCGTTACCATGTTTACGGTTTTAAATAAAAAAAAAATGTACAAATTTGCAAACTTACCTTTTATGCTTTGATTTAGATTTTCAAATTTTACTCAAAACCGGTACAACTTAGAAGAAAAACTAAAAGACAAAAAATCTTAAAATTGAATTTTTGCACAACAAGAGATAGTTTTAAACTTAACTTAGCAATTGGCTAAAAAGTTCTGAGCTAATTTATGCATACCATTTTCGTCTTAAGCACTTTCCAGGTATCAAACTTTGGTAAGATTTTCACAAAATGAGCTTATGTTTAAAAAACTTAGGTACACAAATTTGTATAAGAAAATCTCTATTAGTGTCGGAGAAATTAAATAAAATGTATTTTTTTTAATCAACTTCAGACGCCTATAACTCCTCAGCGGTGTACTTTTGGATATAGATAAATGTGGTTATATTGACTTATTTTGAGTTGCAGAATCCCCAGTTAACGGTTGTCGGTCGAATAACGAGACACCCTGTATATGCAATATCAATAATTTTCAAGAAAATGATTTGAAAAAAGTTGAAAATAAAAAAAACAATTTTGTAGCTGATGCATTTTCCAGAATTGATAGTATAAATGTACCACAAATTAATAATTTTAGTTTATTAGCTGAAGATCAAGAAAAAGATCAAGAACTTAAGGAACTTCTTGTTTCAATCTGCAAACTTAAGTTAATTTCTATTTGTCTTCAAGGGTGTAATAAACTTTGCAACAATACAAGTAGTCGAATCAAACCTTATCTTACTCCAGCATTTAGACGTGATACATTTAATGCTTTGCACGGTTTACCTCATCCTGGAATTAAAGCCACTATTGACTTAATTAGGGAACGTTTTGTTTGGCCTTCGACACTTTGATATTCCAAGTGATTGATTCACACATATACATATAGATGTAGTAGGTCCTCTTCCACAATCAAATGGATATCGTTATTGTCTTACATGTGTTGATCGTTATATCAGATGGCCAGAAGCTATACCAATTTCTGATATTACTACAGAAACAGTGGCTAAAGCCTTGTATAGTAAGTAGATTGCATATTTTGGAGTTCCTTCTATAATTACGACTGATAGGGGAACTCAATTTGAATCTTCACTGTTTTCATAATTGACCAAATTTTTGGGTCCAAAACGTTCTCGTACTACTTCGCATCATCCTGAGGCAAATGGTCTTGTAGAGAGATGGCATCGTTCTTTAAAGGCTGCTATTAAATGTTATGCCACAAATAGGTGGACTGAAATTTTGCCTTTAATTTTGTTAGGCTTACGCAGTTATTCGACAAGATTTAGGTGCATCTTCAGCAGAACTTATTTATGGGGAAAGTTTACGACTTCCTGGAGAATTTCTTTTGAAATCATTTTGATTATCAAAATTGTCAATAAATTGAATTTGTTCTGAAATCTCTTTGCCATCTTTCACATTATTTTTAAATAAAATGTTTTCATTGAAAACAACATCTCTGCTTTTAATAATTTTTTGAGTTTTCATGTTAAATAATCTGTATCCTTTACTGTTTTCACAATAACTCATAAATATACATGATTCAGATTTCGAATCCAATTTCTGCCTTTTCTGTTTTGGTATGTGACTCATAGCTTGACATCCAAAATTTTTTAAATAATTCAAATTCACCCTTTTCTTACTCCAAACTTCTTCTGGAATTTGATTATTTATTCCTTTTGCAGGGGATCTATTAATTATATAAACAGCAGTATTTACAGCTTCTGCCCAAAACTTCTTTTCTAAACCTGCATCTAATAACATACAACGTGCTTTTTCAATAATAGTTCTATTCATTCTTTCCGCTAATCCATTTTGCTGAGGAGTATACTGAATTCCTTCTTTTGCTAAATATAATTTAAAATCTCTATTTACATATTCTTTTCCATTGTCAGATCTTAAGATTTTAATTTTCTTATTAGTGCTTCTTTCAATAAAATTGTTAAAATCTTGAAAAGAACTTCTAACTTGTGACTTACTTTCCAAAAAATATACAAATGTTTTTCTGGAAAAATCTTCTATCAATGTAAACATATATTTGGAACCTCCTAATGACTCGTTTTCCATTGGTCCACACAAGTCTGAATGCACCAGTTCCAAAATTTCAGTTGTTTGCGAACTTGATTTAACAAATGGTAAGCGAGTTTGCTTTCCTTTAAGACAAGTTTCACAAAAATCTGCATGATCTTTAAAATCAATGTTCTTCAGATAACCACACTTTTGCAATAATTGCAAATTATTTATATTCATATGACCCATTCTTCTATGCCAAATTTCATAAAAATTTTTATTATTAAACATCAAATTATTTTGAATTCTGACATAATTCAAACAAAACATGTCATCTTTTAGAACAGCTAATGCTAAAACTTCATTTTCCTTCATAATTCTGCAGCTATTTTTTTCAAAAATTACCTTACACCCATTTTTCACCATTTCACTTACAGAAAGTAAGTTTGTTGAAATGTTTGGTACATACATGACATTTTTCACTTTAATAGTCTCAAGCCCATTTTTACCATTAATACAAATATAAACATCACCCTGACCAGCAATTGATAATCTTTCATTGTTTGCAACGATTATTTCATTATTAGTTATTGGATGGAAATTCACTAACCATTCCTTATTCATTGTCATATGAATTGAAGCACCGGAGTCAATAAACCACTTATAACAATTATTATTTTTATTAGTATTTTCAATAGCTGATGTACAAAATCCATTAAAATTATAATGTTGATAATTCTGATTTTGCTTAGTTTTAAATTTTTTAGGTTTTGGACAATTAAATGATTTATGACCAAAATCATTACAATTAAAACATCTAGAATCTTTATTCTTTCCATAATTTTTAAAATTGTTTTTGTTATATATTTTTCTATAAAATACAGCTTCATTATCAGCTTTCTTGCCACATTTTTCATTTTTGATTTCTTGTAATAATTTCGTTTTAATTAAATCTCCTGTAATATTCATTCCACAATTTTCGAGACCCATTATCATTGGCTTATATTCATCAGGAAGACCAGCTAATAATATACAACCTATCCATTCCTCATTTACTTTTAAACCAACTCCATTTAATTTATGTGCCGTAGAAATTATTATATTGACATACTCGTCAAAATTTGAATTTTCTAATTTTGTTGACAATAATGTCTTTAGGAGACTAATTTTACGAGTAAGGCCAGAATCTTCAAAGGCCTTTGCCCAATTATCCCAAGCTTCTTTTGCTGTTTTGGTTTCTTCAATATGCACATAATTTAATGTTTCCACAGACAATATAATTTTTGCTCTTGCTTTCAAATTTTTCTTTTCATCTTTGTCTTCACCAGTTATACAATTCCATAAATCTTCATGTTCCAAATAAGTTTTCATAGCAAACTTCCAACTGTTAAAATTTACTCTTCCTCTCAATTTATCAATCATATGTACCCCTGAGACATTTTATAATCTTTAATTATAAAATCTTCTGTATACAGGGTGAGGATAAAGTTCGGCAACGACCATTTATTTTTGAAATAAAGCATTTTTGAAAAAAAATGTTTCAAATAAAAGTTTTACTATTCTTAGAGACGCATTCTTTAAGAATATTGCAATGACCTTGGCCAGTACGGTGAAGGTCAAGCGTTACTCAACTTTTTTTTTTCAAATGACAACCTCATTTTTTTGGCATAATATTATAGCTTCTTTGTAGAGGTTTACAGGCCATATTTTTTTATTTTTTTTAGATAAATAATTTAGAAATTACAAGGGTTTAAATTTTCAATAAAAAGAGTTCGGCAAAGGCAAAAGTTCTACTATTTTTAGTGGTACACCGATGAAACAATATTAGAGAAGTGAAAAGAAGAAAAATAAAAGCAAGTCCAAAAATAAGCTCTATAAACCAGGTGGTTAGTCAAATTAAAATTACTTTTATAAATCTTACCTTAAGGGCAATCTCCAGATCTTCTTCGCGCATGATTTTAGGCACGCGGCCCACAGAAGGCCCTTAAAGAGGGTCTTTTCGGCATTGGATCTCGAATATGCGAAGGAGCATAGCTCTGAAAAATAAAAACAAAATTTAAAAACAAAAAAAGATAATGTGAGAGGGGATATTGAAAGCCTTTGTTTCGAACTGTTGTTTTTTCCTGACAAAACGTTTGGGATAGTCCTAAAGAGGAAAACAACCGGTTTTCGAAACGTCAACTCCTTTAAAAGTTAAAACTAAAACAGTTCAAAAAAAGCATTCAATACTTCGCCCTCCCACAAACACAGAAATATCTTTGAAACTTACAAAAATACATTAATAACACCATGTAAGGTACATACAAAATTTAAGGTTGTAACTGTCAAACAGTGAATAAAATGTTTTGTGCTTAATAAAGTGTAGGTTCTTTAGTCCAGTCAAATGGTAGTTGAAAGTTCTGGTGTAATTGTTTTTAGTGACTTACTTTATATTCTTTGGGGAACTGTACATGAATCGAAATTTGTTCAACACATATTTTTTCGGCAAATTTAAGAAATCATTAAAAAAACATCAAAAATCACAGATTTTTTTTTTGGTTTTTGGCTTTTACTTACAAAGTAAGCTTCGCCTATTAAAATAAATATGAAAAAAATACCTACAATTCATGTCAATTTAGTTGTATGACTTTTGATTTCCACGCAAGTTAAATATAAAAAAAACAATGAAAATCAGTTTTTTCAGGAATTATCAAAGACATCATTTCTAAGAAATACAGATTTTTGCCTATTTTTCAAAGGCCCTTTGCGCGAAAACCTTATGTGAAAATCAGAATTTTTCGGAAATAGGAAAAACGCATTTTTTACAACCTTTCTATTTTTAAAAATTACTGAATTTCCCCGAATTTTCAAAACCGCATTGCGCAAAAACCATATGTCGTACAAAAAACGATAAGAACATGAATTGTAGATAATTTTCAAGTCTTTTATTTTAATACAGAATCACTTCTTATGTAAAAAAGCTTACTTTGCAATTATAAGCCAAAAAATCAAAAAATACCTGTTTTTTTGATGATTTGTCGACAAAAAATTTTGGACAATTTCAGATTTCCAAAAAACATAAAGTTAGCCACTAAAAACCATTACACCAGAACTTTCTATTTCAAGCCCTTTTTGAACACATTTACTGGGCTACCTATTTTTTTGGATTTTTAATAAAAATGAAGCTTAAAACCTTATTTTAGTCGTAACTGTATTTGTGGATTGTAGAATCATTTTTTGGAAATATTAATTAAAATTTCAAAAGATCAAAAGCCTTAATGATTTATTCAAAAGAATAAGATTTTGACACTTTTGTTTACAACTATCACAAAGTATAAACCTATGATCGACATAATCTAATTTAATTGCTCGCTACTTCTTTTTGCAACTAGGCATGATATAAAAAAGAACGAGTTTTGAAACTCATTAGGTTGTCGTAAATCGGCGCCGGTTATAATTAAATTATTTAATCGTCGTGCTTGAATTGGTCCAAAACTGAAAGGTGATAAGATCGCCTTAGAGCAATTCGAGCATAGTCATTAA
Organism: Stenus bimaculatus; assembly: GCA_963971135.1. Taxonomy (NCBI): domain Eukaryota; kingdom Metazoa; phylum Arthropoda; class Insecta; order Coleoptera; family Staphylinidae; genus Stenus; species Stenus bimaculatus. The sequence continues at coordinate 14,766,806 of OZ020181.1, forward strand.
TCATCCACATTTTAAAAAAAAATTATACACGATTATACCTACAAACTTTAACATAAAAACACAGTTTTTAAAAAATTATAAACATTTAAAACCTGGCCTGTAGGAATGAACTGATGAAGACATTAAAATACTAACAAGAAAATGACTGTTGAAGGTTTTTTTTTGCTGGAAGCACTAAAAATTACCAAAAATTATACTGAATACTACAATATTTTAGACAAAATTTCTGGATTTACGTATTTTTTCATTTGGTATTTAGTTAAAATAAATAAATAAAATCTGGAAAAAAAAATTCACGTATATTCTCATCCACTGTAAAATTTTCTGCGGTTCAAATTTTATTTAAAATTGACATAGTGGTGATAAAATCTACTAAATTCTAATATGTATGTAGTGTACCTAATTGTACATATTCTATTGTATGAAAAGAAATGTAATTATCCTTAAGTAAATATAATTTATTAAAGCAAACATTTTTTGTAGAACTAACATTAAATAATAATAATAAAAAAATTAACCAATAATAGTTAATAGTACAATCGCGTGCTCTTAAAACGTAATTCCTTAAAAAATTATCCTAAATTGCGTGCACCTCGAAAAAAACAACTTTTAATTAGAAAATGACAAGTTCCGCATTCCAAATAAAAATGACCGAAAGCCAAAATTTTTCTTAAAACAGGGTCTTCAAATACCTAAAAGTCTTAAAGACGACTATAAAACATATAATTAAAGCATAACGGTCGAACGATAAGTCGTTTAATGAGGTTTTTTTCGTGCTCAATGTGCGTGGCTTTTGAAAGTTTTTTCTCTTTATTTTTTTATTATTAATACAAGAATTGAGAAGAGGGGGATGAATAAAGAATAACGACAGTTGCGCGAATGTATAGTAACATAAATGTATGAATAGGAGATAATAAAAAAGCAACTATTTTATGGTAATTATGTGGGAAAAGTAAATATTTTAAATTGAATGAGAGAGATAAATATTTATTATGTATTTAGCCTTTAATTTTATAATTACTTCGTGGCATAAATTAAAAGATGATTTTACAAATGGTTTATTTGTCCAGGTTGCGGTTTAAAATTAATAAACCTAATTGGTTTTTTAAACTTTCAATCAATTCATTTAAGATTTAAGACTCCTTTCAAAAATTTTGATTCATTAATTTTTTTATAAATGATTACTGCATTAATCCATTCAGAATTACCAAAAATAAAAAAAAAACAATTAAATTAATATTCATAGTATAGAAATCATATACAGGGTGTCCCATTCGACGTTGGACTGTATGGGTATCTTTGTTATTATTGGAGATAGAAAGTCGGTTAAATGGACAAAGTAGTAGATATTTTTTCGCATATTAATAATTCATTTATAAAAAATTTGAATATCGCATCGTTCCAATGCTATCTTGAAAAAACAAGAAAATACGATTTTTAAAATCTGGCTATAACTTCTTTATTTTCTGTGGTACCCAAAAAGTTTTTTGACATAATACAGACAATTTTTTGTATACAATGCAGTAAATCAAATGAATATTTTTTTTCACTGACGTATTGACCGGAAATGAACCAAACTTATTTTTTTCTTATGGCATCGATATTGGATTTACTCATATTCGGAATCAGTATTTTTTTCTGAGTAATTTGGTATACCATATGTCATATTTAAAAATAAAATAAAATTATTTGATTAAATAGAAAAACTTGTTATTATTATTTTCTTTTAGTCCAACTTTATTATTTAACATGTCACTATTATCTTGACAATAAAGATTCTTTAAAAACCTGAAGATGGGATAAAATTATCCCGAAATCGATAGTTTTTAATTTAATTTATACAAAACGTATAAATAATAAAGTTGGACTAAAAGAAAATAATAATAACAAGTTTTTCTATTTAATTGAAGCAGTCCAAATAATTGTGTTGTCCTTTAATTTATTTAAAATTATTTGAATTTACAAACTAACATTCGACTTTAAAAGATGTAAATTGTAAATAACATAAATGTAACTATTTAAAATATTAAATGTAAAATAAATCTTAACACATATGTATTGACAGTTTACATCTATTAAAGGCCATTTTTGGTTAGTAAAATAAAATTATTTCTATTTTTCTTAAAATATTACATATGATATATCAAATTACTCAGAAAAATACACTAATTCCGAATATGTGTAAATCCAATATGGCTGCCATAAGAAAAAATAAGTTTGGTTCATTTCCGGTCAATGCGTTGGCGAAAAAAAATATTCATTTGTTTTACTGCATTCTAAACAAAAAATTGTTTCTATTAAGTCAAAAAAATTTTTGGTACAACTGAAAATAACGAAGTTATAGCCATATTTTGAAAATCGCATTTTCTTGTTTTTTCAAGATAGCGTTGGAAGGATGCGCTATTCAAATTTTTTGTAAATGAATTATTAATATTCGAAAAAATCTCTACTACTTTGTCCATTTAACCGACTTTCTATCTCCAATAATAACAAAGATACCTATACAGTCCAACGTCAAATGGACACCCTGTATATTTATTTAGTAAATCAATGGCCAAAATTCAGTATATTTTTTTGAAAAATTTCAGTTCTGAATATTATTTACAAAAAAAAATGCGACAAATTGATAGGAAATTTCAAAAGATTTTCAGTAGCACAACTCTACACTTTACTTATTTCATGTCTTTTAGTATTAATTTTAGTGTAAAACCAAAACTTTTAATCTATCTCTTAGAAAATTATTTCATGGTTAATTTTACCCCATTCAAGAAAACCCACTGCCTTTTTGAAACAACTTTGTAGTTTTTCAAGTGGTTGCTGACAAGAATCGACTAATTTGTGATAACTAAAGAACTTAACCAACAACAGTTTTAGATTTTCATGGGAACAAATGATTTTCAAGAAATTTGAATACTTATTTTTGCATTTGTATGTTAAATTTGTTGTACTTAATAATAAATTGCGAACATATTTTTATACAGGGTGACCCACTAAAAAGTGAATAAAAATCCAGCAATTTTTTAGATAGTAAATGTGATTCTCAACAAAAAAAATCTTATGAACTATTTTTTTTTCACTTCTTAAGAAGCAATTATAAAATTGGTAAATTTTCATGATTTTTGTGGAACACCCTGTATAATTTTTTTTAAATCAATTATGGTTTGGATTTTGTCTTTGCTAACTTGCTTCTTTGAACATCATTGGCTGGCTTTAAAATAGGTGAACCATTTAAACTTTCTCTCTATAAAATTAATCTATCTGATTGGCTTAAATATTTTTAAGAATTTTAAGGTGTCGTAAAACCAAATTGTTCAGAATGACATTTGCTATCTAAAATACTTTTTAGCTGAAAAAAAATGGGACACCCTATAGATAAATCTGTAAGTTTAACAAGAAAGCTGTTGTTTAAAAGACACAACATAGTAAACAATTTTGGACTATTTTTATAATTTGCAAAACCTATTTGAATTGAACCACGACAATAACAACACCTCTTATATTTTGACCAGCAGAAGAACAACAAGTCTTGGAATTGAACCACGAAAAGATCAATACTTCTTTGAATTCGACCAGTCGAAGAACAATACCTCTTAGAATACAACATTAACAAGAACAACATAGTAAAAGCTACAATATTTCCAAACAACACGTGATATTTGGTTACCCAGAGATATTTGCTCCACGATAAGTTTATATTTAGTCTATTCAAGAAAAATAACAGTTTTTTTTGAAAAAGCTCTATATATTTTGGGATGGTTTCTGGTCAACCATTTTGTGACAGATTAAACCATCAACACTTCTAGATTTTAATGAAAGATTTTCATGCAAGTGAACAAATGATTTTGAAGAAATTTGAACACCTAATACCATTAATACTTACTTTTATTTCCTTGTGTAGTTTTTGAAAATTACAATTTTTTATAGAAATTTTAACCGATACAAGAAAAACTGTAACTAAAACCATGCTAAAACTCAAAAAACGAATAGTTTGCTTTTACAAAAAAAAATCCGAAATACTTAAGAATATTTATAAGTAGAAAAGAGGACGTTCGTAGGTAGTAATAAAGGTATGTGAAAAAATCTATTTTTTAAGTACTAATTTTTAAAATATTTATAATGTGTTTACTCCATATGTAAGTTTTTCATCTGTTGTTTTTACTTTGTAGCCATAAATAAGGCGAGAATTGTCGCCGAAACGTCTGTTTAATGTAAAAATAAACTACCACTACAGAAGTTCGTTTATGCTCATTTTTTCACATTCCTTTAAGAATATTTATATTAACTTTCACCACAAAAATTACAGTATTTCAATTTGATCCAGTCAATATATGTTGTAAAAAAGGTAGTTCTGTTTTTTTTTATGTTTTAAATGGACTAGAAATTCCTAAAATTCGATTTTATATCTATGTCGTCAGTTTTTACATTTTAAAAAATTGCCACAATTTACCAGTTTTTGAAATTCCCGAACAAAAGTACCATCACTGACCTTGAAACAAGGATATTAGCTCGGAAGAGGAATTGGAGAAGATGGATGAAATCTAAAGGACAATCGATTTTCTTGAATTCAACTAACAGAAGAGCAATACCTCTTACACTTCTATCAACCGAAGAAGAACATATCTTTTAATTGAACCGTTACAAGAACAACGCCTTTTTGAGTTAGACCAAAACCAACACCTTTTACACTTCTACCACCAGAAGAACAATATGGTTCTTACAATCCAAACTTTAGAAGAAGAACATCTTAACCTTCAAATCGACGAAACGAAATTTTAATTACCATTTTTATACTAGTAACATCTAAGAAATAATCTGGTTTCGTCAGTTTTAACATTTTTGAAACTTTGCGACAATTCACCTGTTATGAAGGTTTCCGAACAAAAGTACTATCATTGTGGACCTCAAAAACAAGAATATTAGCCCCCAAACCCGGAGGAGGAATAAAACAAGATCTATGAAATCTACAGGACAATCAATCTCCTTGTATTCGACCAACAACAACACCTCTTTGGATTCGACCAGTAGAAAAACACTATTCGACCAAAAGAAAGAACAACACCTCTTTGAAATGAACCATGAGAAAACTACAGCTTTTCCACATTGGCCAGAAGAACAGCACCTGCTTACACTTTGACTAACAGAAGAAAAACATTGAATTGAACGACAAGGACAACACCTCTTTGAATTTGACCAGCAGAAGAAGAACACATCTATAAATTGAATCACAAGAACAGCACCTCTTACATTTTGACCTCCAGAAGATAATCTCAACCTTATAACCGACGAGATGAAACATTTTAATATTAGAAACATATAAAAAAATAGTGAAATTCTTCCGAGTTCTTTTGATTTGGTATTAACACTTAGTTTTAAATACTGAATGTAACCCAAAAAGTTCTGGTATGGCCGAAACAATTTATACCTGATTTGTTGCAAGGTAAAACGACGGATTAACTGGACGAATTTTATATATGGAAAATGGAAACTCCCATCATATAACACTTGTAAGGAATTATTTTGAATTTTTTGTAAGGTGTAACAATTTTGATTGCCAAAATTATAACTCTAGGATGAGCAGACTTTTTGGCTTTTTGACATAAAATAGATAAAATATTCGAAAAATTATCCTAACTTGGTTTAAGAGGGTATTCTAGTCTAGAAGCCTAAAATGGGATTAAAGCCTTCATTGAAAATACTGACTGCTAAATAAGTAGCAATTTCGATTGTCTGGACTCCAGCATGGATGTGTTTGGGTGCAAACGTCCATATCAAAGAATTTAGTGATTCGTTGTTATTTTGAGTTTCGGAACCCAATAAAGAATCATCTGACAGGCTTTCGTAAATAGGTTTTAAAACTCTTAAAACTTTATCAGTAAGTGGTGGATCATCGTGTTGAAAGTCGTCCAGAGTTTCTTGTTGATTGCCATTGAACCTCCGTTTTTATGATCTGTCTGGACGACAAAAATGACTATAACTTTAAAAATAATTCGAATTTTTAAAAATCCTTTTAGGGAGATATTCTTGAATATCTGAACTATTGAAATATGGAAAAAAAAATTTCGATTTTTTCAAATTTCCAGACTAGAATACCCCCTTAATTCAAAATATGGTAAATATCTTTGTTGGTTGTCTGTTTAAAATGTATATTTACTAGGTTAAAAAAAATAATTCGAGCAAAAATAGCTACAAAATACGAGTAAATAAATTTAAAACATGAAGTGTGTAATAAAATGAAAGAAAGGCATTTACGGCTTAAAGTATTACGATTCTAGTGCTTTTGGAAAGCGAAACGCTCGTAAATTTGCAAACTTCACTTTAAATTAAACAACACGTCTCCTCATTTAATGTTCTAAATTTGCACACCATTCATCAGTTTTGCACAAACCTAAAAACACGCATGTATCAACGCGATTATCCTTTAATACTTTCATATCACACGAATTCTCAAATAAATCTACAGAAATTAAATTAAGATATCTTGGAAAATTTATTAATAAAAAGGGGTTCATTGAATTTTTTCATGACAAATAGGTATTTTCTTGTTTTTTGTATTAAAATAAAAAAGTATACAAAAGCCATTTTTGATAAAATTGATTTTTAAAGATTTTACATACAGGGTGTTGCTTCCTATCAAAAATAGTATATTGTTCTATTTTTTCTCCAAACGGCGAAATTTTTAAAATAGTAATACCGGGTGGAAATGAAAACCGGATCACCTCGATAACTTTTTTTATTTATGAATAAAAAAATTTGAAATTTGGCTATGTTCTATGGTTTAAAAAAACAAATTTTATGTGCATTTTTTATTTTCGAAATCACTTCCGGTTTCACCGGAAACACTATGAACTTTGTTTTTTTAAATGTAACATCCCATATTTTTATTCATGGCTTAAAATACTTTTAAAAAAGAAGTATTTTTGAGATATTAGTTTTTATTTTTTTTGTAAAAAAAAAATTTTTAAAAACAAAAAAGGTTTTCGAAGTCGGTGAAAAGTACCAAAACTAATTCTAAATAATTCAAATACCTAAATAAAATTGTAATTTGAAAAAAAATTTAAGTGGTTTTTGAACTATTAATTTTTAAACTTAGTTAATGAAGATTTTATCAAATATCTCACTTTTTTTAAATGCAATGATGCCGGGTCATTCGACTTTTTAAAAAGAGGATTTTATAACGATTATTTATTTTATGTATTTGAATTATTTAGAATTAGTTTTGGTAATTTTCACCGACTTCGAAAACCTTTTTTTTTTCGCAAAAAATAAAAACTAATATCTCAAAAATACTTCTTTTTTAAAAGTATTTTAAGCCATGAATAAAAATATGGGATGTTACATTTAAAAAAACAAAGTTCATGGTGTTTCCGGTGAAACCGGAAGTGATTTCGAAAATAAAAAATGCACATAAAATTTGTTTTTTTGAATCATAGAACATAGCCAAATTTCAAATTTTTCTATTCATAAATAAAAAAGTTATAGAGGTGACCCGGTTTTCATTTCCACCCGGTATATATGGTATAATAAATAATTTTAAAATTTGACATTTAATTTACAAACAACACGCAATACAATGTTAGTTTCTATTGGGTGGCCTAAAATGCATTTCTACTCCGCCTTACTAATCCTTGTCAATTTCAAAGTAAATCCGATTGTAACCGATTTACTTCGGAAATGCACGAATATGATCATAGAGCCAAGGAACATACAAATGATAAGGATTAGAAAGGCGGAGTAGAAAAGCATTTTAGAGAACCCAATATACACTGACATTGTATTGTGTATTGCAGGTAAATTAAATGTCAAATTTAAAAAATATTTCTTTTATATTACTATATTATAACTTTCGATGTTTGAAGAAAAAATAGCATGTTTTTTTCGGAGTAAAATACTTCTTTTACTCCTAATAAAACAATATCCTATTTTCTACGATCGTGCAAAATCCACAAGATCAATGTATAAAGTCACACACACAAAAGCATGACTTTATGCACTGACAACTGATCATAAATGATATATTTAGAAATGTCAATATCTATCATTAATTTCATATTTTTAGAGAATTTTTTTAATTATTTTCAATGGCTGATTATCAATGAGTCTGTAAACCATTTTTTTTATAATTTTATATAAAAGAGTAGATTCGGTTTATGCTGCTTCTGATTTTGTGATTCTGAACCTTCCGATTTATGGAATATTAAATGTGGATTACTTATTCCAAAATCTGCAAAAGAACAAAAAGAATGGGATCTTCCAATTATTTCAAAATTTTACGAAAATTTCTCTTATCATCCCCTTCAATTAGAGACCAGATTAGAATTAGAGGAACTTCAAGTAAAGAGTCTGGTCTTGGATTCGTGCTCTTTCAATTCCTTCTGTTGGAAATCCAGGGCCGCGTCTAGACCTTTTCGCGCCTAAGCACAAACTTTAACCACGAGCCACTTACAGGGGCGGATTCAACACTTGGTCGATTAGAATAAACTGAAGAATTCTGAAAAAAATTAACCCGAGTTTGTTGAAAAAATCCCAGGGAAATTTGACCTTTTCTAAAAATTGCACTATTTTACTTGTTGAACCGGTGAAATGGTTTCTTTTAATTTATAAAATAACCAAGTGAGCTATAATTAATGTTGTGGTAGATTTGAGTAAATTAGAAAATTCTGCAAAAAATAAACTCGAGTCTGTTGAAAAGGGGAAAATTAAAATAAAATGAGATATTGTAAAAATTTCTATATTTTACTTGTCGAAACAGTAAAATGATTTTTTCTTAAATATAAAAAAATAACCAAGTGAACTAGAATTAATTTTGCGCTCGATTTGAATATATTTGAGAATTCTCCCCAGGAACGGATTTAGCAGTTGCGGGCAAAAACTGCTATGAGGGGCCCAGGGGATATTAAAAAAGTGGTCTCCAAAATGTTAGCAGTTATTTTTTTTAAGTTGCAATGAGTCTGTAAACCATTTTATTTTATAATTTTATATAAAAGAGTACCTTTTAACTTGAATTTTGCAATTTGAATTTTTGGTCTAGCACTTAAAATGGCTTCGCAATTAATTAACAAAGTTTATGAAATCGCCCGGAGCTACTTTTTTTCCTTGCGAGCTGAGTGACGTCATTATTTCCTAGTCGCCTCGCGCGGGTTATACGGTCGGCAAAACTGCTAAAACTGTGCGGCTTCGATTAGAAGATCGGCAGGTGAAAAAAAATCGCGGTTTCTTGATTTGTCATCTACATACCCCGCTACATCAGGAAGCAACTCCGTTTTTTCTTGATATCCTAATTTTTTCTGTACTTTTGGCGCCCTCGAATTTGTAGTTTGAAATTAGTGCTTTTTCGACGCCGACTTTGAAAATTCGTAACTTATGATCCCGACCGTGTATAATATTCCAATGTTTTTTATTTCCCTTCTTTCTTTATTATTTATGCGAGAAAAAATCAGCACGATTATGTTTTACTCCTGGACTTGAAAAAAAAAAATCCCAAGTGAAATGTTAATAAAATAGCTCAAACGCGCGCTTTGGTCAGCCCCCTCTGCAGCCGCCAATTTTTAAAATTTTCTCAATTTTACATCAGATTATCAAAGAACAACAATATTTGTGGTGTAATGAGCATAGTGCATTTTTAAATTTTGCGCGGTTAAAAAGTTATGGCGTAAAAATGTAAAAATGTTGAATTTAGGGGTCGGCGGCTCCCGTCGGCCTATTTTTTAACGGATTTTCATTTTTAAAAATTCTGATAAATCTACTATTGGTATTAAAACCGACCACGCATAGGATTTTTTAAATTTTGAAAAAACAACGAAATCTTAAATTTTTTAAGATCGCATTTAAAAAAGTCGTATTTTTATTCGAGTTTCGATTTAATCAGCCCCTCAAAATTTATTCTACCCTAACGCAATGTACATTTTCTGAAAGCTTTCATTGTCCACTTTACGACAAAAAAAGAATCACTTCGCTATCTCCTTTCGTTATCGAGTTATGGCCGAAAATGTAGCAAAAATATGCCAAATCTCCGTTTGGAACCAAAACTGCGGTCTGAAATTTTTCACTTTTCACAAAATAATTAATATCTTCTAATCTATTAGAACCGCCGGGACGAGTAATAGCTTAAAATTCGCACCGTTACCTCCCCCCACCAAATTCCGTGAAAATTTTAATTTTCGGTATAAAATTACGTCGTCCAGGCCCGTATTTGTACCAAAATTTTGCCAAAACTTTGCCAATTTTTTCCAAAAAAAATGTTTAACCGATTTTAACCAAATATTTTTTAAAACGCGTCTATCCATGGTGTTTACCTTTGGTAAAAATTTAAAATTTGAAATCGCTAACTTTTATAGTTTTCGAGAAAAACAATAAAAATCGATTTCCATGAAAAAATTTTAAGACTTAAAAAAATATCTCAAAAAATATTTTTTCGAATATTTTCAAACGCGACCCCGCAAATGAAAGATAATAGAAAATAGATGAAATGTAGGGTGTCACTTGCCCTCTACACCCCCCCAAAATAATTTTACACCCCAAAAACTCAAACAAAACAAAATTTTTCTAGGTAATGTACATTAAAAAATAATTAAATTTTAAAAAATTTAATAAGATAATATCGATAATTTTTACAAACTTATCTGTACGAATTTTCGTTTTCTTTAATTTTAGTTATTAAGCGAAATATGAATTTTTAATAATACACCTTTACTCATTTGTTAGAAAGCCATATTTTATATAAAAATTCATATCTTTTGAACAAAAAGTCGTACTGCCTTGAATTTTTTTTATTTTTTTCTTATTTCTTTTACTACAACCCAAAATTATTAACTTTCAAATTTTTAATTTGAAACGCTACACACTTGTAGAAACCACACTAAAGTTGTATAACATTTAAAGTGAGATTTCATAATTAAAAAATTATAAAAAGTAAATTTTAAATTAATACATAATTCTCCTACTTTAATTAATAACTAATAGTAATAGTAATAAAAGAAAATAACTATAAAAACGTCTAGAAACAATCAAGTGCACTATACGCGTGTACGGAACGGACAATATTCGGAAGAAATGACGTCAGAATACATCGCGTAGTTGAAGCGGAGGGGCTAATTTTCTTAAAATTCAAACGCTTTTACGTTATCGCTTGCCGTATCGAATTGAAACAAAAAACAACTTATTTATAATTATGATTTCTAAAATACAAGATATAAAAATATCAATTATTTTTTTGTTTTTCTTCCTCATTGTAGCAAAAATAGTATGTGCAACTATACCGGGTGGAAATGAAAACCGGGTCACCTCGATAACTTTTTTATTTATGAATAAAAGAATTTGAAATTTGGCTATGTTCTATGGTTCAGAAAAACAAATTTTATGTGCATTTTTTATTTTCGAAATCACTTCCGGTTTCACCGGAAACACCATGAACTTTGTTTTTTTAAAAGTAACATCCCATTTTTATATTCATGGCTTAAAATACTTTTAAAAAAGAAGTATTTTTGAGATATTAGTTTTTATTTTTTCTACAAAAAAATTTTTTTTCAAAAAAAAAAAAAAAGTTTTCGAAGTCGGTGAAAAGTACCAAAACTAATTTTAAATAATTCAAATACCTAAATAAAATTGTAATTTGAAAAAAAAATTAAGTGTTTTTTGAACTATTAATTTTTAAACTTAGTTTATGAAGATTTTATCAAATATCTCACTTTTTTTAAATGCAATGATGCCGGGTCATTCGACTTTTTAAAAAGAGGATTTTATAACGATAATTTTGGTACCCCATATGTAGGGTGCAATCAATTTACTTGTCCCAGTTTATCATATTTTTTGTACTCGGGATTTTTCAAAATTAAAAAAAAATTAAAAATGTATCACAAACACATACCCCTACATATGGGGTACCAAAATAATCGTTATAAAATCCTCTTTTTAAAAAGTCGAATGACCCGGCATCATTGCATTGAAAAAAAGTGAGATATTTGATAAATTCTTCATTAACTAAGTTTAAAAATTAATAGTTCAAAAACCACTTAAATTTTTTTTCAAATTACAACTTTATTTAGGTATTTGAATTATTTAGAATTAGTTTTGGTACTTTTTACCGACTTCGAAAAGCTTTTTTTTTTTTGAAAAAAAATTTTTTTACAAAAAAAATAAAAACTAATATCTCAAAAATACTTCTTTTTTAAAAGTATTTTAAGCCATGAATAAAAATATGGGATGTTACATTTAAAAAAACAAAGTTCATGGTGTTTCCGGTGAAACCGGAAGTGATTTCGAAAATAAAGAATGCACATAAAATTTGTTTTTTTGAACTATAGAACATAGCCAAATTTCAAATTTTTCTATTCATAAATAAAAAAGTTATAGAGGTGACCCTGTTTTCGTTTCCACCCGGTATAGTGCAAAAAGCAAATTTGCACTCGTTCTACGGTCTCATTGTACAATTTATACATCTCGTACAAATATTAACCACTTTTTGCACTTGTTGCATAAACAACAATTTGCCAAAATGTCTGGACAAAATATCTAATTTTTACCCAAATTATTGGATTTTTACACTGGAGTGGTTTCGAAGAATACGATGAATGAAACAATTTGTTAATAATTTTATTGAAAGTAGCTTCTTTTCGCTAGTTACGTGTGTGCTAAAAATTAATTACACGTGCTTGGTGACTATGGAACCGGTAAGACGTGTAAAAAATCAGCCAACTGTGACGAATGTTTTTAGCAATTATCCACAAAGAAAAACGTGATTCTAGAATTAAAATAGCTTAAATAATATTCCATTTAAATAATTAAAAACTCGCTTGTTAGAATTTAAACATTTTGAATAATTAAAAATTTGTATACCTATAATTATTGTTTATTTAAATTTTCTTAGCGGGGAGCTTTTTTAATACTTACTTTCATTTTTTAAGCTTATAATAGATTGGTTTTAAATATACTTAACATAAGAAGAACATAAATTTTGTTTTTCTTGAATATTAACTTTTATTAATAATAAATCAATCGCATGCTTGAATAAACACAAATTATTTTCTTCTATTATCACTATATTATGGGAAATTAGTTTACCTCGATTCGTTTTAACTAACAACGCGGAAAATCAAATAACGTTTTATGGTTATTATATTACAAATATTTTACCCAAAAAATGCACATACTTAATACTCAATAAACTATGAAGATATTAATTTAATAAATTAAAGCTGAATACCTTTTTTTATTTTATTTCCAGACATCAATATAGTTTTTGATCCAAAAAAAAATTAAAATATCAAATATTTCTGCATAAATCTTGAAAATCTTCAATATATTTTTAGGCCAAAGCCACGGATTTTAATTGTTTTAAAATATAAGTTTTTTTCCAATTTCAAACCGTATTTGTGCAAGAAACCTTTTTCCCTTGAACTACTCAAAAATTAATATAATCTGTGCAATGAAATAAAAACTATGGACTATTTTTATTATTTACAAAACCTGTTCGAATTGAACCAAGTTTTTCTGCTGGTCAAATCCAAAGAGGTGTTGTTGGTCGAATACAAAGAGATCGATTGTCTTGTAGATTTAATCCATCTTCCTTTATTACTCCTCCGGGTTTAGGGGCTAATTGTCTTGTTTTTGAGGTCCATCATTATACTACTTTCGTTCGGAAACCTTCATAACAGGTAAATTGTCACAAATTTTCAAAACTGTTAAAACTGGCGAAAGCAGATATTTCTTAGATGTTACTAGTAAAAAAATGTTAATTAAAATTTCGTGTCGTCGGTTTGAAGGTTAAGATGTTCTTCTTCTAAAGCTTGGATAGTAAGAACTATGTTGTTTCTTCTTTTTGTAAAAGTGAAAAGGTGTTGTTCTTGTCGTGGTTCAATTCCAAGTGGTGTTGTTCTTCTACTGGTGGAACTAAAAGAGGCGTTGTTCTTATCGAGGTTCAATTATAAGATATATTCTTCTTCGGTTGATTGAAGCGTAAGAGGTGTTGTTCTTCTGTTGGTCGAATTCAAGAAAGTCGATTGTCCTTTAGATTTCATCCATCTTGTTCAATTCCTCCTCTGACAAGGGGGCTAACATCCTTGTTTCAAGGTCAATGATGGTACTTTTCTTCGGGAATTTACAAAACAGGTAAAAATATACAAGGAAATAAAAGTAAGTATTAGTAGTTTTAGATATTCAAATTTCGTCAAAATCATTTGTTCACTTTCAGGAAAATCTAGAAGTGTTAATGGTTAAGTATTTAGTCGCGCATATTATCACAAAATGGTCGATTCTGGCCATGGACCATCCCAAAATCTATAGAGCTTTTTCCTAAAAAACTTTTGTTTTCTTGAATAGAATAAAACAGGCACTTTTCGTGGAGCAAATAGGTAACCAAATATTATGTTGTTTGGAACCTTGTAGCTTTTACTATGTTGTTCTTGTCGATGTTCAATTTAAAGAGGTTTTGTTTTTCTGCTGGTCGAATCCAAAGAGGCGTTGTTGATCGAATACAAGGCGATCGATTGTCCTGTAGATTTCATTCATCTTGTTTTATTCCTCCTCCCGCTTTGGGGACTAATATTCTTGTTTTTGAGGTCCATGATCAATGATAGTACTTTTGTTCGGAAACCTTTATAGCAGGTAAATTGTCGCAAATTTTTAAAAATGTTTAAACCGACGAAAACAGATTATTTCTTAGATGTTACGATATAGTACAAAAATGTTAATTAAAATTTCGTTTCGTAGTTTTGAAGGTTAAGATGTTCTTCTTCCAAAGGTAGGATTATAAAAACCATGTTGTTCTTCTGGTGGTAGAAGTGTAAAAGGTGTGGTTTTTGTCTTCATTCGTTTCAAAGAGATGTTGATCTTCTCCTGGTCGAATTCCCAGAGGACTCAAAGAGGCTTATCCTTATCTTTGTTCAATTAAAAGATATATTCTTCTTCGGTTGATTGAAGTGTAGGAAGTGTTGTTCTTCTGTAAGTCGAATTCAAAAAGTTCGATTGTCCTTTAGATTTCATACATCTTGTTCAATTCCTCCTCCGAGGAGGGTGCTAGTATCCTTGTTTCAAGGTCAATGATGGTACTTAAAAACCCGAACTACCTTTTTTTACAACATACAGGGTGATCATTTGAAAATGATCCACTCTTAATAACTCTAGTATGACGAAATATACAGGGTGTCTCACTTTTTTCCAGCAATTTTTTTTTAGATAGTAAATGCCATTCTGAACAAAAATTTTCCTATGAACTATTATGTTTTTTCGACTCCTTAAAAAGTTACAGCCATTTTAAAATATCATAAATTTAATGATTTTTTGTGGGCACCCTGTATAAATTTCATATAATTTTTTTTATTTAAATCAAGTATGCTTTGGATTTTGTATATCTTTAAGCCAATAATATGCTAAATTTTACCGAGGTAAATTTAACATCGTCGTTTACTTATTTTAAAAATAACCAATAATGTTCAAAAAAACCAATTTGGCAAAGAAAAAATCCAAATAATAATTGATTTAAATAAAAAAAATAAAATAAGAAAAAATATTATACAGGGGGGTTGAAAAGTTGGGAGTTGAATCATTCACCTTTACCTTTAGTATTATACAGGGTATTCCACAAAAATCATGAAAATTTATCAATTTTAAAATTGCTGTAACGTTTTAAGGAGTCGAAAAAACATAAAAGTTCATAGGAAATTTTTTGTTCAGAATGACATTTACTATCTAAAAAAAATTTGCTGGAAAAAAAAAGTGAGACACCCTGTATAAAAATTCGACGAAACACGTCAATTTTGTTTTCGAGGGGGAAACTTAATTACGTATAAAAATAACCGGTAGATGTCTCTAGTTTTGTCATAGCCACCTCGTCTTCAAAATTTTAAATGGCAACCCCTAACACTCAATACCTCATTTTAAAGGAAATTAAAAGGACTTTGAATTGGTGTGCAAAATTTTGAAATCGGATCACCACATCACAAGTTATAACTAAAAATGTCAGACCTGAACTACAATTTTGGGGTAAAATTTGCCCCCTAGAAATCTGTATAAATTAGTATAACATATTAATGAGACCAAAATTGAATTTTTTGGACCATATTATCTCTAATCAAAAACAGTTTGCTAAGGCACTATTGAAACTCAAAGATAACAAAATTTGCAGATTTTTATCATTCGATTGCGCTTCAACGAATTAGTTTTGGATAAAAATAAGTTTAATTAAATTATCCCATTTTCGTCTGAGGAATATGTTATATTAATTTTTACACAAAAATTTTACCCCAAAATTGTAGTTCTGGTTTGACGTTTTTTGTTATAACTTTTGATGTGGTGATCCGATTCCAAAATTTTTTACACCAATTAAAGTCCTTTTAATTTCCTTTAATATGAGGTATTGCGTGTTAGGGGTTGCCATTTAAAATTTTGAAGACGAGGTGGCTATGACAAAACTAGAGACATCTACTGGTTATTTTTATACGTAATTAAGTTTCCCCTCGAAAACAAAATTTCGTCGAATTTTTATACAGGGTGTCCCATTTTAATTAATCCAGCTGAATATCTTGAAAACGAAGCGATTTCCTTAAAAATGTTTAAGACAAAAATTGTAGCGATTCGTGGGGGACATTTAATAGTGCCATGGGTTTTTAATTGTTATAGGGTTTTATGGGAGTTTTATGGGAAAAATTTTTTTTTCAAATGGGAAGATTCGTATTCTATGGAAAATAATAAGAAAGTTTTGGTTGAAACTTTTTTTTCTAAAATTTCAATTTTTCGCTATATTCACCAAAATGAACATAAATTTTGGGAGTTTCGATACAGTTTTACTAAAAAACTAAAGGTCTATAAGAAAACTCGCAGGAGTCAAAAAGTGCTTAAATTAAGGCAAGAATTAATAAAAAATATTATTTTATATACTTTATTAAAAAAAATAAGTTTATTTTATTTTTATTATTTTTTAAGAAAAATATTATTTTTTTTTACTTATAATATTTAAAATAAAGTCAAAGGTAATTAATTAATACACTTAAAGATATTTGGATCTGTTCTTAAATTACGAGAGCTGGTCTAAATAAGATGTTCGAATATTCCTCCATTTTGTTCAATAAACATGTTTACTCGTGTGCGAAAAGCCAGATACATTTCTCAACATTTCAGGAGTGATACTTCGAAAAGGGTCCGTAATTCGTATCATAATATCCTCTCTAGTTGTAGTTGGTCGTTCATAGACCTTATCTTTTATGTAACCCCATAAAAAATAATCCATTTTTGTAAGATCCGGAGATCTTGCTGGTCATTCGTGTACTTCACTACCAATTCCAATCCACATATTAGGGAATTGGTTATGTAAAAATGTTGTAACAATTCTGGCAGTGTGGGGTCTAGCTCTGTCCTGTTGAAACCACATTCGCTGTCTTAAATCTAGAGGTACATCTTCTAAAAGAGTAGGCATTTCGTTTTGAATTATATTCAAATAAACATGTTGGTTAAGATTTTCTTCATAAAAAAATGGTCCCACAAGATACTCATCCACTATTCCAGCCCAATCGTTTATAGACCAACGCCACTGTAATCTACGATCTCTTTGCCAATGTGGATTATTTTCAGAATAATAATGAGCATTATGAAGATTTACTCCACCCATGTTGTCAAATTTTGCTTCATCAGTAAAAAGTACGCGATTAAAAAAAAAGGGGATCTCTTCTAACTTGATTCGTAGCCCATATGCAAAAATTAAGTCGGCGGATCTAGTCATCTTCTTTAATTTCTTGGGTTAAATGGTCATGATATGGGTGTGATTTATGGTGTTTTAAAATTCTGTTGGCAGAAGATTTAGGAAGTCCATGAAGACGCTGAATTTTTCTTGTAGATGTATGTGGATCTTCATTTACGGAAGCTAATGCTATCAATGATGGGAGCATCTTAGGACCAGTTTTACTACGTTTTCTTCTAAGAGAACCGTTTTCCGCTCATTTCACGAGCCTCCTAATATTTGTATGATTTGGATGACGCAATTGTGGAAACCTCTCAGCATAAAGACGTGCTGCGTGCCGATAGTTTTCATGGCATTCGCCCAAAACTTTTATAAGATTCACGATTTCTCTAGGTGAATAATCAGCCATTCTATAAGAGACTGATTTTAAATAATCACAGTGGCTTCAATAACAATGAGCTTCTACAAAAAACTAATCTGTCACAATATAACAATTATGTGCGAAACACAAAGTTGGCTGAAAATGTAATCCCTTTATTTTTAGAAGCCTTCCTCCTTAATTGAAAAATATTATTTAACATATAAATTGCAAATAAAATTGAAAAACCGTTTTGACACCTATTGTTTCCAACCTTTGACTTTATTTTAAATTTTATAAGTAAAAAAAAATTAATATTTTTCTTAAAAAATAATAAAAATAAAATAAACTTTTATTTAAAATTTATTTTTTTTTAATAAAATAAAATAATATTTTTTATTAATCCTTGCCTTAATTTAAGCACTTTTTGTCTCCTACGATTTTTCTTATAAAGCTTTAGTTTTCTAGTAAAACTGTATCGAAAATCCCAAAATTTGTGTTCATTTTGGTGAATATAGCGAAAAATTGAAATTTTAGAAAAAAAAGTTTCATTCAAAACTTTCTTATTATTTTCCATAGATTACGAATCTACAATAAAAAATGTGGGTTCCCATTTGAAAAAAAAAATGTTTTTCCATAAAACCCCATAACAATTAAAAACCCATGGCACTATTAAATGTCCCCCTCGAACCGCTCCATTTTTTGTCTGAAACATTTTTGAGGAAATCGCTTCGTTTTCATGATATTCAGCTGGATTAATTAAAATGGGACACCCTGTATATTTCGTCAAACTAGAGTTATTAAGGGGGGATCATTTCCAAATGATCACCCTGTGTATGGACTAAATAGAAAAACTGTAATTTTTGTGGTGAAAGTTAAAATAAATATTCTTGAATAATTCGAATTTTTCTTGTAAGAGCAGTTAGGAAGAACTATTCGTTTTTGAGTTTTAGTAACAGTTTTTCTTGTAAAAAACACTTCATTGAATTCTACCAGTAGAATTAAAGGATGTTTAAAGAGCGACCTCCAATTTTAAGTTCAACATTTGAAAGAATTATTCCAGACACTTTTAGTAGAACATATTTTTCTGGAAAACCACATATTAACTGTAGCTTTTACTTTTTGTGGCCTTTAAAGACCAGTTTTATAGTAAACTTATAAAAATATGTATGCAATTTATTAAGTATAACAAATTTAACATGCAGATTTTAGTAGTAAGAAGTAATTTATCATATAATTTTTAACTGAGGCAACATAATACGGTAATAAACATATGTTTAATCTGGAGTAAACAGATTTTCTTAAACGAGGAAGAGACCACAGAATGTATTATCAGCCTAAAGCCAGGAAACGGCTTATTTTGATACCTAAAGACAAAAGTAATTGCTTCTTCGAATATTCTTGAAATATTAAGCTATGGTAATCAACAATTAGCTAACAAGCTAACTACTTTTCCAACACATGTTTTGAACAAGATTGTCAGCAAACGGATTACATTAGAACCTAAGAACATTCCTTACAGTTAGGACATGTAATGAATAAATAAAAAGCAATTTTAACAACTGTAATGTAATTTTCTGATAAAATTCAAATTATGTAGAATCGAACCCATCGATTAATTTCTATGGTAATTATTTAGTTAATTATAATCTGCCTGGAGTCTAAACTGGTGTTCAAATCTAGTCATTTCTAAGTAAGTACAGACACAAAAATAAACATTTTGTTGAGCTTAACATGTAACATCTTGTAATTGAAATAGAATTTGTTTAAAGTTTTATTTTAAAACGATTTGTTTTTAAAAGGAATTTTTGTTGTCATTAAGATGAAGCAAGGAGCTGAAGCCGCTCGCGCTTAGGTCAGTAACCGTTTTGCAAGGCCGCTTATAACTCGACTCGACATAGGCCAGCAATATATCGTTTCCATTTACTCAATTTCAAAGAAAAAATCGAATAATCCCATTTTTAGATACACATTCCTCCCGGAAAATAGACGCGCACAAAGCGGAAGAGAAATTTCCAAGAAAGCCGCGACACGATTACAGACTACAAACGCGAGCTCCGCTAAAAATAAGAACAAGGAAATACCGTTCCGAGGGAGAAAATAATTGAAAACGAAAATAGATTAAGGAATTGCCAAAGTAATTATACACAAAGCTTATTTTTTGCGGTTTAAACCTTATACTTTTTTTTGTCCTCCACACTCTTAATATTTCAATTTTTTCTTGAATATCAAAAATTTTACTTCGATTATACTTAAGTTCCCTCAATTCATTTTAATGAAAATACGAGAATCAAAAAACGAAAAAAGCTGAGTTTTTTGATTCTTGTATTTTTTTCTGTATTTTTTTTTAAGTATATCAAGTGTAGCTATACTTATCAATGCCCAAAATAATTTTAATTTATTTTTATGGTACATTTTTTATAGTACCTAGTGGTATTCTTGTTTTGCTCCAGTTATTGTAGTTCCAACGAAAATCTTAATTGATCCACTTTTTAAATCAGTTAATTACTTTAAATTATGAATATCGCTACACTAGACTAATCACTTTCGATTTTTTTTATTTTTTTTCCAAAATTTTCATTCGATTAAGCGACTCATAAATTCGTAAACTGACAGAAATACAATAGAAAAACTGTATCTTAAAAAAAAAATCAAGAGTCACTTAGATTAGTTTTTTTTGTCAATTTCAAGAAGTAGAACTTTTATTCTTTAATTTTTCAAAAACACATTACTGTAAAATGCTTTCTAGAGGTATAGAGAACCAAAAAACACTTCTGCCACTACAATCAGGGGTGGATTTAGCACTTGGAGAGCCATGGGCAAAAATTGCTATGGGATACTACAAAACAGGTCTCATCCCAAACTATTAGAACTTATTTTTTAAGAAAAGTTGTAATTTAGGTTTTTGAAGGCCCCAAAAGGGATTCTGGTCCTTCTTTTCATAGCATTTGGGAAAATCAAGTGTGGAAAATGACATCTCTCATGTGGTGGCCACGATCAGCCATACACTTCTTTCTGAATGCGTTCCTTGAAGTTTGCATCCACTCTTTCCAACATTCGTCAATTTCATAATTTATTCTCTTCCCTGGTCGCGTCATTTCCAGGTTTGGTGATATTCACTGGCCTCCTCGGTCCCCTAATTTATCCATATGCGATTATTTCTTATGAGGTCACCTCAAGGCTCGTGTTTATGATTTATGAGCACAAGCCCCGAACACTGGAAGAATTGAAGGAAGCGATTCGCGTAGAAACCGCCCAAATTGACCGACGAATATTGGAAAGAGTGGATGCAAACTTCAAGGAACGCATCATCAGTGTATCGCTGATCGTGGCCACCACATGAGAGATGTGATTGTCCACACTTGATTTTCTGAAATCCTATGAAAAGAAAAGCCAGAATCTGCTAATAATTTTTTTTTCAAATTAACGATTTTAGGATTTTTTTTTAAAACCGTCCGACCTTTCTGCCGAAACCTTTATTCTTATTTGCATGAATTTTTCTTTTATTCACTTCGTATTCATTAGTGTTTTCAATTTTTAATAATCACAATTTTTCATTTTTCTACATCAAAATCTGAAGTAGCAAGTGCTAAATACAGGGTGAGTTTAAAGTAAGGAATAAAATCATAACTACGTTATCTTTTGGAATTTTTAAAAACCGTAAAAGACGTGTCGCATTGTTTTTGAAAACCTTTATTTTGAACCCAACAATATTTTTTTCTCAGTTGACATGACGTCACTATGGGGTCATAATTTTTTTTTAAAAGGATTGATATGGTTTTTATACCATAAAATAATACCTTATTAAGACTGTTTTACAACGCTACCAAAAAGATTATACCAGCGCCATCTCCCGGTTTTTAAAAAAATTAATAAATTTCCCCTTAAACAATAGTATAAAGTAAGGCATAAAAATCATAACTACGTTTTTTTTCGAGATTTTTAAAAACCGTAAAAGACGTGTCGCATTGTTTTTGAAAACCTTTATTTTGAACCCAACAATATTTTTTTCTCAGTTGACATGACGTCACTATGAGGTCATAATTTTTTTTAAATGGCTTGATATGGTTTTTATACCATAAAATAATACCTTATTAAGACTGTTTTACAACGCTACCAAAAAGATTATACCAGCGCCATCTCCCGGTTTTTAAAAAAATTAATAAATTTCCCCTTAAACATTAGTATAAAGTAAGGCATAAAAATCATAACTACGTTATCTTTTGAGATTTTTAAAAACCGTAAAAGACGTGTCGCATTGTTTTTGAAAACCTTTATTTTGAACCCAACAATATTTTTTTCTCAGTTGACATGACGTCACTATGAGGTCATAATTTTTTTTTAAATGGATTGATATGGTTTTTGATTCCATAAAATAATACCTTATTAAGATTGTTTTACAACGCTACCAAAAAGATTATATCAGCGCCATCTCCCGGTTTTTAAAAAAATTAATAAATTTCCCCTTAAACAATAGTATAAAGTAAGGCATAAAAATCATAACTACGTTATCTTTTGAGATTTTTAAAAACCGTAAAAGACGTGTCGCATTGTTTTTGAAAACCTTTATTTTGAACACAACAATATTTTCTTCTCAGTTGACATGACGTCACTATGAGGTCATAATTTTTTTTAATGGATTGATATGGTTTTTATACCATAAAATAATACCTTATTAAGACTGTTTTACAACGCTACCAAAAAGATTATACCAGCGCCATCTCCCGGTTTTTAAAAAAATTAATAAATTTCCCCTTAAACATTAGTATAAAGTAAGGCATAAAAATCATAACTACGTTATCTTTTGAGATTTTTAAAAACCGTAAAAGACGTGTCGCATTGTTTTTGAAAACCTTTATTTTGAACCCAACAATATTTTTTTTTCTCAGTTGACATGACGTCACTATGAGGTCATAATTTTTTTTTAATGGATTGATATGGTTTTTATACCATAAAATAATACCTTATTAAGAGTGTTTTACAACGCTACCAAAAAGATTATACCAGCGCCATCTTCCGGTTTTAAAAAAATTTATTAAATTTCCCCTTAAACATTAAAATGGAAGATGGCGCTGCTGTAATCTTTTTGGTACTGTTGTAAAACGGTCTTAATAAGGTATTATTTTATGGTATAAAAACCATATCAATCCATTTAAAAAAAATTATGACGTCATAGTGACGTCATGTCAACTGAGAAAAAAATATTGGTGGGTTCAAAATAAAGTTTTTCAAAAACAATGCGACAAATCTTTTACGGTTTTTAAAAATTCCAAAAAATAACGTTTGTATGCGTTACTTTAAACTCACCCTGTATACAGGATGGTCACTCTTACGGTGCACACCATTGGAATCTTGTGAACCTAAAGAGTTACAAAGTTGCTTAAATTACAAAAAAATTGGCCCTTTTCAAACTCCTTAAGAATCTATTTAGAAATCCGAGATATCTTGCTTTAGTCCTGAAATATCATGAAAAATCTAAAATTTCGCATTTTCGTTTTCTTTCCATATTTTTGTAATCGCTTAACTTTTTCGATTGCAATTTGGCAGTTTTACATAATTTGACATTTTCTATAAATTGGTCATACGAACAAATTTTTAGGTTAACCAGATTTCATTTATTTTAAACCAACTTTTGATTTTCTTATGGGCGCGATATTTAATTTTTATACCATTGGATTGAGAAAAAAATACAATTTAAATGATGTAACACACATTGTTTTTTTACTTCAATTACAAAAAATTGAAAAAAATATTAAATTTTTATTTACAAAATCAAGTTGGCATAAAATAACAAAAGAATAATTTTGTTATTTTATTTAGAAATAAACAGATGTTAATTTTATGCCAACTGATTTTGTAAATAAAAATTTAATATTTCTTTAATTTTTTTTAATTAAAATAAAAGAACAATGTCTGTTACATCATTTAAATTGTATTTTTTTTTTCTCCATCCAATGGTATAAATATCAAATCTTGCGCCCATAAGAAAATCAAAAGTTGGTTTAAAATAAATGAAATCTAGTTAACCTAAAATTTTCTTCTCAAGGCCAATCTATAGAGAATGTCAAATTATGTAAGACTGTCAAATTGCAATCGAAAAAGTTAAGCGATTACAAAAATATGGAAGGAAAACGAAAATGCGAAATTTCAGATTTTTTATATTTCAGGACTAGAGCAAGATATCTCGGATTTCTAAATAGATTCTAAAATAGTTTGAGAAGGGGCAACTTTTTTCTAATTTAAGCAACTTTGTAACTCTTTAGGTTCACAAGATCCCAATGGTATGCACCGTAAGAGTGACCACCCTGTGTAGTCCTAAAATGACAATACAGGGTGTTCCGTAAGAAATGCATAATAATGAAAGGGGTTGCTCAGGACACCAAAACAAGCAACTTTTGTTAATAAACCCATATCCGGAAATTAACCATTAAGTCAATAGGTTGAGACAAAATTTTTTAAATTTAATTTACAAAAATAGATTTATTTTCTTTTTTTTTGTAAATAAATGTTTGCGATTTATTTTCATGTTTTTACAATGGACCGTGCCAAACAGATTTAAAAAAAAACACGACACAATTTTTGTAAATTTTATTAAATAATTAACTTAATTACCTTAAATCTTTTTTATTTACCCTGGCTTAATGGTTAATTAAAAAAAATTAATATGTGATAGATCCATCTAAAATTAATTAATTAGTATTTAAAATTAAAATAAAAAACTCACTCATTTTAAAGATATTTAATGAGCCAGAACGTTTTCGTCAACCAATGTTATATAATGTTATGATAATGTCAACATTGGTTGACGAAAACGTTCTGGCTCATTAAATATCTTTAAAAAGAGTGAGTTTTTTATTTTAATATTAAACACTAATTAATGGTTAATTTCCGAATATGGGTTTATTAACAAAAGTTGCTTGTTTTGGTGTCCTGAACAACCCCTTTCATTATTATGCATTACTTACGGAACACCCTGTATAAATATGGTAAGAAAAATATTCTATAAATGAAAACATCAGATTTAACTCTTATGATTTTTCACTTTTGTTAACCTATTTTTTTGAAATTTCCACGTTTTCCAAAGTTTCGCTGATTTTATTTTATTTCAAATAAATTTTGTGTAAAAAATGTCTGCTGAAGACCTACTAAATTTGTATTGACTATACACAGTTCTACATGGAATGTCCAAAAAATTAGCACATTTCCATGCAGTATTGAAAACGTATTTAAATCCCTAAGCATGATTCTTATTGGCTTTTTATAAATACATCTTCCAATCAAAAGTATGTTTAGCATTTTCAATTCGATTTTAATACTCCATGGAAACGTGTGGTGAATATTTATTTATCAACTGTGAGTGAGATTTTTATTATAAATCTAAAATGAAAAATGAATGAAAATATTCAGAATTAATTTTTAATTTTTTATAGTCTCCAAATTACCAATACTTGGTAATTTATCGAAATTTTATTATTGATCTTAAAATATCGAATAAGATACTATTTACTGTATGAGTTTTCCATATTTTGAGTCAGAATATTATTTAAAACTAACAATGTACAACATGCTTCACCGAAAATTGGTACACAAAAGAAATGCTAGTGCCAATACCCACTTAACTACTGAATAGCGGTGGGCGAGACTAAGGTATACTCAAGCCGTACGAATGCTTCTTATTGGCACTAGCATTTCTTTTGTGTAACAATTTTCGGTGAAGCATGTTGTACATCAGGGTGAAAACAAAACATGGGTAACTCCCATATTTTCTTTACTTATGAAAATACAAAATTTTACTAAGTTATACAGGGTGGACCATTTAACTTGAGGCAAATAAATAATTGAAAAGGGTTTGGACAAAAAACTTTCAAATAAAAGTTGATTGGTTTAAAGGAGGAAAATGATGGTGCTAATTATTTTTTTTTTTGGTTAAGGATCATCTTTGCGTTAATTTCAATGTAAACCAAGTTTTTTTAAATGAAAACCTATATTTTTTTAGCAATTTTAAACTCAAAACAAAATAACTTTTACATAAATCATTTTTTTATCCGACACATTTTAAATTTCAAAAATTTCTATAAAAAAATTTTTTTACGCTTTTTTCTAAGCTATTTAGTTTGTTAGATATTTATTTGTGTCAAGTTAAATGGTCCACCCTGTATGTTCTAAAAAAAAACATATTTGGTGTTCTAAAAAATTCATCAACTTATTTTATAGAAATGTGAAATCCAATATTTTTGTACACAGTTTGTTTCAATTTTAGAAAATTCATTTTCGTGGGTTTAGGGGTAAGCGTGGTCCATTTGGCACTAAGGGTCGTCTGCACGATCTGCACCACTAATCCTTAAACACTAAGAATAAGGAATTAACAGATTTTCCAAATTTTAGTATATTAACTCATTTGAGCAGGTTAAAAGATTAGTTTTAAAGTTTTTTCAAGAAAATGTTTATTATTTTTTTAATAAATAGAATAAATTTAATATTTTTAATGAAACCGACAATAAAATACAAAAACCAGAAAACAGAAACGAGAAACGATAAAATTTGAATATAACAAGATTACAAACAAATTTGAAGAAACTAATAAATTATTGAATCAAAACCATAATTTTACAATTTAAATTAGAAAAAAAATTTAAATAATATTCACATTTATTCTAAAATAAAATGAATAAAAGTCAAAAAAATAATTTATATAATTATTTCACTATATTTGTCTAAAACTATAAAATAAAATAAAATAAAATAAAAAATTAGAAATAAAATTCCGTTAGATACTTAAGTATTTACTATACAGGGTGTACAAAAGTTCGGCAACGCCCATGTAATTTTGAAATTAAGTATTTTTTAATGTTTCAATTAAAAACTTTACAATTCTTATGACCAAAATGAGACAAATCCAAAATTTTGGGAAGTGCGAATATCCCTTCAGCCTATAATTTCGAAAAACAAAGCGAACTTGTTCCTTCAATATTCAAATCTGATAACGTGTGTTCCTAGTTCTTAATTTGTGTGTTAGGATACTTTAATTTAATTTAAAAAAAACTTTAAATTATGCCTGGCGTTTTATATGTACAGGGTGAGTTTAAAGTAAGGAATAAAAATCATAACTACGTTATCTTTTGGAATTTTTAAAAACCGTAAAAGATATGTCGCATTGTTTTTGAAAACCTTTATTTTGAACCCAACAATATTTTTCTCTCAGTTGACATGACGTCACTATCACGTCATAATTTTTTTTAATGTATTGATATCGAGATTGATATGGTTTTTATACCATAAAATAATACCTTATTAAGAGCATTCTTTCCTAAACCGCGTGTTCAAAATAGTCTTCCTCAAAATAAGTTATATCCATTTAGAACTAGTACCCTATAATATAAACAATTTTAAAAACATTGCATATCTTGCCCCGCCCCCCACAAACTGAATAAAATTCAATAAACAAAATTTTATGTGCAAAACGACAAATACTGGACTACATGCAGCACTTTTATTATTTAATCAATTATCATAAAAAAAATACTGAAATGTAGATAAATGTATGTTCTACAAAACGGCGCACCCCGATTTTCAATATCTCAAATACTTCCGCTACAATATTCCAATAAAAATTGCATTAAAACACAATTTTTAAACAAGTACTATAAAAAATGTGAAATTGTTTTTGAAAAATGCTTTGCGCCGTTTTGTAGATTAATTATCGCATTTTTAAATTCTGAAAGAATTATTTTAAAATAATAATTTATAAGGGCTGTAGAATTAGTCCAGTAAACCTCAAAATAGCCTTTACAATGTTAAGGAAAGAATGCTCTTAAGACTGTTTTACAACGGTTTTTTTTAAAAATCGGGAGATGGCGCTGGTATAATCTTTTTGGTAGCGTTGTAAAACAGTCTTAATAAGGTATTATTTTATGGTATAAAAACCATATCAATCCATTAAAAAAAAATTATGACCTCATAGTGACGTCATGTCAACTGAGAAAAAATAATATTGTTGGGTTCAAAATAAAGGTTTTCAAAAACAATGCGAAACGTCTTTTACGGTTTTTAAAAATCTCAAAAGATAACGTAGTTATGAATTTTATGGCTTGCTTTAAACTAATGTTTAAGGGGAAATTTAATATTTTTTTAAAAAACCGGAAGATGGCGCTGGTATAATCTTTTTGGTACCGTTGTGAAACAGTCTTAATAAGGTATTATTTTATGGTATAAAAACCATATCAATCCATTTAAAAAAAAATTATGACCTCATAGTGACGTCATGTCAACTGAGAAAAAAATATTGTTGGGTTCAAAATAAAGGTTTTCAAAAACAATGCGACATGTCTTTTACGGTTTTTAAAAATCTCAAAAGATAACGTAGTTATGAATTTTATGGCTTGCTTTAAACTAATGTTTAAGGGGAAATTTAATATTTTTTTAAAAATCCGGAAGATGGCGCTGGTATAATCTTTTTGGTACCGTTGTGAAACAGTCTTAATAAGGTATTATTTTATGGTATAAAAACCATATCAATCCATTTAAAAAAAAATATGACCTCATAGTGACTTCATGTCAACTGAGAAAAAAATATTGTTGGGTTCAAAATAAAGGTTTTCAAAAACAATGCGACATGTCTTTTACGGTTTTTAAAAATCTCAAAAGATAACGTAGTTATGAATTTTATGGCTTGCTTTAAACTAATGTTTAAGGGGAAATTTAATATTTTTTTAAAAAACCGGAAGATGGCGCTGGTATAATCTTTTTGGTACCGTTGTGAAACAGTCTTAATAAGGTATTATTTTATGGTATAAAAACCATATCAATCCATTTAAAAAAAAATATGACCTCATAGTGACTTCATGTCAACTGAGAAAAAAATATTGTTGGGTTCAAAATAAAGGTTTTCAAAAACAATGCGACATGTCTTTTACGGTTTTTAAAAATCTCAAAAGATAACGTAGTTATGAATTTTATGGCTTGCTTTAAACTAATGTTTAAGGGGAAATTTAATATTTTTTTAAAAATCCGGAAGATGGCGCTGGTATAATCTTTTTGGTACCGTTGTGAAACAGTCTTAATAAGGTATTATTTTATGGTATAAAAACCATATCAATCCATTTAAAAAAAAATATGACCTCATAGTGACTTCATGTCAACTGAGAAAAAAATATTGTTGGGTTCAAAATAAAGGTTTTCAAAAACAATGCGACATGTCTTTTACGGTTTTTAAAAATCTCAAAAGATAACGTAGTTATGAATTTTATGGCTTGCTTTAAACTAATGTTTAAGGGGAAATTTAATATTTTTTTAAAAAACCGGAAGATGGCGCTGGTATAATCTTTTTGGTACCGTTGTGAAACAGTCTTAATAAGGTATTATTTTATGGTATAAAAACCATATCAATCCATTTAAAAAAAAATTATGACCTCATAGTGACGTCATGTCAACTGAGAAAAAAATATTGTTGGGTTCAAAATAAAGGTTTTCAAAAACAATGCGACACGTCTTTTACGGTTTTTAAAAATTCCAAAAGATAACGTGGTTATGATTTTTATGCCTTACTTTATACTAATGTTTAAGGGGAAATTTATTAATTTTTTTAAAAACCGGGAGATGGCGCTGGTATAATCTTTTTGGTAGCGTTGTAAAACAGTCTTAATAAAGTATTATTTTATGGTATAAAAACCATATCAATCCATTTAAAAAAAAATTATGACCTCATAGTGACGTCATGTCAACTGAAAAAAAAATATTGTTGAGTTAAAAATAAAGGTTTTCAAAAACAATGCGAAACGTCTTTTACGGTTTTTAAAAATCTCAAAAGATAACGTAGTTATGAATTTTATGGCTTACTTTAAACTAATGTTTAAGGGGAAATTTAATAATTTTTTTAAATACCGGAAGAGGGCGCTGGTATAATCTTTTTGATACCGTTGTGAAACAGTCTTAATAAGGTATTATTTTATGGTATAAAAACCATATCAATCCATTTAAAAAGAATTATGACCTCATAGTGACGTCATGTCAACTGAGAAAGAAATATTGTTGGGTTCAAAATAAAGGTTTTCAAAAACAATGCGACACGTCTTTTACGGTTTTTAAAAATTTTAAAAGATAACGTAGTTATGATTTTTAAGGCTTACTTTAAACTAATGTTAAGGGGAAATTTATTAATTTTTTTAAAAACCGGGAGATGGCGCTGGTATAATCTTTTTGGTAGCGTTGTACAACAGTCTTAATAAGGTATTATTTTATGGTATAAAAACCATATCAATCCATTTAAAAAAAATTATGACCTTATAGTGACGTCATGTCAACTGAGAAAAAAATATTGTTGGGTTCAAAATAAAGGTTTTCAAAAACAATGCGACAGGTCTTTTACGGTTTTTAAAAATTTGATAAGATAACGTAGTTATGATTTTTATGGCTTATTTTAAACTAATGTTAAAGGGAAATTTAATAATTTTTTTATAAACCGGAAGAGGGCGCTGGTATAATCTTTTTGGCAACGTTGTGAAACAGTCTTAATAAGGTATTATTTTAGGTTTAAAAACCATATCAATCCATTTAAAAAAATTTTATGACCTCATAGCGACGTCATTTCAACTGAGAAAAAAATATTGTTTGGTTCAAAATAAAGGTTTTCAAAGACAATGCGACACGTCTTTTACGGTTTTTAAAAATTCCAAAAGATAACTTAGTTATGAATTTTATGCCTTACTTTAAACTAACGTTTAAGGGGAAATTTCATAATTTTTTTAAAACCCGGAAGAGGGCGCTGGTATAATCTTTTTGGTACCATTGTGAAACAGTCTTAATAAGGTATTATTTTATGGTATAAAAACCATATCAAGCCATTTAAAAAAAATTATGACCTCATAGTGACGTCATGTCAACTGAGAAAAAAATATTGTTGGGTTCAAAATAAAAGTTTTCAAAAACAATGCGACATGTCTTTTACGGTTTTTAAAAATTCCAAAAGATAACATAGTTATGATTTTTATACCTTACTTTATACTAATGTTTAAGGGGAAATTTATTAATTTTTTTAAAAACCGGAAGAGGGCGCTGGTATAATCTTTTTGGTACCGTTGTGAAACAGTCTTAATAAGGTCTTATTTTATGGTATAAAAACCATATCAATCTATTTAAAAAAATTTTCTGACGTCATAATGACGTCATGTCAACTGAGAAAAAAATATTGTTGGGGGTTCAAAGTAAAGGTTTTCAAAATTCCAAAAGACAACGTAGTTATGATTTTTATTCCTTACTTTAAACTCTCCCTGTATATGGAAGTAACTTATGAGCAGATTTAAGAATTAATGACATAAAAGTTGAATATAACCAGCTCTTTAAGTTTTAGTACATAGTGCTCATTTAAAACCAAATACTCTTAATTTTTTAGATTATTTTTATTCAGGATGAACAATTTTAAAAACTTTCAACTTTTTTGAAGTACATAGTTTTTATGCAATTTCGAAATTAGGATTAAAATAATATCTAATAATAATATTTGTATTATTATATTAAAACACGATATAAAAGAAACTTATGTTATACTTATCGTACTATACTATCTCCTTCATATTTTCATTTTTTTCTGATTAATATCACGCTACCGACAATTTTAATAAAAATGAGGCACTGAACCGTTCATGATGTTTATGCAAAGGTAAGCATTGATTAACATATGAAAATATAGAGATTAACATGCGTTACGCGCTTGTTTTTGAAAAAAAAATAGAAACTCGGTGAAATTGTAAAGAACCAATGTTCAAAAGGAGTGCGGATATTGTAAATCGAGGCGATGGTAAGCAACTTTATGTAGCGTACATTTAATTAAAGAAAAATCATCAAATGCAGGTCACTCCTTTGAATACTAATGAATAATAAAAATTTTATGTTGGGAATAATTGAGTTGTTTTTTTAAACTCATTGTTTTTGTCATATTTTTGCACAATTATGAATGTACAGGAATAATTTCTTTTATGGTTTTAAACTCACACGCTATAAAAGTAATAAAGAAATTTGATCAAAATCGATTTGCATTGAAATTATTTTTTAGTTAGTCAACAGAAAAACTCATCAAGGTCATTGAATTAAAGTGGCCTACAATCTAGAATTACCAAATTTTATTTGAATCTATGAGTGGTTTTCGTAATTATTCTTTGATGAAACAAAATATCCAGGAAATCTTCAGTTTTTTAAATAAAATATTGAAGAAACTCTAATTGTGGTTCATCTTGATATTTATGAGCTTAAAACTGTATCTGAAGAGCTTATGGAATTTTCTCATAGTTCAACAAATAAAAGATGAAAGTACGTTTGAAAATCATCACCTAGTTGAGGTAATAACTACAATTTTCCAGTTGTATGAATGATAGATTCGCTCGAAGATTACTAATAAGTACAGATAATATAACCAATACTTTGAGAAAATCTTAATCCACTGTATCAAGG
The DNA here is from genome assembly GCA_963971135.1 of Stenus bimaculatus. Lineage (NCBI taxonomy): Eukaryota > Metazoa > Arthropoda > Insecta > Coleoptera > Staphylinidae > Stenus > Stenus bimaculatus. The sequence continues at coordinate 14,799,271 of OZ020181.1, forward strand.
AAGCGTTAGGAACAGCTTCGAGTAATACTTTAAGAGCATCTTCCTAGACACCCGCGATAAATTTTCCGTTGGAGATAATACCAAGGAATAGAAAATCAATCCCACTTTTCTGGAGCTTCTTTGCAAATTATGACCAAATAACTGATAATTAATGCGAATCCCCAAATTGTGAAAAATCATGAAATCGAGCATTAGTTCTGCAGTCATAACTTAAGTTTCCCTTGTTAGATTTTCAAATTTTTTCAGATTTATAATCTAAATTGATTAGGCTACATCCTGCCAGAGAGTTACCTTCTGCAACCTAGCACAAAATTAATTAGAGGGGTCCAAAGTTAGGGTACTTTTAGATCATTATTTTTTTTTGTACAAAATTAAAGAAATGACTTCTAAATCATCTACAAAAAAATTATAAAAAAATGTTGTTAGTACTAGCTTTTATGACTGCAGAACTAAACCACTATATTTTCCGTTTAGGAAATTGCTCTTAAGACTTCCATAAACGTTGGGTGGTTCTTCCATAATCCTGGAAATAATCACTAATCAATCATTTAAACTGATTTATGAAAAAGCGTCCTTACCTCAATGATAGGAGTAATAAAAATACTAGAGAAAATATTTTGGTGGATTTTGAAGGATTGGGGATATTATTGAGATTTGAGATAATTGCTTTAAAATCAACAAGATCTAGTAGCTATCAAGGACCAAGATAAAAGTGCATAAGAAGAAATGAGGTAAAGACTGTTGGTTGTAATTTATTTACACCAAACATATCCAAAATTTTGGTAACTTTCAACTAGTTTTTCTTCCCTTGTTATTTTTTAGAAGAATTTAAATAAACAAAAGAAAACCTTAATTAAAACGAAAAATTTTATATTGGTGATCATAGTTTATTAAATAATAAAATTATACTGGTATAGCTTTCCTACAATACCTAATAAAATAAGCAATTTTCTTGAAGAAGCTATTGTGCAGAAGAAAATTATCCCATTTTACAACAATGTAATGCAGACAGGAAGCAGTAGTCCTCATGCAATCACCTTCGACCACGCTTCCCCTCACACCAAAAGTCAACAACTTCTCAAATCTCTAGGCAACTACTTACTTGATGCGCCTCAAAATTATCCAAAAATTTTAACTTCACAAAACTTGGTTTTAAAAAAACTTAGTCTTTTCGTGATATTTTAATTTAACGGTCTTGGATTTTAGTCTTCATGCGTGGAAAGGCGTCGCGAGACTGGCCGCATGTTTCACCTGCACGAGCACCTGCCGTTATACCCGGTACCTGGCTGGGTGTCTTTCAAGGTGGGTCAAACCAACTGGCGTTGCTGAAATGAGGCGAAGTCGTTTTGGTATTTGTGTCGTTTGAATCTTAAAGACATGACTTCGAGCGCCGATATAAACTCTATTTGCATTGTTAGATAAATTTCGATTCATCACTAGATCGAGTTGACCTTTAAGACAACCTACGTGAGGAAAATTTAGAAGGTGTTTTGTTGGTACAGTGAACATTCGATATAGTCACCTTTGATAAAAGAAACTTTTGCTATAAGCAACACTTGATATAGTCAACAATTTTAGTTTTCTGTTTTATTGGTTCTAAGTTGCATTTTAAGAGATCTTTGGTGGTAAAAACAATGGCAACTTTTGTAGTAAGCACTGCATTTTTATGAGATTTTTTTTCAAAATATCATTCTGTAATCAAATTTACACAAAAATGGTGCTCTTATACAAATTCGATAGAATGAGCCGTTTAAGAGAAAAGTGCATCTAAAGATGTGCTTTCCAGGACAGTTGTCATGGTTACCATACTTAACATTTTTGTAGGCCTATTATTTTACTAAAATTATACCATAATTTATTAAAATAGGTTCCTATGTAACTTTTGGAATAATTTTGGTAAAAAATAGGTCTACAAAAAAATTTAGTATGGTAACCATGACAACAATTCCGGCAAGCACCTCTTTAGACGCACTTTTCTCTTTAACGGTCCATTCTATCGAATTTGTATAAGACGAGGTTTTTTGTGCAAATTTGATTACATAATGATATTCTGAAAAAAAAATCTCATAATAATGCAGTACTAAAACTGTTGGAAGATAAACTAATTATCAAGTAGTTTTATGTAGTTATGATAAACAAAATAAGTATTGTCTAGTATTGTCATCAGTTAGTAGTGATTGAATAAATAGTTAAAAACGTTTGCTTCTTCAATTCATATTATAACAGGTTATGGGCCCAGGACAAATTATATATTAAAAGTTCTTAATATATACAGAAGATTTTATAATTAAAGATTATAAAATGTCTCAGGATGTACCTATGATTGATAAATTGAGAGGAAGAGTAAATTTTAACAGTTGGAAGTTTGCTATGAAAACTTATTTGGAATATTGGAATATGAAGATTTATGGAATTGTATAACTGGTGAAGACAAAGATGAAAAGAAAAATGTGAAAGCAAGAGCAAAAATTATATTGTCTGTGGAAACAGTAAATTATGTGCATATTGAAGAAACCAAAACAGCAAAAGAAGCTTGGGATAATTTGGTAAAGGCTTTTGAAGATTCTGGCCTTACTCGTAAAATTAGTCTCCTAAAGACATTATTGTCAACAAAATTAGAAAATTCAAATATTGACGAGTATGTCAATATAATAATTTCTACGGCACATAAATTAAATGGAGTTGGTTTAAAAGTAAATGAGGAATGGATAGGTTGTATATTATTAGCTGGTCTTCCTGATGAATATAAGCCAATGATGATGGGTCTCGAAAATTGTGGAATGAATATTACAGGAGATTTAATTAAAACGAAATTATTACAAGAAATCAAAAATGAAAAATGTGGCAAGAAAGCTGATAATGAAGCTGTATTTTATGGAAAAACATATAACAAAAACAATTTTAAAAATTATGGAAAGAATAAAGATTCTAGATGTTTTAATTGTAATGATTTTGGTCATAAATCATTTAATTGTCCAAAACCTAAAAAATTTAAAACTAAGCAAAATCAGAATTATCAACATTCTAATTTTAAAGGATTTTGTATATCAGCTATTGAAAATACTAATAAAAATAATAATTATTATAAGTTATTTATTGACTCCGGTGTTTCAACTCATATGACAATGAATAAGGAATAATGGTTAGTGAATTTCCATCCAATAACTAATAATGAAATAATCGTTGCAAACAATGAAAGATTATCAATTGCTGGTCGGGGTGATGTTTATATTTGTATTAATGGTAAAAATGGGCTTGAGACTATTAAAGTGAAAAATGTCATGTATGTACCAAACATTTCAACAAACTTACTTTCTGTAAGTGAAATGATGAAAAATGGGTGTAAGGTAATTTTTGAAAAAGATAGCTGCTGAATTATGAAGGAAAATGAAGTTTTAGCATAAGCTGTTCTAAAAGATGACATGTTTTGTTTGAATTATGTCAGAATTCAAAATAATTTGATGTTTAATAATAAAAATGTTTATGAAATTTGGCATAGAAGAATGGGTCATATGAATATAAATAATTTGCAATTATTGCAAAAGTGTGGTAATCTGAAGAACATTGATTTTAAAAATCATGCAGATTTTTGTGAAACTTGTCTTAAAGGAAAGCAAACTCGCTTACCATTTGTTAAATCAAGTTCGCAAACAACTGAAATTTTGGAACTAGTGCATTCAAACCTGTGTGGACCAATGGAAAACGAGTCATTAGGAGGTTCCAAATATATGTTTACATTGATAGATGATTTTTCCAGAAAAACATTTGTATATTTTTTGGAAAGTAAGTCACAAGTTAGAAGTTCTTTTCAAGATTTTAAGAATTTTATGGAAAGAAGCACTAATAAGAAAATTAAAATCTTAAGATCTGACAATGGAAAAGAATATGTAAATAGAGATTTTAAATTATATTTAGCAAAAGAAGGAATTTGTCATCAAACTACAATTCAATATACTTCTCAGCAAAATGGATTAGCGGAAAGAATGAATAGAACCATTATTGAAAAAGCAAGTTGTATGTTATTAAATGCAGGTTTAGAAAAGAAGTTTTGGGCAGAAGCTGTAAATACTGCTGTTTATATAAATAATAGATCCCCTGCAAAAGGAATAAATAATCAAATTCCAGAAGAAGTTTGGTGTAAGAAAAGGGTGAATTTGAATTATTTAAAATTTTTGGATGTCAAGCTATGAGTTACATACCAAAACAGAAAAGGCAGAAATTGGATTCGAAATCTGAATCATGTATATTTATGGGTTATTGTGAAAGCAGTAAAGGATACAGATTATTTAACATGAAAACTCAAAAAATTATTAAAAGCAGAGATGTGGTTTTCAATGAAAACATTTTATTTTAAAATAATGTAAAAGATGGCAAAGAGATTTCAGAACAAATTCAATTTATTGACAGTTTTGATGATCAAAATGATGTACATATTTCAAAAGAAATAGAAAATAATATTGAAAACAATGCTGGAAATGAGCAAGTAATTGAAGAAAATGAAGATGAAAATTATTGTAACAATTTTCAAGAAAATGCAGTAATTGATGATAAAAGTGATTTAAATGGAAATGCAGAAATAATTACTTCAAAACGAATTTCAAAAATTCCAAGCAAGTTAAATGATTATTTGATATATTCTGCAGTTGAACATAAACTAAATGATGCATTAACTGTAGAAGAAGCTTTGGAAAGTTCGAATTCTCTTTGGATTAAAGCTTTTGGAGATGAATTGGCTATAACCAATAAAGTTGGCAGTGACATTGACATTTATTGTGACAATCGAAGTGCAATTGAGTTGACGAAATCCAATACATATCATAGTAGGACGAAGCATATTGATGTTAAACACCATTTTATTAAAGATGCTGTAAATGAAAAGTTAATTAATATCAAACCAATATCAACGAAGGAAATGGTAGCAGATAGTTTAACCAAAAGTGTGACATTTCTTAAATATGAATTTTGTAGAAGAAATTTTGGACTGCAATGTTAATAGTTCAAATAAATTAGTTTAAGGGGGAATGTTAGTGATGATAAACAAAAAGTATTGTCTAGTATTGTCATCAGTTAGTAGTGATTGAATAAATAGTTAAAAACGTTTACTTCTTCAATTCATATTATAACAAAAACATTGTATTTACCACCAACGATCTCTTAAAATACTACTTAGAAACAATAAAAAAACTTCACAAAAATCCAATGCATATTAAGAGTTATGCCAAATTTCTGAAATAAATGACCAAAAATCTCTTCTCTGTCAGCACCTTTGAAGAGCTACTATAACTCTCTTAGGAAGCGGAATCGGACATATGTTTATATGAACTTATTTTCTTATTTTTATCTAAGGAATCACCACCCGAGAGATTTTAACATAAATGTGAATCACCCATGGTTTTTACAACAGCGGGACTTGAAAAATATCATCACTAATGATATTTTAAAATTAAAGTGTAAGGAAATTTATGTTCAAATGGGATTTACTGGGACATTTTTGGCAAGTGATGAGTGGGCGAACAACTTAAAAAAAAAGACATATTAAAACTGCCATGCGAAACTTCGCAAATTCCAGTTTTCCTAGAAAATTTTAAAGAAATAATTAATGAAAACCAATATGTAATGGAGCAAATCTATAATTGTGACGAAACAGGACTAGTGTACAAAGGATTGCCAAATAAAACTAACGTTCATCGAAATGAAGTAACAGCTCCTGGCCGAAAACATAGAAAGGAAAGGGTTACTTTAATGCCCTGTGTTAATGCTACATGCAATCACAAATTACCTTTAATGATGATAGGAAAGGCTGCTCATCCAAGGTGATTTAAAAATGTTACAATTTCGTTATATTATCGATCATCCAAAAATGCTTGGCAAACGACAAATTTATTTCAGGAATGGTTTTTGAAACCATTTATTCCTGAAGTAACATCGTACTTGACATCAAAAAAGTTACCTATCAAAGCTCTACTAATCGTCGATAATGCAACGTGTCATGGGGCAATTGAAAATGAAAATTTCAAAATTTTGTTTTTCCCTCCAAATATGACCCCTTACCTACAACCTCTCGATCAGCACATAATCAAATCTCTTAAAGTCCGTTACCTCAAGCATTTGTTAACAACAGTAGCATCCCAATTTGTAGACATTAACATTGCTTTAAACAGAATTACGCTTAAAGATGTAGCTTATATGGCAGTGGAGTCTTGGAATGAAGTTCCACAGACTGTAATTGTAAATGCACTTAAGCTGTACTCATCATCTGAAGACTTTAATTTAAAATCACCAATTGGCCATTTTAGAGAAGAGGATGATATTCCTATTGCTATATTATTCAATTTAGTAATAAGAGAAAATGTCGCAACTGATGATGAAATAATGAAATGGGGGAAGGACAAAATGAACTATCACACGTTCATGATTTGGATTCAGTCATGAACATGGAACGTGTCGAAGAAAATTTAGATGAGAGGAATATTTGATATTGACAAAGTTATCAGCTCGTTCAATTTAGTTATTGAGTGGTCAGATAGTGTTTGCCTTCCTATAAATGATATTCTCCTCCTAAGAAAAATTCGAGAAAAAGCAGTTCTTCAAAAGTTCGAATAAACATGTTATTACAAAATATGTTCTTTTAATAATAAAAACTCATGTTACCTTCCAAACATTTGTCTTTAATTATTTTTTTTTTAATTTTGACTACTCACCTTGATATAATCAACTTTTTTTATAAAGGCAACTTTTTTGAAATTTTGTTGTCAGTCAAGTTGACTATATCGAATGTTCACTGTATCAAGAATTCCTCCTAAATCCAAATACTTATTATTAAAGAAATTATCAAAAAAATTAATGTATATATCCAAAATTGACTTTCTTGTACCTATTTTACCTCCACAGTAAGAGATGCGCAGAATTTTTTGGAAAATGGAACGAAATAGCATATGTACATAATTTTGGACTGATATTGAAAAGAATCCCTAAAACAGAAAATATGCTATTGAAAAGTTGGGAGTTGAAACATTCACCTTTACCTTTAGTAGAAAATATGCTTCTAACCCAGGAAATTTTGAAGAAGCCGTTTAAAGAAGCTTAACTATTTGGATAATCTACTTTTAAGGGAACTTACCCTAATTCCTCTAGTAATCATAACATCACTCAAATACTTCCTCCTGTACCCTAAACCCCTTCTTTTAGGCGGTTTCTTCTCCAAATTCCACTGATGCGCTCCAACGCATGGATAATCCTCATACCTCTTAACCTGCTCCTCATCCAATTTCAATGCAGCAAAAATATGTTTAGGTTTATGTAAACTAACACCGGTTTCATCCACCAAATAGTATGCAAGCCTTCCAGCCATAACATCACGAGTTGCCTCATGGGGGATCACAATATTGTTCCCTAAATTACTGATTAACATTGGAAGATGCGTTAATTCTGCATCATCAAGCTCGAAATTATGAGGAGCGCGTGGAGCTGGAGTTATTGGAGTGTTGTGGGGTGGTGGCGAAGAAGATCTTTCAGACCTTGGAGGAATTATTACTTCCATCATTTTTCTGCCTTTCAAATAAACAGGCTTATGCAAACTTGAATGCATTGTTTAGATCTAAAATTTAGTTTAATGTTATGTAGAATATGTAATTCTAAAAGATAAATTAGAAAATGCAGAATTTTTGGGCACAAATTAATTTTTAAGGAAAAAAATCATCCTGGTACTTCAAAGTATTTTAGACTCATTTTGAACATGCTATATTACACTTTTGGTTCTTAGGTTAGACTATTACATTTTTTAGGAATAAATATTGTCTTCCAAAATTTTATACAAAAATGAAATATTTTTAGAAATTTATATTTGGAAATTCTATCAGCTTAATTTTCTCACCTTTTTGTAAGTTGTTACAAAACTAATAAATCCAATCAAAATCAGTAACTGTAAAACTACTGTAGGATATTTGTAATTATTTTTGTTTAACTAATTTTCATTTGTTTTTTGTGTTTTAATTAATAAAGACAATTGAATTAAAGCGGTGCATCAGAGCATTTGTTCGACGATTTTTTTTTCATTGAAGCGGTGCCAATAAACACGAAATTAATTAAATGTGAAAGGAAGAACTATTTTCGTTCGCAAAAAAGTGTTGCAAATTAATGTCTTAATTTATTCGAGCAGAGTTTATTAGAAAATAAATTGAGGCATTTCAGCCTGAAATGTTAGTTACATAACTGCGTCGATTAATTTTATTGCATTTTTCAGAAATGGATTTTATTTTATAGTCTCGGATTATTAATTTAAGCTTTATTAGGTGGTTTTGATTATCGTGAACTAGTAAGCCTTGACTGGGAATTGAGATACCGGAATTAACGGCTAGTTTTCTTCCATTTTTTGAATTAATGGTCATATTAGGTATTTTTTAAAATCTTACATTGTAGTTTTTATGGCTTGGTAACTATAGATTTTTTATTGTTAATTTAAAACTTAACTTTAATATAATAAGGGTTCTAAACAAAGCAACAGATTGTATGGGCGCCAATTTGAAGACACCCTGTATAATATAAACAAAATCCGGATTATTTTCTCTTAATTTTTTTGTATCAACTCAAAAGTGCTATTTATATTTTATTTTAAGCTGACATGAAATTTATTGTAGAGATGATTGTTGGCATCAGCAAGTGCCAGGTGACAATAAAATATAGCACTACATATTATTTTAACAATATTTTGTATTTTAATCTGCGAAATGCATTTATGAAATCTCTCCCGTGATCTATTAAATATCTATAAACAGCAGAAATCACATAAATTTATTTTGCAAAAAAAAAATATTCTTAAATTCAAAACCGCTTAGAAAAGCTCATTAAAACATATGCAACCACAGTTGTTCTAACAGTTGTTTTAATTATTTTTATATTTTTAATATTAATCTGGTTTTAAATAAATACAATCATAAAAATTAAAACACTTGACTATTTATTTCTAAATTTATAAAAAAATATCATGAATTAATTACATAGAATGAGTTTTTAGTGTGGAAACTTAAGATTTTTCCCAATGTATTTGTCCAAAAGAAAATCCAAATTTTAAAAATTTTTAGCTAATATTTTTCACGATATCAACATAAAAATTTGTACACAATAAGATATAATTTTAAAGAATTATCTTCCCAAAAATTGTCCATAAAAATTAGTACTTATTGGGACCGGGCTGAAGATACGTTTAAATAAGTACATTTTGTTACAGATATTACAGTCCTTAGTAATCCTGCATCAAAAGTTTTTTTCAAAATCAAACCAGGAGTCAAAAAATTAAAAAAAATTAAAAAAAAAATCAGTCGCTTTTTCAAATTTTACTTTTTTAATCAAAAACAAAAAATTAAGTGCTCATCGTTTTTATATTTTGTTGCACATACAGTCCTTAGTAACAGTGCATAAAAAGTTTTTTTTTAAATCAGACAAAAAATTTAAGGGCTCATCTTTTTTTATATTTTGTTACACATACAATCTTTAGTAATAATGCATAAAAAGTTTTTTTCAAAATCAGATAAGGAGTCAACAAATTTAAAAAAAAAAACGGAAATTATCAGTCACTTTTTCAGATTTTATTTATTTAATCAAGAACAAAAACACTGTAAGGGGGCAATTCTTTTTTATATTTAATAAACAAATATAAAAAAATAAATAATTTCGATGAAACCACTGATATTAGACATATTTCACAAATGTTTTTTGTAATAAGATATTTGAAATCTGATTTTGATTCCTTGAAAATCAATAAAGATTTTGTAGAATTCATTGATTGTCATAAAGATAATTATAATGTTCTTACCCATATGAGTCTATACTCAGTGGGGGAATTTTTTGCGAAATCATGATTTAAATTTTAAAAATTGTATCCAAATTGGAACATAAGGATGCTCCGTTATGATGTTGTACTTACGAAATAAAATTTAAAGGGTGTTTCTGAACAAGTGTCGAATAATCTAGGAATGGGTTTTTGGGCCAATTTTAAGACAAAAAGTAAGAATATTTTTTTGCGCTAAAATCCTGCATTTCGGAAATGCAGGGCATTGAAGTTTACTCATTTTTTTTTTCATTTTTTTTTATTTTTTTTCAGACTCTTAATTAAATTTGTATTCTTCAAAACATTCCTAATTTTATCTAATTTTGGACAGAAATAAAATAATTTTATTTAATTTTGTAACCATTTAGAAATTTGAAGTGGTTTATTTTATCCCATAACTTCGAAACGCAACAAGTTATCAAAAAGATTAAAGAGAGCAAAAAGTTAAAAAAATCGTGTAAAAAAGTGAATACTTAATTTTTTTATTACTATGATATTGTACAAAAAAGTTAAAGAGGGTTCAAAGGGTTAATTCACCCCTAAAACTTCACCCTAACTTTTTTTTTGAAAATTTGCTAATTCATCTCATGGCGGCTGCCAATAGTAAGGTATGTGCAAAATTTGAGCCAATTATTATTAAAAATGTAGATTTTATGTTAAAAAATTGAAAAAAAATGAGTAACCTTCAATGTATTGCATTTCCGAAATGGAGCGAAAAAAATATTCTTACTTTTTGTCTTAAAATTCCTAGATTATTCGATACTTGTTCAGAAACACCCTGTATATTTATCTTCTTTTTTTAATTACCCCCCTAGACCAGTTGGCTGGAAACGCCCCCGCTAAGGACTGCATGTCTAATAAAATATAAAAAAATCTAACTCTTACATTTTTTTGTTTTTGATGAAATAAATAATAAAATCTGAAAACGTGACCGCGATTATCTTCATTCTTTTTTAAATTTTTTGACTCGTCTGATTTAGAAAAAACTTTTTATGCAGTTTTACCATTGTATACCGGGTGGAAATGAAAACCGGGTCACCTCGATAACTTTTTTATTTATGAATAAAAAAATTTGAAATTTGGCTATGTTCTATGGTTCAAAAAAACAAATTTTATGTGCATTTTTTATTTTCGAAATCACTTCCGGTTTCACCGGAAACACCATGAACTTTGTTTCTTTAAATGTAACATCCCATATTTTTATTCATGGCTTAAAATACTTTTAAAAAAGAAATATTTTTGAGATATTAGTTTTTATTTTTTTTATAAAAACAAATTTTTTCAAAAAAAAAAAAAAGGTTTTCGAAGTCGGTGAAAAGTACCAAAACTAATTCTAAATAATTCAAATACCTAAATAAAATTGTAATTTGAAATAAAATTTAAGTGGTTTTTGAACTATTAATTTTTAAACTTAGTTAATGAAGATTTTATCAAATAGATACTTTATAGCTAGTATCTTTATTACAGGCACATACAAAATAATACCCCTACATATGGGGTACCAAAATAATCGTTATAAAATCCTCCTTTTAAAAAGTCGAATGAACCGGCATCATTGTATTTAAAAAAAGTGAGATATTTGATAAAATCTTCATTAACTAAGTTTAAAAATTAATAGTTCAAAAACTACTTAAATTTTTTTTCAAATTACAATTTTATTTAGGTATTTGAATTATTTAGAATTAGTTTTGGTACTTTTCACCGACTTCGAAAACCTTTTTTTTTTTTTTTTTAAAAATTTTTTTACAAAAAAAATAAAAACTAATATATCAAAAATACTTCTTTTTTAAAAGTATTTTAAGCCATGAATAAAAATATGGGATGTTACATTTAAAAAAACAAAGTTCATGGTGTTTCCGGTGAAAACGGAAGTGATTTCGAAAATAAAAAATGCACATAAAATTTGTTTTTTTGAACCATAGAACATAGCCAAATTTCAAATTTTTCTATTCATAAATAAAAAAGTTATAGAGGTGACCCGGTTTTCATTTCCACCCGGTATAGATTGTATATCTACAGGGTGTCCCGTTCGTGGTTCACCAAACGTCAAGGTTAGAAAGTAGAGCAAATTTTATCAAAAAAAAACAAAAAAAGTCCCTACTTCCCTCTTTTATGGTTTGAAAGTTACAGGGGTTTGAACTTGGCATCGCCCGTTTTTGCCAGAAATCAGTAAATGATCAATAGCTGCTTAAAAACTTAGTAAAAAAATTTAAAAAAAAATATAATTTTAAAGCTGAAAGTATCCTCTTTCCATTAGTAACAATGATAAAACACAAATCGTTTATCAAGTATTAAAAAAAAATAGGAAAGAAAAAAAATCCAGAAAAAATTGTTTTTTAGCAGTTTTTGAAGATTTTCTCCAAGTGATGACCTATTAAGGGCGTGGTTTTTTTTAATTTTCTAAAAATTCGTTAAATTCTCTAGAAATTATGAAAAATTTTGAAACCCTAACTCTTTTTATGCACTCACTAGAGCCTTCTAAACTTACTCCTATGAGAATTGATTCTAAGCATAGTTAGTTACAATTGAGGTGCGCCTTCATTTTTATTATTATTTAATAATACAAGTGTTTCAAAAGCCATCAAAATTTAACTTTTGCTTATAAAAATTGATTATTAAGCAACTATTGATCATGTACTGATCTCTGGCAAAAACGTGCTTTGCCAAATTCAAACCCTTGTAACTTTCAAACCATAAAAGATAGACTCCTACTTTTTTGGTTTTTTCTTGATAATGCTCTACTTTCTAATCTTGACGTTTGGTGAACCACGAACGGGACACCCTGTATATCTATCTATACTTACTAAGGACTGTATATGTAACAAAATAACAATAACAATTTTTTTGTTTTCGATTAAAAAAATAAAATCCGAAAAGCTGATTTTTTCATTCTTTTTTAAATTTTTTTACTCCTGAAAAAACTTTTTATACAATTTTACAATGGTTTTACTAAGGATTGTATGTGTACCAAAATAAAAAAAACCCTTACATTTATTTGTTTTCGATTAAAAAATATGCGTAAAAATGACTGATTTTTTTCATTCTTTTTTAAATTTTTTTACTCCTGGTCTAATTTTGAAAAAACCTTTTTATACAGTTTTAGTAACGATTGCATGTGTAACAAAATAAAAAAATATTTAGCCCTTTCATTTATTTGTTTTCGATTTAAAAAAATGCGAAAAAATGACTGATTTTTTTCATTCTTTTTTAAATTTTTTGACTCCTGGTCTGATTTTGAAAACACTTTTTATGCAGTTTTACTAACGACTGTATGTGTAACAAAATATAAAAAAATTGAGCCCTGGCATTTTATTTTCGAATAAAATAATATGAATGTAAAAATGAGCCCGGTCTTAAGGTGATAGGGAGTCATTCATTGAAAAACCAATGTTTTTATCTTTCCCGAATTTTTTTAAAGTGTTTCGAATTGGAAACAAAAAAAAATATTTAAATACCGAACTTAATTAAGACTTGTACTTTTATATACAATTTTTGTTTTTCATGTATCTAGATTTATATAAGCATAGTTTTGCAAAAATAAAAATTAAATATAGAAGTTTTTCTTGCAAAATTACACAAATATAGTTGTAGATACATAAATAACAAAAATTGTAAATGAATGTAAAATTCTTACTTTAGTTTGGTATTTCTTTATTTTTTTGACTTTCCAATTCGAAACACTTTAAAAAATTCATGAAAGATAAGTACCTCGTTTTTTCAACATTTGACTCTCTATCAACTTAATGGGAGCCTTTTGTAATAACCGAGGTAATAAAACTTCAAATTAAAATATAGATAAAAAACCTGAAACGACATACTATACTGTGAAAAATGGGCAAACACAACTATATTACCTACTTTTAAGTATTTTGTAGTTACAATGGGATTACTATTCTGATAAATTCTAAACTAAAGGTTTCCAATTGATAAAGTATATCTACAGTTTTTAACGAATTTCAAGTTTTTTTAAAGTAAAAATTTAAAAATGTAGTTGTTCAATTTCTAAATGTAAATTTCCTCTTAATTAATTCTTAAAGAAATCCTAATATATCGCTATAAACCATTTTTAAGGGGCTAAAATTAAAGTTATATGAAGAAACAATTTCATTTAACTTCAAGATTGAAATTTCCAAGAGTTTGGTGATCCATAATAGAATCGGTAGGGAATCTCATTTAATTTAAGACATTTTACAATTATTTCAATTCTAGGTAATTAATTTTAATTATTTCAATGAATTAAAAAACATTTGGAGAAAAAAGTGTGGACACTTTTAACTGTCACTTTGCCATCCAGTAGTTTGACATCTTTTAGGGTACCCAGAGGAATTTGATTTCATTCGGTTTTGATGGTTGTATACCGTTTCATCGACCATACACTTTCATCGACATAATAATCTAATGCAATTTTATCGACACGGCCAATTCATTACCATGGATGTTTCATCGACATTACCTTTTCATCGACAAATATTTTCTTCGACAAGTACCTTTCATCGACACTATAATTTTCATCGACACAGACGTTTCATAGACATTATCTTTCATCGACAACCATTTCATGAACTTTTCATCGACAATGGCTAATTCATCGACAATACTCAAACGTCTGTGTCGATTTAAATGTACCTAATGTCGATGAAACGTCCGTGTCGATGTAACGGTAGTGTTGATGTAAAGATCATGTCGATGAAACTGTTGTCGATGAAAAAGGACTGTCGATGAAGTGGTAGCACGCCAGTTTTGATGACTTCTAACAATTCGTCTTTATTTATTTCGGCGAATGAGGTATGAGGCAATCCAAAATGTCGCAAAGATGTTCTATGCACATTACCAAAATTTTTGACCTAAATTATTTTTAAAGAATGATTTTTTTAAATGTTTATTCCTGATGAGGTAAACGTAAAAGATTATTAAAATAAACTTTTGTATAGTTGTTTCAGGAGCGAAAATTTCTCAAAATAATTGGCAATGGTGGATGGTTCTCAGTCCAAGGATATGACTGAGATTAATATGAAGTATGAAGCAATATAGCTTAAGATACAGCGTTTCAAATTTATTACAAGCATGGAAGAAATTAGAGCCAACAGGGATTAAAATTGTTGAACAAATATTTTGCAGGAAAAAAATACTCGATTATGACGACTGACGACGACTTACCTTTGGGGATATCAGACAACAAAAATAAATTTAATAATTCGAAATTAGGACGATGATTTTGAAGATAGAAATAATTTTGATAATTTATAATATTCTATACGTTTGTATTTCACCAAATGAGGGGTTAGAAACTAAAGAAAATTTTATCGAGAAAAAACAAAGAAGACATTTCTTTTTTAGTTTCGAAACTACATCACCAACGATTTTTATCAAAAATAAAAAAATCGCTAATCACATTTTATACTATGTACTTAGGGAATTAAAAAAAATATTTTTAGAAAGCTAAAACCATCCTCTATTAATTGATAAAACAGTAATACATCAAAAAATAGTAAAAATGTTTAAAAAAATCAAAGAAAACTCATTACGATTGTAGTTTTTTTTTAAGTTTTTTTCAACTTATTCATATTCTCAACAAACCAGGGAAGCTTTTGTCAAAAGAAGTGCATATTAGTTTGTCAAGTAGGGTATAAGTTACAATTATTTCTATATATCTATTATTACCAATTGAAAGAGGATGGTTTTGGTTTTCTACTGATATTTGTTTAATTCTACGCACATTGGTTAAAATGTAGTTAACGATTTTTTGGTTCACCAAAAATCGGTGACCTAAAATTCAAAACGCTGTAGATCCAAAACTAGAAAAGATAGACCCCTACTTTTTTCATTTTTTTGTCGAATAAATTTGCTCTAGTTTCCAACGCTGGCGTTTGGTAAAACACGAACTGCTGTATACAGGGTGTCCCGTAACTTATGCATAATAATGAAAGGGGTTATAGAGGACACCAAAACAGAGTTAATAAACCCATGTCCGGAAATTAACCGTTAAGGCACTATAGGTTGAATTTTTTTTTTCTTAAAAAATTTACAAATAAATGTTTTTTCCATTGTAATTGTGGCTCTTTCTGTTCATCATTTCTCTAAATTTAGATTACCTTTTCGAGTTCCGTGTCTCGCAGCCAAATTCGGTGTGATATTGTGAGCTGTTACATTAGTTAATAAAATTAGTATTTTTTTTTACAGGATTTGGTTTCTATTTAACTTCAGACCTTTCGGTCGTCACCCAGGATGTCCACCACCTCCCATCGGCTTATTTAGATGTTAACAGCTACTCCAAAACAATAGTTTATGGTAAGTAACTAGCCGTAGTTTAAATTATGTGTCCGCAGTATATGCATTGACCCCAATAAAACATGCTTTTGCATTTCAGATATTAATTTTTTTCTTAAACTTTCAGTATTTGTAATCTTTTTGATTTCAGATGTTAGTTGCTTTGGCATTCCTCTGAGAACGCCTATAATTACAACACTTAGTTGCACCGTGTATTCTGGGTAAGTACTTTTTAGTAATAGTGCTTGGTATTTTTCCTTTTTTTCGTCAACCTTTTTAGTTATATTGGACTCTGATGGACATGAGAACTCAACTACAGTAAGTATTTTTTTCCATGTCGAAATAACCAAATCCGGTTTATTTGCTGATACCGGATTTACAGTACTAAAGGGATAGTTCCAGAAAATTTTAACCTTATTACTTTGGACCACAGATTTCTCACTTTCTTCTATAAAAGCATTTTTTAGTAATGGATCTATGCTAAAGGAATGTCTTACATGATAGTATATTACTCTTGCTGCTCTATTCTGTCTGGTAATGTAGAGTGTTGGCGCGTACTTTTTACATCCTGATAGAATATGCATTACAGTTTCCTCTTGCTCATGGCATGCTCTACATTTGGCATTTATATTTTTCCCAAATATCTGTTTTTGAAGTCCCAGAGTGTTGTGCACCCCATCCTGGCACGCAGCAATGAAACCTTCAGTTTCGCCCTTTAGATTTGCGGAGTTAAGGAATGGAAAAGTAAGTTGTTTAGACAAGTTGTTTTCCAATATATGTCTAAAGAAAACGCCATGGAGAGGTTTCTGTGTGTACTCTTCTTTTAGTATGTTTTGTTGTGCTTTTCTTATCATACCTTTTATATTTTCAATAGATATTGCTATGTTTGCTTCTATGTCTATTCCGAGTTCTTCTGCATATCTCTTCGCAGCTTTCCATAGAAAAGCATTATCTCCAGTTTCCTCATGTTGTTTTGCTATCTGAATAAGCGGATTTTTTGCCTGCCACACATGAATAGTCCATGGAATTATGATTTTTCTATAGGTTATCTCTACTCCTTGAAGTCCTCTACCTCCTTCATTTCTGGGCATATATATTCTTTGAACTGAGGCATTTGTGTGAAGATTTCTAGTCCTTCTAAGAATCTCTTGTTTTACGATTTAGGTCCTTTAGTTCCCGAACTGTCCATTTAATAACACCAAACGTATAGCTTACGATGGGAATGGTTAAGATATTAGTAGCGATTATTTTATTTTTTCCTGTCAAATGAGAGCTCCAAATATTTTTTACCATTTGGGTGGATCGTTTTGTAATATTAGACTTGACGGTATTTGTGTCTTGTAAATTATTTTGCTCAGTGCCTAAATATTTATAAGAACCTTCTGCCGTGATCTGCTCAATAATTGAACCATCCACCAGTTCCAAATCGTCATGACCAAATAGTTTGCCCCTTTTTACATTACTATTATTATTATTATTATTATTTCCAAAATGCCAAATTTTTCAAATGCCGAATTTGCTGATATGAATCTCAAAGTCGTCAACTGTATTGTACCATGTTTCAAAGGATTCACAGTCCAATTTGAGGAAGAAGTTCTCAACCATGTAGAGATAGATCAAACAACAAGTGTTCATGCCATTGCCCATAATATAGGTGCAACGAGAACATCTATTTGGAGAGTTCTCCATGAAGATTTGCTTCATCCATACTCGCTGCAGAGAGTTATTCAAGCTTTGGATCCCGCAGACTATCCTCTCCGAGTATTTTTTTCCCGCTGATGGTTACAACAGCATTTAATTCAACCTGAATTTGGTAGATCCGTTTACGGATGAAGCGTGCTTCACGAGGGATGGCAATTACAACAGCCGGAATAGCCATATTTTGGCTCAGGAAAATCCTCATGTTGTATCCTGTCCGCGAAATTAATACCAATTTTCCATAAATGTTTGGGTTGGCATTGTGGCAGACAATTTAATTGGTCTATATCTACTTCCACCACGTTTGAATGGTTTGGAATGTTTGGAAGATGTTTTGCCAGATCACTCTATCACTTAATTAGACGTGGTATTTGGTTTTAACACGATGGGTGTCCGGCTCATTATACTTTGAATGTTCGCCAGTTTCTTGACGAAGTTTTTCCCAATCGCTGGATTGGTTGTGGAGATCCTGTTCATTGGCCTGCGCGATCCCTGATCTAACTTGTTCTGACTTTTTCCTCTGGGGATATTTAAAAAGTCTAGTGTACGAGACGCCGGTCAATACTGAAGAAGAACTTCTCGCAAGACTGATGACTTCTTGTCCCTTTGTTTCAGACATCCCTGGGCTATTCCATAGGGTTCGAACATCAATGAACCATCGTGCTACCTTATGTATTGAACACAATTGGCGACTCTAGCTAAGCGATCTCCCTCTTGCGGCATAGCGCGGAACTATGAAATGACGTCACGTCCGTGATAGTTGTGCAGACGAATTTAGAGTTTAACGTTTGTTAATGTCTATTATAGTTAAGTAAATAACGTCAACTTACCTAATTTACTTTGTATCATTAAATGCGTTTGATTATTTCTTTGTAAGTTTAAATTTTTATTTATTTTGTCACTGACGTGACGTCACTAGAGTATGTAACCAAACATACATTTGCGCGGGAAATATTAATTTGACTCGCCAATAGGCAAAATTTTAAACAATTTTTGTAAATATAAATAAATAATTTACTTAATATTTTTTTATTTACCCTAGTACCTTAACGATTAATTTCCGGACATGGGTTTATTAACAAAAGTTGCTTGTTTTAGTGTCCTTTATAACCCCTTTCATTATTATGCATAAGTTACAGGATACCCTGTATAACTATCCAATCCAGTTTCGTGTAATTTTCGAAGAGAGTAAATAGCTAATCCTTAATGATCCAATTCTATGCAATTCTGTAAATCCTTTTAGGAAATATCTACAGGGTGTTTCATTGAAAACTTCAAATGTCGTTTATATTCATAAACAAATTTTTTTTCAAAAAATTAAGCGAACAGGTCGATTTTTGTTTTGAGGGGGGCGCATTATAAGACCGATTTAAGCACTCTCACGTTGCTCCCTTAAGCGAGGGGGTTAACCCCCTAATTTCTTAAATGGCAACAGGGGTTGAGTAATATATCATTTGAAAGCTGCTTTTAATTAGAATTCAACGGAATAAATTAAATTAAAATTGATCGATTCTTTTTAAAGAAAAAAAATTAAAATTTCATTGCAATAAATAAATTTAAAAAATGTTAAGTTAACCCAAAAAAAATATTTTTTCAATTAGCAAATTATTAAATACTGAATAAAAAATTGAAGGTAAAATGTCCCGTTTGGTTCTCATGAATAATTTAATTTAAAATTTAAACGCAAAAGAACAATAAATAAATTTCTTTGTTATGTTATCCACATGATTTGACAGGTGTTTAAATCTATATAAAATGTGATTTAAAAATTGAAATAATTTAATTTAGTGTATTACAAGTTTTCGAATTAAAAAGATTAGACTAACTTTATTACCTCCTAACCATTCAAAATGGTTTATTCTAAGGATGATCGAGTTGAGATTATTATGCTATACGGTGAAGAAAGAAGATGTGCCCTTCGAGCAGCTATTCGTTTTAATAACCTTCATCCAGATAAAAATGTATCTGCAAGATATCTTTTAGATTTGTTCAATAAATTTCGTGAAGCGGGTTCAGTAGGAAATAAAAAAAGAACTGGCGGCCCCCCAAATGAAGTAGAAACGTTGACTGTAGTAGGCGAAACATCTCTAAATCCCCAAACTTCCATAAGAAACTTATCTACATTAACAGGACTTCAAAGTACCAAGGTTTGGAGAATTTTAAAAAATTTAAAATATCGCCCGTATAAATTTTCTTGTCATCAAGAATTAAGTGAAGATGATTTTGTTCGCCGAACAGAGTTTTGTGAAGTTATGTCTAATAGACTATCAAATACTCCAAACCAATTACAAATCATCTGCTTTAGCGATGAAGCAACATTTAATTTGAGGGGTGAAGTTAATAAACATAACTGTCGTTATTGGAGTACAGAAAATCCACATTGGATGCGAGAAGAGCACTGTCAGTATCCAGAAAAAATAAATATTTGGCTTGGCATTTATGGGGACCATATTATAGGCCCAATATTTATTGATGGCAACTTAATAGGCGAAAAATATTTAGATATGCTGCAAAATATAATCTAACCTACAATAACACTTGTCTTAGAAAATGATGATATGCTGGACGAAAATTTGATAATGTTTCAACAGGATGGTGCTCCGCCACATTATACGTTACCAGTTCGTCAATATTTAAACAGAACCTTTCCTAGTTGGATTGGCCGTAGAGGTACTATTGAATGGCCAGCACGCTCACCTGACCTCACACCGCTGGATTTTTTCGTTTGGGGCCATTTAAAAAATAAGGTCTTCCAGAACCAACCTGATACTTTAGCAGACCTTCGTCAAAGGATCATAAACGAATGTGGAAATATTACACCAGTAATGCTACAAAATGTTCGCGCAGAGTTTGAAGACCGTCTCTATTTCTGCTTGGAAAATTCTGGAAAACATTTCGAACAATTACTTTAATTGTCTATTTAAAAATAAAATTATTTTATAACTAAAAAAAAATTTTATTACAAGCTTTAAAAGTATCAATTTAAGAACAGACTTAGATAACCTTAATATAATATACCAGAATTTAATCAGTAAATGTAATGGATAATGTTATGAATTGTTTCAAATACTTTATGTGTTTTATGTATTTATAATTGTTGATTGTTTATTTATTAATTTTCTGTGCGTTATGTGGTTTACAACCTTTAATACTTGTTATTTTGGTTGCGTTATTATTATTGCGTATTCTATGATAACAACATTCTATTGCGCCTGTTTGATTATAAATAATTTTGACTTTTGCGTCAGCTGTTAATGGTCAAGGTTACCTGTTGTCTCATGGATGCTGTTTGCTTCTGGTGTATTAGAAAGTTATTTCTGCTTATAATTAATTGTATTCGTATCATCCGATATTTATCTACCCGATGTATGATATATTTGGATTATACCAAGCATTTCCTTCATATATTTATGTTCGATGGACACAAGGAAAGATCTTTTTGTAACATAAGGTATTTATTTAATCAATTAAGATTAATTCTCCTCAATTTTAATTATGTGTTATTGTTCTACATAGCTCTGAAGAAGGTTCTATATTAAAAACCGAAACTAGTAAGCTTATGAAGTGATTTTTTCTTTTAATTGTCTTCCTATACCAAAATCCCAACACAAGAATTACAAGCTTTAAATTTAAATATTACAATAGGTTTTTATTTTTTTCCTTTAAAACGAATCGATCAATTTTAATTTAATTTATACCGTTGAATTCTAATTAAAAGCAGCTTTCAAATGATATATTACTCAACCCCTATTGCCATTTAAGAAATTAGGGGGTTAACGCCCCCCGCTTAAGGGAGTGACGTGAGAGTGCTTAAATCGGTCTTATAATGCGTCCTCCTCAAAACAAAAATCGGCGTGTTCGGTTAATTTTTTGAAAAAAAATTTGGTTATGAAATAAACGACATTTGAAGTTTTCAATGAAACACCCTGTATAAGATAACCAAGGAAACCGTTCGTTAAAACCCATACAGTGCGGACATAAAGTAAATCCCCCCCTGCTAACTTTTGTACGGTTATGTTTTCGATTCTGAAAATTTGTCTACTGAGGAATCTAATTCCGAACTTTCTAATAAAGGCATTTTTGGTTTTGTGGAACTTCCGGTTATACCGGAAGTGGATAGCAACTTTTTTATTTTAAATGGAACACCCAGTATATTTTTGCATTTTCGTCTTCTCCATAAAAATACCATTAAATTGACCTAGCATAGTGTGATCTACGATTAATACTTTCGGAGTTACGCCTATTTGAAAATCGCATTTCTTATGCAACTTCATTTACACAGGAAGTTGGAAAATTATCGAACTTACAGTTAAACATAATTTTGTTTAATTTTAATGTTATTAACTTAATTGCAGAAAAAATCATTTAAAATAAAGAAGTTGGGGCAGTTGGGTCCAACTTCCGGTGTAATTGAAGTTGCATAAAAATGCGATTTTCAAATGGGTGTAATTCCGAAAGTATTAATCGTAGACCACACTATGCTAGGTCAATTTATTGGTATTTTTATGGAGAACACGAAAATGCAAAAATATACTGGGTGTTCCATTTAAAATAAAAAAGTTGCTATCCACTTCCGGTATAACCGGAAGTTCCACAAAACCAAAAATGCCTTTATTAGAAAGTTCGGAATTAGATTCCTCAGTAGACAAATTTTCAGAATCGAAAACATAACCGTACAAAAGTTAGCAGGGGGGGATTTACTTTATGTCCGCACGGTATAACAAACAGATATTTCCTGTAACACAGACCATAAATTAGTTCACAATATGGAGACTAAGGATTTTAATCCTTGGGCTAAAGGATGACAATGTTTTGCCCTAAAATAAAATAATTAAAACTTCTGGACCAAGTTTTACTTCAACAAAAGTTTGAAATCAGTAGTTTTCGATTCCGTTAGCCGATTTTTATGTATTTTTAAATCCTTAAAAGCACATTTTTATAATTTTTAAAATGGTGAAACAAAAATATTGTGGGAATTAAATTTAAAAAATTGATACCTAATCCAACAAGTACAGAACAACCAAAAAATTCTACAAGAACATACAAATAATTTTAACAAAACTTCCAAATCTGTAAATTACTAAGTTTTAAAAGAAGTCAATTTTTTATAATAAAACGTATAACTCCAATAATGTTGGATGTATAAAAATAAATGCCATATGCCATAAATCAAATTTTAACTAAAATCTACTTAGGATTTTTATAGACCAAAAAATGTAAATGGCGTGAAATTACTTATATTTATAATCTTGTTGATAAATTAAAAATAAGAAACTATGAAATGACTCACCATATGGATTTAATATTTGCAAAACAAGTCGTTTAATGTGTAGGTAGCGAAATGTTTAGCACATGAAAAGTATGAGTGTACGTCTTAAATTATTAAAAATACGAGTTTTAGTGTCTGGTTCACAATATTTATGTAATTGCAGTTTTTTATAAACAAATAATTAAACAATCATGCGGTCATTCTACTTAAACTAAGGGAAAGTTTTCGCGTAGGCGATTCTCTTACACTATTTTTATTATGTTTATCCATTTTAAGGGCTGTAAACATGTGCATGGGCTTAAAGTTGGTGATTCCACTTTCATCCACAAGTAAATAAGGAACCCGTCCTGCTAAAACTTCTTTTGCGGATTCTTTGGGTATGACAGCTTGAATACCCTTACGACTTATCAAAACGGGGCGTGTTATCTCACAATTGCTCCAAACACAATCTTCAATCGCGACGAAATTTTGCTCCTGGAATAACCTCAATGGGATTTCCAAAGAATTCTTTAATTCTCGTCCTTTTGATGTTAGATACGCGCTTTCCAGTAACAATCGGCGAATCCTTGGATCAGTCCTTCCACATGATGGATGCTTCTTAATTCGCGCCAACGAAGTTTTCATCGAGTAATCTTTTTCGCAGAGTTTTTTAATTAACATAAATCGTTTCAAAAATTCGCAACAATTTTTATCATTGTTAATCAAGCATGTTAAATTATCTTCTATGTGAAGACTTAAGGTGTTAGCTAATGCACGAGCTTCTTGCAGGAATTCATCTATTTCCGCTTCACTTCCGCATGCCGAAAATTCCAGGAGGCAATCCCAAGCGAACTCCTTGGAAGCTATGGCGATGCTCTTAATTAGAACTTCTTTGGCACCATTTTCGCTCCTCACGCCGTCCAATTTTAACTCCGCTTGCTTCAACACTCTCCGAGTCAATGATTCATTATTTTTAGCCAACTTCTTGAAAGCCTCGCATACAACTTCCCCATCCTTAAGTATAGAAGTAATTTTGTCAACAAGAACATCATTACTTGCATGTTTTTTATTTAAAACCAAAGCAGACTTCAAAACCTCCAATTTATTTTCAGTAATTTCACGCGTCAGTTCTTTCAAAATTGATGTACAAATTTCATTACGATCAAGCTTCGTGTTCATTAGGTTTACTAATTCTTGCAAAATGACAGTATCAGTAAATATCCCTCTGAAAATATCAGTGAGGGTTTTCAATCCCAATAATTGATCCTTCGGGCGTCGCTTGAAAATCTCATTCAACGCAAATACAGCTGATTTAAGAGATGTTTTTAGTTTATTTGTGGATTTATTGTACTTTTCATCAGCTTCTGTTATGAAAGTTTCGGATGTAATCATGCTCGGATTGTTGATGTTTTGAATGTTCACACAATGTTTATCACGAAATGTATTAACACGTCGAGTTATTGTTAGTAAAATGTCTGCCAATTTATTTACATCAAACTCATCATTTGTAATAATTTTCGAGGCTTGCTCATGTGCGTCAGAAAATTGTATGTATGTCACTGAGTTATCTAAAGTAACTTTCAATTTTCTTAAAGCTTCTAATTTATCTTGCAATTCCAAAGTTTTATCTTCCAAATTTTCGATTAATTTATCCAAACCATCATCGAGTTTATAAATATCGCTGTTATTATCGCTACTAGTTTCATTATCATTACTGTTATCATCCACGATTTCGTGAGTTATTTCTTGTGGTAAAAACAAGTTCGATTCTTGAACTGTAATGGTAGCCTGGCAATATTTATTATCCAAATCTTCCATGTATTCAATGTCGTGATCAACAAAATCTTCAAGTGTATTAATTTCACCTTTATTTTTCTTCTTTTTCTTATTCTTCTTCTGTTTAACATGTATTTTCTGCGGAGTTGCCTTGGAACGTTCTTCCTTATTTCTGCAAAATGTCAAATCACCTTCGGATGTAATTGAAGATTCTGTAGGCACAAACATGGGATTTTCATTACCATTATCGCTCATAATTAAACCTTTAATTAACGTTGGATTATTATTGAGACTAACAGTAAACCCAGGCGCAAATGAAAGCCCAAAATCATTCTCAATAGTCTGTCCAGGTACAAAAATCTCCTCTTCATCAGTTTTAACCATTTGCCCGGTAATAAAACACTCCTTTCCGTTACTCAAAATCAACTTCACACCTGATATTTTCCTATCATTAGCGCAATCAATCTCTTCATAAGCAGCATTACACATATTCTTAACTACATCAGGAATTTCAGATAACGTAGGTAATTGTTCCAACAACTCTAAATTTTCAAGAATTATTTCATTAACATCGCGCGTTTTATTCAAATCTTCAACCTGCATTGGAATCCTCTCCTCTTTAGCCGGCTCCAAAATTTGATCAATAACTTTCTTGGCATCTATCTCAAATTGATCCCAATCGATATTTTGAATGCTTTCGCTAACCATTTCTTCCCACTCTTTACTACCTTCGCCCTTCTGCTTCTTTTTCCTTGAAACAATCTTAATCATCTCCAACTCCCATTCCTCAGCCAGTTCTTTAGCTTCAAAAATTTTGGCCAAACTCATGATCATTTTACCGTGGTGATGAAATTGTTCTTCCTCCTCACTAGTAGCCCCTTCACCTTTATATAAACCTTTTCTATCATCGCATACTTCTAGACCGACAGGAATTTTACGAAAATTCTTTAATTTAATCAAAACCTTATCAGTGGTTTGTGAAACTAGAACATCAATTATCTCACCTTCCCTAATAGCTAACTCATAACAACCAGGTAATATTATATTATGCATCTTATCTTCAACTGTATAAACGAAGGAAGCTTCACCATTACTGACTTGATGATCTAATATTTCCAATAATAATTTATGATTTTCATCATCGGGATCTATAATTGGTATCATATATGAGTAACTATCATCAATTTCATGCGGAATTTGGCCATAATTTTTACAAGTTTTTGCACGTTTTTTTCGATGATTCAATAAAACCGGGATGTAATGTTGGATCTTTGAGCCTAATAATACTTTACCGGTAATTTTAAAAGTACGTAAAGCATCTTTCGGTGTTATTGGTTTTAAAAGGGGAAGGTAAAAATTTCGTTGGAAGATTCTACTTGCTGCAGTGATTTTACAGAATGATAGCACGTAATTCATGATCATATTAGTAATGGATGATGATTATTGGTTTAATCACAAACACTTATTGAGATTAAATAAATTTAATTCACTTTTTTTAAGAATTTATTGATACAACATAATAACGAGAGCGTGTATAATTCAGGGGTTATAAATAGAAAGCGAACGCGTTTGCCGGTGGATGAAGTTCGACTAAATTTAAATTTAGATGTAGATTCTTGATGTACTAATGCCTCCCGCTCCAAACTCACCGTCGTAACCATAACTATTCATCATCATATGATGGCGATATTTTCTAGCATTATTTCTCACCTTTTCTATTATTGCTTTAGTTTGGCTAGACTCAAAACTACCATCGTTTATAGACTTCTCCAACTCCTCTAGTGTTTTGCTCTTCTTAATAGGCTCTAAAGGAACATAATTAGCAGGTTTTTCAATTTTGACCTGCTTTAACTTAAGCCTAACTTGATACCTAATGGTATCAACCTGACTTTCAGATTTCAAAATCTTTTCCTCGGTACGCTCCTTAAAACGTTTACGCTCCAACTCTTCAGCCCTTCTCCTCCTCTCCTCATACAAAACCAAACAATCCTCCAAAGGTTGTCGTTCAGGACGAAAACTCAAAACTGGCGGTGATTTTTCTTTTTTAATAAAAGTATCAATCATAAGAGGCTTGATTTCTTCCTTCACTTCTTGTACTTCTTGAAAAACAGGCTCTTCCTTTTTAGGTAAATCATCTTCAGTAGCTTGAAATTCCAGTTGTCCATCTTCGGTAATTGTAGATTCGCCAGGTAAAAAGATCGGGGTTTGTTCCTCCTCGCCAAAAATGAGCCCGGGAATTAAAGCTGGCTCATCATCCATCAACACAGTTATTCCTGGCGTGTATTCCATAACGCCATCTTCGTTTTCCAAAGTCTGCCCTGGCATGAAAACTTCATTCTCTTCAGTCTTGACCATTTGCCCAGCCACGAAACATGTCTTCCCATCTGACATTTCAATTTTCACGCCAGAAACATTTTGTAACTCACATAACTCTCCCGTCTCAAGAACTTTAATTATCCCTGGTATGTCTTTCATCGTTGGCAATTGCG
Source organism: Stenus bimaculatus (assembly GCA_963971135.1). Lineage (NCBI taxonomy): Eukaryota > Metazoa > Arthropoda > Insecta > Coleoptera > Staphylinidae > Stenus > Stenus bimaculatus. Next base: position 14,826,575 of record OZ020181.1, read on the forward strand.
CCAAAACTTCCTGCCCGCCTTCCAATAATTTCGCGCAAACATCCTTCGTCTTTTCCATATCATCAACGGCCATTGGAATATTCTCTTCCTCAACAACCTCTTCAATTTCATCCACAATTTGTTTAGATTCCTCCTCAAATTCTTCCCAATCAATATTCTCAGCGGCGGCAGCCATTACAACATTCCAATCGGGGTTTTCTTCTCCTTTCACCTTCTTTTTTCTTTTACTCGAAGTCCTCATCATCTCCAACTCCCAATCTTCAACACCCGCTTCTTTTGCCTCAAAAATCTTCGCCAAACCCATGGTATCTTTTCCATGATGGTGGTCATCTTCAACATTCAACTTCGTCCAACCACTTCCACGGTACAAAGCTCCTTCTTCATTAAATTTAGCTAACGGTAAAACCACTCTTTTACCATTACTCAAACGTAAAACAATCTTCTCACTCCTTTGCGCTATTATTAAATCAATTATATCTTTATCCTTTATTGCTTTTTCCATTAAATTTGTAATAACTAGCGTACATTTCTTATCAGGAACATCATATAAATAAAATTGATCCTTCTCTTTTCCCTTTCTCATTAAAATACTTTCCAGCAAAGGATGATTTTCCATGTTATCGTCGAAAAATGGGGCCATATATCTCTCATTTTCCTTTCTTTTAACTCGCTTTTTTATAATCGGTGCCCCTTTGGGGCGTGATTTTTTCTCCCTTATTTTATCATCATGCGTTGTCAATACTGGTATATAATGTTCGGTTCTTGCTCCCAAAACATTCTTCCCCGTGATAATCTTTCGGCGTAAAGCATCTTTCGGCGATAAAGGCCTGAGTAATGGTAAATAATAATTGCGTTGGAATAATTTTGAAGCTCGCGTTATTTTACATAAAGATATCTTAACGTTTATTGTCATTATTACTATTTAACTAACGGAAGCTTAAATAACGACTGTTTAATGTACTGATCTCCAAATGCGGTGGCGGGATGTCCCCACCGAATCGAATGTATTTTTATAATCGTACGGTTCAAGCCAATTAACTCTTTGGCGTTTTTCCTTGTTAATAAATTTCTTATAATCAACTTCAAAGAAGTTACCTGATTTGATGCTTCTTTCCAAATCATTAAGCTTTTCGCTCTTCTTAACGGGATCAAGAGGTACGTACTTTGGAGCCGGTGGTTTCTCTGCGACTATCTTCTTGGCCCTTTCTCGGATTTCGCGTTTTTTCTTCTCGATGTTCCATTCTTCTTTAGATTTCTTTTCAGTTAACTTTTCAACGCGCTCCTTTTCTTGTACGATTGTTTCCTTTTCAAACGTTGGTAGGGTGAGGTCGTAAAGGACTGGTTCTATTTCTTGTATCTTCCTCATTGGTTCAATTTCGGGTTCAGCAAGACTGATATTAGGTTTTTTAGGCGCGCGCTCGCGTCTTTTAACTCCTTCACTGGCTTGGAGTCGCTTCGGTCGTTCGTAAATGAACTCCTTCTTGGGTGGTCTTGGTGGAGGTGGTGGAGGTGGTTTAAGATCCTCCGCTTCTTCTTCACTATTTTGTTCCTCTTCAAGTTCAAGTTCTTCAACTTCAGGCTCAGGCTCGGGCTCTGGTGGTGGAGTGGGTTCCCTGGGACGGTCGTCCTCTGTTTCTGTAAATTGAAGCTCGCCAGTTTCCGTGATCGTAGATTCCCCTGGCAAGAACATCGGCTTTTTTGGATCATCGCCCATAACCAAACCAGGAATGAGACTTGGCTCGCCATCCATTAGCACGGTAATACCAGGGGTGTATTCTGACGTATCTTCGGTTTCAACTGTTTGACCTGGCATAAACATATCTCCATCTTCAGATTTTACCACTTGTCCAGCAACGAAAACTTCTTTCGCCGATAAGGGTAGCGTAACCATCACACCTGAAACCTCTTGGATTTCTGTATATTCACCATCTTGCATGAATCTAATGACTTCTGGAATATCTTCCATAAGAGGTAGAAGTTCCAGAACTTCCTCGCCACCATTCATAAGCTTTTCGTTGACATTTTTAGTCTTTTCCATGTCATTAACTTGCATAGGAATAGGTTCATCTTCCACCGGATCGTTAGCTTCTTGGACGATTTCTTTCGCTTCTTCCTCAAATTTATCCCAATCCATATTTTCTGCAGCAGCATTCATCAATTGATTCCATTCCGGCCTGTGTTCCGCCCTATGTTTAGTTTTTCTTTTATTTGCCATACGCATCATCTCCAGCTCCCAATCTTCAACGCCAGCTTCTTTTGCTTCAAATAATTTAGCCAAGCCCATAGTTTCTTTCCCATGATGATGGTATTCTTCAATGTCTTTTTTAGTCCATCCTTCACCTCTGTATAAAGAACACCTGGGTTCATCCCAAGGAGCTAAAGGCAACGTAACTTTTTTCCCATTTTTAACTTTAACGACGATTTTTTCGCTCCTCTGAGCAATAACAATATCCAGAATATCTTTGTCGCGAATAGCTCGTTCGAATTGATGGCTCAAAACTACGGTAACCCCTTTGTCAGGTACATAATAGGTATAGCACTGCCCTTTACCTTTGGACTTTCTTGCTAAAAAACCTTGCAACATTCCATGATTTTCCATATTATCATCAAAAAACGGAGCTACATATTTCATATTAGTTTTTTTTCGTTGTCGCTTTTTGCCTTGACCTTTAATCATGTACTTCCTCCTCTGCACCCTTTCTTTGTACTCTTCCAGTACGGGAATGTAATGCTCAATCCTTTGCCCAAGCAAATTCTTCCCCGTAATCAAATGCCTCCTGATGGCATCTTTTGGTGACAAGGGTCTTAAAAGGGGCAGAAAAAAATTCCGCTGAAACAGTTTGCTCGCCCTCGTCACCTTGCATAACTGTAGCATAACATTGAAAGGCATTTTGAAGGATTTTTAGCACTTTACTCAAAAATCACAAAATTTACTCGAAATAAATCGACAGGGTAACAACTCGATCGTTCGTGCACAACGCGCTACTCTCTTGAATCCAAGTATAATCTCTCTGACCTTATAATAAAAGCGGGTGGGGAAAGACAATTGACACACTGATTTATTCCAATCTTAATTGAACCTATGACTAAACACTAAATTTATCAAAAAAATAACGAACCCATGACTCGTTCCCATTTTTTAGGGTCGTAATCACCACTTTATTTTTAATTTAATTGAGAAAATGATTTGAATGGAAGGAAAAGTTGAAGGGAATTATTTTTAAAACGATTATTATTACATACAAGTGGCGTCCTTAGCATTTAAGGTTTAATTATGGAATATTGACATTTGAAGAGACCTGGATTGTTTCCAATCAGATAAAATTTGTTCTTGATATAATTTTGGGCACGAGCCTTGCTCGATTTAATGATTGCAGGTGTCTTCCTGTCAAAATGTTCTAATTACGGTGAAGGTAAACAATGCAACTGATTTAATTTTAAAAATAATTATATGTAATAGCGGGGAGTACGAATAAATCACAGGAAAAGCTTATTTAACAATGTTAATGATAATTTTAAACCATTTTTTTCAACTGTACCTAGTGAAAAATAATTAATTATTATCACAGTAAACAAAATAACATTGAAATAATATCTCATAAATGTTTCCTGCAAACGTGCAATGTTACCATGAATTGATACAATTGCGTTGCAGTAACGTTTCATAAACGGTTACATGTCGTAGTGCAACAACGTTGTCACGGAAACTTTTCAAATTAAACATCTCGTAAATATTTTACAATGTTATACCGAGAAGTGCCCAAAAAACGGCCAACGATGTAGCTTCGTTATTTCTTATCCGATTTTAATAAGTGATATGTGATATGTCAAATTAAATGGTTTGAAGAATACTACTATCAGATAATAAAGGACTAATTTTATTTTTGAAAACATCAGAGGAGGAGGAGACAACTTTTCTATTTCAAATGGCCACATATTTTTTTCGATTGACAAAAATCATTAACAAAAATAATCTAAACCAATTATACCAATAATTTTTTTTTCTTATTTTTTTAATTTTTTTTATTATTATTTTTTTTAAATTTAATTCAATTGTTTTTTTTGTGTTTGAGTTTTCAGTTTTTTTATTTTTTTAAATTTTGTTTTTTACTTTATTATTATAATAATTTTTAATTTATTAATAATTTTTTTAATTTATTAATAATAAATTAAAAAACTAAATTTAAAAAAATTAATAATAAAAAAATTAAAAAAAAATAAGATAAAAAAAATTTAAAAAATTAATTTAAAAAAAATTATTGTTATAATTGGTTTAGATTATTTTTGTCAATGATTTTTTTCAATCGAAAAAAATATGTTGCCATTTGAAAAAGAAAAGTTGCCTCCTCCTCCTCTGGCGTTTTCAAAAATATTATTAATCTTTTGTTATGTGATAGTAGTATTCTTCAAACCATGTAATTTGACATATCACTTATTAAAATCCGATAAGAAATAACGAAGCTACATCGTTATATAAAAATTACATTATACAAGGTGTCCCGTTATTCGACCAACAACGTTTAACTGAAGATTCCTCACCTAAAAATAAGTCGATATGACCCTACTTATCTATTACCAAAAGTGAACCCATGAGGAGTTATAAGCTTTTGAAGTTGAACTAAAAAATACATTTTTCTTTATTTAACATCTGCAAAAGGTTTAAATTGAAGAGGATGGGCATAAACCTCCTTATAAGTTTTTAGTCTCTTAAGATATTAACATTAAAGTTACCAATTCCCATTTAATCATTCAATTGTAAGATTTTTTTGTCTCTTATGTGTTCCAAATAAATTATGCCGTTCTTGCAGAAAATGAGAAAAATAAAAGTAGTGCAAAACAGCAAAGTTGGGCAACACAAAGTACTTTTTCCTATTGTTTAAATATTAAGTCGCCCTTTGAAACCAAAACCATACTAACAACAATGATGTCATAATAGATAAAACAGTAACTTTCAATTTATAAAAATTACTTATAAAATGGATGCAATCTATTATTTAAAATTTCAAAAGATTAATGATTTTTGGGACACCCTGTATAAATTATCTGTAAGCCAATGAGATAGGTTAATTTTCTTGTAAGAAATTTTAAATGAGTCCACTTATTTTAAAAGCAGCCAATAATGATCAAAATGGCAAGTTAGGAAAGACAAACTCCAAACCATAAATCTTTTAAATAAAAACATGATGATAAGAAAGAAAATTATACAGGGTTTCACAAAAAATCGTTAAAATGTTGACATTTTTAAAGTGCTGTAACTTCTTAAGGGGTCGAAAAAAATACTAGTTTATAGGAATTTTTTTGTTCATAATGACATTTACTATCTAAAAAAAATTTTTGCTGGAAAAAAAGTGAAACACCCTGTATAAATAAGTATAAAAATAAAATTTAACTCAAAAAAATTCTCAAAAAACAATATTTGATTAAAACACATAAATAATCTTTCTCTTCTTAATTTAGAATATCGAACCAGCTCATTATAATATTTTCAAAATCTTCGTCATTTGTTGGAAAATCCTGTCGTACACTTCTGCAAAACAAATATAGGTACTGCAAATGACTTAACCTAAAAGTTAAAGGACAATCCCAGAAAAAAACAGTTAGAAAATGTTTTTTTTAATGTTTTTAATTTGCCTTTCTAAATCTAATGTTAATAACAACCTTCTTCCTGCACCAATATGATTTAAATCGTTTTGCAGTTATTCACAATCTTCTAAATTTTCGATGGTGAGGAAAAGTTTCAAGTCATCAGCAAACATCAAAAATTTTGCGTACTTTATACTATCAGCAATATCATTGATGAACAACAAGAAAAGTATAGGTCCACAATGAGATCCCTGGGGAACCCCTAAAGTAACTGATATCTCCCTGGATATATGATTATTGATTTTAACACATTACGTTCTTTCACTAAGATAGCAGCTTTTTATCCAATTCACGATCATGGAATTAAACCCCAATGCTGCCAGTTTTGATTGAAGTATCTCATGATAGACCCGGTCGAAAGCTGTTGCAAAATCTGTGTATATTGCATGTACTTCTTTTTGAGATTCAAAAGCTTCAATTATGTAAGACGTGTATTGAACAAGATTCGTAGTGGTTGATCATCCTTCGAGAAAGCCATGTTGTTCGTTATTGATAATTTGCTTTGAGAACCAACTAAGTTGCTTGGATAATATTTTATCCATTAACTTCGGTATTGCTGATTGCTTGCAGATACCTCTACAGGGTGAGCTAAAATGATTGTGGTCAATTCAACTTTCACATTTTCAATATTTGATATTTCCTGTGAAATTAGAGATTTTGGAAAAAGAATTTACTACGCCATTGGATTACTAGGAGATTTTCTTTTTAAGATTTCAGTTCTACCAACCTGCGTATTTGGTTTGATAAAACCACAATCATTTTAGCTCACCCTGTATAATTAGACAGATTTGTTACCTGATTTAAAGACAGGTGTTAAGTAAAGCCCGCTGCACAATTGACGGAACGGTTACGATCCGATTACAAAATGAGAGATAGAACTTCCGAGTTCCCTGTGAGTGAGTGAGTGAGTGAGCATGAAAATTACAAATTGCATGCTCACTCACTCATAAGGAACTCTGATGTTCTATCTCTCATTTTGTAATCGGATTGTATCCGTCCGTCAATTGTGCAGCGGGCTTAACTCTGTTTCCAAAGCTGTGGGAATTCTTCCTTCAGGAAAGAGTACTCAAAAAGTAATTGGAGGGGTTTTGATAAACTAAATTCGCAATTTTTCGGGAGAATATTCGGTATACCACCCGGGCCACAATTGCATGAATTATCCAGTTCTTCAATTCCTTTGAACATGTCCATTAGACTCACTTCAAACTTATCACAACTTACACGTTTGGAAAATGTGAAGCTTGGTGGACAATTAGTAGTTGATGGTGAATATATAGTTGAAAAAAAGGTTTACACAGCCTTGCCCATCTGTAGCTACTTGATTATTGAATTCCATTTTTTAAGGAAAACCATCAGTATTTTACTTACCATTAACAAAGTCCCAAAAGTATTTTGGGTTATTAAAAACGAAAGTATTTACACGTTCTAGATATTCTGAATGTAATTTGCGACTAAGTGTTTTGCAGACTTCCCTTTTATTTCTAAAGATTTCATTCCCCGGTTCTAGTTTTGGTTGGTTCTGGTTGACATTAAAATGACAGCTTTTTTGATACTGGTTATACTTATGACGTACAAATATGACGTCATTTTAAAACCGAAACGAGCAGTTATTTGCTTATAATTCTTTTAATATTCCTACCAAAAAAGCTGACAATAATGGTTCATTAACTTAAATTATTATTAGAAATTTTAATTAACAAAGACCTATAGATTTTAGCAATATTCCTGTTAATAACAAAAAGAGATATTTAGAGGAAGACCAAGTTATTAATCGAATAATGGGTAAAGTTTCTGATGGTGATTTATCAGGAGCTGTTAAATTAATATCTTCAAATGATCACTTAGCTGGTTTTGATAAAAATATTTATGAATCCCTTCTTAATAAACATCCTAAGTCTATTGAAAGCATTAATATTATGTATAGTAATAGCAAGATTAGTCCTATACAAGTTACTACAAGTGAAGTTTTTTTAGCTATAAAATCTTTTAATATGGGCTCATCTGGCGGATTAGATTCTCTCAGACCTTCACACATACAAGACATGCTCAGTTTTAATTCTGGTTCTTCAGGGGAAAATCATTTAAAGTCAATTACAAATCTTTGTAATTTAATGCTTTCTGGAAAAGTAATTCCTGATAAATGCCCGATATTATATGGTGCTTCGTTGTGTGCTTTGAAGAAAAAAGATGGAGGTGTAAGACCTATTGCTGTTGGAACTTTTTTTCGTCGCTTGGTAGCTAAGCTATGCTGTTCTAAAATTAATAAAAATCTTGGTAATGTTTTACATCCTATTCAATTTGGTTTTGGTACTAAAGGAGGTTGTGAAGTTATTATTCATTCAGCTCGAAGATACCTTACCCAACATCCTAACCCATCAAATAAAGTTTTTCTGAAATTAGATTTTAAAAATGCTTACAACACGTTAAACAGAAATACTTTTCTTAATCTGGTTTTTGATACCCTTCCAGAGATATCACCTTTTGTTTTTCAATGTTTTAAAGAATCTTCTTTTCTTATGTTTGGTGAAGATTGTATCTTATCAGAAAGAGGCGTTCAACAAGGAGATCCTTTAGGACCAGCTTTATTCTGCTTAGGAATTGAGAAATTGACAAAATTAATTAATACTGAATTTAACACTTGGTATCTTAATGATGGTTCCATTGGCGATAACTCTGAGTTAGTTCTTGAAAACTTGAGAAAAATAATTCGAACATCAAACGAAATAGGCCTTCAATTAAATTTCGGAAAATGTGAACTATTTTTCTTAGATGGTATAGATGAAGATATTTTTCAGAATTTTAACTCTATTGCTCCAGGTATTAAAATTACAAAACATTCTGAATGGTGTTTACTTGGAACACCTCTTACTGATACCGCACTTTCTAAATCTATAGAAGAAAAATCAGATTGTTTGAAACTTATGTGTTCTCATCTATTGAATCTCTTCCATTACATGTTTCCTTTTTTCTATTAAAAAACTGTCTTGCAATTCCTAAAGTAAATTACCTTCTTAGATGTTGTCCATCTTGGCATGATCTTTCTAGTATTAATACTTTTGATAATATTATAAAATGTGGATTAGAAAGAATCACTAACAATTATTTAACAGAAGAAATGTGGATTCAAGCAACGTTGCCTGTACGTTGTGGAGGTCTTGGAATTCGCCTTGTTTCATCTTTAACTTTACCTGCCTATCTTTCTTCTTGTTATGCAACTTTGAAGAAAATTGATGACACTTTGCCTCCAGTTTTTAAAGATGTTCCTGATATTAATTTAGTTGAAGGTGAACCAAAAAATATCTTGATGCTTCTGAAAAGCGTATCCAAAGATCGTGGGATATTCCTCTTTTGGATATTACATTTAATGAATTTAAGTGTTCGTCTGATGATTCATTTAAAAAAGCACGTTTAAATGAACATTTAGAGTCTGGGGTTCTACTGGTTTAAAATTCATTAAAGACATTGGCTAAAGAATAGAAAATTTGACTAAAGATCCTAGGTCTTTTTCAATTCTTGTTCAACGAATAAGCATTGCTATTCAAAGGGGAAATGCTGCCGCTGTTTTAGGTACTCTTCCTAAGAACAAGTCTTTAGAAGAAATTTATATGATACCTCAATCTTTTAAGAAACATTCATATTTTGATTCTTCCATAGTTCCTTCAATAGACCATTCAAAGGGAACTTTGGAAGTTGAAAGTTTGAATGATGTTTTAATTTTAACTCCGAATAATCAATTAGAAGTTAGCAGTTCTGACTTGATTATGTCGGCCGATAGTGAGAAAGAAAATCGATCCGATTTAAACATAAATACGATACCTCGACGTGCAGTTAAAAAAAAGATATATTGTGCTTAATGGAACTGCTTCTACTTCAAAAAGGAACTATGATGAAGATGAAGAAGAGAGTTGTGATGATAAAGTTGAGAAGAATGATGTTTTAGAAGACCAAGATGTTAATTTGGAAGCTCTTGAGGAAAAAAGAACTTTTAGATCTACCAGACAAAAACTTGGGTCTTTCTTACCTGTTTCGGAAATTTCAAGTTTGTATTCGAACAGTGATAATTTGCCCATAAACCATTTAGTTAATGATAGTGAGACTGATAAACATGTAACAGTTAGTAGCAGAGGCAGAGTAGGGAAACTTACGGAAAGAGCTCTTATTAAGAAATGAGAGAAATTATATTTATATTATAATTTTTAATTATTTTTACTATTTTTATTATGTATTATATACTTTTTAAAAAAATAAAAGAAAGTTATTCTAGTTTAATATTCGATGGGATACTGATGGTTAATATTAGAAAATTTTCATAATTCTCCTCAAAATACACCAATTTATCGATAATAATAAATTTTAAAGCTTCTATTCCTTATATATTTTATTTGCATTTAAAAATTTACAAGTAATAATAAAGCAAACCTTAACCTCAAACAGCAATAATGACATACCGAAGCTCGGAACCGGCCCTCGGCGTTGGTTATAAAAATCTGTAACCGATTGGTCGCAGTGACGTCATTACTTTGAAACGAGCAGATGTGTTCGGTGTATTTACTAGAAAATAAAATAAATACACCAACTGATGTATTTTTACGCGTGTTCTGAATCACCCTGTATATCATTTTGCAAGTAGCTATGCGATTCGAGCTTCTGTGAGACGCTGTCAAATTTACTCTTTGGTATGTTGTATGTTGTTCTGTGGTTATATTTTTAAGGTTATGTCTTGAATTTTGATTTTTCACTACTTATTTTTCTGAAAATGTGTTAGTGTAAATAATCGAATAAACAATTTACTTTAGTTGTTATGGCAGATAGAAACATTGATGAAAGTATACGTAAACCAAGACGTTTGAAGGGTACTCCGTTTTTTCGTCAACGTAACTATATAGCTGCTGGTGTTCTTCTTGGGGGGGGGATATTTTGTGCACTATTCGAGTAAGTATGAAATTTTATTAGTAATAACACACCAATTATTATTTTACTTTAAAGGTGCTGGGGTCCAACAAAAAGGTTGAAGCAGAGAATAGCTGAGGGTGAATTTGATGACCCTCCAAGTATTCGAAATCACGCAAATTCTATGAGTCTTAGTTTGTCTCGACCTGAGTTAAGAACCATTATTCCTACGCTAAGACAAAGACATTTTCAAAGAGAAGAAGAACAGGATGAACTTCCGAAGCGTCAGCCTTGGATCAGCAAAGTCATCAACGACAGCGACGAATAGAAATAAATCAAATAGGTGTGCAGATATGTAGTTAGTTAATAAAATGTAGTTAATTAAATGTATTTTTTTTTTTATTTAGTACCTCAAGTGAAACAATTTCAAAATATTTCACCGAAAAACTTTTATACGAAGCTCCACTGAAAGATATTAAAGACATAAAAGCATTGTCGCTCAATGACAGTAGTGATTTTCAAAGTCCCATTCCCACCAAAAAATTTAGGAAAGTTGTGCAACCACCACCTAAGAGAAAGTACGTCCGTAAAAGTAAAGATAAGTTGGTGCAAAGTCGGCTTGAATTAAAACAAGTTAAAAACTTTGAATCGGAAGGATTACAATTAGCTCTCGCTTTGAGTAAATCATTGCATGAATCTAAAGTTGATAGTGGAGAGGAAATTGAGTGTGAACCAGTCGTTTATCCTTCAACACAAGAAGTGCGCCTTAATATCAAGCGAACTTTGGAGCAGTATGGGTTTAGATCAAAAAAGGCTTTAAGTAATGAGGATGCTATTAATCAAGCTTTAATTGAGGTATGTTATTTACAACTACTTAGATTATCCCAATTTTCATTTTTTTGCACAATAAAAATAGAAACTGTAACACAAAAATATTGAAATAACTTAATTTTTTATTATTAGGTACCCAATAGACGTAGAAAACCCAGATTTACTACACCAATACTTTTTATTCGTACTGAAGCAGATCGACAAAAATTAATTGAGAAAAAAGTTGCATCAATTCTTAACACGAAACCGAATAGTAATATACAACAGACCTTCACATTATCAAAATTTTTAAGTAAGAAATTACAAAAATATGTTTGTAAATCAGCTAGAATTTACGGAATAAATACTCTTGATTTCGCCGACTTAGACTGTGATAAATTTTATGTGCATGAACTTAATTTACAACAATCTGAAAACAAATGCGGGTCATTTTTAAAGAACTGGCATGAAATTCCGGGAAGAGAAGCTACACCGCCACGAGAAATACAAATAAATCAGTTTAATGCTGAAAATAAAGAAAATGTAAAGCTAGAAAATAGTTTTAAAAAATCTACCATAGAAACTTCGGAGGTTTTTGAATGTAATGAAAATAATTTGGTTGAAATTAAAGAAAATTGTAATATCTTGGATGAAGTTTTTGAAAATATTGATAAGGAAAATTTAAATGAAAAAAATTGTGATCACGATAATACTTTTTCGTGCTTAACTAACGGAAATTCTATATTTATTGACAATACCATATTGATAACTGAAGATGGATTTAATGATGAAATTTCAAGCACTTATAAAAGCAGTGAAGCTAATGAAAATAATTTTGGAATCACTAATTACTCCACTCCTATAAAATTTAGTGATATCCAAAATTCTCCAAATAAATCCATTAATTGTACAACACTCAAAGTTAAAAAAGTTTCAATCAATTGTATTTCACCTGATTTATTTGATTCTGAAGATGATCAAGGTGACGAAGTGATACACACTAACTTCGTTTCAAAAAATGATAATGGAATTTGTCACTTTGAAAGTTTTCATGACGATGAAATAAATTTTGAGGTAAGCACAAGTGATGATCAAAAATCACCACTAAAAACTCCAAACTTTAGAATATTAAGAAAAATATCACCTCAAAAATCAATTTTGTTTACTGAACCAAATTTAAGTCCCCTTGATAACTGCATGAAATCAAGCCATTCTCTCGAGTCAATTGATTTAACAGAAAGTGACGATGATAGTAAAATTCAACCAAATAATGAAAAGAAATCAATTTCATCAGAAAAAAGTTTTAAAAGGAATGATTCTATGAACTCAATTGAATCAAACGCAAGCATCGAAATTAGTGACGAGGAATTAAATTTCTCAAGCTTAAATGCAAACGTTAACGCTAAGAATAAATTTGTTATTTCGTCAGATTCAGAAGATGATGATGATTTAGTTTATTCAAAACGATTTAAAGATTTAATTGGGCTTTCAATTAGTAGACAAGTGAATTGCAATAAAAGTGAAGAGTCGAACTCCCAAAATAATTTTAATAAAATTGATTATCCTAAAGGACACGAATCAGCAACAAAAACTTTATTAAAGCATCCAAGAATAAGCGAACTACAAAAATTTGCAGGCGGAAGTAATAAAAAACAATTAAGCACAGAAAATGAATCTGAATACAGTAAAAATCTTAACCCATTAAATGATCAATTGCCGGTGTTTGAAAGTAATTTTGATGTATCAGTGCAAGCTAATTGCTCAAACGTTGATATGAATATGAGCATTGAGCCCTTAGGTAATATTACCGCAGAAAATAATATCGATGAAGTACCTATAAATGAAACTAATCACTCAGAAATCCCTAAAATAGCATCCTATGAAATTACAACCCATGAAAAATTATCAAGTCCAATTAATTCTCAAATTACAGAGGTTGATATAACTCCAGATAAAAATTTGATAATAAAAACCAATAATATAACACCCATGGGTGATTATGAAAGTATGAATTCTCCTGAAATTTTAGTAGAATTACAAAAATATGGAATTAAAAAGTTGAAACGACATAGAGCCGTAACTTTACTGAAATACTTATACGAATCAACTCATCCAACTCTTGATGATGAAAGACCTTTCCCTAAAAAACGACGAAAATTAAATTTAAACGAAAATGAAGAAAATTACTCAAAAGATGAAAATAGTGTAGAAGCTCAGGATGATTTAAATGAAAGCATGGAGGAAATTTATAAAAGCAACGGTCATATTGAAATTACTGAGGATTTATTAAACATGTAAGTTATTCGCGATTTTAGGAAAGAGCTCTCCCTCAGTCGGCGAATTTGTAAAACTGTGACCCTAGTATAAAACGTCAGTAGTTACTTTGCCCATTTTGAATTAATAATGATTTTAAATAAAAATTAGAAGAATATTTATTAAAAGCTTTGTAAAGAAACACTTAGGACGATTTTATCCCATATTCGTACATAGAAACTTGTAGGTTCGATACTGACTTCGATAGTTTATTATTTATTTATTAGCCAACAGCGCCATCTATTGGTAGTTAAAATTCCCAATATCTTTATATTCATTATAAAATTTTTATTTTAATTTTACCATTTTTTTAAGTGGAACTGATATCATCTTGGAAAAAGAACGCTCTAAAAAGCGTCTTACTTGTAATTTACCACTACACATAGCATGGCACAATTTAGTGATGGCTAATCCAAGTCTGCATGAAGATATTCTATTATACGAACCAATTAAAGTAGAAAAAATCTACAGCATGTTTAAAGAGCAAGGAATTCGTTATGAAATTAAGGTAAACGCAAGTAAATTATAATGCACTATTCTTAATATTTTATTTTTTAGGATTTAATAGGATTTTTAGATAAAAAATGCATTACAATTAAAGTGAATCAAAAAAATACTGGAAAAAAATAAGCTAAATATATTTTAGAATATTTTTAATTTGTTTCTATGTTCTTTATACATTTTTTAATAAATTTACATTATTATTTATTAAAATCTAATCCATCTACTTCCTCTCTTATCAACATCACATTAGTTTTTCTGTTGCTGCTTAATTTTATAATCGGATAAAGCAGCCTTGATGGCGTCCTCAGCTAACATCGAGCAGTGCAATTTAACCGGTGGAAGGCAGAGCTCCTTAGCGATATCAGTATTCTTTAGCTGCAAGGCTTGATCAACAGTTTTTCCTTTAACCCATTCAGTAGCAAGAGAGCTGCTCGCAATAGCAGATCCGCAACCAAACGTTTTAAATTTCGCATCAATTATTTTACCATTATCGTCAACTTCAATTTGTAACTTCATAACATCACCGCAAGCAGGAGCACCAACCAATCCTGTGCCTACATTTTTGTTGTCTTTATTCAAAGAACCTACGTTGCGAGGATTTTCATAATGGTCGATTACGTTCTTATGGTAGCTTGCAGCAACAGCAGTACGAATTGGGGAGCTGAGCTTGAGAAGCTTATTTGTGGCGTTTAACGCCATTTTTAATAGTGATTTAAACTAAAAATTGAATTATTTAGATTGAAGGTTATTAATGATAATGACAATTACAGTTTGAAAAGACAATTAAATAAAATGTAATAATATGAATATTTATAAAATAATAAATATTTTATAATTACCTTGAAATTTTGTTAAAAATGTGTTGCAGAAACAAGTTCAAAGGTGATGTGATGTTTATAGGTTATGTTTATTTTGAAGCAGGCAACCAAATAAACTGAAGCCAACATAAATACAGGGTGATTCAGAAATAAATATAACAAGAATTTTTAAAATCTTTCTTTATGACTATTCATCTACATACTTTAATGTTAATATGTATAAACAAACTACAGGGTGAGCTAAAATGATTGTGTAGGCAACCAAATACGCAGGTTGGTACAACTGAAATCTTAAAAAGAAAATCTTCTACAGTGAATTCAAATAAGATTGAAACCATTGGCGTTTCAAGGTAGGAAACCGAAGTTTCCCACAGTTGGCTACACTGAAATGAACGCGTTCTGTTCCGGTGAAAAAAACATCGCGACTGGACTATTTTTAGTTTTGAAAAAAACTGTTTTTTTTAAAATTTGCAAAACACTGAGAAATAACTTGAAAAAATACCCGAACAAAAACTGCTGAGAGACGCTTTGGTTAAAATGACAGATCAGATTTAAATTTGAATGAAAATTAACAGGTACACCAACTTAGTAAGTCTAAAATCACTACATAGTATGTTTGGTTGCATAGTTGCGGTTTCAGTCTTTTTTGAATTCACTGTAATAATCCAATGGCGTAGCAAAATTATTTTCCAAAATCTCTAATTTCACAGCAAATGTCAAATATTGAAAATGTTTTTCTTCATTTTTGAGGCAGATGCTAACACAAAACAAAGATTTACGTAAATTAATTTTGATAAAAACTGACGTTTAATAGAAATAGAAGGCACAATAACGAAATTCACAAATCTGAAGTTTTGACACAACGGTAAAAATTACACCTACGCCTTGTAAAGTCTTGTTACTTTGTTTTGATTTTGACATGATTTTGTGTTCCTATGAACTTGAAGAAAACAAATTCCCCAGATTTTTAGGCGGGAAATTTGAATTGACCACAATCATTTTAGCTCACCCTGTATATCTTTTTATTAAAGTTACCATTTTTGTTAATTTTGCTCGATACAAGTTAAAAATTAAAAACTGAGCCGTTTATCGATATCTAAACCATATTATGAAATATATCAGAAATGTCTTGCACAAGGGTGCATGCTTTATGCTAATACACCGGACTATTCAAAGGGCTTGAGAAAAAAAATCAAGTGAAGTAAGATCTGGGGATCGACTCCACTCATGGGAAAGTGATGCACAGATAACTGAGCAAGACACTTATCATTTTGGATCTACATATGGTGAATTCAAATAAGATTGAAACCATTGACATTGCAAGGTAGGTAACCTAAGTTTCCCACAGTTTGCTATACTGAAATGAATGCATTGTGCTCCGGTGGAAAAACCATCGCGAATATTTTAACTGTACTAATTTTAATTTTGAAAAGCACTGTTTTTTATAAAATTTGCAACACACTGAGAAATGACTTGAAAAATTCCCGAAGAAAAACTGCTGAGAGACGCTTTGCTTAAAGTGATAGATCAGATTTTAATTTGAATGAATATTAACAGGAACACCAACTTAGCAAGTCTAAAATCACTACAGAGTATGTTTGGTTCCATAGTTGCGGTTTCAGTCTTTTTTGAATTCACTGTACTTAACAATTTAACCGACGCAGATACATTGATTCCTTGGACATCTGGGGGTTAAAATTAACAATTTTTTAAGATAAAGGAAATTAAAAATAAGGTGTTTTTAATAAGGTTTAATGCAGACAAGAACTTTTAAAACAAAATTCTGTTTAAAAGGCATAAAGTAATAACAAGCGTATCTAAAATAAATCCACACAAACAAACTCATCACACAGCCGTAAAAATGAATTCTCGTATAAATGGCAAAGTAAAAATCACAGAATATATATACAGAAGAAAGGTGTTTTAATAATTTTTGTGACAATACGTATTATTACTTCAACTAAAATTAATAACTAAATTATCTTAATTAAGTTAAAAGATTATACATTAATATTATTTTACGTATTAATAACTTGCATTTTTTTAACAACTTAAATTATTTTTATTATTCAATATTTGAGTTTATGTTAACAACTCAATATACAGCTTTTATTTAATTTCACCTTCATTACACAAATTTTGATAAAAAAAATTAAAATTATGGTACGGAAGAAGCATATTGCTAAAAATGTCTGTGAACGGAGAATTCCGGGAGAAGTTTTAGTAGTGGATAATAAATTTATGTTTTGTACATGATACATTTTTTATGTTTATAGAAATATTAATAAAAAAAAGTACTGAAAACATAAATTGAAGTAGACTCTACTCTTTTAGACTCAACAACAATAAAATTGTTTACTTTTCTAACTGCATCAAAAATTTCTTGCAATCTATACAAATTGGAGTTATAACGTAAAAATTCTTTAAACTCAAATTTGACGAAAACCAAAAGAACGAATTTTAAATTCTGTTGCAAGAAAAGCTGCACTCAGTACATTTCGCTCGAACACTCTGCATTGAGAAAATCCGAGCTGAAACTATAAACCAAACACCCGAAATGCACTCAGTGCAACGCAGTGTAAGTAAAAGCCAAAATGCTATAAGAAAATTGATTTAGGATTTGTAACTTTCTAATTGGCTTTTTAGGGCAAATTACATATTGATTTAAGTCTGAGTGTAACTAATTTTGCAAAGTTTTTGTATTTTAAATTGAATGTTTGTCATTTATGGGCAAAAAAATTAACTTTTGAATTTGCAAATCCTAAAGAAATATAATATGAAATGATTTGTACGAAAAATATAGAAAACTTCATGATTTTTGGGGTCTCACTAGAAGATTTGTCAGTTAATTAGGTACATATAAGCAATAGGATATAAAATTAATTAAAAAAATAATAAAATATGTAAGTATCTTTTTACCAATGATCTAAAACTTCTTTTCGGGTTTTTAATATACACATAATATTTCGGAGAGTGATACATCTAAACTCTATACATTTTTTGATGTATATTTATCACTTTGTTTTAGATTTAGATTATAAACTTAATAATATAAAAAAGAAAAACCTGTTCTTTATTATTTAAATGTGCACTGTACTCAATTTACGATTTTATTTACAAAGTTTGTAATATTATTAAAACTAATTTAATTTTCCTTAGATATCTATGACTGTAGAAATTTTTATCTAGGGTTCAAGAAAATTGAGCTTTTATAACAATGTTCGTTTTCATTTCTTTTAAAAAATAACATAGGGTTTTGGAAAAACAAACAATAAATTCAAAACTGGTATTTCAATTTAAATGATTAAGAAGAGCAAATCTAAAATATGTAGTATATTAAAAAACGAGTTTCATAAGTCGCGTATTGTAGCAGGTGATCAATTTTAATGAACAAGTACTACTATCGACTTATGAAACAAGTTTTTTATACTATTATTTCTATTCTGCGCTTTTTTACCTTTGTAAAATTGTAGTTTTTAACTTTAGAAACTTTTCAGGTAGTTGGCAACTCTGATGTGAAGTTTGCCTAATCTTCAAATAACTGGCATTTTGAAACCAACTTCATAATGATACATTCCGCTGCTATAAATGCACTCAAAATAGTTCGCTTATGGGTATAAATATAAAGTACCTACTATAAATGAACTGTTTTGAGTGCTTTTACAGTTTTCTTATAGGCGCAAAATAGAAAAGTTAATATTATGCTTTAATGAAATGCAAATATTTTTTTTTTCAATATTATTCTTTAAGGTGTTCAACAGTCCTCTTAGAAAACATTTCATAATTCATGGCATCTCCTTACACATACAACTCGCACCTTGAGTAAATAGGAAGAAAATATATGCGGTGTCACCTTTCACCTTATTTAAATTAAGTTATGATTACAGCTTGGTGGAAAGCTTTACAAATATTCATTTAATTTTTTGTCAATTATTAAAATTTTAGATCATGTACTATTAGTTTTCTTGGAAAAGCGCACAATAGACTTTTATATTTTAATTGACAGTTAAAACTAGTTAATGTTGAATAAATCATCATATAAGAAAAATGGGAACAAAAACCCATTAATCCAGACAGCCTCAAAACGAAATAATTTACTAAATCAATTTTTTAGGATACTATTGAGTATAATTTTTAAATAAAATCTTGTAAAATTGCAGCATAAAGTAATTATAAATAATGAACGTATGTATTTACTCTTACTTATTTATCATTATTTTCCAAAATAAAAATGTAAAAATAATCGTCAGTCTAAATTTTTCTTGTATACATATATATAAACCTATTCATATAAATATTTTAATAAAATACAAAAAACAGTACGGTTTTACTTTTGCTCCTAGCCTAACTCAAACCTATCATTTCTAAAAACTACTCACACTATCCTTATCCTGCATATCGTTTATTACTGGTGGTTTAGGTACATCTGGCTCTAAATCAGGTGCACTTCCCCATTGACTCATCATACGATCATCATATAGTGAAAATCGGGCAGATTCTTTAGCAGCTTTCCCTCTCGTTCGTCTCACTGATGGAGGGACATCCCCAGGAGTTTTCACACGCTGAGAAGGATCTTTCAAACGAGAAAGATCATTCGTTGATGAAAATACTTCAGCAAACTGCTCTAAGGAACGCTGTCTATTTAAACTGTTACAGGTATTAAGCAATTGATTAATTCCAGAATTCCGTTTATCATTAGGTAACAGTGGTAAGGTTGAGGGTCGTTTTTCATTTAAAATTGAAGTGGTTACTCCATGATTAACTAATTTTCCAGGTACAATTCGAACTTGAGTATCCTTTCTTAAATTATTATCATTTGATTTTTTGAAAAATTTCTTTATTCCAGACCACTGAAATCTTGAACGTGGAGTTTGTGGTGTATTATACTGTTTTGGACAGTTTACACCACCATACACTGCATTCTGCACGTACGGGATAGGCATTGCACGGTGGTTTATCTGATAGTTCAAATAATCACTCGTTATTAAATTTTGTGTTTCAGAATTACCACAATGCTTTGATGATTTATCAATAAGCATGTCTTCACTTGAACTTGTTAACAAGTTGCGTTCCATGCAAGGATTGCGGCCTTGGTATGGTTGCAATGGTTTTACACATGCGGCTAAGTGATTGGAATTTTTACAGTTTTCTTCTGAAGGCGATAGGAGGGTTTCAATTGTACCAACGGAAGCATCAATATTGTTGTGATCATGTAAGTGATTGTTGTTTATCAAAGGTGTTGGACTCGCAGGTGCGTGCATCGGATGTAAAATTCGTCCACGTAAAGTTGGTAATTCTAATAATCTCTCTTCCACGCATAACGAAGTTAGACGAGCTTCAGCATCCTTCAAAATAAACAATTTTATAGAATTATAGAAAAAACCAGGTTATTCAATCATTTATACATGATAACTAATAAAATAGAAATCGTTACTTAAATATTTTATAATTCTGTGGCTTTGTTTACTAATAAATTAATAAAATTATTACAGATATTTCTACTGATAAATCAACTTACTTGATCCCAGCAGTCCTCTGCTGTTTCGCAAAGCAATCTGGCGGCCGCAGTGTCTTTCCAAGTTGCTGGCCAAAGAGGACGAACTTTTTGTCTACTTACAAGAGCTTGCATTTGTTCTAAACTTGGATTTTCTCCAGCCTCTTTATAAAAGGGGGATGAGTAAGGTGCAGGTTCGGCCATTTGCATGTCAACACATCTGGTGCCTAGTTCCCAAAGGACAAGTCCCAGTGAATAAACATCAATTTGTTTCAAGGCACTTTCACAATCCCGTAAGTTTACAGCACCCTCCAAAACCTCTGGAGCCATATAACGAAGAGTACCTAGAAAAACAAAAATTAATTAAAAATTTATAGAAATATATGAATATATTTTACCTGCTTCGCTTAATGAACGATTTTCTGTCCTTCTAGGTATGACAGCGAGCCCTAAATCACATATACAACAAGATAAATCTTCCCTGACAAGTATATTTCTTGTATTGATATCTCGGTGTGTAATACATGGCTTTCCTAAATCCGAATGTAAATGAGCTAAGCCTTTAGCCACTCCTAAAGCCATTTTACTCAAAGTTTGTAAATCAAGGGTGTGATTTTTTAAATATTCTTGCAAACACTCTTTCTCCAGGCTCAAAACTAGAAGATAATCTGTCGGTCCTCCTTGAACAATGCATCTTTCACCACCGCCAAAGCATTTAACTAAAGCAGGATTTTCACCGGCTTGCTGATACAAATCATGCTCATTTAGAAAATAATTTCGATGATGTGGAGGAAATACTTTAACACCAACTTCTTGATCATCAATCACACCTTTCCAAACTGACCCGTAACGCCCCTGCCCAACCATATTTAACAGTTTTAATTTATTTAGATTATAATCTGGTGGTGGATTGATAGGGTGATCACCCATTTCGATGTCAGCTTTCTTTGGCTTTAAACTCCAGTATATAAAAACGATTATAAACATGATGCACATGGCTATAAAAGAAGCTACAACCCCAATAATTCTCATTATATTATATTTCGGAATATCTTCTGTAGGTGGAGGGGTTGTAGGTTCTTTAATCGGCACATCGATGCTGCTAAAATTCAGGTTACACATGTCACCAGTACAACAACAGTACTTAGTCGTATTCATGACTCGAGATGGCTTACGATCAGATACACAACTCGAACGCTCACAGTCTCGAGGATGGCCGGATGATACCCAACAACCTTTAAAATAAGTAATAAGAATAAATACTTAAAAAAGCATTAAGTTTTTAATGTAAAAAAAATTAATAAAAAATCTGAATAAATTAATTTACAGTAGAATTAAATTCATTCATAAAACTGCAATTCTTTTAATAACACCCACTTCATATCTTTAATCCTAAGCTAACCACTTGTAAACACTTGATGGTTAAGTGCTGCATTAGGGTATTGTTTTTATAAGTTTTTCTTAAGTAACATAATGTTAAAAAGTGAATGAAGCTTTATTACACAAACAATTTTTTTCCTTCAAATGAAATTATTTTAAAAATAGATTTAATTTCATCTAAACTAAAGAATCATAAATTGGGTTCATTATAAGTAATCTTGTAAGTTGTTACATGAATTTGTATAATGTAAATTATAAAAAAATGTTATGGATTTTCTGTACTTAATTTTGAGACTTTTATGCATAAAGTATGTATGTATTATATAAAATACCTTGTCCAAGTATAACAATTGTTCCATTAATAGGGTCTTCCTCCCAAAATGCGTAACAATGGTTATTTTCATTTTCACACTGTTGGTAAGGCAATTTGGCAGTGGAATTTACTGCAGAAGCACTGTTATCAGTGAAATGTGAATTGTTGCCAGTGTATTTTGCACATTTTCTGGCTCCCTCCGTAACTACGTTGTATCCATCTTCATCAATAAGCGTCCAACATAATGGCAAAATTATTAAAATAATCACTAGAAGCTTAAACGACATCTTGAGCTGAATTTATTGACTTTTCTGAAAATAAAAGACAAATTACAAAATTATCATAACCCTCATACCAGAACATCAACATTTTTTGAAATAATCAACAACACGGAAACGAATATTATAACAGGAAACATTTTTTTTGGAAACAAATTATAATTATATTATGACAAAATAAGGAATTAGGCATCTGAAAAAAAAAGAAAACTAGTTAGAATACTGACTGATATCACTCCTTACAATTACAACTAATAATAATATTCGTGGGGTCACACAGAAACCCCATGTAGTCGTTTGAGGGTTAAAAATGTAATTTTAATGTTAATACTTTTGTAAGAAATATTTGGAAGTACCTAATTAAAACTTATGAATGAATTAAGGCATAGTCGGCAAATTTAAACGCTTGATTTTGAAATTTGCTTGATAATTGCGGTTTTAGTTTTTTGGTACACAGAAGAATCTTGTGACTATCAATTTCTACTTTTCTTGTTTTTGAAAGAAAATAAACCATTTAAAATTTGTAGAAGCTCATGTATGTTCAACAAATATCTAAATTAATATTTGGGATCCTTAAAATTAGAACATTTTGGGAGTTTCGAGTACATCTATATGGCACTATTTTGACATACATTTTGTAAAAAATGGAGGAAGATGAGTAAAGGCCTTTTATGTGCTTTAAGTTTTTATTGGTTTTAGTAAGTGCACTAGCTTTTATAGCATTTTATGTGACACCGATGTGAAGTTAGCAATAACTTTTCCAGTTTTCATCGCTCATATCTCGGTCAAATTACATCCAAATTAATTGAAAACGGTATCAACACAAAGATCATTTCAAGAGCAATACAACGGTACCAAATTCATAGCGAGTCCACCTATAATTAGGGAGAAATTTATAATAAAGGGACATCAAAACATTGAAATTTATTAAAATTGCCTACTTTTGAACCCCGTTTTAAGACACATTTTAAAAACATTACAAAAAAACTATACCACTAAATACTTAAAGACGAATAAAACGGCATATAAAAAGTTAGTCTGTTCAAATTAGCCTATAAAATTACAAAACAAAAAATGACCTCTTTGAACAAAAATTAAAAAATGCATTAACCTCCTTTCGTGCTGTCATAGGAATTGCAAATAGCGAAAACTGATTATTTGCACTCAAATTTCAATATTTTGATAGTAAAAACCATTCGTATGAGTTTAGGCCTGTATTGGGCACTAATCCACTAAGGCACACCCCCACTCTCTGTGCAGGAGCGCTTACAGCTTCCAGGCTTAAGCAAAATTTACCTTAAAAAGTCCCCCGTAACTTTGTTAATAATAAACAAAAAAAATTGAAATTTTGCACATACAAAGCGGAATATATGCTCCTTCGAACGGACAGACTCCTTTTTTGATATTTTGATTTATAGTCTCTTAATTCTCTCTTTAATTGTGTGTAAAATTAACACTTTTTGATGGAACATATCTAACATAATTTTAACTTTTTTAAAAATTGAGTCTGTCCGTTCGAAATGTACTATAAAAAAAAAAAATGAAAAAATGTTGACAAACAACGTATCCAAGGGACCCCAAGCAAACGTCTAAAAATGCTCTTAATTATTTACACGAAAACTAATTGTTTTCCCCAATGCATAAAAAAAGTTAATAGCACTGTCTGAAAGACAATTAAAATACGAATCCGAGGGTATGTAACTAATAGTTAGTCTGTGCGGTTTAAATGATAAAATTTGCCATTAAGATAGCACTTGCAAGCTACGATACTCTTTCTCGTGCTTTAATTAAATACGTCATAAAATAAGACCATGAGAGGTCGTATCTTATCTCCGAAATCGCAAATTGGTGTTAAAATAGTCAATTTTTTAATTGTGGGACGGGTATATGAACCCACAAAGTCTAAAATCTCTAAAAATTACTACACAGTATGTTTGGTTGCCTGGTTTTGGTAACATTCTTAATTGAATGTCCTGTATATTTTCATACAAAAGATACATTAAAGAAACCAATCGGAGAAAAGCAAAACATTTTATTATAGTCCCTAAAAAGCATTTACAATGTTCATTTAGCCTTTTTATTTATTGGAGCTTAATACACTGTTGTATGATGCATCGAGCTCGACAAAATTTACTATAAACAAACCCGATTTTAGAATCCTATTAATGTCAAAGCATTTTAATCGCCAACTGTAATTATGTGTATAAAGCGCGAAGGAGCATCACATAATAATCGAACAAAATTTAGAACCTTTAATACCGCTAAACTATATCGAACTGCTAAAAACGAAAAATCAAAATGTCCATACGTATTATAGCAATACAATTCAAAATTATAATTTTTGTACCTTTCAATTGAATTAGAATTGAAAATAATGTAGTATAATTACTTAGTTAATTACTAATTAAGTACAATAAACAATTTAAGCCAATTATAATTTGTTTACTTACCAAAAAAATGCAGTAGGCCATTTAAAAACAATTGACGACGATATAAATGGGACTGGTTAACGATTAGCACTAGTCTTTCTGGTCATTCTCAATAAAGTGAGAACACTCTCGGTTTATAATGACTTCTTATCTGGCAATTTCTAAGTGCCCCAAGATATGAGGATGGTTCTCTCTTTCTTCTTCACTGAAGATCGTTGTGTTACGTTATTTATTTTTATTTTTTTACCGCACAGTAATCCCGAGCCTGTCGCCCACTGTCGCCGCCTTGATCACGTGACGCCTATTTTGACAGCGTCTGGCGCCAGGGCGCCATCCCCAAAATTACTAAAATCACTTAAAAAAAAATAAAAAAAATTGATAAGCACATAAACCATATATCTACTTTAAATAAGCAATAATATCAAAATATTACATTAAAATTATCTGTTAATTTTATATTGATATGCAACTACATTAGCAATTAGAAGTTAAGTTGGTTGCATATATTAAAAACTGATTTTGTGTTATTAATACAAAATAGTATTTATAAAAATTATTATTGTGCTTTAATAAAATGATTTTTTTTTAATTAATTTTAAAATAAATTATTTGAATTCTTCATTAGGAATTTATAGTTCACACTATATGCAACCAAGTATTCAATTTGTATTGCACTTTTAATATCGAGTACCTATTTTAAAAAATAATAAATAAATACTGTTGATTTTAAAACATATTTTTAAATTATTTTTATGC
Source organism: Stenus bimaculatus (assembly GCA_963971135.1). Lineage (NCBI taxonomy): Eukaryota > Metazoa > Arthropoda > Insecta > Coleoptera > Staphylinidae > Stenus > Stenus bimaculatus. The sequence goes on from OZ020181.1 coordinate 14,852,203, forward strand.
GACAACGGTTCTACTGTGATTCTACTAAAGTCAAATTGTTCTATAGTCAAACAAAAAAGATGTCTGTTCTGTCTGGCTGTGCCAAGTTGCGTGTGAATCCGGTGGCACAATTAAAGTAAATTACGGTTTAAAAAGATCTAAATTACTAAAAAACCTGCGGCTCAAATAATATTATATCACCCAACGCATTTTTTTGCAAATAGGTAAGTGGGTTTCAGTTAAAAATTGAAGCACAGTAATTAGAGCATGAATCATTCCTTGTTTTATTGATAAATTAGTTTTCTTTTAATTAAATATAGGAGTATTTGTGTAAAATATCTTTAAAAATTTAAAATTCGTTTACATGATGTGTTTTTAAATGTTGTAATCTTTTATGTTAATCGTTTGCAATAACTTTTATATGTCGCCATTTAAAAATCAAGGCCGGATCAGCTCGATTTGGAAAATCGCTAAAAAATGTGCTTTGCATAAATAAGTTGTTGCACTTTTAATACGCTTTTTGTTTTGCTGTTAACGGTTTTCCAAATGCATACCTTGGTGTTTATTATTTTAGTTCAATGTATTCGTTTTATACTGGGTCATTCAAAAATTTAAAATATTTATGAAAAGATAAATATCTTATAAATTTTTCGAATTTATTTCTAAAAGAAGCGTAAATAACTTAAAAAATAAAGAAAACCTTAATTTGAAATTAAAACAAAATTATTTATACAGAGTGGTTCGTAAAATAAGTTGATTGAACGCAACTATGCAACCAAACTTACTCTGTAGTGATTTTAGACTTGCTAAGTTGGTGTCCCTGTTAATTTTCTTTCAAATTTAAATCTGATGATCTGTCACTTTAATCAAACCGTCTCTCAGCAGTTTCTTCGGTTATTTTTTCAAGTTATTTCTCAGTATGTTGCAAAAATAACATTAGTGCAGTTATATTCGCGATGATTTTTTTACCGGACCACAACGTATTCATTTCAGTGTAGCCAACTGTGGGAAACTACCGGGCTGAAGTTACATTTAAATGCATTCATTTTTGCATTCATATTTTTTTATTAGAAAAAAAAATGTTAGGGCTCAATTTTTTTATATGACCATGAGTCAAAAAAATTTTCACATTTAATTTTTTTATACGAAAACAAAAAAGTAAGGGCTCAATTTTTTTATATTTTGTTACAGATACAGTCTTTAGTAAAACTGCATAAAAAGTTTTTTCAATATCACACCAGTAGTCAAGAAATTTAAAAAATAGTCACTTTTTCAGATTTTATTTTTTTTTTATCGAAAACAAAAAAAATGTAAGGGCTCAATTTTTTTATATTATGTTACAGATACAATCCTTAGTAAAACTGCATAAAAAGTTTTTTAAATCAGATCAGGAGTCAAGAAATTAAAAAAATAGTCACTTTCAGATTTTATTTTTTTTTTATCGAAAACAAAAAAATGTAAGGGCTCAATTTTTTTATATTATGTTACAGATACAATCCTTAGTAAAACTGCATAAAAAGTTTTTTTTAAATCAGACCAGGAGTCAAAAAAATTAAAAAAGAATGAAAACAATCAGTTACTTTTTCACATTTAATTTTTTTAATCGAAAACAAAAAAATGTAAGGCTCAATTTTTTATATTTTGTTACAAATACAGTCCTCAGTAAAACGGCATAAAAAAATTGAGCCCTTACATTTTTTTGTTTTCGATAAAAAAATATAAAATCTGAAAAAAATTCTATTTCATTAATTTCTTGACTCCTGGTCTGATTTTGAAAAACCTTTTTATGCAGTTTTACTAAAGACTACATCTCTAACAAAATATAAAAAATTGAGCCCTTACATTTTTTTGTTTTCAATAAGAAAAATATAATCTGAAAAAGTGACTATTTTTTTAATATTTTTTTTTAATTTCTTGACTCCTGGTTTGATTTTGAAAAAACTTTTTCTGCAGTTTTACTGTATCTGTAACAAAATATAAACCAGTTGAGCCCTTACATTTTTTTGTTTTCGATTAAAAAATTTAAATGTGAAAAAGTGACTGATTATTTCCATTTTTTTTTAATTTTTTGACTCCTGGTCTGATTTAAAAAAAAATCTTTTTATGCAGTTTTACTAAAGACTGTATCTGTAACAAAATATAAAAAAATTGAACCCTAACATTTTTTTGTTTTCAATAAAAAAAATATAATCTGAAAAAGTGACTATTTTTTTAATTTTTTTTTTTAATTTCTTGACTCCTAGTCTGATTTTGAAAAAAGTTTTTGCAGTTTTACTAAAGACTGTATCTGTAACAAAATATAAAAAAATTGAGCCCTTACATTTTTTGTTTTCGATAAAAAAAAATAAAATCTGAAAAAGTGACTATTTTTTAAATTTTTTTTTTAATTTCTTGACTCCTGGTCTGATTTTGAAAAAACTTTTTATGCAGTTTTACTGTATCTGTAACAAAATATAAACAAGTTGAGCCCTTACATTTTTTTGTTTGCGATTAAAAAATTTAAATGTGAAAAAGTGACTGATTATTTCCATTCTTTTTTAAATTTTTTGACTCCTGGTCTGATTAAAAAAAAACCTTTTTATGCAGTTTTACTAAAGACTGTATCTGTAACAAAATATAAAAAAAATTGAGCCCTTACATTTTTTGTTTTCGATAAAATCTGAAAAAGTGACTGTTTTTTTAATTTTTTTTTTAATTTCTTGACTCCTGGTCTAATTTTGAAAAAACTTTTTATGCAGTTTTACTGTATCTGTAACAAAATATAAACAAGTTGAGCCCTTACATTTTTTTGTTTTCGATTAAAAAATTTAAATGTGAAAAAGTGATTGATTATTTCCATTCTTTTTTAAATTTTTTGACTCCTGGTCTGATTTAAAAAAACTTTTTATGCAGTTTTACTAAGGATTGTATCTGTAACAAAATACAAAAAATTGAGCCCTTACATTTTTTGTTTTCGCTAAAAAAAATAAAATTTGAAAAAGTGACTATTTTTTTAATTTCTTGACTCCTGGTCTGATTTTGAAAAAACTTTTTATGCATTTTTACTATAGACTGTATCTGTAACAAAATATAAAAAAATTGAGCCCTTACATTTTTTTGTTTTCGATTAAAAAAATTTAATGTGAAAAAGTGACTGATTATTTTTATTCTTTTTTAAATTTTTTGACTCATGGTCTGATTTTGAAACAACTTTTTATGTAGTTTTAAGGACTGTATTTGTAATAAAATATAAAAAAATTGACCCCTTATATTTTTTTTCTAATAACAAAAATATGAATGTAAAAATGAATGCATTTAAATGTAACTTAAATTTAATAATTTAAATGTAACTTCAGCCCGGTTGGGAAACTTAGGCTTCCTACCATGCAATGTCAACAGTATCAAACATTTTTTAAAACCGTGTATTAGGTATTTCGACTTCCAGTAGAGGGCGCTGTTTTGATAGAAACAGCTGATCGAAATGAGAATTTTGCCAATAATAATTAAAATTTGAATCAATTAGTTTAACTCGTGAGACAAAACAGAATAATCGATTTTTTTTAGCGCATATACTCGCGCTCAACGTAATCTTTTTTTACTTTTACTCATTTCGCTTAGTTCATTAAAATCCGCCAGAGGGGGTTTAGAATCTTAAAATCGCCAATAGTTACCAAAAAATGAATCTAAATACGTATTTGTCAATATTTCAGGACTTGTTTTTTATAATTGTTTATAATTGTAATTTTTTCTGTTCGTTGAGTCTATGGTCATGTTCGTACATTACCGGCGTAAATCGGTCACAATCCAGAATCGGGTATACTTTGTAAGTCCTAGGAGTAGAAATACAAGTTCTACTCCGCTACCCAATATACAGGGTGTCCCATAATATGTAGGACCCACTTCTAGGGTGGGTAGTAGATGTCAAGAGAATAAGAAAAGTTTATATAAACTTATGTCCAATTTCGCCTCATAAGGGAGCTACAGCTCTTTAAAGGTGTTCTTAAAAAGTAGGTTTTTTTTTCTGTTTATTTCAAAACAAATTAATAGATTTGATTTTTGGTTTGAATCATAATACCCTTAGGATACGTTTTCGTGATTTTTTTCAATTTCTTAAACAGTTTTGGGTAATACAATAAACTAAAATAATCCATGGCTAACATGATTTTTTTAAATTTAAATTGTGTTGACTATCAATAAAATGCATTATACCGACTTTAAACTTATTTACTCTTAAGTATCTTTTTTGTTAAGAATTAAATGGGGAACATTAATTTGGAGAAAAAATGTTGTAAAAGTTAACTACAAAAAAGTTATGACAATTTTTAACTTCAACTCTACCCGAATCTACCCTTTCAAAGCGAGCAAAAAATTTGAAAAAATTCACAAAAATGTATCCTAGGTGTATTATGATTCACACCAAATTTCAAATCTCTACCCCAATTTGTTTTGAAATAAACGAGCAAAAACCTACTTTTTAACAACACCTTTAAAGAGCTGTAGCTCCCTTATGAGGCGAAATTGACCATAAGTTTATATGAACTTTTCTTATTCTTTTGACATCTACTATCCATTCTAGAAGTGGGTCCCACATATTATGGGACACCCTGTACATTAGCAACATGACATGTATATAAAATAAATGTCACATTATAATAGTATATTGTTTTATTAGGAGCAAAAGTGACACTTTATGGCCAGTCCTGCAATTGCGTACGAGCCACAAAAAGACACTTTTGCTCCGTATAAAACATGCTATTTTTTCTTCAAGCGTCGATTACTGAAAGTAAAATTACTTAATATTTTTTATTTTGCACACGATCACGGCACACTACATTCTCTATTAAATGTCTATGATTTGACAGCCTCGGGCGACAGCAAAACTCTTTTGCTCCCTCCGTGGGGGGTTGCAAAAGTAGTTTGACAGCTTAGACAGTGAAGTCTATGCTTAACCTCTCTTGTTGTATTATACAGGATGTTTAAAAAAATATGTGAAAAAAATCACCAGACGATTCCTTGGTCAATTCTAAGATAAAAGTATAGAATACATTTTTTCTCAAAAGTGCTCTCTATTTTTTAATTATGGAGTGTCAAACTTTCCACCAAAATGCACCCCCCTGTATTTTATTTCGATATTTCATATTTTTATCTTATTGCGACTGTAATAACTAGAGTGTGTTTCAAATTTGATCAAAATATCATATAGTTTTACACACCGTAATTAAAAAATAGGGCACTTTTTAGAAAAAAATTATTCTTTATTTTTATCTTAGAATTGGTCAAGCAATCACCTGGTGAATTTTTTCGCATATATTTAGAAACACCCTGTATAATATGACATTTTACTGACGTTTTTAAGAAAAAATATTTTTTTAAACATTATACAGGGTCCGCCAAAAGTCCCGGGACAGCGCTGTATTTTTTGATTTCTTGAATATATTTTTTCAAAAATATGCATACTTATACAGTATCATAAAAACTACATTCTGAGATGGTTTAGAAGTTCCTCGTCTTTGGGGGGGGGGGGGGGTCACGTGGGGAGAACTACCCAACTTTTTTAAATTGCAACCCCTATCGAGTCTTAACTCATTTTAAAGGAAATGAAAAAAGAAACACATTCCTGCAAACCAGAAGCGATTATGTCGACTTGTTAAAAAATTATTAAGGATTAAAGCTATCAAAACAGTGTAGAATAAAATGATTTCAAGATTCTAAACGCCCTCTGGCGGATTTTAATGAACTAAGCGAAATGAGTACAAGTCATAATAAAAAATAATAAAGTTGGATACAAAAAGTTTACTCAAGAGTTTTACTCAACTATTTAACATTAATCCAGATGAGCAGTGTCACTTATTACCCAATTCTAAAATGATTTTCATCTAGTTAGCATTGATATTTTGCAAAGTAACTAGATGAAAATCATTATGTTCCACACTTTACACAAAACAGTATAAATTCTATTGGCAAATAAATTTTTCTTTGCAAAATATCAATGATAACTAGATTTTCTTCCACACTGTTTTGATAACTTTAATCCTTAATAACGTTTTAACAAATCAACATAATGGCATCTGGTTTGTAGGAATGTGTTTCTATTTTCATTCTCTTTAAAATAGGGTAAAACTCGATAGGGGTTGCAATTTAAAAAAGCGGGGTAGTTCTCCTCACGTGACCCCCCCCCCCTCCCAAAAAAGATGGGGAAATTCTAAACCATCTCAGAATATAGTTTTTATCTCGGTTTTTATAATACTGTATAAGTATGCAAATTTTTGAAAAAATATATTCAGGCAATCAAAAAATGCAGCGCTGTCCAGGGACTTTTGGCGGACCCTGTATTATTATTATTATTATTGTAACATGAAATCCGCCATTTTAACTGATGTGCATCCAAGTTATTAATTGTTTGAACCAACTTTGACAAAGTCCACATGCCCAAGTAATGTGCGCATAGTTTCCAATTCTACTTTATCCAAATTACATGGATCGTGTGAACGCTGGTGCAAACTTGGACAGTCCAAGTTTTGGAAAAACTTGGACGCTGTGCGCGTATTTTTTGGCATTTGATTGTGAAAACACTTTTAACACGATCAAAATGGTGCCAAAATAATGCACGCGCAGCATCCAAATCTAGTTGGTTCAAGATAACTTGTATAGTATAAACATAGCTTTAAAAAGTTACAGAAGTTTTAAAATTTCATTGATTTTTACCGGAAACCCCGAACTATTCTGTATTATTTCATTTCTAAAGTAATTTTTCATACAAATCAAGTTGTTTTTGATTTTATCTTCCAAATTCCTATTTTTTAACATTACTAAAGGTTTTTCTGAAAAAAGTGTCAGATTACGAAAAATCTAAAAAATTATACAGGATGTCCCAATTTTTTGATAAAAAAATCAATAAAATTTTAAAGTTGTTGATTACTTCCTTATTCCTTAGGAGGGGAAAAAGGACTTGGTGTGTTTTCAGTTACATTTTTTTATCAAATACAGGGTGGTCACTCTTACGGTGCACACCATTGGGATCTTCTGAACCTAATGAGTTACAAAGTTGCTTAAATTAGAAAAAAGTTGCCCCTTCTCAAACTATTTTAGAATCTATTTAGAAATCCGAGATATCTTGCTCTAGTCCTGAAATATCATGAAAAATCTGAAATTTCGCATTTTCGTTTTCCTTCCATATTTTGGTAATCGTTTAACTTTTTCGATTGCAATTTGGCAGTTTGACATAATGTGACATTCTCTATCGATTGGCATTAAGAAAAAAATTTTAGGTTAAGTAGATTTCGTTTATTTTAAACCAACTTTTGATTTTCTTATGGGCGCGATATTTGATTTTTATACCATTGGATAGAGAAAAAAAAATACAATTTAAATGATGTAACAAACATAGTTCTTTTACTTCAATTTAAACAAAATTGGTTTTGAGGGGGACATATTTTGCAATAGCAGTGATTCAAAAATCCATTCACCCCTGTGCCCTATGGACACAACCCCTAAAATTTTAATAGGGATGGTGGGGTAAGTAATACCTTGTTAGAAAGATCTTTTTACTCAGAGTAACATACAAAAAAAAAGTTTTAAAGATATTCAAAATTTAGCAAGTAGAGATTTCATGTCTTTTAAAATTGTGCTATGAACACCACGCCTTCAAATTTAAGTCTTTTGATAAGGTAAGTAATACCGTTTCGAGAGGGGCATACTTTGCAATAGAGTTGATTCAAAAATCCATTCATCCCTCGCCCTTTGGACACAACCCCTAAAAATTTAATAGGGATGGTGGGGTAAGTAATACCTCGTTAGAAAGATCTTTTTACCCAGAGTAACATGCCAAAAAAAAAGTTAAATCCTTCGATTCGTTTTGAAGATATTCAAAATTTAACATGTAGAGTTGTCATGCCTTTAAAATTGTGCTATGAACACCACGCCTTCAATTTTAAGTGTTTTGATAGGGCAAGTAATACCTCCTGGGAAAGATCTTTTAACCCAAAGTAACATACAAAAACATGTAAAACGCAATTTATTTTCATTTTCTACAAAAGAGAGATTTTATAAAACAAATTTAAATTTATTCGAGGAATTGTTTAAAATTTTGTAACATCTAGAACAAAACAATGCAAAACATAAAACGATTTATAACCACATTGAGATTCTTTTTATCAGTTGTACTTTGAATTAGTGGTGATTTTCATCGTGTTAAAACTGTTTATGACTAATTATTAGAAATCAACATTTAAAATTTTGTGAACTTCTGTAAAAGCTTCTGCTAGCAATGGTTTATACAATTCCAGAAAGGGTTGAATTAATCACTTTTTATTTAAAAAACGATGAGAATGCTCATCGTGCAGCTAATTTATTTAATGAACAACATCCAAACAAACATTGTAACCGAAAATACGTTCTGGAGTTGGTTGCAAAATTTAAAAATACTGGTTCTGTTGGTAATAAGAAACGTGATCCTGGTAATGTTCGTCCAATAAGAAATGAGGTCGTTGAAATAGGTGTTTTGGGACAAGTTGCTGCAGATCCAACTTTAAGCACAAGAAAACTGGAGACTGTGACTAACATCAGCAGAACAACCATTCGCCGAATATTGAAAGCTCACAAATATCATCCCTATAAAATTCATTTAATTCATGAGTTAAATGAAGATGATTTTGATAGGCGACTGCAATTTTGTGAGGTGATGACGGAATGGATAATTGCTGATGAAAATTATCTTTATAATATCTGTTTTTCTGATGAGTGCACTTTTTTCTTAAACTCAACCGTTAATCGTCATAATTGTCGATATTGGTCAGATGAGAATCCAAGGGTATTTCATGAAGTTCACACTCAAACTCCTCAAAAATTGAATGTGTGGGTTGGAATTTTTGGAGACCGTCTTATTGGTCCTTATTTTCTAGATGGCAATCTAACAGGGGATATGTACTTGGATCTACTTCAAAACTTTGTTCATCCATTTCTTGACGATATTATCGAAAATGACGATCGTTATTTAGAAGACCATCTAATTTTCCAACAAGACGGAGCCCCTCCTCATTACACACGGCCTGTTAGGGAATTCTTGGATACGACGTTTCCTGTGCAATGGATCTCCCGATCTTACTCCCCTTGATTTTTTCCTTTGGGGGCATTTAAAAAGTAAGATTTACGCAACGGAACCAGGATCTCTAGCAGAGTTACGACAGAGAATTATTAATGAATGCCGAGAAATTACTGCTGAAATGTTACAAAATGTAAGAATTCGCTTTGAGCAAAATTTGTACGTTTGCATGGAGGTTGGTGGAACTCAATTCGAACATTTAATAAAATAATAAAAACATCCTTGAAAGTGTCGGGATCGATGGGATTCTTTAAAGTGTTAAGTTTTCTTCAAAAAGATTAGTTAAGTTTAGTTTGGTTAAATAAAAAATAATGTGCAATACTGTTTTATTTTGAATTCTTTAAAACAAACCAATCGATTTCACTTTTGTTTTTTTGTATGTTACTTGTGGTAAAAAGAACTTTCCAAGGAGGTATTACTTACCCTATCAAAAGACTTAAAATTGAAAGCGTGGTGTTCATAGCACAATTTTAAAAGGCATGAAAAACTCTACTTGCCAAATTTTGAATATCTTTAAAACGAATCGATCGATTTAACTTTTTTTTTTAATGTTACTCTGGGTAAAAAGATCTTTCCAACGAGGTATTACTTACCCCACCATCTCTATTAAAATATTAGGGGTTGTGTCCAAAGGGCGAGGGATGAATGGATTTTTGAATCAACTCTATTGCAAAGTATGTCCCTCTCGAAACGGTATTATTTACCTTATCAAAACACTTAAAATTGAAGGTGTTGTGTTCATGGCACAATTTTAAAAGGCATGAAATCTCTACTTGCTAAATTTTGAATATCTTTAAAACGAATCGATCGATTTAACTTTTTTTTTGTATGTTACTCTGGATGAAAAGATCTTTCCAACGAGGTATTGCTTACCCCACCATCCCTATTAAAATTTAAGGGGTTGTGTCCATAGGGCGCAGGGATGAATGGATTTTTGAATCAACTCTATTGCAAAATATGTCTCCTTCGAAACTAAAGTTGACCTGTCCGAGCATTTTTTCAAATTTTTTTATTAACTATTTCAAAACTCGTCTGTTTCGTTTTCGTTGGCCCACCCTGTATATGACATTAGATAACATTTCAACATTTGTCTTATCCTTTAACCTAGTGAACACTGTATTAATAGCGTAAGAATTGTATGTAGCTAATTTGATGTTATACTCTTTAAATAATTTATTAAGTTTAGGAGTGATTACAGGTAGGTTAACAAAACGACTATACATCACATTATTTGTCACCTCTACTAAGGGTTCTCGTTTGTAAGAAGTATAAAAAATTGTATTAATTAAATTTGTGGGATAGCCATTATTTCTGGCTATCATAAAGTTCGCATTGTGAAATTTCTTATGGCTCAAGGTCAAAATTCTGTCTAAATTGTTTGATAATACCAACTTTTTGTGAGAGAGGGTGACATGAGTTAAAATTTAAACATCTATTTGAGTTACTTGATTTCCTGTACCAATCAATATCAATGGTACCATCCGCATTCCTAATCAATAGTACGTCCAGGAATGGAAGCTTGTTCTCACTTTCAATTTCATAGGTGAATTTCAATTTGTTATGAATATTGTTAAACACATTTAGTGTGTAATCATTCTGATCTTTAGGGAGAACTAAGACAACATCGTCTACGTATATCTTAATGAATGGTAAATACATGAAATGGGAGTAACTCTATAGCCTTGGTTAATGCAAATTTCATGGCTATTTCTTCCAAAATAGGTGAAGATGGGTTACCCATGGCCATGCCATCAATTTGTTGGTAAAATTTATCCTGAAACGAGAAGTAACTTGATTCGAAAATATATTTGATAATACTGACGAAATTATTTTTAGAGATGTTGGTGTGCTTTGAAATAGTATCCCATTCCAACCGAATAATATTGATTATTAGTTCTTTCGGGATGTTAGTAAACAATGGTACAACATTAAAGGACACAAGTATGTGATCCTTGAGGACAATGAAATCTTCCAATAATTCAAATAGTTGCACAGAATTCAAGATTTTAAAGGAATAAGAGGCTGTAAAAGCTATCAATGATTTGTGGACTAATTTTGAAAGATTAACAGATGGTGTTTGTAGGCATGCTACCTACCACTGGTCTTAAGGGATTATTGATTTTATGAATTTTGGCCAACCCATAAATCTTCGGACAATTGGAATTATGGATGATAAGGCTTTTACCCTGTGTAGTTGTTAACTCGCCTTCTTGCATTAATTTTTTGACAATATTGTTGGACATTGTTTGAAATTTGACTGTTGGGTTTTTCTTAATTTCACAATACACATCTTCATTAATTAACTGCAACATTCTCTCAATAATAAAATTATTCTTTTGTTATTTTAAGCCAACTTGATTTTGCAAATAAAAATATAATATTTTTTTAAATTAAAATAAAAGAACAATGTGTGTTACATCATTTAAATTGTATTTTTTTTCTCTATCCAATGGTATAAAAATCAAATATTGCTCCCATAAGATTATCAAAAGTTGGTTTATAATAAATGAAATCTAGTTAACCTAAAATTTTCTTCTTAAGGCCAAACGATAAAGAATGTCAAATTATGTAAAACTGCCAAACTGCATTCGAAAAAGTTAAGCGATTACAAAAATGTGGAAGAAAAACGAAAATGCGAAATTTCAGATGTTTCATGATATTTCAGGACTAGAGCAAGAAATCTCGGATTTCTAAATAGATTTAAAAGGAGTTTGAAAAGGGGCAACTTTTTTCTAATTTAAGCAACTTTGTAACTCTGTAGGTGCACAAGATCCCAATGGTGTGCACCGTAAGAGTGACCACCCTGTATAGTTAATTATGCAACAAGTGCAAAAAGTGGTTGATATTTCTAAATTTGTCATTTATGATCAGTTTTCAGAGCCCAAAGTCAACCTTTTTCGCACTAGTGCAGAAAAGCTTTACTAAAGTCAATATTTGAGAAGAAAAATTAAATCTTTTTTTTTGAGATAAACATAATTCTGCTCCTGCTGAAATCTCAAATATTTGGTTTCCGTTTCCTTCGAAATCATCTTGTAACTTTTTTTGGATTTTTTGGAATACTATGAGGATTGTGAGAAGTGAGATAATTTTTTGGTAGCTGTGCTTATTTAAAATTATTTCCCTCGTTTGGAATGTTTAATAAACCGCACGCGTCTTTGCTGAAAACAAATCAAAATATTTCTTAGGGCGTCTAAAAATAACGGAAAGGGAATTCAGTGCATCGTCTGCGCGCGTCCTGATTTAGTTTTTCGTCTCAAGCGCGCTTAGCATTTCAATTCCAAAAGCTATTTTTTAAAAACTAAATGGGGAAAAAACGTAGATTCAATAAATTCATCACACGATGGATCAAAAGGTGTGTCCAAACATTAACTATAAATAAAAAGCATGAGTAATTTAGTTATTAATATTTTATTGCTACCTTATTTATGTGTTAAATTAAATAACAGGTTCGTATTAATTATTAAAACGTGTGTGGGCTGCTTTAAAATAAATGACATCACTTTAAACCAGCGACCGTAACCTAAATGCATTTTATTTATTGATACGTATAGAAAAAGCAAAAAAAAATGCACTTGCTCAACCAACACCGATGTAGCTGTTCTAGAGAAAAGTGGGTGCTTTATTCTACAGAAGTAAGATAAAAACCTAAATTTATTTATTTTTATTAAGAAAAACCTATAAATTATGTGTGTTTATTGGTGTTATAAGTTATAAAGCTTTAGTTTTGCATTTTATGTGATTTGCACTTGTGTTTTGTGTTTATGTTTAAAAATTTTATGCACGCTTATGTTTGGTTTTGTTTTACTGCACATTAAAAATTGCCAAGTCAGAACAGAAACGAGAAGGATCAAACCCAAACAAACAATTTTAAATCTGCGCTATTTTAAACAATCCCAATTAAATTAATTGGAAATTTATTCCAACCATGTTTTATGACATAATTCTCGACATAATTATTATGAGAAATTGCGTATATGCTAATTATTGTACTTTTTTAAAATTCACAAATAAACGAAGCTTATAGAGTTCTACTAAAATTAAGATATCATTGTTTTTTTTTTATAAACAATTCTATGTAATATACAGGGTGTCCCATTTGACGTTTGACTGTATGGGTATCTTTCTTATTATTGGAGATAGAAAGTCGGTTAAATGGCCAAAGTAGTAGAGATTTTTTCGAATATTAATAATTCATTTACAAAAAATTTGAATATCGCATCGTTCCAACGCTATCTTGAAAAAACAAGAAAATTCGATTTTTAAAATATGGTTAGAACTTCTTTATTTTCTGTGGTACCAAAAAAGTTTTTTGACATAATACAGACAATTTTGTGTGTACACTGCAGTAAAACAAATGAATATTTTTTTTCGTCAACGGATTGACCGGAAATGAACCAAACTTATTTTTTCTAATGGCAGCCATATTGGATTTACGCATATTCGGAATCAGTATTTTTTTCTGAGTAATTTGGTATACCATATGTCATATTTAAAAAAAATAAAATTATTTGATTTTACAAACTAACATTGGACTTTAAGAGATGTAAATTGTCAATAACATAAATGTAACTATTTAAAATATTAAATGTAAAATATGTATTGACAGTTTACATCTATTCAAGGCCATTTTTAGTTAGTAATATAAAATTATTTCTATTTTTCTTAAAATATTATACAGGGTGAGTCAGACCACCCGTAACAACCTATTATCTCAAAAACAGTTTGTCGCACATAGATAGAATAAAAATTTTAATCACCAAAGTGAACCCAAAGAATTCATTGGTGCACTTATTATTTTCCGGAACAAACCGGAAGTGTCCGGAACCGGAGGTAACTTTGATTTTTTAAATGGCAACATAGGTCGAGTTTGGTATGGTTTGATAGGTCTTTTAAAAACAAATAACTTTTATTAAAATATTTTTTTAATATCTTGCATAATTAACAAATTAAACGAAAAAACGTAAGCAAACAAGTGACAAATGGTTTCTTAAATTATGGAAAAATTAAAACACTACCATCATCCCAAATATGGGTAAGGGTAGAGGCAATTATTAATTTTAAATGGAAACTTGTAACTTTTGCATTTTTCGTTTCGCTTGTTAAAAATAATCAACTTTTTTAGGTTGCGTATTTTCCTTAATTCAAAAAATAAAAAAAAAGTTGATTATTTTTAACGAATAAAGCGATAATAACTGCAAAAAAGAGTTTCTATTTAAAAAAATCTCTCTTGCCCATTTTCCGATGATGGTAACGATTTAATTTTTCCCTTTAAGAGACCAATTGTCACTTGTTTGCATATTTTTTTCGTTTAATTTTTTAATTATGCAAGATATTACATAAATATTTTAATGAAAGTTGTTTCTTTTTAAAAGACCTTTCCAACGATACCATACTCGACCTGTTGCCATTAGAAATTTCAAAGTTACTTCCGATTCCGGGCACATTCGGATTGTTCCGGAAAATAATAAGTGCACCAAGGAATCCATACTTTGAAATTTCAAAAGGCAACATAGGTCGAGTATGGTATCGTTGGAAAGGTCTTTTAAAAAGAAACAACTTTTATTAAAATATTTATGTAATATCTTGCATAATTAACAAATTAAACGAAAAAAATATGCAAATAAGTGACCATTGGTCTCTTAAAGGGAAAAATTAAATCGTTACCATCATCCGCAAATGGGCAAGAGAGATTTTTTTAAATAGAAACTCTTTTTTGCAGTTATTATCGCTTTATTCGTTAAAAATAATCAACTTTTTTTTATTTTTTGAATTAAGGAAAATACGCAACCTAAAAAAGTTGATTATTTATAACAAGCGAAATGAAAAATGCAAAAGTTACAAGTTTCCATTTAAAATTCATAATTGCCTCTACCCTTACCCATATTTGGGACGATGGTAGTGTTTTAATTTTTCCATAATTTAAGAAACCATTTGTCACTTGTTTGCTTTTGTTTTTTCGTTTAATTTGTTAATTATGCAAGATATTAAAAAAATATTTTAATAAAAGTTGTTTCTTTTTAAAAGACCTTTCAAACAATACCATACTCGACCTATGTTGCCATTTAAAAAATCAAAGTCACCTCCGGTTCCAGGCACTTCCGGTTTGTTCCGGAAAATAATAAGTGCACCAATGGATTCTTTGGGCTCACTTTGGTAATTAAAATTTTTATTCTATCTATGTGCGACAAACTGTTTTCGAGATAAAGGGCTGTTACGGGTGGTCTGACTCACCCTGTATAATATTTTAAGAAAAATAGAAATAATTTTATTTTACTAACTAAAAATGGCCTTGAATAGATGTAAACTGTCAATACATATTTTACATTTAATATTTTAAATAGTTATATTTATGTTATTGACATTTTACATCTCTTAAAGTCCAGTGTTAGTTTGTAAAATCAAATAATTTTTTTTTTTAATATGACATATGGTATACCAAATTACTCAGAAAAAAATACTGATTCCGAATATGTGTAAATCCAATATGGCTGCCATAAGAAAAAAATAATTTTGGTTCATTTCCGGTCAATCCGTTGGCGAAAAAAAATATTCATTTGTTTTACTGCATTGTACACAAAAACTTGTCTACTTGTCTGTATTAAGTCAAAAAAAATTTTTGGTACCACCGAAAATAACGAAGTTATAGCCATATTTCGAATATCGAATTTTCTTGTTTTTCAAGATAGCGTTAAAACGATGCGATATTCAAATTTTTTGTAAATGAATTATTAATATTCGAAAAAATCTTTACTACTTTGTCCATTTAACCGACTTTCTATCTCCAATAATAAGAAAGATTCCCATACAGTCCAACGTCAAATGGGACACCCTGTATACGTCGATTCTGTGCAAATCTGTAACCATGGAAACCGTAATCTGTAAGTCCTTACAGAAAATATCTGTAAGGTTTGTTATATGGGTTGTAATGGACGGTTTTCGTGATTAGTTTAGTTATTTCCTGTAAGGGCTTGCAGATTTGCACAGAATTGCACCATTATAATGGCGTGTAATTCACGTTTAATAAGGCATTAAAATATTGAAGAATAATGAAGATAAAATCAAAAAATCGTTGGTGAGATTTGAATAAAACAACTACACATTTTTTTGAATTATGTACTACTTTTGGATAATAGAATTTTATATAAATTTTCATTATGGTTACATAAATTTAAACCAATAATATTCATGTAATTGAAGGAGTACAAACTACAAATCAAAATTATTTGGACTTATCAACTAAAATTTTAAATTATTCTAGGTTTGATTGACTTTTTATGCAAGTTGTTTATACAAGGAAAACATAAGTATTATACCGGGTGGAAATGAAAACCGGGTCACCTCGATAACTTTTTTATTTATGAATAAAAAAATTTGAAATTTGGCTATGTTCTATGGTTGAAAAAAACAAATTTTATGTGCATTTTTTATTTTCGAAATCACTTCCGGTTTCACCGGAAACACCATGAACTTTGTAATTTTAAATGTAACATCCCATATTTTTATTCATGGCTTAAAATACTTTTAAAAAAGAAGTATTTTTGAGATATTAGTTTTTATTTTTTTTGTAAAAAAAATTTTTTTTCAAAAAAAAGGTTTTCGAAGTCGGTGAAAAGTACCAAAACTAATTCTAAATAATTCAAATACCTAAATAAAATTGTAATTTGAAAAAAAAATTAAGTGGTTTTTGAACTATTAATTTTTAAACTTAGTTAATGAAGATTTTATCAAATATCTCACTTTTTTTAAATGCAATGATGCCGGGTCATTCGACTTTTTAAAAAGAGGATTTTATAACGATTATTTTGCTACCCCATATGTAGGGGTATGTGTTTGTGATACATTTTTAATTTTTTTTTAATTTTGAAAAATCCCGAGTACAAAAAATATGATAAACTGGGACAAGTAAATTGATTGCACCCTACATATGGGGTACCAAAATAATCGTTATAAAATCCTCTTTTTAAAAAGTTGAATGACCCGGCATCATTGCATTTAAAAAAAGTGAGATATTTGATAAAATCTTCATTAACTAAGTTTAAAAATTAATAGTTCAAAAACCACTTAATTTTTTTTTCAAATTACAATTTTATTTAGGTATTTGAATTATTTAGAATTAGTTTTGGTACTTTTCGAAAATTTCGAAAATAAAAAATGCACATAAAATTTGTTGTTTTGAACCATAGAACATAGCCAAATTTCAAATTTTTCTATTCATAAATAAAAAAGTTATAGAGGTGACCCGGTTTTCATTTCCACCCGGTATATGAAGCGTATAGATGCAAAAGCAGTCATTGACATTTTGTAACAAAATAAGTCATAGGTTCGTTCCGACATCGACACCCCGAAAACCATGCATTGACGATATCAGTCATGCGCAATAGACAGAATAAGTTCCATCAGAGACGTGACCGTACGTTGGACGATCCTCTAGTTTGTGTTCCAACAATACTTAGACAGTTCATGGGATCATGTTCGGTACACGCCAAGAAAAGTTTTGCACGCGTTAGCTGAAACCTAAAATAATCACCGCATGTGCATAAAACCCGAATAAAACCATATAAAACCGTTCCAACCATGCTGTCTTGTGTGATAGACTTCGGACGGTAAAAAGTTGGCGCAAGCGCATAATCTTGATCCAATCAGTTTTGTTACGGTTTCATGACTCATGACGGTCATAAAACTCGTTATCGGAACAAAGCTAATGTATTCTGTACTTAAAACTGATGAAGAATGAGATTTTTTTTGACCTTCAGAAGCATAAACACTTATTTCAAATTTTTACAAAACTGCAAGTTGATTCGTTAGCTTTTTAGATCTTTTTTGCATTTAATTAAAACTAGTAATGAGTCTGCTTTTGCATCTATACGCTTCATTTGTTTTATTTCTGCTACGCATTCAATCAAGTTTTTTTAATATCCTGGAGAATATTTCTACAAATTTGTGCCAACATAGTTAATATTTTATCAATTCATTACTGGATATTAGTTGCTTTTTAATAGACCATGGGAACTTCAATTAATTTTAGAATACATACATTAATGATTCATTTGGTGCTCCAAAGTCTCTTAAGACGATTCACGTATACTTCAAATTTTAATTCATAGTACTGAATCATTTCTCACCGATTTAAATTTCAGTTGTAGATGAAGAGTGAATTCTTAATCGAGAAATATAGTAGTTCGCAGGCACCACGCTATTGCAAAAAATATTTTTTTTATTTCAAAATCATTCTACTAAATTCTGACAACAGAAAAAAAATCCACAATGCTTAAATGGAAATATACAGGGTGCCCCATTTGACATTGGAATGTATGGGTATCTTTGTTATTATTGGAGATAGAAAATCGGCTAAATGGACAAAGTAGTAGAGATTTTTTCAAATATTAATAATTAATTTACAAAAAATTTGAATATCACATCGTTCCAACGCTATCTTGAAAAGTCAAGAAAATGCGATTTTCAAAATATGGCTGTAACTTCGTTATTTTCGGTGGTACCAAAAAATTTTTTGACTTAATACAAACAATTTTTTGTGTACAATGCAGTAAAACAAATAAAAATTTTTTTTCGCCAACGGATTGATCGGAAATGAACCAAACTTATTTTTTTCTTATGGCAGCCATATTGGATTTACACATATTCGGAATTAGTGTATTTTTCTGAGTAATTTGATATATCATATGTAATATTTTAAGAAAAATAGAAATAATTTTATTTTACTAACCAAAAGTGGCATTGAATAGATGTAAACTGTCAATACATATGTGTTAAGATTTATTTTACATTTAATATTTTAAATAGTTACATCTCTTAAAGTCCAATGTTAGTTTGTAAAATCAAATAATTTTATTTTTTTTTAAATACGACATATGGTATACCACATTACTCAGAAAAAAATACTGATTCCGAATATGTGTAAATCCAATATGGCTGCCATAAGAAAAAAATAAGTTTGGTACATTTCCGGTCAATCCGTTAGCGAAAAAAAATATTAATTTGTTTTACTGCATTGTACACAAAAAATTGTCTGTATTATGTCAAAAAACTTTTTTGGTACCACAGAAAATAAAGAAGTTATAGCCATATTTTAAAAATCGCATTTTCTTGTTTTTTTCAAGATAGCGTTGGAACGATGCGGTATTCAAATTTTTTGTAAATGAATTATTAATATTCGAAAAAATCTCTACTACTTTGTCCATTTAACCGACTTTCTATCTCCAATAATAACAAAGATACTCATACAGTTCAACGTCAAATGGGACACCCTGTATAATGACTAATGACCAAAAGTATCTTAACTTTGGGTCTTTCTAATTATTTCTGCATAAAGTTTCAACACATAAATAGTTATCAAGTGGTTACCTAATTTAGTTTATAAATCAGAAAAAAATGGAAAATCTGATACAGGACCTCGTGAGGCCCCAAATGTTCAATTTCATGATTTATCACGATTTTTCTTCCCCAACTCACGCGCCCTCCAGCTGTCTGCATTTTAATTATCAGTGATGTATTGTTATCAAACTCTAGAAAAGTGGGATGATTCTTTTATTTCCTCGCTCTAAAGACCAAAAACACAAACAATACTTTACATCTACCACTTGTACAAATTTATGTACATTTTGTATATTTTAGGGTTTGTTTTCATTGATGGTCAATGAATTTCATTTAGACTTTTGTTTCTTCTTTCTATGTATGACCAACTTTGCTGATACGTCCAAATACACTGCTCAACAATTGATAGGAATCAAGGCAAATTCTCTTAATAGTTTTGGCTAAAATGAAGTATATTTTAAAATATGTCCTGATGATGTTTTTGTTGCCAAATTTACATAATTTAAAATAATCTTTCTCCATGAAAGTTTTTTTTTGAGTTGTTTCTTTCGACATTATCGAAAGCCTTAAAATTCAACAATGGGTAAAATTGTTACTTTAGGTTAAGTTTTGGTTAAATTGTATTCAAAACCAAGTATTGTGATACTTTCCAGAATTAATTTTATGCCTCGAAGACCTTTAGACCCCATTCAACTATAACATTTTAGCCAAAATTACTAGTAAACTCCACGTCGATCCCTATCTATTGTTGAGCAGTGTATGTATATAGCTTTGGTTAAAATGAAGAAACTAGTGGTCTGTTTTTTAAAGTTGGTTAACATACTAAAATACAGATTTTTCTAAAATTGAAGTTGTTTAATTTAAGT
This sequence comes from Stenus bimaculatus, assembly GCA_963971135.1. Lineage (NCBI taxonomy): Eukaryota > Metazoa > Arthropoda > Insecta > Coleoptera > Staphylinidae > Stenus > Stenus bimaculatus. The sequence continues at coordinate 14,872,459 of OZ020181.1, forward strand.
ATTACTCAAAAAGTAGTCAAGCTTTAATACAAAATGTATTTTGAAAAACTTCTTGGAAATTTTAACTTCTAAAAATAAAAATAATTCTTGGAGTCTTATTTTCAGTACATAAGTAAAAAAAACTATAAAAATACGTGGTAGTTCTTCTATTCTTATTGATGACTTCCTTACAACTGAAAATCAATATTTATCAGACTAGTTTCCATTTTATTTCAAAGAATTGGGCGCCGCAGGTTAATTTATCTGCAAAAACGAAGATTTTGGAATTTAAAAATATTTTCAAGCTGCCTTTTCCACTTTCAGAGAATAAACCACAGTAAGTCGTGGGTCGTTTCCTAAGGTCATTCAAATAATGTTTTTTTTTTTATAATATATTTTACTGTACCCAACAGGAAACAAGGATTTCCTTTTTAAAACATAATTGTAACTTCCTTATTAGGATTTCCTCGGATTTTCTAAGAACGTTCTTAGCGAATTTTTATTCTAAAATTTAATTTTATACAGGGTGTCCCAAAAAGAAGTGATCAGAAGAAAATCGTACAAACTCGTCTACTATTGGGTTTTTTTGCGATGAAAACTCGTACAGTTTTCATCGCTAAAAAACGCAATAGTCAGGGTCAGCCCAGTTTTTTTTTTCAGGGCCTTTAAATTTTGTTCCCACAGAAATTGTCGTTAATTCAAAATTGTCTTATAGTTCATAAACTACTCGGTTAATTTAAATGAAAAAAAAAATTAAAAAAGAAGCTAATTAAAATGCCACTTTGGTTTAAAGTTTTAAAATCATCATCAAAAAAATATTTTGGTGGAAGAAAATATTCTTTCAAAAATTAAATGAAATTATTTTTTTTTTATATTTTCGTTCATATCTTTAAACTAACCCCTCTAAAGGTACCACTTTTTTTACGTCTGTAAAACTTCACAGTAAACTCTATCAGTTAAAAAAGATTCAGTGTCCTGTCTCTTTAATTTTAGGAGTAGTGATGGTAAGAAAAATACCTTGCGCGAGTGACTTCATGGGAAAAGTTAGTTGGTTAAATGAAAAATAAGTTTAAAGCCGTAATTATGAAACAGAAACATTACATAAATAATTAATATTCTAAATTGTGACAGAGTATTTTTCTTACTATCACTATCACTGTTCTAGAGAAAAAGATATAAAATACTAAATATTTTTTTAATTGGTACAGTTTACTTTGAAGCCTTATGGACGTAAAAAATGGTATATCCTCATCTTTAAAATAAACCAAATAAGGATACCTCTCTACGATTTTTTTCTGATCACTTCTTTTTGGAACACCCTATACAGGGTGGTGATTATTTCGATGCTCACCATTGGTATCTTTTAAAGTGGAAGAGATACGAGGTTGGTTAAATTAAAGAAAAGTCGCGCATTTTTATGGCCATTAAAAATCTGAAAGAAAATTTTAGATATTTAAACTCATTGCAAAATTATGGCCAAAAATCTAGAAGAAGTGATCTTAGAAAATAATTTATATTTTCCAAACCATTACTGCTACATTAATGAAATTTGGTACCTTTAAAATTGTTGACTGTTCTGAGTTAAATGACGTCAAAAAATAATTTTTTGGCCTCCTAGATTCGAAGCCGCGATATTCAACTTTTTTATTTCTTATGGCCGCCATATTGGATTTTTACCTCATCAGATAATAAATAGTAATACATTTCCAGATTACTAATTAACATTAATGTGTTGTTTAGAAAATGTGTTAAATTTGAAAATTTGTATAAAAAACAAATGAAATCAATGTTTTATGGACAGTTTCCATAGTTACCATAAAAATATCGCCTCAAATGAAACTTCAAATTGTATCAAAATTCTAATAATAAAAAAGCAAATACTTTAATCATTTTATTTGTTTAATAACATAAAGACACCGGTTTAAATAAAATGCTCACATTGCAGGTCATAATGTTTATTTTTTTTTCTTTATTTACTTTATTATTAGATCAATTTTGAGGAGATATTTTTATGGTAACCATGGAAACTGTCCATAAAACATTGCTTTCATTTGTTTTTTATACAAATTCTTAAATTTTACACATTTTCTAAAAGAACATATTAAAGGTAATTAGCAATCTGAAAATGTATTAATATTTATTATCTGATGATGTAAAAATTCAACATGGCTCCGAATCTAGAAGACAAAAAAAAATTTTTTACAAGTCATTTAACTCAAAATAGACAATAATTTAAAGGTACCAAATTTCATTGATGAATCAGTAATGATTTGGCAAAATCATTTTTTTTTTCCAAAATCTCATTTTTTTGTTTTTTGGCCATAATTTTGCAATGAGTTTAATGGGCAGATTCTGGTCAGAATTAAAGGCCTTTAAGTTAAAACAAATAATGTATCCATGGAAATTGTCAATTACAACCCATATAACAAATTTAAATTTAAAGCCCTTTAAACTTAAATGATTTGACCAGAATCTGGGTATAAATATCCTAAATTTTCTTTCAGATTTTTAATGGTCATAAAAATGAGCACCTATTCTCTAATTTAACCGACCTCGTATCTCCTCCAGTTTAAAAGATACCAATAGTGAGCATCGAAATAATCACCACCCTGTATAGGTAAATGGCAATGATAAAAGTCGAAAACAAAATCGTTTCAAGTGGTTCAAAATAAACCTGTAAAGACTTAGGTCTATAAAAATCCTATAAAAAAAACTCCAATTCATTTGATTTTATTGGGTAAAAGTAAGGAGTATTAAAAAGCTTTGTGTATTTGTGAAGTTTAACAATTAAAAGAGAAATTAATGAAAAAAAAACGTGAGAATCTTTAGTTATTGGATGAGAAAAAATTGTTATGCTTCATTAGGTTCTATTGAAAACGTAAACTCAAATATCAATAAAGATGAAGAGTAGTGTGGAAGTAGAAAATTTCTTCGCTTTTATCTTTTATGGTTAGTAATTGGCGGTTGTAATAATTTTTGATTGGTGAATGTAAGTACTTACGGTACCATGATGGTACATGGTACCTTCCCACGTGTTTACCAAGGTTTAAGTTGAGTTAGAAATTCGTTTTGAATATTAATTTTTAAATGAATATTATAATTAGCGACACAGTACGTTTAATGTTTGTTTGCGGTAAGATTCCGGCACGCGCGCTCGTTTTCTAGGCTGACTTGGGGTTTGTGTTGGGTGCAGTGACCTGCCGGAAGAGCGTTCGACGGTGCTGCTTCTTGGAGTCACTAGGATACCGACCTCGCCGCCGCTCCCCCGTCGACCGTGCTCTCTGGCCGTGCAATCAGCAGATTTCGAAGCAGAGAAGCGCGCGCCGAGGCGTCGCAGTTCTCACGAAGATGCTGCACCAACGACGCCTGCCGCCGACGACTTGAGCGCGAAGGAATGCAACATCCCCGCGGCGTCCATGGACCGCTCAGTTGACTCCATCGGGGCCTGCTCCCTAGATGTGAACGCCTCCGCAGAAATTCCAGGTGATCATAAAAACACAAAACACGAAAAACTGCCCACCACAGTGCTCACAAAAAATGCAAAAAATAAATTACATAACATTAATCGCCGGTGATTACTACACAAAAACTTCTTTTAATTAGCTAAAGTTTATGGTAATTGTGTTTTCATTTCAGACAAATAAGGAAATTTCTTGTCATTTCTAATTTACGGTGCTGGAACTGTTAACATTTTAAAATCTAGGCTATGTGCAATAAAGCTATAAAATTTTCCCACTTTTCTAGATACCTTACAAAATAAGAATTTATAATAAATACCTACTTTGAATAATAAATAATGACGTATTTGTATTTATTTACAAAAAATAACACGCGTGGTTGGAAGTTTACTTGGTTGCCTACTACAATATTTACAGTCCATTGATTATATTATTGCAACTTCCTGTATACAATTAAACGTTTACACCATTCTACCACAACCTAATTCTAAATTAACAATTAAAACTAAAGACCATTAAATTGCTACACAATGTCAACTATACCTAATAGAAGCAATAGCATGGGTCATCTCGTTTAGGGCGATTCATTCGAATTTCCCCAAGCGTAATCATAATTTTCTGGAAGTATACCCATTTTGGAATTCAAAATTCTACAGGTAGGCTTGATCTTAAATTTTTTTATACAGGGTGTCCCTGAAAGGTCTACAAAACAATACCTCCTACTCCTGAGACCGAAATAAGACGATTTAACCAAACTTATCTCTATCCAAAAGTTCTTCGTTAAGGAGCTACAGACCATTAAAGTTCTTAAATCTATTTTGTTTTTTTTTAAATTACTAAAAATTGGTTCATACGATCTTAACAAAATTTGGTATGTGGCTATGTAATGAAAAAAGGTATTTTTAGACAATTTGTTTTTACTTTTTCACGTTATGTAAGTGGTCAAAAATAGGTCATCGACATGCAAATTTTCTTGTAACTTTTTAATGGGTGAATAAAAATTCATAAAACTTTACTTGTAGCTAAACAGTGTAATTATAAACTTTTTTGTCTCTTGTACAATTTTCCTAACTCCTTTAGTTTAGGCAGAAAAAAATATTTCCATGTGGTGCATACCCTAAATTTAGAAAAATATTTATATTTTTCGCCAAAAGGTCTATATAAAGTAACACCACATATTCTTGAGACCAAAATAAAATGATTTAACCAAACTTATTTTAATCGAAAAGTGCTTCGTTAAGTGTCTAGCGACCTTAAAAAATCTTATCTTTTTAAATAACTTTCATGGTCAATAGAGGCTTAAGGAAGCACTTTTGGATAAAGATAAAATTGGTTAAATCGTTCCATTTTGGTCTCAGGAATATACTGTGTTAATTTGTATAGACCTTTTAATGAAAAATTTAAATATTTTTTCAAAGTTAGGTTATGTACCACATGGAAATAATTGTTTTCTGCTTAAAATAAAGGAGATAGAAAACTTTTGTAAGAGACAAAAAAAGTTTATAATTACACTGTTTAGCTACAAGTAAAGTTTTATGAAGTTTTATTTGGCCATTAAAAAGTTATAAGAAATTTTGCATGTCGATGACCTATTTTTGACCACTTAAATAAAGCGAAAAAGTAAAAACGAATTGTCTAGAAATACTTTTTTTTCATTACATACTACATACCAAATTATGTTATGATCGTATGAGCCAATTTTTAGTAATTTAAAAAATACAAAATAGTTTTAAAAACTTTAAGGGTCTGCAGCACCTTAACGAAACACTTTTGGATAGAGATAAGTTTGGTTAAATCGTCTTATTTTGGTCTCAGGAGTATGTGGTATTGTTTTGTACAGACCTTTTAGGGACACCCTGTATTGTACATGGTTTTTACAGCAGAAAATATTTTTTTTTTTCAGTTTTTGAATTTTTTTTTCCAAGAAAAGTCGCATTAAGGTTATGTTTTTTTAAGTTTTCTGAAAATTCTTCATATTCTCAATAAATTAGGGAAAAATTTATACAGGGTGATTCATATTTATGTTAAAATCTCTCGCGTGGTGATTCCTTGGATAAAACTAAGAAAAAATATTCCTATAAACATGGGTCTGAAAATGCTTCGTTAGGGAGATATTTCAACTCAAAGAGTGACGCAAGAAATTTTATTTTTGTTAATAAAAAATTTATTATGAGAGGTATTACTTTGAAAGTTTGGCAATTGTTTTCTGATATTTGGGCACATATTCTAATCCATTAAAAGAATTTAAAAAAGTTTTCGGGGATGGTAAAGTCGAGGATGACTACCATTATTTTAAACGTAACAATTTTCCCTCTCACTTTTTGGAGATTTTAACTTTACTAAAATAATCCCTGCTCATTTCTCCACAGAAAAGGTCTCTTCACTCTTGTCACCAATGTTCTTCGTTTTCTTGTAAATGCGGATTTTATTCTACTACGTCAGGTGTTCAAATTTCTATTTTTTTAGAAAATCACAAAGTAGGCGTGGCAATTGCCTAACTTGCCACTTTATGTGATTTTCTAAAAAGTTGAATATCGTTTTTTAATAAACGTATGTTTTTCTCGACCTGGTATTTGATTGTTAAACGAAAAGACTTCTTGAGTTTAAGGTCACTTTATTGAAACAATTAAAAGATAGTCAACGTTTCGGTGGTCAATTTCCACCTGAAGAATCAGGACAACTGCAATTTACAGCCATGTTACACAACATACAATACAATTAAAACCTACTTATTCTAATTCTTATGGTATTAATTAGTATTTTATTCATGGAACTAAAAACCAGGACACTTTTCATAATCGTGATTCGCGAACATATGTTGATGTCATAGAGTGCGCATACATAGAACATGTTAATTTCAAAACGACAAATTGTTTAACACTAAAGTTTAGGTTACCATATCAACATTTATCAGGGAAAATTTATCATTTATTTGGTTGCCTACATACTTATCAAGATTTTACATCAATTTTTAATACTATTTATATCATTTTTTAATACTATTTACATCATTTCTAAAACTATTGACATCATTTTTTTAATATTTAACTCGCTTACTTTGTGATTTTCTAGAAAATTACAAACAGCACCTGACGTAGTGGAATAAAATCCGCATTTACAAAAAACAAAGAACATTGGCGACATAAGTCAAAAGGCCTTTTCTGTGAAGAAATGAGCAGGGATTATTTTAGTAAAGTTGAAACCTCTAAAAAGTTGGAGGAAAAATTGTTAGGCTTAAAATAATGGTAGTCATCCTCGACTTTACCATCCCCGAAAACTTTTATAAACTCTTTTAATGGACTAGAACATGCACCCAAATATCAGAAAACAATTGCCCAAAATTTCAAAATAATAGTTCTTGTAATAACTTTTTTATTAACAAAAATAACATTTCTTGCATGCCTCTGTGAGTTGAAATATCTCCCTAATGAAGCATTTCCGGACCCATATTTATAGGATTTTTTTTTCTTATTTTTAGTCGAGGAATCACCACCTGAGAAATTTTAACATAAATGTGAATCACCCTGTATTTAAATTGAAATATTTAAGAGTTTGCATTTTAATAAAATTAGAAATGATTTTAATGTTTAAACACTACATTTAAATAAAAAATAGCAATGATGATAAATTTTTGCATACCTTTTGAAAACTATTGGACATCTTATTTATATTTTTGAGTTTTGCTTGCTCTTGGATGCTTAATTTGCGTAATTTCGTCCTGCCAGAATATCTTCCTTGTTTGTTAATATTTTTAAGTGCAATAAAATAAAATTCAATCATAAAATTATTGTATAAAAAATAGCTGGTTTATTTTATTTTTTAATTTATTATTAACGAAATATTTGGCTCAAAAGTAACAAAATACAACCAAAATTAAATACTTGTTCCAGCTATTATTTAGATAATGTTTTTAAGATTTGATTTCATTTTATTGCATTGAAAAATATTAGGAAATAAAGGAGATATCTTAGCAGGGCTGCTTTAAAAATTTACCCCTAAAATGGCGCCAATTCAAAACATAAATAATATGCGCAATAGTTTTGAACGATTGTGCAAAAAATTTCGAATCAGTGCTAATTTTTATAAAAATTAGGTATTAAAAATTACCTGAAATGAAGTTAAGCCACTTTCAATATTAACAATCGGATTTGTTGTAAAGTTTGAAAGGGCCAAGTCCATTTTTCTTGGTTTAAAATGCTTCAAATTGAAAAAACAATACTCAATTTCCTTACAATGCTTTAAAAATAAAATTTAAACAATTCAGAAATCTTCTAACTATACACCTATTTAAGTTACATACTGCTCATCTAAATTTTGTGTTTTTTTGAGAAAATCGCTCGGACACATCAATTTCAGTTTTCATAATGTCATCTTTTCGTATAAAAAAAATATTTGAATATTTGAAGATTACTTTATGCCATTGTCAATAATAAAATGGACTTAGGTCATTTTCAAAATAAAGTTTTTAATTATTAATCGAAGAGAATTCAAGTGTTCAAAAATATCTTTTATTTTGAATATTTATAAATAATAATTGTTGTTTATGACAGCAAACCTCAAATTATAAACGTTCTTACTGTCAACAAAAAAATGTACAAATGGACTTAGGCCACTTTCAAAATAAACGGCTCAATATAGTTATATGGTTTCAAAAGTTTCCCTGGTTTGTTGAGAATATGAAGAAGTTTCAGAAAACTTAAAAAAACCAAACCGTAATGGAGAAAATCTTGGAGAAAATTATCAAAAACTGAAAAAAAGTATTTTTAATTTTTTCCAACATTTTAACAACTTTTTTTGTATTACTGTTGTTGTCAACTCAAATAGGAAGGTTTTAGCTTTCTACTGATATTTTTTTAAATCCCTATGCGATTTTTGATAAAAATCGGTGACCTAAAATTCATATTTTTGATATTTTTCGATTAATGCTCTAGTTTCTAACTCGACGTTCGTTGAAACACGAACAGAACACTCTGTATAATTTCATTTTTAAGCCGAGGTAGTAAATGAACATTGAACGTAACATATATTGCATATTTTACAGCACTTTAATGTTTTACAACACAATAAGAATTTCTTAAAAATCTCGAGGCCTTTTTCCTGATTGTCCCCCCTAGACATATTTTCTAGCTACACCACTGATAAACGTCTACACATATTGATCATTCCTTACAATCACTATTTTCAAAATGAACGAAGATGTAGTAAGAATGTTCATCTGATGTTATAAAAAATATCCATGATTACAAAATTTGACATCTTAGTGCAATCACAAATGATGGAATAACTTTATTTTAATATTAGTTGTCTAATTTAATTGTTTATTTGTCTAAAATTATGTTCCAAACATGTATTTTTTTAATACTAAATGCAACTGACTGCATTGAACGAGTTAAGTTATTCAGAAATTAATGGTACAAAACAGTAAAAATTTTGTTTTATGTATGTATGTAGTTTTATATTATTTATCACGCAGGTGAGTTTCGTTTATAACTAAAATTTAACCACTGAGTAAATCCTTAAAAAATTGTGTAAATCTACTTCGGAACTTTAATACATCAGTGGAAAAAATCATATTCGTTAAAAGATAATAATCATAAAAGCAAATATTAACCAATTTTAGAGCGTTTAAATATTAACACGTCTTGGTAATGTAAACATAAAATACTAATATTTCTTTTATTTTTAGACCTGACTGAAAATTCTTCTGTACGCACTTTATGTAGTGCAAGCTTAAGGACCCCATCGGCTCAAGAAATTCGACTGCCCTCCTACCTAAGCCTTGCGTGTACTGTTAATGGATATTCCACAACGACAAACTACGATCCAGAAAGATTAACCAAATCAAGGGACAGTTCTCCTCATCGACCTCAAAATAGCCAAGATAACGTAACTTATGCAATCCACAATAACTTACTTTCACCTCCAAACCTTGTACCATTACCAATGCAGAAAATAAAACGCCAACCGATCATGTCTGAACAAACTTATTTTACCTCATCAAAAAATGTGACCTACAATAAAGAAAATTTAATTATAAGCAAAGATGTTGTAGATGATAGTAAATTTAGAAATGGCCAAATTAAATCCGTTTCAAATGGTGATTGTAAATCGTTTATTCAACAAAGAGTTGAGCGATTGTATGGGCCAGGAGCGTTGGCACAGGGCTTTTTTGTCATGAAGAGGAGGAAGGGACAAATTTCTGAATGCGAAACTGAGAGAAGTAAGGATGTCGAGTGCGATAAACATTCAAAATCGATGACGGATAGATTATTGGTTGATGATATTAATGATAGTGTGATGAAACAGAGCACGAGCAGTCCTTCTTTACCCGTTTTAAGACATCTCACACCTGAATTTCGTGCTCAACTACCAACTTTTTGTACCAGGAAAGGGTGTGAAGGAATGCTACAGAAGAGTAGCACAGTGCCTGCTTTAAAGGATGGTGTTAATGGTGTGGAGAATAATAATAGTAAAATTAGTTTTAATGGATGTCACAAGAATAATTCCATCGATGAAAATTGTTGCTTAGATGAAGGTGAGATTTACATAAAATTAATAATACATAAACTTTGGTTCACATTAAAATTAATATTTTAATGTTAACATCGATTAATCACAGTAGTGGACCGCGGCTCAAAAGGGAGGTTGGTGTGTGATTTCACCCTCTGATAAGATATATTAACTGATGGCACCTTTTTTAAGATTTAAATGAATTAATTTAATTTCTACTCTAAGAAATTTTTCTAAAAAATCTAAAATTTCATGACTAAATTTCACTCAAAGTGGGATATTGCACATTTTTGTCCAGAACCTAAAAACAAAATTATTCTTTTCTTGACTAAAAACTTATTTTAAGGCCCTTATCGATTTTAAGAATTTATTATTTAAATATTTTTCAAATTTATGATTTTAATAATTTTGTTGAAAACTTTTAAAATTATCAGCATCAAAAATCAAAATTTTATATTAGTAACATATGGCACCTAGATATATTTTAAAAAATATTGGGTGAGAATCGGTTGATTAGTTCCTTTCCTGGAGAGTTTATTTGAAGACTTTCAAACATTTTATTAGAATGATCGGAAAATATAATTCATTCCTTAAATGTTGAGCCATTAAACGTTTTTGTACATCATAGTTCTTGAGCAATCAGCATGTTTTTTGAAAAATCTAACATTTCTGTAGTAAATTTTATTTGAAAGTGGGATTTTACACATTTGTGTCCAGAATTCAAAAACTAAATGATTCTTTTTTTTTAGAAATTTTTTAACCAAAAAGATAAATCTTTGTTTCTTGTTGCATTACTTTTTATTAGCCCTGTATATTTAATATTTATACAAATACAAATTTAAAATGAATTTAAATAAAATGATTTGCATTTATTAGAATAAATATTATTATACAACTCTAAGTAGATGAAAAATGTATAATCTACCCTTGCACTCTTAAAATTTTGAAAGATTATTGCTGAAAATACCAACATGTCAAGAAAGTTTTTTATTTAATTTTGACATAAATTCAAGTGTTATTTATTATTTACTTGTTAAAATTATTGTAAAACATATGTTGAAGTAAACATTTTTATGGAAATTTAGTTTAAAATGAGCAGAGGTGAGTTTCTTAATTTATTTATTAAAATAATTTGGAAAGAATGTTTTTATGTTAAATTAGTAAATATTAAAATTAAATTTTAGTCATTTATAGACAGGAATGTCAGTAACTAAATTAATTTTTTAAATATTTCAATAAAAAAATAAATTAATTCTTATTTTTTATGATTACACGAATACCAATATAAAAATGCTTTGCTTTTGTATTTACTATGATAAACCCTAAGCGTAAGAAATATTTGGACATTTAATAGTACGTTCCAGGTGTAAGTAACCTATAAGTTACTAACGTGTTATCTTAATTGAGTCCGGACTGTATTAGTTTTCTTATTAAAAATATAATGCCTTTATGGTTAAATAGATTAAAAGTTTTGTTATTGAATTGTAAGCATGTGGAGATGCAATCAAAGATGTACATCGAAATTCAAAATATTAAACTTGATTAAGGTCAAAGAAATTAATAAAGCGTTTTTGTAAAAAAATCGCAATAATAAATGATAGACATAAATAATTTAACATGTAAGTAAAATAAAATTTTCATTAGTGATTTTTTACTTTTTACTAATTAGCAAATGGAAAGTTTATAAAAATTTAAATTCTTACCTGATTTAATTTTTTTATCAAAAATGGAAAAATGTTTGTATGATAAGTTATCAAACAATGCATTTTTCATACTTGACTTATATTTAATGCATATTAATTAATCAAGATATTATGATTTTCATGATTCGAAAAAGCATTGTAAATATTTTAGTGATAAATATTATTTGGCCATTTAAAACCGAATATAATATGTAAACATTATTCAGTGATGTAACTTAAAAAGTGATAAGCTGTTTTAAAATATCAACCTATAAATCAATTAAAACTAATCTCTTTATTCATAATTTATGTATCTATTGTTTGGAGTTAATTGGGTGCGATATTCAAACAACCTATTTTAAAGCGATGCTTACAGTTTTACAATGAGTATTTTATGTACAGGCACTAAAGATGGACATTATTTCTTGAAATTACTTGAGGAAGAAACACAACATTTGCTAGCACTGGCTGAAATAGCCGAAAAAGAATTGCTGGATGAAAATTTAAGTGAAGATGCAAAAGGATTCCTAAGATCTGCCTCTGGTAAGGCCAGATTATTGGTCTCTCAAAAAATGCAACAATTTAAAGGGCTGTGCACAAATAATATTACTCAGGTAATTTATAAACCACTACTGATTTATAAAAAAGCAATTCAATTTTAAAGTACTTATTAGTTTTTTGTAGCTCTCATACTTTTTTCAACTCAACAATTTTTAGTTTTATGTTTTAAATTTTTTGTATATTTTTAGGTCCAAGGTGATGCATATCCAACAACAAACGAGGACTTGCAAGGTTTTTGGGATATGGTGAATCTCCAAGTTGATCAAATCAACAATCTATATAAAGAATTAGAAATTTTAAAAGCCAATAATTGGATTGAAATTGTAAGTACCTAAATTTTTTTTGAACTGACTCACTGTTATAAGGGGGGAGTAAAGTTAATTCGATACAAAAAAAGCATATTTTCGATAATTTTTTTTTGACGACACAGTTAATATATATTTATTTCTACAATTACTACATAATAAAGTAACATTTGATATGAAATTTTCATTAATTTTTATGAAGAAATAAGCCATTCACAGCGAATCTCCGCGGACGTCTCCGTTTCATTGCGGTGCCCCTCATAACTTATTACTGGTTTATCGGAAATATAAGTTTCTGCAGGTAATGATGTCGAGTTTTTTAATTTTTTTTTAAATTTAACATGTTTTAAAATGGCAAAATTTTCAATTTTTTTGATGAAAAACAGTATTTTGACTTCTAAGTGCTGTACAAAATTTAAAAATCAATAAAAGAAAAAAACTCAACGTCATTACCTACAGAAACTTGTCAACTAATAAAATCTTTTTGATTTGTGATGATCCAGTAATGAGTTATGAGGGGCACCGCAATGAAACTTTTTTTTGAGACGTCCACGGAGATTCACTGTCAATGGCACATTTCTTCATAAAATTTAATGAAAATTTCATAGAATATTCTTTAAATGTTACTTTATTATGTAGTAATTATAGAAATAAGTATGTATTAACTGTGTCGTTAAAAAAAATTATCGAAAATACGCTTTTTTTGTATAAAATTAACCTTACTCCCCCCATCTGAGTTTTTGTAAAACTTCTTTTTTTTTGTGCGCTAAAAAGTCTTGTTGTAAATTTTCTGTTTATTGGGTAAACCAAACAATTTTAGGGGCCCTGCAAAAAGGGTGCTTCGTAAAAGTTGGGTTGTTTATAAAAATACAATAAAACAAAAAGTGATAACATATACTTTTTTGTGCCACTTTGAAGAAAATACTTAAAATTAAAACTTGTGCTATCTTGTTTTGTTTTAAGCGCTCTTATTAAGTTTTTATGGGTATTTGAAAAACAGGTAAAATTTAATATAGCTTATGTTGTTATACAAATAAAACAAAACAAGATAGCACAAGTTTTCAAAAACAGTCAAAAGTGTGTAAATTTTACAAAGTGCTCTCTTTGTTGCTCCATAAAAACCCCACACAAAGACAAAAAATTCATTGAATATAGCCACAAGATCTTTTAGTACACCAAAAACAGAAAATTTAAAAAATCACCAGAAAAAGTTATGATCAAAATGGAATTTTAAAATCAACCGCTTAAATTTGTCAACTTTCCACTTAATTAATAATTTGATTGAATTCATACCTTCATTATTTTATTGATTCTACTCGAACTTATTCCTCTTTTTGGTTTTATTCTGCATTTTTCACTTTTTTAATAAAAATACAATTTTTCCTTAGTATGGAAATGATTTATATGATACTTAAATATCTTTGTTCATTTTCAGAGTAAAAGTAAAGACACCGTTGATAAAACAAGTACTACGAAGCCTCGTAAAGTAGCTGTGCCAAGAGCCCAAAGTGCTGGAGCGGAAGAAGCCCGCAAGAAACGTGAAGCTCAACGTAAACAAATGCTGGAAGATCGTAGAAAGGCAATGCGTAAACAAAAAGAGATGCCTGAACAAAGCATAGAAATATATGTGCCTGAATCTAGCTAAAAAAATATATTTGATCCTAATTTATACAGTTTTACATTATTTAATGAGAAATTTTTAAGCTATACAATAATATTTTGCACTTTTAATTAAATGTACCCATATTTTTCACATCAAAGACTGAGAATCTTATAAATTTTAGTAAGTGCGCTTTTTGTATTTAACATTTAATGAAAGAATAAAACCAAAAGAATACATTCCCGCAATATTTTTGGAGTGTCTTATTTTTTAATCTGTTATGTAAATGAAATTAATATTAAAAAAAATTATATTTATAATCATGACTAAATAAAAACTGTTATATTATTTTCTTTAAATAATATTGTATGTAATACTATCTGTTATATATTTTAAATTGTAAACTATATTTTTTAATGTTAATAACTTTGTTAATCGTCTTTTTTTATATTAATGCACAAAAATCACGAAAACCATAATTTATTACGTACTCATAATTTGCTGCTCATACTTTTTCTGTAATAAAATAATAATGAAAGGTTCTATTTTAATTTATGTAAAATGACAAACGTAAAAAAAATAAAATGTTTTATTCTTAATTAAAGTATTGGTACAATATCAAAAACATCGCCTTCTTCTAATCCCAAACTGTGAAAAGTATCATTAAACTTCACTCTTTGCCCATCGTGCAATATTTTAAACTTATCAATACGAAGTTTGGCTTCATGACTAACTTGTGAAAATAACACTTCCATAGTGTCATCCCGCTGTATAAACACATCGAAGTACTTTTTGGAATTAAGCTGTGCTTTGAATTTAATACCTCTTTTTCTGTTCCTATCTTCATTATTTAAGATAAACTCTTCTCTTTCCAAGTAACTATCAGGTAATATACCACCTTCTACCAGGGATTTTTCAGTTAATCGTAAACTTGCGTATGAATTATTGGTTAAATCGACTTCTTTTTCGTCAATTGTAAATAGTAATAACTTTGGGTTTAAGTCGTATGTTTTAGTTAAATATTCGACAATTGACTCGAGCATATCATATTTCAATACCTTAAAAGATTTCCGATGAACTGAACGCCACAATAGGTTGACTTGAACAATCGGATTAACATCATCCTCAATCTTAATATCCTCTTCATCTGTGCTTAATTCATGTATTTCTTTAAACACCTTTTTATTCTTAGTTAATCGTTTTCTCTTTGCTTTCCGTTTGCCTACAGTTTTATTACTCACGTCCATTAGCTCTTCACATTTTTCACTTAGACTTTTTAATTTATCTTCTATGCTTTCATATTTTTGTGCAGGTTTTGGTATCTCTATAATACTATTGGTAGTTACCATCTCCTGTTGTACAGGCGGACTTACGGCGACAACATTTCTATTTCTTGATGTCCTTCGAAGCTTTCTTTCATGGGGAGAATTTTTATTGAGAATTATATCTAAAATACTTGCAGCACTATTTGTTGTACCACTTTCGCAAGTCGTTTTAGAGGGTGACGGTTTTTTTACTTCTTTGTTTTTTTCTATACATCTTTTTGATGGACTTCGGCTATTTTCTTTTACAGGTGGAGAAACTATTTCATTATCGGAATCATTATTAATTTCTACAGGACTGTTTTTTTCAGGTGGTTTATAAGTAAACTTTCCCATTCCTTTTTTAAAATGATTTAATACATTTGTTTCATCCGAGTCAGAACCTGAATCACTTGACATATTGAAAATTATTGTTTCTTTTTTTAAAATTAACTTCCAGTAAAATTTTACAAAATCTTGACAGTATAAAAATAATAGCTGAACAGCATGAAATCAGACATAAACAGCAAAAGTTTCCGAAAAGAGTATTATTATTCTGTGGTTATTGCTACGTTGACAATAACTTACAGGGTGTCCCTAAACCTCTTCACCCAAGCGGCGTAGGTTTTTTATGGGAGCGAAACCTACGGAGCAAAAATCGAACGACAGAAGACCAACATGATTCAGTGGCGTAGCTATTGGGAATTTTAACTACGTATAGATGGCGCTATAAATGGAGGATATTTGGTACTTGTCATTGTCAAAAATTGTGTTAAAAATACATTCTTGTACCTTTTATAACTACATATTCAACAAAACTCAAATAGATTTATCATTTAAAGCTTCAGTAAATCTCAAAAAACATGTACCAATGCGTTAAATCAAAAACGTAAGTACCGAATATCGAAGTTCATATTTTGCCACCAGAGGGCGAGCGGAATCTAAAAATTCCCAATAGGGGTTGCGTAGCGTTTTCTTAAAGACGTGATTAACTTTAACGACGTCTCTAAAATTTTCATCCTCCTGCAAACCCCCACCCCTCTGATTACGCCACTGAAAGAAAATAATAATAATAATAAACCTACAATTTGAGCATTTTAAGTAAACAACAGATGTCTTTATATTATTAAACGAATAAAATGATTTAAATATTTGTTTTTTTCTTTTTAGAATTTTGATCAAATTTTAAGTCTCATTTCAGGTGTTATTTTTATGGTAACATAACCACATCCAATTTCATTTGTTTTTTATACAAATTTCCAAATTTATAGCATTTTTTAAAGGAACGTATTAATGTTAATTAGCAATCTGAAAATGTATTATTTTTTATTATCCGATGACCTAAAAATCGAATATGGCGGCCATAAAAAATAAAAAAATTGAATATCGCGGCTTCGAATCTAGGACTCTAAAAAATTATTTTTGACATCATGTAACACTACAGAACACAGAATATTCATTAATTTAAAGGTACCAAATTTCATTGATTTGGTTAGCAGTAATGGTTTGGAAAATATAAATTATTTTCTAAAATCACATTTTTTAGTTTTTTGGCCATAACTTTGGAATGAGTTTAAATATCTTATACCTTATAAATAATTACCTTTACTTTTTGTTTAAGGTAGCAGGCAAGGTGGCACAATACAATGTTAGTGTATATTGGGCTGCCTAAAATTCATTTCTACTCCGCATTTTATTCCTTGTCAGTGCAAAGTAGTAATTTCTACTCCTAGGCAGTACAAAGTGACCATAGAATCAACGAACATAAAAAGTGACATTTTAAAGCCTGTCAAACGTCACAGAAGACTGTATTTTAATGACGTTTTAAGAAAAAAATATTTTTTATTGTCTGCACTACGACTCTTTTCAATTATGATAAATAAGATTTTGTACTTATTCAGTAGAAAAATATTCGTTTTAAGCACCATTTTTGACACCGACAAGTATCGGTTATCCTCCATTTTAAGCGATATCAAACGCCTTCCACCGATAGTTTAAATTTCCTATTGAAATAATAAATAAAATATAGTTTACAGGTTCTTGTTTGGGTTTTAAATAACAAATCTATTTGAGTTTTGTTTAAATATGTACAAAAATTTCCAAAGTTTTGAAAAGCAGAAATTTCTGAACACTCGGTATATCGTACTTTTTTAAACTCCTGCTAATTCTAACCACAGAACAACACTTCCTACCGATTCAGCTAATTTATTATGCATCAAACTTCACTCTTATTATTCTAAAAATTTAAAATATAACTTTTTCCAATTAAATTTAAACAATTAATGTATAATTAAGAATAAAACCCTTGATAATTATAAATTTATTTATTTGTTCAAAATTGATAAGATAAAAGATTCAAGTCCTACATGTTTTTTTTATAATAATCCCCACTACTTATTCCACTTACAAAAGTATCTTGTGAACTTTAAACTCATTTAATATTTAATGACTTTGTAGTTTTAAAAATCATTGCAGTTGTAAGGTGGTACAATTAAACTACAAAAACAGAAAAATGTCTGAGTTACTCCGTTTTGATGGAAGAGTTGCAGTCGTTACCGGAGCTGGGGCAGGTTTAGGGAAGGCATACGCCCTCCTTTTCGCCTCTCGTGGTGCCAAAGTTGTGGTTAATGACCTGGGAGGTGGAAGGCATGGAGATGGGAAATCATCCAAAGCTGCTGATGATGTTGTCGCAGAAATCAAGAGAAACGGTAATCATAAAATTATTTAAAGTGGTTAAAAATTTATGTCATGCTGTAATTGCATCTGAACGAGGACAAACTTATCCGTCTGTTGGTCACCATAATTTGATATATGGTGATCGACGGACAGTTAAAAACTCTGAATGCAAAATGTATGAATTATTTTTGTTACAGGAGGCACAGCCGTAGCTGATTATAACTCAGTTGTTGAGGGTGAAAAAATTATTCAAACTGCACTTGATAATTTTGGTCGTGTAGATATTTTAGTAAATAATGCCGGAATTTTACGTGATAAAAGTTTTGCCCGTATTTCTAACCAGGATTGGGGTAAAATTTGTATTTTCTTATTGTAATTTAAAACTAAAACCTCATATTATTTTAGATTTAATCCATGATGTGCATTTAAAAGGCAGTTTTAAAACAACGCAAGCAGCTTTTCCTGTGTTTAAAAAACAAAATTTTGGACGTGTTATCATGACTTCTTCTAACTCTGGTTTATATGGTAATTAAATTGGGTTTACATAATTTAATACTGCAAATAAATCATAAAAACTTTTTTGTAAATTGAAATTTTTTTATTAGGTAATTTTGGGCAAGCCAATTATTCGGCTGCTAAAATGGGTTTAGTGGGATTAATGAACACGATTAGTATCGAAGGAACCAAAAGTAATGTTAACTGCAATGTTATTGTTCCTACTGCAGCAAGTAGGTTGACCGAAGATATTTTACCACCAGATCTTTTTGCTGAGTTAAAACCGGAGTTTATTGCACCAGTTGTTGTAAGTTTAATATTCAGTGCCTATTAATTTTTAAACTTCTTTATGATCACAAAATCATTGACCATCTTAAGTTATGATTGCAAGCCAAAAAATGAACGTAGAGTCGTGTAAAAATTGTTATTCACAGTTCGATAAGCTAAAAAATTGTTAACTAAATCAACGCCACTTTTTTTATTAAAAAATTCTGATTGACCGGCTCATCAGGATTTTCCAAATGTTAAATTTTCAAACTTATAAAAATTATATAAATTATTATTTCTACATATTTGGGTTGTTTTTTACCAATTGACCTTTTTCAGGCTTGGTTATGCCACGAAAGCTGTAATGAAACTGGAGGAATAATTGAATCTGCTGCTGGTTGGGCTGGAAAATGCCATATAATACGATCAAACGGAAAATTGTTACGAGAAGCTATTACATCAGATATTTCAATTGAAAAAGTACGAGATTCGTGGGATCAAATTACAGATATGAAGAACGCTCAACACTTGGCAAACATACAAGAAGCAACAGGAGCTCTTGTTTCATCTCTTGAAGGATTAAGTAACCCTGGTGATAATAACGCAAACCAGAACAATGATAGCAATAACGATGTCTTCTTCAATTATACTGATAAAGATGTTATTTTATATAATTTAGGAGGTAAATTGAAATATTTATTCAAAACATTATACGGGTGTAACAGACCACCCGTGCCACCCATTTATCTCGAGAACGCGTTATCGTACATGACTGAAATAAAAAAATTATAACCCAAAATGAACCTAGACAATCCATTAGTAAACTTGTATTTTTCCAGAACTTTTATTAAAATATTTTTTTAATATTTTCCATAGTTTAGAATTTATTCGAAAAAAAAAATTATTAAAAAAAAGTAAATTATTGCATATTTTGAAGAATTTTGTTTCAATACAAGTATGATATTTAAAGTTGGTAAAATATTAGAATTTGTAGAAAGAGTTTATAAATTTATAAAATTCTTCAAAATATGCAATAATTTTTATTTACCTTTATTAACAATTTTTTTTTGTTTTTCGAATAAATTCTAAACTATGGAAAATATTAAAAAAATATTTTTATAAACAACTTTTATTAAAATATTTTTTTAATATTTTCCATACTTTAGAATTTATTAGAAAAACAAAAAAAAAATGTTAAAAAAAAGTAAATAATAATTATTGCATATTATAAAGAATTTTGTTGAAATATGGACAAGTATGATATTTAAAGTTGGTAAAACATTAGAATTTGTAGAAATTTATAAAATTCTTCAAAATATGCAATTATTTTTATTTACCTTTTCTAACAATTTTTTTTTTGTTTTTCGAATAAATTCTAAACTATGAAAAATATTAAAAAATATTTTAATAAAAGTTGTTTGTTTTTAAAAGATGTATCAAACCATACCAAACTCGACCTATGTTGCTATTTAAAAAATCAAAGTGATCTCAGGTTCAGGATAGTTCCGAAAAAAAATAAGTTCACCAATGGATTGTTTAGGTTCACTTTGGTAACTAATTTAGGTTAGTGTTTACTAATTTTTTTATTTCAGTCATGTACGATAACGCATTTTTGAGTTATAAATGGGTGGGACGGGTACACCATGTATACATATTTCATGTTTTCAAGTATTATTTGAATTTCATTGAAGCCAAAAAGTAGCTTTTTGAATATTTTTAGTCAATATTTAACTCAATTTTTAGAATAATGTAACATTTAACAAATTTGGTTATGCGTTTATGTGCCCTAAACCTGATGTTTTTCATAGTTTTGATTTAAAAGTTCTTTTTTGCTTTAGTAAGCATAAATACAAAATCCTGCCATTTTCAAATGTTTCATTTTGTATTTTTTTTAGTTGGTGCATCTGTAGGTATTCCCGAAGAATTGCGTTACTTGTATGAAAATCATGAAGACTTTTCCCCAATACCCACATTTTTCACCATTCCTGGTTTGATGGGAGTATTCAATGCCAATTTCACCAACGTAATTCCAGGACGTGAAGTAAGTTTTGAAAATATTTTGCATGGAGAACAATATTTGGAAATTTTGGATGAAGTTTCAACATCATCCAAACTAACAAGTAAAGTTAACTTGCTTGAAACTCTTGATAAAGGCTCAGGCTCTGTTATAGTTTCTGAAGGTAAGAAACTAAATTTTGTTTTATTCAGAACAATTCTGCAATGCAGAACTTACTGAATGAGTAAAATGTCGTTTAAAATTTTAACACTTTTTTTTAGTTTTATCTTACAACTCCGAAGGAAAATTGGTATTAAGGAACCAAATAGTTAGTTTTGCTGTTGGAACAGGTGGATGGGGTGGACCAAGAACCGGAACTAAAATAATTGCATGTGGAGTTAAACCACAAAGGTCTCCAGACACTTCGTTGTCTTATAAAACTTCTGTAGATCAAGCTGCTTTATATCGTTTAAGTGGTAAAGTATTTTATTATTTAATATTTTTGATTACCTTTCCAAGTAGATTTTGATAAATAAGAGTTCGTTTTCAATACTGCATGCATAAGCCAGAATTACTTATAAAACTAATAAATTTGTTGTAAGTTTTAGAAACACAAAAATTTAAAAAAAAATTGTTTTATTTTCTTGGTTAATACTTTTACTATAGCGTTATATTATTTTTTTTGTTATTTTTTAAGGGGATATTAATCCGTTACACATTGATCCAAATATGGCAGTCGTTGCTGGATTTGAAAAGCCAATTTTGCATGGGTTATGCACTTTAGGTATTTCAATTCGTCTTGTAATGTCAGCTTATGGAGGATATGACATTAAACAATTCAAAGCATTAAAGGTAAAATATTTTAGAAACTTTTTTGATTTTATAATCAAATTTATTTTCTTATAGTCCCGATTTGTGAAGCCTGTGATACCTGGTCAAACGATTAAAGTAGATATGTGGCGTGAAAATAATCGCATTCATTTTGAAACGAGCGTTGTCGAAAGTAATAAAGTTGTTATAGCAGGTAAGATTTTTTATTTTTTGGTATTAATTCGATTTTATAATCGAATCATTTTAATTTCTTACCAAAAAACATGATTCTTAACTCGTATACAATTGTTTTGATAACAAATGGAGTCTGCGAAAATCAAATTTCCCGTTTCTACAATGAATTGACTAAACTAAATATTCACTGGTAAAAAGTTTTTTTAATAGCAACATCTCTGCTATTTATTGAAGTTTAATATTTACACCTATAGAGCCTGTTTTTAAGTTGTCTTCTATATTAGATACTAAAACGGTAAGGAGGACCTTTCAAGGTTTTATTTCAGGTTGAAATTTTATACGAGGATAGAAGACAAAATTCGAAGATTAAAATTAATACCCGACGTAAAGTGTACACGTTTTTTTATTCATAATGAAAATAAGGCCTATTGTGCCGATATATTATTTTTTTCTACACTTTTGGCGCCCTCAAATTCGCTCAACCCCTACTTTGAAAATTCGTAACTTTTGATAGGAACCAACTATAACAGTCTAATATTTTTTATTTTGCTTATTACCTTAATATTTATGAGTAAAAAAATCAACACGTCTAAATTTTCACCCTGAGCTTCAGAAAAAAAATCGAACGTAAATGTTAAAAAAAATCGCGCATAACGCGTTCGGACGGTTGTACCACAGGCGCCCAGTTTTTAAAAATTTTCAAATTTTACTTCACTTCCGTTAAAAGGAATAATTTCTACATGGAATTGGCTACCTATTTTTTTATTTTTAAATTCGAAGGGGTTGATAAGTTATGCGAAAATAACTTGAAAACTTTAATTTTAGGGGTGAGTGGCTCCAGACGGGCCATTTTTAATCGATTTTCAATTTTAAAAGTTCAGTCGAATGTGCTCCTAGAACCAAAACCACCGACGGATAGGTTTTTTTGAATTTTGAAAATGCAAGGAAAAAATATTTTTTTTAAAAATCGCATTTAAAAAAGTCGAAATTTTTAACGCTTTTTGGTCTAATCAACCCCTCAATACCTTCTCTGAAAGTTTTCAAGGTCCACTTAAAGACAAAAAAAGAATCACTTCGCTCTCTCTTTTAATTTTCGAGTTATTACTGAAAATGTGGCTAAAATTTCTTTCTGAAAAATTTCAACTTATATAAATTAATTAATATCGTGGAAACTATTAACACCACCCATTAAAATGATAAATTTCAGATGAAAATTGCACTGCCCAGAAGCGTATTTATTCCAAAATATTGCCAAAACTTTGCGATTTGTTTCTAAAAAAACTAATTAACCGATTTTAACCAATTATTTTTTAAAATTCGTTTATCCACAGTGTTTACCTTTGGTTAAAATTTTGAACTTTTATAGTTTTCGAGAAAAAAAAAACAAAAACCGATTTCCATGAAAAATATCAATCCCACTATCGAGTCAAATTTCGTTCTGAAATTTTATATTCTTTAGAAAAAGTTTGATTTCTCGAAAAATATAAGGGGTACAAATTAAATTAATTTAAATCTTGAAAAAGGCACCATCTTGTCTTTAGTGTTACGAAACACTATTTAAGGTAAATATCAATGGCCCCAAGAGTATTATTATTATTATTCCATTTCATTCATTCATTCATTCCACTTTTCATTTTTATAATTTCCGCAATTTATTTATTTTAATTTTATGTTAATATCATGAATAATAGAAATAATTGGAATTTCTTTAAAAAAATACAACACTTTGTAGTGATTAATAAAGAAAAGCTGCTTATTTGCACGATTAGCAATTAAAACATTTACAACTTGAAAATATGTTAAATAAACAATGTTATCATTTTCTGTTATTAATACATAATAAATCTTCAGCTTTAATATTTGAAGAGATAAAATATATACCTACAATCGTTAAAATTAATTAAGGTACTTTATAATGATTAAATGATAGTATCGACTTTGTGCAAACCAAACTTTGAACCTAATCATTAATAATTATAAAAAACCTTGACTTATAGACCCTCAAAGATTTTATCAAAAAAGGCAAGATTCAATAAATGAGAATTGAGTACTACTTGTGATTAGATTAAAGATTTTTAGGTTAGCAACTTTTTTGCTAGTCATCACATGTAATTTTCGATTTTGATAAGCACTTAAAACAATTAATCAATTTATTAAGTTACACAGCTCCAAATAGGTAAGACATCATATTTATACAATATTTGTCTTATTATTTTACAAACTTCCAATTATAGATTATTTTCTGCTAAAATTGAACTCATTTCTGTTTACAGGAGCAATTTTATATTATTGATGTAATAAAACTATTATCTTTATAGTTGTTTTTTAGATCAGAAGTTCATAATCGACCTAATTTATTTTACGTTAGGAAGTGCTTATTTATAATAAATAAATTACTGATATTTCAAAGAAAGATTAATAAACTTTATTTCTTTAGGTGCTTACGTTGATCTTAAAGAAGTTAAAGCTGCAGTTCCAAGTGCTCCTTCAACAGTAAACATGTCGAACCTTCAAAGCGATGCCATTTTTGAATTCATTTCAACAAAAATAAAAGAAGATCCAGCAAAGGCCAAATCTGTAAATGCCGTCTTCTTATACATCATTACCAAAGATGGGAAACAAGTCAAGCAATGGAGTAAGTAACAATTTTATTGTTAAATACTTTAAAATCCGTAGTCACACTTTTCCATATAAAATAAGTAAATTTCAGTTTCTGGTTAAAATCTGTTTTTTACATAATTGTTCGTTTTACAGCTATGGATTTGAAAAATGCAAAGATCTACGAAGGAGCACCACAAGGAGCTAAACCAAACACTACTTTAACAGTTTCCGATGAAGATTTTGTAAGTCTAGCTACTGGAAAATTGAACCCACAAACTGCTTTCATGAAAGGAAAATTGAAGGTTGCTGGTAATATTATGTTGGCACAAAAACTTGGTCCTCTTCTTAAATCAGCGGAAGCAAAGCTTTAAATATTTTTACCTTTACTTTTATTTTTATATTTGTATTATTCGTTTTATAAAAAGGGTCATTATAAAGGGAAAATATTGTATTGTTTTAATAAATAATTAAAAACTGTATTTTTTTTAATTTAAAATTTATTGATAAGTAATTTATCACAATCTGCTCCTTGACCTAAATATTGACAAGTTTAGGTTTCTCGGCTCTAATAAATAAGAATGAACGTTAAAAAAACGAGAATATTATATAATTTCCGATAACATAGGGTGATCTATCCTTTATTTCGACCCTACGATGACTTTTTTAAAAAAGAACGTAGGTAATTTAGTATTCAAAAAAACTTAACCTAAAACTTGTGATGAATTTATTCAAGAACTTTTCAAGGATTCCTCAAAGAAATTTTTTCACAAAAAAGAAGTAAGTTGCAATTTCTGGATTTTATACTAGTTTTTAAGGGAATAAACGTTTTTAGAAAATTTTATGGTAATTATTCACACGTTAAACCTGGAAACGTTTCTGAAATCTTAAATGTTCCCGATTTTATCCAAAAGCCTACCTATTACAAAGCTGGAATACCTTTACCAGCACCAAAAGCATGTGAAATTAAAAATGAAGAACAAATAAGTAAAATGAGAGAAAGTTGTAGGTTAGCAGCGAAAGTATTACATGAAGTAGAAAAAATTGTCGAAGTATTTAATTAAATAACTTTTTTTATTTAATATTTGATTGATTTTTGTAGATTGGTATGAAGACAGATGAAATCGATGCGTTTGTTCATAATTTAATAATAAAAAATAACGCATATCCTTCACCGTTACATTACAATCACTTTCCGAAATCAGTTTGCACTTCTGTTAACAATGTAGCATGTCACGGAATTCCAGATGATAGACCTTTAGAAAGTGGAGATATTATTAACGTTGATATTACAGTACGTTCTTATAATATCTTTAGATAAATTTTATAAATCATTTTTTTAAAGGTGTTTCTCAATGGTTATCATGGAGATAATTCAAAAACTTTTTTAGTCGGAAACGTAG
Source organism: Stenus bimaculatus (assembly GCA_963971135.1). Lineage (NCBI taxonomy): Eukaryota > Metazoa > Arthropoda > Insecta > Coleoptera > Staphylinidae > Stenus > Stenus bimaculatus. Next base: position 14,898,295 of record OZ020181.1, read on the forward strand.
ATGAAACTGGAAAACATTTGGTCGATACAACAAAGTTGTGTTTAGAAAAAGCGATTGAAATTTGTGGTCCTGGACAACATTTCAATGCAATAGGTCATGTAATTGAAGAGACTGCAAACAACTTGCAGTTTAGTGTCATTCCTCATTTTATAGGGCACGGAATTGGAAGCTATTTTCATGGTCCTCCTGATATTCTTCACTATAGTAAGTACTAATAAAAAACCACCAACATACTAAATTTTCATTACGTGTTTATCTCCATATCAGTCCAATAAAATTTTCACAAAAAAATTTATTTGCAAACTTTGTAAAATAACACTATCTGAGCGAATTAAATTTTTTTTAACACTTTAGTATATACTTTGATATTCATCTTTATGTTTGAACAAAATAAATTTGTTTTGTACTTATTGGGTAAGGAAAATGATCGTTAATTTTTTTGCAGTGAACTACCAAAGAGGTGTAATGCTTCCTGGTATGACCTTTACAATTGAACCAATTTTAACACCAGGTGCATTCGACATAGAAATTCTAAAAGATAAGTGGACAGCTGTGACGTTAGATGGTGCACGAACAGCCCAATTTGAGCACACAGTCTTAATCACTGAAGATGATTGTGAAATTCTAACAAGTTATCCTTAAAAATTGTACTATGAAAAAGTTTGGGTTGTAAAAACGTGAGAATTTTAATAAGAATTATTTATAAATTGTTATTTACAGTGTACAAGTTTTTTAAATTAACATTAAAGTATAACCTTGATTAAGAGAAGAAATTTTATTTACATATTTATTATACAGGCATCACGAACGGGGAGGTTCTTTTTTCTAATTCAAAATGAAAATAACCAACTCTAAATTCATCATTGTATTGAAGTTGAAATTGGAATGTACTATATTTAATCAATAAAAAAAGTATAAAATTAAAAATAATAAATAAATTAATAAGTTAAAAAATTATGTTGGTTATTTTCATTGCAACTTTTGAATAATTTTATTTACAAAAAATGCTGACATTATTTTTCAATTTTCATATTACATATAAAAATAATCAACTTTTGTACTTCTAGATTTACACATGTAGCCTGAGATATAAAATATATTGCAAACAGCTTTTATTATAAGAATTTGGGAAGCACTTTTAAAATAATAAAAACTAAAAAGATGTCAACATTAAAATTCAATAAATTAAACCCAAAATCTTTGTACTTTGCAAATAATTTTAACACATGAAATAATAAAACTTTCAACTTTTCTATTGCACTTCAAGCTTAACAAACAAAACAGGAAAGAACAAATTAAAAAAACAAGTACACAAAAAGTTTTCTTATTTTATATCACTGATAATTAATATTAAAGAAACAATTTAATGCAATAATAAATAATATTTGTGCTGAATTTATAAAATAACTTACTTCATGTTAAAAGAGATAAATATGAGAAATATTGAGAATCGTTAAGATTTTTCAAATTCTGTTGCCTTAAGAAAAAAGACAAAAATCAACAGGAAAAAAATTATTTTTTGTAAATAGCTTTTCACGTCGAGTCCTCTTTTAAAAGTTCCACTTTATATCTGTTATAAACTGTGTACGGGGTTTTAGACAAATCATTGTTCATTAGTACATGTGTCCTATTCGGCACTACATTATCACCTCGGCCCATAAGCCAGTCTGTACATTGTTTTGTTTGACTATCACTAACATTCGCCATAAACCACTTTTTACACCAAACACGGAAACGGCTCCCTTTTGTCTTCGTCACAAACGGGTGGGACTGAAACAACAAATTCAACATTAAAATAATGTACAACATATTTTTTTTAATTTCAGCAAATTAACCAATTACAAAGAATTAATTCCACCTAAAACCTTTCACGAAGGTAACAAGAAACACAAGCCTCCATTTTGAAAACTAGTTAGTTAAGTCTGAATATTTCAAAAAATTATATTTACCTTTCTAGCGCGTGTTAAGGCACTTTTTTTATACAAAATGCTGTCTTTATTGGCCACAAACATAATCTTTGAATCAACTGTATTAAACCTGCATTCAGAATTATCGGCGACTTCATAACCCTGATGTTCCGTTTGATCCCGTTCAGGTGGCGCTCGTTGATTCAACTTCCTTTCCAATTCTTCCTCTAAACTTAAACGTTTAGAATTGTCTTCTTCTCGGCTCTTCTCATCTTCAAGATTGCCAGCGGATTTATCATTGGCAACGCTAGTCCTCCTATTATTTTTGTAAATACACTTCCGCATATTTCGTCCTAGGTACAGTGGAGTGTTCACTTTATTGCCAATATTCGAGCAGTTAGAATACTTTTCCTTGTATTTACTCCATTTCTTGGAATCCTCCACTTTTTTAATTTCTTCACTTTCTGTATCAATCATTTCAATAGTCATTCTACCCTCGCGTTTGTAAATGTATACTTTGAAGCAGTTTTCGTCCTGTACAGCTTTTTCAACTTGGTGTTGATACGAATTTTCCAAATGAGCACGTCGATGCGCTGTTCGACACAAGCCACCACAAGCTCCTCGTTTCTGCTCCTTTTGAAACATTTCCATACACAGAATAGCGGTCCTTTCTGATACACAGTGTTGTAACTGCCTCACAGCATACGGCACAAGCTTATCTAATGTAAACGCAATGTAAGCATGAATCCCAAACATTTCCCGTAAAGTATCTTCAAATGCATTTGTTTCCATATTACCATCAAGTATGCTTTTCACCATATCAAGGAATGCGGGATAATAATCCTCCACTTCAATTTGTGGTTTTGGTTTGAGACGTAATGCAACAGCAGTACTCTCTTTTCTATTGGAACGATTCTTGCTTTCATCTTCTGCTATTTTGACAGCATGTTCATATATCTTCGCCAAACGTTCGCACAGGATTGAATGCAGCCTTAAGAAAAGGTACCAGTTACTACTTGCCATGAATAATGTGTATGCTTCATCCTGTAAGAAAAGATTTCGCATAAATTAAAATAAGTAAAATCCTGAACTATATATAAGTAAAACAAATCTTAATAATGAAAGTAAGAACCTATTTTAACAAATGACACAATTGAAAATGTAAAATATTATTTATTTTTTTCTGTTCAAAAAAATATGTTATTAAAAAATTTAAATAATGTATTGTTGTATGTTTATGAGAAAGTAGAATTATTATTAAAATTTAAACTTCCACTTTAACACACACTGCTTTAGCATTTATTTGAATTCTTTAAAAATAAAAATATTAAAGAATTATTAAAATAAGAAATGCATTTAACTGTTTTTAAGTAGAATTTTCTTATGTAATCATTGATTTTGCTTACAGAAATATTAAAAAAATAGAACTAATTTAATTTTCTGATTTTAAATCAAATATGACTCTTTTGCATTTAAAAACGCTTTTTAAAACTTACTAGGTCTGTTGTTTGTGCATGTAATGGAACTTTTATATCTTCTTCTTTAATATCCAACAGATCAGGATTTTTCTCATCAACTATTGGATCAGCACTATTTCTTCTTGGTGATTTCCCAGGACTAGAATTATTCTTTTTCTTCACATCCTCCTTGCTTGAATTGCTGTTCGGACTTTCATTTCCTTCCTCTTTATCATCTAAACAAAATAAATAAATAATTTATACTTTTACAGTAAAGTTAGTTTTAATGTAAATTAAATTGAAATATTTCAAGCTTTTATAAATCGAGCAATATAAATTTTCTTGATAAAATAACTCTTGTATTTAGTAATAATGAAAAAAAATATGATTTATTTGAGCAAATTTAAAAAAATTAAATCACAGAAAATTATATTTAATATTTAACACTCGAATTCCATTTCGTAATTTTTAGATTGTTTTTAATTAAAACTTACCATCATCCTCTCTTTCATCATCACTAAGTTGTTGTCTCGGGTGGAAGAAAAGATCAGGCACGAATTGCCTTAATAAATGCTTTATCCGGCGCTTCTCTCCTTTTTGGATAGCAGTTTGCCTTTTGACATGATGAATCAAAAGGTTTGCTGCATCATCCAGAATAGTACGATCTCGGTAATAAAATACAAGGTGGGGTCCAACGATTGAATCATTTTGACTCCCTTCTTCGTTATGTTCATTTCTCTGAAAAAAAAAACAATTTATTTTAATTAAGAACAAATTAAAAGCTGGTTTATTAATATTCATGCATTAGAACCCCAACTGTGAAAAATTATCAATAGTAAATGTAATTTTTTAGTCTAATTAAAAAAAGGTTGTTTTATTAAAACAAAATAGTTTTGTCGGGGTCAAGTGAACTCTAATTTAATAAATATATCGATGAATTTTAAATACGTTATTATGGGTAATCTAAAAAATTAACCTAACATAGTGAAATAAAATTTATGTACACATCAATTGCTTCTTAATTTACACATTAATTAGATTAAAAAGCAGATTAAAGTTTTGTAACTTATAATTTAATTTGGTAAAAATAATGCATGCGACTTTTAATCACTTTTAATAATTAACTTTGTAGTTATACTGTTTAATTAGAATACCATCTGTTCACTTTGATCTTTTTTATTTTATAAAAAGCCACTAATTAAATAATAAAACTTACCTCTTCAAACATAGTTTCGATTTCGTTAAACAAGCTCTTAGAACGCATTGCTTTGATATCAACCTGCTTAAAATTAATGCCTTGGTAATCCAAGCTCTTAAGATAATGTTTTTCATTTTGCTCCCTCCAAATTTTATTGAACCCCTTCTGAGCTTCTCTCCACTCTTCTTCTTTAGCTTTTAACCTCCTTAAAACAACAGGCACTGCAACTGCTGGGTTCCGCTTAAGTCCATCGATAATATCTTGCGCTTTATCACCATAAATCCTCTTCAACGCCCTCTGATGCAGAACTGGAGAAGACCCTCCCAGGCAATCATCCAATCTATACTTGGCAACTTCATCAGCATTCATCCTGCTTAATTTTTTAGAAACACCTTCTAAAACTCTTATTGTAGAAGCGTTAGTTTCGATAACAACATCTAGTTCGAAGCGTTCATCTTCGCATCTGTACATGTATTCTTCAAATTGGTTCTTTCTAGAGCCTACAAAAGAACTATCTTCTGACCAAGTAGGAAACGAAACCCACTGATTGTTTAAAACTTCGTTGCACAATTGTGTTCTTCCAGAAAAACGTAAGCCTTCTTGGGCAGGCGGAATTACACAGTAACTCGCGCCTAATCTTTTAGCGGTCGAATAATCAACATCGTGCGCGTGTTCACCTTGTGGGCGTTCTACGCGAGTTGCATTATAAGGAATAGGCTCAGCGTCATTTTGGCCTATAAATTCACGAAACCAGCGCATAAGTTCGGGGAATTTATTTAGGAACGGAGTCACTAATTGTACAAGCTCACTCTTCGAAACGATTTCTTGATTAAATAAAGTCAAGCAGCGCAGGAAGTTGTTGTAAACTTCTTGGGAACGAACTGCTTGCCTCACCTGCAAAAAAATTAACAATTATTAGTTTAAAAATGTAAAAGCAATTCTTTTTCTCAATTTATGAATACAGAAATGAGTCATAAAAAAATATGACACAGGTTTATGTCAAAAATACATAGTGTGTTTTATGAAAAATTTTATGTTATTAGTTGTTGCACTAGATTTAAATTAATAAAATGCAAGATTTGGTTACTGTGCTTTAGAGTAGAGAATTTAAGTCAACTACTGCTAATTTTATTAATTAAAAATAAGCGACAACTTACTTTATCAAAAAATGCATAATCTCGAAGTGATCCATATTTTGCTGCTTCTCCGATAGTCACATCCCTACAAGAAGACATTTTGTGTTTCTTTGGGGGTGGGGCATCCCTCAACCCCTGGCTAGAGTATGGAGGAGATCTCTTCACTTGTAGCGAATGCAGAGTAGGTTTGTTTGATAAATGACGTTCAGGGATGTGATCCCTGTAGGGTTTTGTGGGAATTTGTTTCTTGACCACATTTGGAATGTGTTCTATGAGTGATGGTGGTGTCATATGGCTTGTAGCATCAGGCAAAAACTGCCCGAATTCGGCTAATAAATCACTCTGATTTTCAAACAATTTTGCTACTTGGCTGTAGACTTCTTGCTCGGTAAGATGCTTTCCGCCACCAGGGCCCTGGCAAGCTTCTTTTAAGGAACGTTGTTCTTTCTGGTATGTATGTAAAATCTCCAAAAAGCGTTGGTACTTTTCAGGTTGCCCTTGAAAACGATTCTAAAAATAAAACAAAATTTTACATACCACATTAATTAAAAATAAATATAAAAATTTATTTAATTATTTAGTACTGTAAATAAATATTTACAAAACGGTACATTTTTTAAAATATAAATTAATTTGAAAAAAATAAACTCTATTATTTAGTGAATAAACAATACGAAATAATTTTTTTTAACTTACTTTAATTTTATTAACATAGTTTATTGCATGATTGAATTCCACTGGTTGATTTTGGGGAGTTTCAGCTCGTCCTCCTTGCAGGGCATGATTAACAGCTGCATGTGCCGCTGTTAAGGTGAGTGAAGTTTGGGAAACATTGTTATTAATTAAGTTGCTGCTTGAGTTGTAAGATGATGACTGTAGTACAGTATTTAAGGGCGTTTGTGGAGCAGGTGCAGCTACATGAGAGGAAATGTTGAGTCCTTGAGAGGGAGTTAAGCTTGTGGTTTGGTTCATACTTGACATATTGCTATGGATGATAGTCCCAGAACCGCTCATTATCATGGACGGTTTTTGCTGATGCGGATCAGGCATCATGTTGCCTGGTGGACTAGGAAGACTAACTGAAACCTGAAACGCATACCCTTGATCATTTCGTTGCACTTCAATTTTATAACCCGGGGGTAAAAAAGTATTAAAACCCACAATTAACTCCGGATAACCACGGAATAAATTAGAAACTCGTTGGATAACACCTGGAGTATCAATCGATTGGCTCTTGAATTCTTTCATTATGTCCAAAAAGTCATTGTACACTTGCGGCTTATCACCAAATTTAAATTTTACCCTATCCAAGTAGGAGAGGGCATCTTCTACTTTCAATCGCTGAAAATTGCTGCCGGGCGATTGCTGCTGTGGTGCTCCTTGAGGAGGGGGATTGGGTGGAGAACCACCCTTAGTACGAACTTGCACGTGTGGGCCCATTGTTGTTAATGGCTGAATCGTCTGAGGTTTAGCTGCATGTGGAGTTGCAGCTGACGGCATAGCACCAAAACTTACTGGTGCCGAGTTGGTGTATAAGCTAGACTGCATACCCTCGTTCACTAGCTTTACACTGCTGACTGAAGTAGAATACGATATTGAAGGAGACGTGTTCGGTAATGACGAACGGTACAAGCTGCTCGGTGGTCCACTTCCTTCTTTCACTGTCTCCTCAACTCGCAAACGTTTCATTTCAAATTACATTGGTATGGCTGAAAAAAAGAGAAAAAATTAATAGATAGTTTAAAAATTAATTACATATTAGTTTTAATACCACAAGTATAATTAGTTTATATTTTATTAGCTAAGAAATTGGAAAATCAAGAATATTAAAAATTATAAGACACTTTTAAAATATTTATTGAAAACTTTAAATTTTTGACAATTCTTGAATCCTCAAGTTTCAAAATTGTGGTGTAGATAAACTGAACTATACTTTATTTTTAAATTTCCTGCTATAAAATGCTTTTGATTAGCTAAAAGGCAACACGATTAGGCAATTTCGAATGGCTTTGGTTCAGATTGGTCGGTCATATTTGAACCAATCACATACGAATATCTAATTTTTGCAATCAAAAATTGTTTGGTTTAAACCAATTCAAACTTGGTTACCCGAAATAAGAACTGCATAGTTCATTCTTTGATTATTCGCTCCATATAGTTGGCTTAAAAATAATAAAAAAACATCATAAATAAATTATTAAGAGACTTGTTGATTGAAATGTTCTATTTCTGTATTATCCTGTTGAGTTTACATACCCTAAATTTATTCTATTCTGAACTAACTACTTAAATATTAACAACAACAAGTGTATTCATCTTTTATGAATCATTTGAAGTGATTTTGTGTTTTAGTAGTCTTCTAGTTAATCATGGATATTTGATTAAATAATGATTGTTATAATTGTTTATCTTTCTAAATTTTAGAGCATGACATTGAATCATACAATGACTATGCTTGTGAAGATCCAAACAACCATAAGATCAGGATGAGTTTTTAGTGGGATATCGAACAATATCTCCTTTATTTGTGGTATGTGGATGTAAGAAAAATATTTGTTTAAAAATTATATAGTTCATTAATGGGTGATTTTTTGTAATTTTAATATGAATGCAACTCAATAAACTTTTTTTTGAAGACTTTCAAAACTAAAACATTTACATTCATATTGTTAATCACAATTTGGGCGGCTCTACCATTAAGTGTTAAATATTGATTACTCCATATTGCCTGCCTAATGAATCAGTGTTCATGTTTTTTGTAATAAACTTTGGTAAATTCATTATTTTTTTTGCACTAATATAAAATACAAAATTAAATAATTTTATAATTCGGAGAAAAAAATAACTTATTTTCACTCATTAAAAATAATGATTTTAATGTCGTATGCCTATGAGAAAGTAAAAATACAAAAACTTAAACTTCCACTTTGACATACTTTATTCTAGCATTTGTTTTTGCATTCTTTATAAAGAGTATTTAAAGAATGTTTAGATCACAAATGCAGTTATATGTTTACAAAAAAGAAAATTGAACCTACAAATTTTTATGCAACATGAACATTGTATAAAATTGCAATGATGCAAAAATAAACATAATTAAAAATCTTCTTTCTTTAATTACTTTTATTGTAATAAAAAAATTTCAATTTATTTTTGATAGTATTGTTTTAATTATTTCCTTATCGTTACAATTTATTATTAATAGATGTGGTAGTTTTTCTGATTTACTGAAAATATGTAGCAATAATATTTTTTTTTAATAATCTAAAAAGAAGGAAAACGTAAGATAAAAGAGACATTATTTATATTTAAAATAACATAATAATCAATTCTGAAAGTAACAAAATATGTACAATTATTTGATGATTATTTTAAAAAAATTTAAACTAAAAACAATATTTAGGTTCTGAAAAGTTGGAAAGAACTATTTTGAGTATTAAAATGATGGAAAAATAATAATTTGAATTGGGATCGGGACTTTATATTTTGGTCCAAATAGTCGGATGGTTCGATTATCCGGTGGTCCTATCTCCTAAGCTGAATCCACAGTACTTTTTTAAACAACAACAACAAAGTGGCTGTGCTTTAATGCACATGTCAGAGTTTTATCCACTGAATGATAGACAGCTCCAAGACTGCCCAGAAAGAAAATACTAATCAAAACTGATTCCTAACACTCAAGGAGAATCGCATAGTCTTCGTGGACTATAACTAAGAGCACTCCAGACTTAGACAAGCATTGTAAATTTTTCTCACAAAAATCTTCGTAAATGTGAAGGTTACATTTATGACCCAATTCTTAAAATTTATCTTTTTTTTTCAATGCTTTCTGTCGCAAAAGAGAAAAAGACAATACTGTAAATATGTTGGGACTTTTTAATTCATTTTTATTTATTTGAGCGGATGAGCTCATCTTTATAGCACAATTATAGCTCTACAAAAGTATAAACGTACAAAAAAAGTTTCGGATCTCACATTCTACAGACAAATATGCAATTTAAACAGAAAAATTGGCATACATTGAATATAGACCGAATAATGGTAAAAGCACTAGGTTCTTGTTGTTTTTTAAAATTATAATTTTAGCTCAAAATTATAAAATCTGGATTAACTCTGAAACGAAGCTCCAGAGCGACTTTTCTGTAGAATGTTAATCAAGGATTATTTTAGTACTTTTAAAATTACCAAAAACATAAAGAAACAAAAGATATGATCAAAAAAGTTGATGACCCCCCAAATGTATCACCCCTGAAAATATTTTTAAAACTTTTATTGGTCGTAAATGTGTATCCTTATGTGAAAAAACTATCACCAAAATTTCAAATTAATATCTCTTGTAATATTTATTTTATTTACAAAAAACTGCGCGCGCTGGGTAAAATTCACCCATCCAGCTTTATTTCATTTTTTTGTGTATTAACTTACAAATTAATTCAGGATCTTCATCTTCATCATCTGCAGATTGTCCGTATCACTATAGTGGTGACTAATAAAAAGTTCGTCAATTTCTGAGTTGCCAGATTTATCAGATAATATTCCAGTAACATCATCCGGATCCAAAATATATGATTCTAGTTCTTTTTGAGAAAGAGGACAAAATCTCTCATTTTAGTTTTTTAGTTGATTCACATTGTTCATCCATGTTCACAAATATACAAAAATGCATTATACAACAAAAAACGCAACTTATAGCACAAAAATTTATTAACTTCTTCCAACAAATAATAATTTTATGTGTAACGCTTCGATATATTTTATTTTATTAACAAATAAAGTTTTAGGGATAAAGTAGGGGTTAATAGGACTGGTAATTACAATTGCAGGTATACCGAACCGCAATCACGAGTAAATTTCTTGTAAATGAAATAAATTAATATTTTCTGAGGTCTGGGTGAAAAATATGCATACCGCGCGCTGTTACGGGTTAAGGAAGCATTTCCGGGCAATACTTTATAAGTCAAAAATGCTTAGTTTCACTTCCTCTATCACCCCTAAAAAATTGTTACAGTTATTCCAGAACACCCTGTATATTTTTTTTAGACAGTAAATGTCATTCTGAACAAAAATTTTCCTATGAACTATTATGTTTTATCGACTCCTTAAAATGTTACAGCAATTTTAAAATTGATAAATTTTTATGATTTTTGTATAATATTCTTTATTATATTTTTTTTATTTAAATCAATTATTATTTGGATTTTTTCTTTGCCAAATTAAATTTTTGAACATAATTTAAAATAAGTGAACGAGGTTAAATTTCCCTCTGTAAAATTTAGCATCTTATTGGCTTAAAAATATACAAAATCTAAAGGATACTTGATTTAAATAAAAAAAAATAAAATCTAATGAAATTTATACAGGATATCCCACAAAAATCATAAAATTTTTGAAATTTTAAAATTGCTGTAACTTTTACCCCCAGTATTATCAACAGACATTTAATTTTAAATGAGGTTTAATTTGACATATATAGTATTTTTATGAAGTTTGAATATAGTTTAAATGACATACCGGGTGGAAATGAAAACCGGGTCACCTCGATAACTTTTTTATTTATGAATAAAAAAATTTGAAATTTGGCTATGTTCTATGGTTCAAAAAAAACAAATTTTATGTGCATTTTTTATTTTCGAAATCACTTCCGGTTTCACCGGAAACACCATGAACTTTGTTTTTTTAAATGTAACATCCCATATTTTTATTCATGGCTTAAAATACTTTTAAAAAAGAAGTATTTTTGAGATATTAGTTTTTATTTTTTTTGTAAAAAAAATTTAAAAAAAAAAAAAAAAGGTTTTCGAAGTTGGTGAAAAGTACCAAAACTAATTCTAAATAAAAGTAAATCCCCCCCCTGCTAACTTTTGAACGTTTACGTTTTTGATTCTGAAAATTTGTCTACGGAGGAATCTAACTACGAACTTTTTAATAAAGGTATTTTTGATTTTGTGGAACTTCCGGTTATACTGGAAGTGGATGGCAACTTTCTTATTTTAAATGGAACACCCAGTATATTTTTGCATTTTCGTGTTCCCCATAAAAATACCATTAAATTGACCTGGCATAGTGTGGTCTACGATTAATACTTTCGGAATTAAACCCATTTGAAAATCGCATTTTTATGCAACTTCATTTACACCAGAAGTTGGACCCAAGTGCCCCAACTTCCTTATTTTAAATGAAATATTTTGAAATTAAGTTAATAACATTACATCTAAACAAAATTATGTTTAATCATAAGTTCGTAAATTTTGCTGATTAACATAACCACCTTCCAAGTCTAGGCAGTCATAAAATCTAAAGGAAATCTCTTGGATAAAAATTTTGTTTAAATTTAGTTATTAACTTAATTGCAAAATATTTCATTTAAAATAAGGTAGTTGGGGCACTTGGGTCCAACTTCTGGTGTAAATGAAGTTGCATAAAAATGCGATTTTCAAATGGGCGTAATTCCGAAAGTATTAATCGTAGACCACACTATGCTAGGTCAATTTAATGATATTTTTATGGAGAACACCAAAATGCAAAAATATACTGGGTGTTCCATTTAAAATAAGAAAGTTGCCATCTACTTCCGGTATAACTGGAAGTTCCACAAAATTAAAAATACCTTTATTAGAAAGTTTGTAATTAGATTCCTCCGTAGACAAATTTTCAGAATCAAAAACCAAACCGTTCAAAAGTTAGCAGGGGGGGGATTTACTTTATGTCCGCAGGGTATAACAAATTTAAATTTAAAGACCTTTAAATAGTTATTCTGGTCAAATCATTTAAGTTTAAAGGTCTTTAAATTTGTTATATTTGTTCCATGGTTACATTATTTGTTTCTAATTAAATACCTTTAATTTTGACCAGAATCTGCCTATTAAATTTAAATAATTTAACCAAAATCTGGGTATTAATCTGAGTACCTGTGAGTTTAACCAATTAGAGAGATACTTCGAACTATGAGACCATCGACTACGAGCACCCTTAAAAGAGCTGCACACGCAGAACTCACCCTCTTTCATCAAACTCATTATCGAGACACTCATTACATTAGTTTCTTTCAAGTTACCAAGTTCTAGTGAACATCGTATAGTGACTGTATATTTGTAAAACCAAGTGTTAATATTTTTCTCCAAATAAACTTGTTGTATAGTAGTTAAAGATGTTTCTTGCAAATTTAATTATTTGTCACCTTAACTATAACGCCTATCGTCCTGACCGAGTAGGTAAAGTTGCTCCCAGCTCGAAGTAGGACAAAGAATACGTGATCGTGATTACTTTTGTCCTACTTCCAGCTGGGACCAACTGTACACAACACCATTATAGGTTTTTCCTGTGCAGAATTAATAGGCAGATTCTGGTCAAAATAAAGGCCTTTAATTAGAAACAAATATGGCAACCATGGCAATTGTCCATTACAACCCATATAACAAATTTAAATACCTTTAAACTTAAATGATTTGAGCAGAATTTGGGTATTAATTAGACACAATGCAACTATGGAAATTGTCCATTAAATTTAAAGGCCTTTAAACTTAAATGATTTGACCAGAATGTGGGTATAAGTTATAAAGAAATTAAAGTTTGGGTAGGTTTATTTTGGAAAAAATAACATTGCAAATGTAGAGTATTGTTTTATTTTTGTATGTACTTTTTTAAAGTGAAATACATTTCTGATTAAAAATAAAAGATAAAAATAATTAAAAAGCATTCATATTATGAAGTCATAGCCCCCCACCTAATAAGCTGTGTTTATAAATACTCAATTTGAACCGCCTCAAATGAAATGATGCACACAAAGGAACGTGAATAAGCTTGGTCCTTTCCTTTCCTTGTATTACGCAATGGAAAATACAAAAAGGTCATTCGCTCAATTTTCCTTTAGCACTTTCAGAACTTACATGGCCCCTTTTTAATCCGATTTCATGTGCCTGGCAAATGATAATCGAGGGCGAGAAATAGTGCGGGCGGGGTTATTTTTTCGCGGTGACGCGGTACTTGTACACAGGCCATCTTTGTTGCCCAACTGAAACTGATCGCGTCAACGCGAACGCCTCGAGGAATACGAGGTCGAACGTACAGAAAAGAAGTAACTCGCGCTCCTTCAATTCTTGCTGCTTCGCGCTTCGCCGGGTCGAACAGAATAATAAACCAAACTCGCGCGTGGCGTTGAGAATTCCTACAAATCTCGAAAGCTTGAAACGAGTGAGCTAAAGCAGGCAACGTCGCCACTAGAGATAATAGTCGCCGCCTCTAGAGAAGGATGGAAAAATGCAACGGCACCGCCTCGTGTTTATACGTTTCCGACTCGAAGCCCCGGACCTACATAACTTGCTTGCCGTTTTCCATTTTTTTCTTCATTCTTTAATTAATGCACAACTCATTATACGTTGCGTTCTTTTAAACGAATGCTTTTTAATTAATTAAACGCACTAAAATGTGCAAATTATTATTAAAATAACACACCTATCGAGATAAAAATAAGTTAAAGCAAGTAATTGGTGTATTTTGAATAAAAATAGTAATTAAAATAAATTTTAGGGTTTTTTTTTAATGAAAAAATAAGGGCGGGAAAATGAGTGGTAATGAAAAGATGCGCGTGAAGCAGCACGGAGGGAAATACGGAATGGAAACGGACACCTCACCTCGCGCCTCGCCCGCCTCTGTGCGCATTTGATGCGCAGATGATTGGTTGACCGAACAAAATCGATCGAGAGTGAGCGAAATGCGGGGCGCGAGGTGAGGAAAATACGTAAGCAGCGAGGTGCAAGCGACGTTGCCGCATCGCCCCAACAGCTATTAGGGTCGAAAATCGCTTGCGTAAGGATCTCGCCAGTAAACAAATAACACAATAGTATATTAACCAACCGTTTCAAGCTTGCACAAATCAATTCCTAGGATTTAAACAAAAATTGCATAATCCCCTTAAAGTTAGCGGCCCAAACACAGCAACATATGATTTTTGAGGACAAGAAGTGCGCAAAAAAACAACCCAGTTGCCAAGTGTTCATAAATACATATCATGCTATCTTTTATAACACGCTTAACACCGTTGCCAGCCGAAAACGTCCCGACGTTCCTCTTGTAACAAACAATGCCAAAATTGGTATTCAAAAAACATGATATAATTCCAATTCGAATTAAATCACCAGCAAACCCTTAAGGTGAGGGGCCTCACGCGTGGCTACCACACGACGCCGCTTAAAATCTCTAAATAAATAAACGAAAAAAGGTGCCGGGCGCTTCGAAACACAACGAAAAACCTTTTGGAAACAACATTTTCAAACTGGTTTAGGACCTGAAGAAATATACGACGTTCACGACGTTAAAATATGTCACTCACCCAAGAAAAGCCCTCAACATCGAATACTCTTCAAATTTTTCTTCACCTTCCAGATTTGCTGCTTCGCTCTGACGAATTAACAATTTAAAATTATAAACGCACGTTTTTACACTTAAATTCACCAAAATAAGGTTCTGACACATTCTGTTGACAACCACCCTGCTCAACAACCGATTAGCGACTGGCTGCTTAAACTTTTCGGAAGCTTGTTTGGGCCATTCCATTCGAGTGGAACAATCTCATTCCGCGCACGCTCATTTCCAAAAACCCATTCATATATACCTTATTACCTGCTCAATATTCACACCGGTCTTAAATCAATCACAATTCATACAAGTAAAACGCCAAAATTATGACATTTTGAAAGAAAACGCAAAACAATTTTTTAAATTAGTACCAATCCCACCCGCACATAAAATGGAATCACCCGTAGGTTTGCCTCCTCTTTTGCAACAAACAAACCAGAGGGCGCCACTATCGCCCTTTTAAAAATTACCGCGAATTACACATATTTTAAATTTCCCCACAAAAAATTCATTATTTAACCAACCATTTTTGCTTAATAAATTCATTAAATTATTATTAGATTATTTTATCACAAACAAATTTTTATCCCACCAGATTCATTGTTTTTTTTTTTCTAAACACGATTAAAATATTTTCAAGATGTTTAAATTTACAATTTTCATGATTATGAGATATTAATATTTTAATTAATAATAAATAAATATTTTGAATAACAAAAACAATGATAAGCTTTTAAATTTTATCAGGAAATATATATTTAGTTTTGGTTTAAATTTGTTATCAAATGCTGGAATAATTAAAAACTGTTAAACATTTAACTTGAAATTATTTAAAATTAACATATGCAACTAAATTTACGCGAGAGTTATTTGAGTTGCATACATTCCAGTTAGCTATTTAAGTTACATAACCAAAAGAATAAAATTTTTTCTTAAATTTATAGTACTTTTAAATCTACTGTAAATTATGATCATTTTTGTTTTAGAATAATATTATTATTCCTGTCCAATTAATTATTAAAATTACAAAAAATCAATCAAATTTTATTTATACAGTGCGGACATAAAGTAAAATTTTATTACTGTCAAGAGGTTGAAGGTGGTTATGTTAATCAGCAAAATTAACGAACTTACTATTAAACATAATTTTGTTTAAATTTAATATTATTAACTTAATTGCAAAGTATTTCATTCAAAATAACGAAATTGAGGCAGTTAGGTCCAACTTCCGGTGTAAGTGAAGTTGCATAAAAATACGATTTTCAAATGGGCGTAATTCCGAAAGTATTAGTCGTAGACCACACTATACTAGTTCAATTTAATGGTATTTTTATGGAGAACACGAAAATGCAAAAATATACTGGGTGTTCCATTTAAAATAAGAAAGTTGCCATCCACTTCCGGTATAACCGGAAGTTCCACAAAATCAAAAATACCTTTATTAGAAAGTTCGCAATTAGATTCCTCAGGGGCTGGATTCCTGAAATCTCACACAATGAATGTTACATCCACCTTCCTCGAACGCATGCGCAAACTTTCACTCGTGAAAGTGAATTTGGATTCGCTGGAGGTGGATTCCTGAACTTTCACAGTGAATGTTAAATTCACCTTCCTCGAAGCGCATGCGTCAAAACCTCATCCGGGGCTGGATTCCTGAAATCTCACATAGTGAATGTTAAATTCACCTTCCTCGAACGCATGCGCAAACATTCACTCGTGAATCTTGATTCGCCTGGTTTAGACCACGTGAATTTCGATTCGCTGATGAGATTTTGACGCATGCGTTTCGAGGAACGTGAATTTAACATTCACTGTGTGAGATTTCAGGAATCCACGTCCAGTAGACAAATTTTCAGAATCAAAAACATAACCGTTCAAAAGTTAGTATTTACTTTATGTCCGCACTGTATAAATAAAATTTGATTTTTTCGTGAAAAGTTTTAGGAACAAAATAAAAAATAAGTTATGCAAAAATTTCAATCTAAAAAATGGTTTAAAATTAAAATGTAATTTAGAAATTAAAGTTGGAACAGTAATTTGTTTTCTTTACTATCTTATCCATTTAATTTTGGAATAAATTGAGATTTTTTTCAAAAAACGTTAATAACTTTTTTGATTTTAAATCCACGTTTATTGACTTTTTATTGCAGTATTTTAAATTTGTTTCTCTTGTAAATATTTTTGTCTTTATCGCCAATTTTTAAAGGCCTAACAAAATTACAACCGAAAATTAAAACTTATGTTTTTTTGGCTTATAACATGAGAAAATAAAAGATTTTATGCACAAAGTTAAACAAGAATTATTAAAATAAAAAAGTTATGCAATAATTTCGATTTGTAGAACAGTAATTTACTAGAAAAAAAAAAGTTTTTAAAAGACTGCTTTAATTATCGCAGATTTAATATTTTTTTTATTAAAATAAACTGTGAAGTTAAAATAGGTACATCAATAAATAATGATAAATTCAGACACTAATATCACAAAATTAAAAATCCCAATCGCAAGAAAATAATTCTAATTCACTAATTTTTTGCATGTGCTCAATACTTTCAAGTTCATCTGAAAATTAAAAAAATCACGATTTAAAAATTAATACGTTTAGCATGAAAATTTACCTGTATTACATGCTACATTATCGCTGAAAGGTATAACAGGCTTTAAAAGCTCGCTTAATTGTAAACTTCTTCGATTAACTTTAAAAAATGAATGTGTTAATAACTGCGAAGCTGAAGGACGATCGTAAGGGTCTCTTTGTAAGCAAAACGAACTAATTTCATGAATGGCGTCACCAAATTTTCTATTGGCTTGCTTTTTGAAATTCATTTTAATTTCAGAATCAGCTAAAAAAATAACAACAAATAAAAAAAAATTGCAATAATAATTTTACCATTTAAACCACTTTCATCATCGATTATAGTAGTACAATCTAGAATTTGTGGCGCACAGCCTCTAACTTTTTCTATTAACATCAACGTGTTAGACATCCCTAAAAATGGTTCAGTACCATTTGCTAATTCGCACATTAAAATTCCAACACTGTAAATATCAGACTTTTCATTGTAGCCTAAAAAATAAGTAATAAGCAAAAAATTAATGCGTAATTCATACGTGAACCTTGCAAGTTTTGCTCTAAAACCTCTGGGCTTAACCAATTTAAATTCCATACGGTACTTAAAGGAAACGAGTGAATTTTTTGCTGCCATTTACCATGGCGTACGATTGGGCAAGCATACCTGTAACCTGACAGGCATGTATTACCATTAGCCGATACTAAAACATGACTCGCCCTTACCGCCCTAAATATAAAACAATAAATTATTTAATAACCAATTTTATTTCACGAATTACCTATGAATTAATCCACGTTTATGCGTATAATCCAAAGCTTCAAGCACATCTCTTACGATTATCGCAATTGCATTTTCAGGTAACCCTTAAATAAACAAAACCAACGTTATAATTATCCGAGTTAATACGATGCAACTTACCAGCAGTAAAATGTTTATTAATTAAATCCCTACAAGAACCATACCCCATTAAAGGCGTAACAACGTACAGATCCAACCCATTTACAAACGTAGATAAAATTTTATTGATATTATTATGTTGCAATTGCTTAAGTAAAATAATTTCTTCCTAAAACATTAATTTAATAAATAAGCCGTTATTTTACGGTTTATATACCTAACTTGAATTAAAGCTGTTTCTTCCTTAACTTTATCCATGTTTATCTTTTTAATCGCCAACATTTGTTCATTTCTTGAGTGTTTTGCAAGATAAACATTTCCAATCCCGTGGCACCATTGCCCCAAGATAGATATTGTCTTGTAATTTTTAATATCATTTTCATACTCACATTTCATTTTTTTCCAAATTTGAAATTAATTTTAAGGTTATGTAGTTTAAGTATATTTGGTTGCATACACTTAAATTACAAAAACATAAATAAAATAATAAAAAACGAGTTTAGTTCGTATTTAAATTAAATACATTTAAATCGATTTATTGAACAAATATGTATTTATCAAAAATATAACCTGAGATAACAAAATAACAATCACCAATCACAATTCGATTTTCTCATTAGATTTACAATAAATTTTACAAAAACTATCCTTTAAATCATTTGGCTTTTCAATAAGTTTCTCAATAATTTCATCTTCATACTCCTCGAGCATTGATTCACACTGAAATAAAAACGTTATTATTCTGTACAGCGAATTAAAACAAAAATAATCATACATAAAATTTCAGACTTTTATTCAAATCTGCGTCTTGTATGATATCAACTAGACCCATATCAGAGCTCATTTTACCATCAGCACCAATTAATTTAATTAACGTTAGTTCACCCGAATCTTTCCATGTAGCTCTAACATAATCCTCCATTTTTGGACAAATTCCTTCCAAGATTTCCGAAAGAAAAACTTCCGATTTAGCTTTTGAAACCGTTTTCCTATTTATGTTTCCTTCTGAATCTAATCGATAACCTCCTGAATCAACTTGCAGCTCCGGGTTAATTTCATCAATTGCTATTTTTATTTCATCGGTAGTTTTTTCACAAACTAAAAATTAAAAAAGTTTATTATCGTTTCTAAAAAAATTATTGCTGCAAATTTTATTAAAATAAATAAACTCAAATTAAAATTAACAATTTTTGAGGCCTAAATATTATATAACCTTATAAATTGTATTAATATTATAAATAAATAATTCTAATGCTTACCTAAACATTTAAGCTCTTCAACTGTATAAGCTTGCACATTTAATATAAATAAATAGCCAATTAAAAGTGGAAAAATCATTATTTTATTTTATTTTTATTTACTTTTTATCTTGTTTTGTTCGGCTCAATATTTGAGTGACACGTGTACTTAACATTTTTAAATTCAAACTGTAAATTACCTCTAAAAACATAGCACACGTTCTTATTTGGTTGCATAAAAATATAGATTGATAAATTATACAGTGTGATCTCAAAAATTTATAAAGAGTACGTTCCACATAACGCTCACAACCGTAGTTTTTTATCGATAGGTCGCAAATGTTTTGCTTCTGGTTATTTTTACTTTAGGTTCGTTCCGACAACAAATGTTTGTACCATCACGAAACCGTAACAGAACTGCTTGGATCAGTTTTAGGCGCATGCGTCAATTTAGTACCGTCTGAAGACTACCACAGAAAGTCGCGTTGTTGGAACGCGATTGGGTACGGTTGCGATTCTTTGGCTGTAACCTAACCTTTAAAAATATTTTGCATAGGATCTGAGAAAGAAGTGAAATGGAAAATCTTGTTGATTGGTTTATTATTTGTAATATTTTTAAAATTATTTTAATTTTATAAATTTCTAAAGCTTCATGACGACATGGTATTCTTAAATAATGCACCATGTTCAAATGCAACTATCTTCTTCATCATCCATCATTTTTATTTATTCTTATTCGTAGTTCACAACCTTTTAAACCAAATTATTTATGTTCTTATTAATATTAATTTCAAATAACGAAATAACCTCACATCAAATGTAAACAACAACGATCAGCTGACGAGGCGAGACGAAATACGCATGTCAGTCCAACCAGTTCCTCCAGCTCTCGAGCGTGTACTCGAATGACGGTCTCGAACACGTCCCATGAACTGCTTAAGAGCATTCACAGCTAACCTAAAAATTAAAAAAAACAACTTCTCATTTTTTAAATTTATTGTTAAATATATAAATTTTATTTTTCGGTTGAAAATTAAAAATTATTAATTCTTAGATGTTTACAGTTCGTTTTTGTTTCTATTTTTTTTATAAAAAAATTTAAAATTAAAATAGAAACTACTAATAATTATTGTAACTTAATTTTCGACCGAAAAATAAAATTAATATATTTAAAAATAAATTAAAAAATGAGAAGTAGTTCTTAAATTTTTAGGCAACCAAAATTACACAAGAATGCTCTTAAGTTTGATTGGAACACCATATCGGACCGTCCTGCGAATGATCACATCTCTGGGGCTAGATTCCTGAAATCTCACACAGTGAATGTTAAATTCACCTTCCTCGAAGCGCATGCATCAAAATCTAAATCAGCGAATCCAAATTCACTTGGGTCTGAACCAGGCGAATCAAGATTCACGAGTGAAAGTTTGCGCACGCGCTCGAGGGGGTTTCCATTTAAAAAAGTCGATGATGACGTCATTGCTAAATCACCAGTGACGTCATTAATATTTTTAATATACCAAGAGATGGGATTTTTAAAACTAAAATTGACCTGTCCGAGCGATTTTCTCAAAAAAATTAAATACGGAAGTTATGAATTAGGTTCCAAACTTTATCATCACCCTGTACATATATCTCTACAAACACAAAAAAACTTATGCGACAATATTTTACGACAGAAAAAAAAATAATAAAATAATTATGGAGACATTGATACTAATCTTTATTTTTGATTTATTTACATAGATATTTTCAAATTAAATTATTTAATGTACGAAATCTTAAGGTCGTATGACACTTGCGAGTTTACTGTATAAAATCTTCACCAGAGTTTTCTAGCGAGTTTTTTTTTATTTTTTCTTTATAAACAAGTAACTTCAAAATGTAAATAAATTCTAATTCAACAAAGAGCAAGTGCGAGTTTTCTCTAATAAAAAATGACAAGTGTCATACAGCAAATTTTATGCAAAAAACTCGCGAGAAAACTCTATTAAAAAACGTGTATAATACTTGCGAGTTTTGCCATAAAAAACTCACGAGAAAACATGTGAAGATTTTATACAGTAAACTCGCAAGTGTCATACGGCCTTTAGGTTTTTATCGTGGTCGTCGATTTGATCGTTGTGAACGTTAAGTGGAACGTACTCTTAGCGTATCTTGTCTTTTCGAAGCGTACTCTATGGTATAAAATTTGACATTTTTGACATTTTAAAAACCACAAAAATCAAAAATTTGAGCCGCTTGAGCAATTTACTAAGTACAAATTTTATGCATTTTAGGTAAATTCTTTTATTTATCAAATATTATTTAGTGATAATAATTGCATTTATTATCTTGTCATTTTGTTTTAAAAAGAATTTTTACTTTTTAGGTACTTTTACGAATTTTCCTGGAAAACTAAAATGCCTTAAGGAAAATAAAGTCTTTATATTTATTTAGCAACAAGTACAAAAGCAAAATGCGTATTAAAAAAACTTTTATATTTTTCACTTTCTTAATTCTTACAATATGTTTTATATTGTATGTAACGATGGATTTAACTATTTTTCCAAGCCGAAGAACTTCAATCGAGCAAGAACTACAAAGTGTAAGTTTAATGTACAATTACTAATTACCTATACAATTTGTTGAGACTCCTTGTTACACTATAATAATTTTTATATATTTTTTATGTTTTAAAATTTTGTTGCATGTAGAACATTAGAGTAGCTCATCCATGTAGTATAGTATACAGTGGCAAATTAAGATAAAATGAGCCCTCAGGTAAATTTTCGTTCCGGCCTCTTATCTATAGAAGTCCGCAGAAACTACTCTTCCTTGAAACTTACAGTTAAATCACGAGATAATAAATACATTTAGCTATAAAATACAGAAAAACTGATTAAAATCCGAGGATAATTATAAGAATTATGCAAAAATTTCAATTTTTAGAAGATTAAATTGAGATTTATTGTAAAAATTAATAATTTTAATAAAAACTTTTTCAAAAAATGTTAATAACTCCATCATTTTTAAACCAATTTTTGATTTTAAACCCACATTATAAACCTACATTTATGGGCTTTTCAAGGGAATCTTAAACTTATTTCTGTTTCAAATATTTTAGATTTTATCATCAATTTTTTAAGTATGTACCTACAAAATTTAAAAAAAATTTAAAATTACAACCGAAAATTAAAATTTATTTTTTCTTGGCTTGTAATATAAGAAAATAGAAGGTTTTATTTACAAAATTAAACAAGGAATATTAAAATCGGTTTATAAACAAAAAAGTTATGTAAGAATTTTGAGTTTTAAGAGTCATTTCTTACACCGCACGCTGATTTTAACGTTTAAACACTAAATTTAAATAAAAAATGGCAATGATGGTAAATTTTTGCATATCAATTGAAAACTATTGCACATATTTATATTTTTGTGTTTTGCTTGCTCTTCTATGCTTAATTTGCGTAATTTACAGTCAAATCGTCCTGCCAAAATATCTGCCTTATTTTTTAATATTTTTAAGTGCAATAAAATGAAATAGAATCATAAAATTGTTGTCTAAAAAATAGCTGAATTATTTTATTTTTTAATTTATTTTTAAGGAAATATTTGGCTGAAAAGTAACAAAATACAACAAAATTTAAATATTTGTCCCAGCTATTATTTAGATAATGTTTTTTAGATTTGATTCCATTTTATTGAATTTAAAAATATTAAGAAATAAAGAAGATATCTTGGCAGGGCGGTTTAAGATAAGATAAGGTATTGTTTAATATAAATTGTGAGCGAACATCATCACGATATTTTAACCCCGTTATTATACGAGTAACTTTCCTTTGTAGACCAAACGTTTTCTCTAAATGAGGAGAATGTCCCCAAACTAATATAGCATAAGAAAGGTGGGATTCGAAAATGCTATAATAAGCTGTCCACAAGACCTTTTTGCTAACTGTTTTTTTTTTAAATATATCCCTAAAATGCCAATTTAAAAGCAACGGCCAAGTTAAACGACAAACATAAATAATATGTGCAATAGTTTGCAATGGATGTATAAAAATTTGCCAATCGGTGCTATTTTTTATTTAAATCAGGTATTTAAAATTGCCTAAATCGACGTGGCAATGACCGTTAAGACAGAAAGTCTCATTTTTGTGTGGTTTAAAATCTTAAGGTAATTTATAAAAAAATTAAAAACTACTTAAATTGGGCATTTTGGGTTATATTGGGCTTAAACTATCATTTAGTTTATGTATTAATAACTCCGCCATTCTTTAATCATTTTTTTATTTTAAAAATATTAAAGACCTGAAACTGTTGCTTTTGTAATGGAAGATAAATTTGTTTGTATTTTAATTTTTTTGCAGAAACTGTAAAATCACAAAATTTTTCTGTAATATTTTCTTTATGTTTTAGAACAAATGGTTACATTTTGAGGACAAATTAAAGCAATTAGAGAGCAACATGAACAAAAACCATAATGCAGTTGGAGAAATTAAGGAAGCCATAGAAAAAATTTTACCACAAAAAATGACCAAAATTGAAAGTGACAAAAAAGATAATGCAGAAATTCCAACACCATTTATCACAAAGATTGTTTATGATAAATCTTGTCCTATGCAACTTGGTTATTCTAACACGAAATCAAGTAATATACAGGTAAATTCGACTTTGTAGAAAAAGTTACACAATATTAAAAAAATATTATTTAAGATGTTGGAAATGTATAAAGAATTACTATTTGATAATCCAGATGGAGGGGTATGGAAGCAAGGATGGAAAATTGAAGTTAATGAAAATATGTGGAACAAACAGCACAAATTAAAGGTATTTGTTGTTCCACATTCACATAACGATCCTGGATGGGTAAAAACATATGAGGAGTATTATCAAGCTCAAACCAAGAAAATATTAAATAACATGGTTGAAAAATTACCAGAAGATCCAAGATATAAATTTATATGGGCTGAAATATCTTTTTTCGCTTTATGGTGGGATGAAATAGATCAAAGATCTAAAAATATTGTCAAAAAGTTAGTCACTTTATTTTTGTTGTGTCTATAATACCACTTTAAATTAATAAATTTTAAAAAATATTCAAAAATACTAAAATACACCTAAAAATTACCACTTCTCAATAGGTTTGTTCCAACTGCTCGAAAAACTCATTGTTGGATCAAAGCTAATTTATTTATTAATAGAGGGTGAATTAATTAAATTACCTGTAAAAAATTAAATTTTAAAATTAATCAGATTGAAATTTTGAATTGTCAATTATTTTATTATAAATCAGGATGTATAATCTTAATTTAAAAAAAATATTTTCAACAGGTTAATAAAAAATAAGCAACTAGAAATTGTAACAGGAGGTTGGGTTATGAATGATGAAGCTAATTCACATTGGCTTTCGATAATTCATCAATTAACCGAGGGGCATCAATGGTTACAACAAAATCTGAACTATACACCTGTGAGCAGTTGGTCTATCGATCCGTTTGGGATGAGTCTAACACAACCATTATTACTAAAAAATGTTGGGTTAAAAAACCTGCTTATTCAGCGAGTACATTATTCTGTTAAGAAAAAATTGGCTAGTGAAAAAAATTTAGAATTTAAATGGAGACAACCTTGGGGTAAGCCATTGATAGTTAGTGAATTTAAGGCGATAGTCGGCAAATTTAAGCACTTGATTTTAAAATTCTCTTGATATTTGCGATTTTGGTCATCACTTTTTTTCCAGTGGAGCTTTTTTAAAATTTCTTTTTTTTGGTATAAAGAAGAGTGTTCTGGCTACCAATTTCTTCTTTTTTTGTTTTGGTAAGTCAAACCAAATATTCATACGGCAGCAGTAAAACGGGCTCTTTACAAAAAATGTTCGCTTAGCAGCGTTTTGAAACATTCTAAAAAACTAATTGAAATAATATTTTTTTCCAACGCTATTAATGAGTTAAGATATAAACGAAGAGTTTGATGTTGCGTTTTTTTGTTTTAAAGATATTTTTAAATTTTTTACGGCATCCCAAAAATTTCTTAAAATTTTACTCAATTTTTGGGATGCTGTAAAGAGTTTAAAAATATTTTTAAAACAAAAAAACGCAACATCAAACTCTTCGTTTATATTTTAACTTATTTCTAGCGTTGGAAAAAAATATGATTTCAATTAGTTTTTTAGAATGTTTCAAAACATTTGTAAAGAGCCCGTTTTACTGCTGTGTATGATTATTTGGTTTGACTTACCAAAACAAAAAAAGAAGAAATTGGTAGCCACAAGACTCTTCTGTTTACCAAAAAAAGAAATTTTAAAAAAGCTTCAATGGAAAAAAAATATGACCAAAACCACAAATATCAAGCGAATTTCAAAATCAAGCGCTCAAATTTGCTGAATATCCTCTTAAGTGCTTGATTTTGATATTCACGGTTTTAGTCATATTATTTTTTCCAATAGAGCTTTTTTAAAAATTCTTTTCTTTAGTGCACAAGTCTTGTGGCTACCCATTTTTTCTTCTTTTTTTTTGTAAGTCAAACCAAATACTCGTTCAGTTTTTAAACTTTTTACAGAGCAAAAATTAAGTAAAATTTTAAGATATTGTTGGAGCATGATTAAAAATATATTAAAATCAAAAAAACGAAAGAGTAAACTCTTCGTTTATATCTTAACTAAGCAGCTAAGTGAACGTTTGTAAAGAGCCCGTTTTACTGCTGACGTATCAGTATTTAGTTTGGGTTTCAACAACAAAAAAAGAAGAAATTGGTAATCACAAGACTTTTCGGTGTAACAAAAAAAGGAATTTTAAAAAAGCTCCACTGGAAAAAAAATTATGACCAAAACAGCAAATATAAAGCGTGTATCGTTTTAAGTTATAATTTATAAATAATTAAGTGAAGTGAAGAGCACCAATGTGCTGAGTTAGTGTTAGAATTGAAGGTATGGATAAAAAATCCCAACTTTTTTTTGAGATTTTTTATCCACACCTTCAATTCTTATAAATAAATATTTTTAGATGATGAGGGAAAGACTGATCTTTTAACACATTTGATGCCTTTTTATTCATATGATATTCCGCATACCTGTGGTCCTGATCCAAAAATATGTTGTCAATTTGATTTTAAGCGATTACCGAATCATGGTTTAAGTTGCCCTTGGCGTATTCCACCTCAAGTAATAAATGAGAAAAATGTTGCTGCAAAGTATGTGGTATTTTAAAGTTTTTCTTACTTAAAACTGATAATATTGCACATCACTCGTGTTAAATAACTTTTAAATAATGCTTTATAGTCACTAATATTTTATAAATTGGGTGTGTTCGATGTGGAATATTACCAATTGGGAAAGTGACTTATTAACTTACGAATTACCGATGATTATTTTATAAATATTTAAAATTTTAGAGCTTTATTACTTCTTGATCAATACAGAAAAAAGTCTACTCTATATCGAAGCAATGTACTGCTAATTCCACTGGGTGATGATTTTCGTTATGATCATTCAATTGAATGGAATTTACAGTTTCAGAATTATCAAAGATTATTTGATTTTATGAACTCCAAACCAAATTTATATGTACAGGTAATTATTTTGTTTATATGTAATTACTTTCCGATATTCAAATTTTAATATGTAAAAAAGTATAGTAAAACCACAATCACAAGCAAAAATTTAGTACTGCTACAAATCATACAAAAATTTGGTTTATATCATGTTAATAAACTCACTATTTTGTCAATTATTAAGAAATGTAGTTAATTTATATAGAAATTTAAAAATTCCTGCTATTAATTTAAAAAAATTAAAATTTAAACCAACTTTAAAAAACTAAGAATTAATGTAACTTAATTTTCGACCGGAAAAAAAATGAGAGGTTCTTTAATTTTTAGACAACCAAATTTACAGGTGAATGCTCTTAAGGAGTAAAGAATTATTATTATTTTAGAAAATTTGTTGTTCGAAAAATTGTACATCCTGTATTTTGACTTATTTTATTTTTAACTTTCCAGTAGTTCACCAAAATTTATTTTTTAAATAAATTTTTTTAGGCACAATTTGGGACACTTACTGATTACTTCAATGCACTTCGAGCAGAAAAAAAACTAAATCAATTCCCTGCTTTAACAGGGGACTTTTTCACCTATGCTGATAGGGACGATCATTATTGGAGTGGATATTTTACTTCACGACCATTCTTTAAGAGAATGGATCGAGATTTATTACAATATGTGAGGTAATTAGTACTTAACAAGTGTGTTACGTTTCAAATTAAAAATTTGAATGTTAATACTTTTGGGTTGTAGTATAAAGAAAAGAGAAAAAAATAAAAAAAAATCAAGTCTCTACGATGTTTTGCTCAAAAGTTATTAATTTTTGTAGGAGTATAAAATATGACATTCTGATATTTTTGAGTTTTTGGGGTGTAAAATGTTTTTTGGGGGGTGTACATTTCATCCATTTTCTTTCATTAGGGGGGTCCATTTTGGAAAAATTCGAAAAAAACTTTTTTTAAAATATTTTAAGGCTACAGGCTTCCATTTTTTTCATGGAAATCAGTTTTTATTTTTTTTCTCAAAAACTAAAATTTACCGGTTTCAAATTTTTACCAAAGGTAAACACCATGTATAGAACCGTTTTAAAAAATATTTGGTTAAAATCGGTGGAATTGTTTTTTTGGAAAAAATTTGTAGTTTTGGCAAAATTTTGGATTTTGGTACAAATACGGCCCTGGACGGCGCTATTTAAAACCGAAAATTATAATTTTTACGGAATTTGTTGGGGGAGGTGACAGTGTGAATTTAATGCTATTAAACGTCCCGGTGGTGCTAACAGTTTTGAAAATATTAATTATTTTGTAAAAAGTGAAAAATTTCAGACCGAAATTTTGGCTCCAAATTTTGCTTATTTTAGCTACATTTTCAGTCATAACTCCATAACGAAAAGAGATAGAGAAGTGTTGATTTTTTTTTTTGTTTGAAGTTTATTTTTTGGAACTTCCTTGGTTCAAATAGAAAACTGGGTAGTCGGCAAATCTAAGCGGTTTGTTTTAAAATTCCGTCCTGCTGAAAAATTTTTTAATTTTCTTTTTTTGGTGTAATTTAAGGTCTTATGGGTATTATCTGTTATCTCAAATTTCTTAAACTAGTCAGAAAGTGGAATTTTTACAAATTACTCTTTTTATTGCTTTCTTAAAATTGTTTGATTTACCACACAAAGACAAAATTTACAACGAATGATAGCCGCAAGACTTTTGAATACACAAAACAAGAAATATTAAAAAAAACTTTGGTGGAAAATTTATTATGACCAAAAATGCAAGTATTATTAGTACTAACTATTTATTTTTTCAGGGCAGCTGAAATAATTTTAAGTCTAGCACATATTAGCGGAAAGCCTGGTTCGAGGTGGATTGCAGATAAAGAAGGTGATTTGCATAAAAGTATTTCAACAGCAAGAAAAGAACTATCTTTGTTCCAACATCACGATGGAATTGCAGGAACTGCAAAAGATTATGTAGTAAATGATTATGCTAAAAGGTAGGTTCATCACTATTATTCTAACCGTTATTACAGTAATAATTTATTTTTAGGATGTTGAAAGCAATTTTAAATTGCCAAAATATCTTACAAACTTGTACAAATTTATTACTACAAGGACCTGGTGCCGATGTTCAAGGCACTGAAACCATTTTCTACAACATTGATGATATACGTCATGATTACAACTCACTGCCCGAACAGTATACGATAACAATTGGACCTCCTATCACTAGCAAAAAAATTGTGTTATTTAATTCTCTTACATTTGAAAGAAACGAAATTGTTAAGTTTATAGTATCAACACCTTACATCAAAGTAAGTCAGAAATAAATTTACCACATTTAATAATAACTAAACTTTATTTATTTCAGATAGAAGATAGTAAAGGCGAAATTGTACAATCTCAAATATCACCAATTTTTGAACATATTTCCAGTATGTCACAATCAAAATATCAAGTTACATTCATCGCATCTGTACCACCTTTAAGTTTAATTAGTTACGTTATTCATACTATTAATTCGCAAGAAATGAGCAAGTATGTAACGAATCAATCTAAAAATAGTAGAATTTATAATTTTATTTTCAGTGATACTTATTTATCATCAATTAAAATTTATAACTTAAATATGGATATAAAACCACCAGATAGTTTTAAAGATTTTGAAATCACTGAGACCACTAGTGAATTTTCACTGCAAAACGCCCACATAATGGCTTCATTCAATAAATTTGGGTTATTAAAAGCAATTAAATTGGATGATGTTGTTTACCCAATACATTTAGATTTTGCTGAGTAAGTAATTCTTATTTGTTCGTAAGTATCGTTGCGTAATTCCAAAAACTCATTGTATCCGGGGCGGACCAAAGAAAACATCAAATTCCTGCTTTTCAGAAATGATGAAGTAAAATAATTATTTTAAGATATGGGGCTAGACGTACTCAAGAACGTAGTGGTGCTTATTTATTCCTGCCTGATAATGATGGTATACCTATTAAAATTGAAAATCCTGTAGTAAAAGTTATAAAAGGTCCAATTTATTCAAAAGTTCTAGTGCAATTACCTTACGTTCTTCATTCGGTTACATTATACAATTCAACAGGTATGTATTTGTCATTCG
The DNA here is from genome assembly GCA_963971135.1 of Stenus bimaculatus. Classification (NCBI taxonomy): domain Eukaryota; kingdom Metazoa; phylum Arthropoda; class Insecta; order Coleoptera; family Staphylinidae; genus Stenus; species Stenus bimaculatus. The sequence continues at coordinate 14,928,681 of OZ020181.1, forward strand.
TTTTAAATACATAATTAAATATGAACATTTAAGGTGCTGATAGTTTGGGGTTGGAAATTGAAAACATTGTCGATATTGAATCAACCAATAATTTTGAAATTGCCATGCGTTTCTCTACTAACATTGATAATAAAGACGTTTTTTATACCGATTTAAATGGTTACCAGGTAAATTATGGTTAATTGGTAGTTATTTTAATTTAAATATTCGTAATTTTAAGCTTTTAAGGAGAATAAGGTTTGGTAAATTACCTTTGCAAGCTCATTATTACCCAATTCCATCAATGGCGTATATCGAAGATGAGACGACACGTTTTAGCATATTAACAAGTAGCCCGGTCGGTGGTTCTTCTTTACGACCAAGTCAAATAGAAGTTATGATGGACCGTCGTTTAATGCAGGATGATAATTTAGGTTTAGGACAAGGAGTTATGGATAATCGACCTGTAAAACACACTTTTAGGATACTCTTAGAAAGAAAACCTCAAAAATGTCAGGTATTTTAAAAATCAGTAATTTGTGATACATTTAAAAAAAATATTTTTTCTTCAAACGTCATTAAAGTACAGCCAAGTGACGCTTGACAGACTTTAACAAGTCATTTTTATGTTCCTTAACTCTATGGTCATATTCGTGCATTTCCTAAGTACAATCGGGTATACTTTGCATTGACAAGGATTAGAAAGGAGGAATAGAAATGCATTTTAGGCAACCCAATACAAACTGATAATGTATATTGCATGTAAATTAAATGCCACATTTTAAAATTATTTTTTATATTACTATTTTATAACTTTCGACGTTTGAAGAAAAAATAGCATGTTTTATAAGGAGTATGCTCGCCACAAAAAATACTTCTTTTACTCCTGATAAAACAATATTTACAATAACTAAAATATTTTTAGTTAACATCTGATAATCATCCTTCTGGATTTTCATCATTGGCAGCTCATGTTTCTTTGGAATCATTATTAAACCCTATAAGTAAACTTTTAAGAACAGATGATGATGACTTTACTTCTCAAGCTAGTTTTACGTCGATGACTAAAGGATTTGGTGTTGATTTTTCATTAAGCTCGCTTAAGACAGGAGTTATAATCGAAAATAAGGAGTATGTTGGATTAATTTTACATCGGAAATATATTGACACTTGTTATGCATCAATGGAACAATTGAAACAATTTCCATTGAGCCCTGGAACGGTAAATATATAATTTGATTCGATACTTTCTTTAATTTGAAATTTTAGGTTAATATAAGTATGGTTCTTCCTACAAATGTAAGGAATTCAAAATTGAACAAAGCATCGTTAAGTTTTCTACATGTTGGAGATTCCCTAGATGTCCAGGAAAATATAAATTTGTGTCCTATGGATACTCAAGCTTATTTATTACATAGGTAGTAATTTTATTGTGATTTAATATTTTTAGTTATTTATTTTTGCTAGACCGTAGCAATTTCAGATGAAGCAAACGTGTTCTTTGTATAGAAGTTTTTAAGTGATATTATCAATTAAGCTAAAATAAATATTAATTATATTAATATGATTGGTATATGTTAATTTTTTAAAGATATTTGCCTATTGGTAGTACTTAAGTTTTAGCCACAGTGACACTTATAAGACTAAATAAGGTTAATTTTATCAGTCGAAGACTCAAATAGTTCTCATCTTTATATTGCAATATTGAGCAAATCTAAAGGATTTTCTATAAATCGTCGTTTTTAGAATCCTATTCGCTCTCTGGTGGCAAAAAGTATGAACCTAGAATCCTGAAGAATAATTGTTAATTTCATGCATTAGTGTAAGATCTATGGGCATTATCCGTAGTTTTTGACACTGACCAGACAGTCTATCCTCCATTTAAAGCACCCCCTAGTTAATCTTGCCAGCTGCAGTGGAAGTGTAAGCCTGGGAAACTCGTGTTCAATCACAAAGTATTTTCAATTTTTGTTTTCCTTGTTTTGAAAATTCGGTTTTAATATTTTACTAAAGTTTATGCATGCATCATTTCATGCTACGTACTACAATTGATCTATGCTAACTTCTTTGAGAAAGAAGTCACCTTTGGTTTGGGTGTATTGTGTTTATGATCGAGGACTCTAATAATAGTAATTAATAACATTTTAAAAACACTTTAATAATGATTAAGCTTACATCTATATGGACGATGTTTTTTGTTAAAAATAATACAAATATATCTTTAAACTTAAAAGATAATAAGTGAGTTAAACACTTTACTATAATTAATTAATAATCCTTATTACAATGCAACAATTATTTTACATAACTAAGTGTGCAAAAATAGCGTTGATTTTTAAAGCTTTTTTATGACTAAGTAGTTCGTTATTACAGTCTTTTTGTAATGTATGTTTCTATGTGAGAACAAGTTATAAGTTATACATAGATTTGTATTAGTCAAGAAGTATAGATCTAGGACATTTATGTGACACAAAAAATAATGTATCTTCATAAACAAGCATTTCATTAAAGTTGGTGTTCTTAGAGCACGCTCTAAATTTTTATCAACAAAATAAATTGTTTATGAAGACACCAATTAACAACTTCATTTATTTTTATTGATTAAATGCAAGGTTTTTCTGAAGTTTATTTAAGTAATAAGTAATTGTTATTTTCTTCATTTAAAAAAAAGCTTAGAACAATTATTGAGGCTATTTATAAAAATATTGAAACTTATTGACTTATTTCAAAAAAATAGAGGTAATTTTTTAAGTACCTGATATACAAAGATATTTTAAATATGTTGTTTTTAGAATCTTAATATAGTTTGTAAGTTAATTTACACTTAGATGTAACTATCGGATTGTACCTAACTGTGAGCTAAACAACTTATACATTGAGCAAGTAAAAAAAAATTTTTAGAGCCTTCATTAATACTATCAACTATTAATAACGTGTAAGTCTACGTTTCAGGTTATTTGATTACATGCTATCAACTGTACAACAATGTTGAAAAGTGCAGTACAGACTAATAAATACTGAAAACAAGCAGGGCTATTAACTCAATGATATTTTTAGGTATCTATGAAAATATTTTACCGAGTATTACAGACATTTCTCCCATATTATTAAAATCTATGGATGTATGATAGTTGTACTGCTTTGCTTGGTACTGATAAATTATGATGCTTTATTAAGACTACATTTAGAATTTAATGAAGTCTCTGCTAATTGATGAACTGCAACTATGTGAAAAGCTTAATTTAATTATTTTTTTTTCTTCAATTGGTTTTTGAAAACAATTCAATAACATGACTAACACTACAATTAACGTAAATTTTGTACATTTTAGAGCTGAAATGACTGACTCACATTTTAAGCACTTATTTATCTATTGCATTGAAGCATCTTGTACTTCTAATATTCAGTTTAATATTACTTCTTACGATGTAGCTTACAATCTAACTATAAAAGATTTACAGCATATTATTTCGTACTTTTTACATTAACACTCGTAAGCCACTAGGATGAAGAACCGCTTTGACTATTGCGGTGACTTGTGTTTGGTCTGAGGTCTTCTAATTGAATTAACTAAAAGATATGAAATTATACAATGGTAATGTTTCATTTAACAAATTACCTTTTCAATTGGTATGCAGGATAATTCACCTCCTCCACATTGCGGAGGTGGAGATGCTTTTGTTGGTGTAACTGGCGGTTTTCCTGCTTTTTCTTTCTCCTCCCTGGCACGACGCTCTTTTAATTTTAAGGAAAATATTGCTACAGACCGGGCTCTTTTGATTAGACTCTGCTTAACTCGGGTTTTTTTCGCCGCTAATTCTTCGGCAGCTACAATGTGAATAAAAAAATCTAAATCTAATCTACATTCGAGATTGAAACAAATAAAAATTTTACAGAAGATCAGAAAACTAACAAGAAATGAATATTAATTTCTAAAAATAACGACAGTAAAAAGAAAATAAAAAGGAGTTGAAAGGGAAAAGGAACTCAAAACAAGTGTTTGACTCGTTTTCCAATCCATAGTACCGGAATCCCGAAGATGACGTGCTATGATACCCTGTGTAAATTTGTAAACGAAGTTGTAAAATGTCAGATAAATCACTTTTTCATTAAAAACACTTTAATTTTGTATTTTTCTCTTTGGTTTGGTAAATTGTATTACATGTACTTAATTGTACTAATCTAATGGGTGTATCAGATATTAATCTATAAAAAAAATCAGTGTAATTTTGTGGTGTTTTCACCACAATGATTTATTTTAATGCCGCTCAGAAAGGTTTAAGTTTGTAGATTCTTGCACATTAGTTTTATAATAAAATTGGATTTCTTACCTTTAGCAGCATCGTCTGCTTCTTGACTAGAAACACTGCGGACACTACCGCTTAATGATGCTTCTATTGTAATTGGTTTTGGTTTTATTGCAAGTGCTGTACTACTTGTGGCACCGGAAGGCGATCGAGGTCTAGGAGGCCAGACAGGACTGCTTTTTAACAAATCTGAATCTGAACTTGAAGCTTCCTAAAAATTTATTAAACTTTTATTAGAGTAATGGTTTCTATTAAGAGGATATATTATTTCAATTAGTTTTTTTATAAATATCTAAAGAGCCGCTAAGCGAACGTTTTTTGTAGAGTCCGTTTTACTGCTTCTGTATGAGTATTTGGTTTGACTTACAAAAAATAAAAAAAGGAGAAATTGGTAGCCACAAGAATCTTCTGTGTACCAAAAAAATAAATTAAAAAAAAAAACTCCACTGGAAATAAAATTATGACCAAAACCGCAAATATAAAGTGAATTTCAAAATCCAGTGCTCAAATTTGGCGACTATCCTCTTAAATAAACCTACCGCATTAAGTTTTGGAACAATACAATCAGTACTCTTGTGAATTTCTGCTTCTTCCTTTAATTTTTTAGCCCATTCAGCACCTCCAGTTGGTCCTATTGTTAAGTGATGACTCTCAGTCTAAAAACAAAAAAAATATAATAAATACAAAATTTCTCTTAGATTTATTTATTTACTTCAGGTTGGACCCAATCCTTAGATTTCCTAGGTTTAAAAGGTGGAATTTTTTGTATACAATCAGGGGTTATAGAGATCGGCTGTTTATTAATAACTGCATTTGCTACTGATGGGGTTGTTAAATTATTGGTAGCAGTCTTTTTCTTTTCTTTTTCCACTTCCACTTTTTTCTCCTCAACTTTATTTTCTTGAGAAGCAGAAACTAACGAATGACTTGGAGATACCGAAAACCTTAAAAAATGTACATAATAGTTTATATTTTTGAATAATTTCCTTATATTTTTTATAAATTACGCGCACAACACAATTTGGGTGACCCAAATTTGAAAATATAACTTCAATCAATAATGTTTATTGTGTTGCAGAAAATTTGCTAAAAAAACTATAATGAAAGACATTAATTAATTCTACAATATTTACTAAAAATTACAGAATATTAAAGTGATTCTCTGGTAGTCACTGAATCCTAAAAACGTTTATTTGCTTAATTACAGTTTGTGTACCAACAAAGACTTAATATTCAAATTTAAAAACGCTTTTGGAATTTTTCCACCAGCTTAAAATCAGCGCTATTTGGTTTTTGATGACTAACTATTGTTTTTTCTAAAAAAACATTTTTATGTAAATGATTAAATTCTAGCAAAATCACTACTTTCAAGGCTAGCTATAAGCGATTTCGATTGGCTTTGGTTCTTGTTTGGTTCATAGATTGGTTTGTTTTTTGAACCAACTGCACTTGAATGACTAATTTTTGACATAACTGATTCTTTGGTTCAAGCCAATTAACCGAAATATGAACTGCGGTTGGTACCACGGTTCGCTCTTTAGTTATATCCTATCTCTTCTATCGATTCAAAGGGGAGGAAAGAACCGAAGACGTTAATGAACTGATGTCAAATTTTAGGTTAACCACTAACCAACCAAAAAAGCCATTCGAAATCGCTTTACGTTAAATTTATTGAGTCTACTGAAATAACTATCATAAAATGCTCAGTATACCTTCCAATTAATTTCGATGAAGCATCTTCTGGAGAAGGAGTTGCTGTAGATAACCGGCTTGCTTCTCGGCGGGCCCATTCAATTTTGGCCATTTCGGTTGCAAGCCAGCCAGGGATATCTGGTATAGCGCATGTAATAATAAATCTAATGCACAACATGATATGTTCTAATGCAACGATTAACAAAATAGTTTGTGTAGCTGTCATATCAGGAAACATCCTATGCACTTGTCCTGAGAGACCTATCAAAGCACAATTTACCAAAACAGCTATGATACTCATATACTCCATACAATGCTAAAATATTATCATTTTGATTTAATTTTTATTTATTAAAGGTCTATTTACCTGCCATGTCCCAATATTGGGAACACGTTGACCGAAAGGACGTTGACAAACATATGCTAATTTAAAAGCATCGCTACGTATTTCTATCATATTATTAAGCATCGAACATAATGCCGCTGGTGGAAAAGCAGAGGAAAATAGGATTACATAACCTAATTGTATTGTCATTTCCAAATGCTCCGAAAATGTACCATCATACTAAAAATGTTGAGACAAAAATAAATTAAAAATTGTTACTACTACTATTTAAAATACTAATTATGCTTCTACTGAGTACAACACAATATGCTCTACATTCAGCTGATTGTATTTACAAAATACATATATTAATTGCGCCAATTCAGCTTAAACAATCATAAATGAGCTGTTCAGAGTAAAAGAAAACTCTGTTTATATAGTTTTTGTAATCAGAAAGTACCTCACTCTTACCACATAATGAATAGATGGGGTAAGACTAAAATCACTTTTTTAGAAAAACGATTACAAAAATATATTTTGAAATATTATGAATTCAGATTTAACTGCAATTTGGAAAGCAATGCCTGGGCAGCAACGTTATTTAAATGCATATATTAAAATTGCATGGTTAACAAAATGCATTTAAAGGCTGCATGCAATTAAATTTAAAAGCATAAGAATGTAAACTTCTTAACTTTCTGATAAATGTGACCCCAGTCCCAGTGCTTATTTTTTTATCGTATTTTTGTAAGTTTATACTGTTTTGCAGCTCAATTATTTTTTTAGTTGAGTTTTTAAACTTCCTACAAATTATTAAAATGCATTTATTTTTAAAATCAATATACAGGGTGGTGATAAAGTTTGGAACAAAATTCGTAACTGCCGTATTTAATTTTTTTGAGAAAACCGCTCGGACAGGTCAATTTTTGTTTTTAAAATGCCATCTCTTGGTATAAAAAAATTATTAATGACGTCACTGGTGATTTAGCAAAGACGTCATCAACGATTTTTTTAAATGAAAACCCCCACTTTTTTACTCGTTTTTGATAAACATTCATGTCACTTAAACGATTTTGAATAAAAAAATTTTGATGTTAACTAAAAATTAATTTGTACTATTAAATTTGAAAGATTTGAATGTTTTATAAGATTTATTTTGACAGATTTCAATAAATGGTAAATTGTTTAAGTTTAAAATTTTATAGTGACATCATTAATAATTTTTTTATACCAAGAGATGGCATTTTAAAAGCAAAGTTGACCTGTCCGAGCGAGTTTCTCAAAAAAATGAAATACGGCAGTTACGAATTTTGTTCCAAACTTTATCACCACCCTGTACATGTCCTAATTTGAGTTGCATTGCATGTATATCTTTGTTATTAATAAAGTTACATATTCGGTTAAATGGGCAAAGTTTTGTGGTTTATTGTACTCATTTAGATGGCATCTAAAATAATCAAAAATTCCCAGCCATTCGAAAGTTAAATGAAAAATGCAATTTTTGAAAAAGTCAATTTCTGTATTCTGTATTTCTGAATATAAGCAAGTCAATTGATGTGTGGACATCTGATATTTCAACAAAAAAAAATCTGGATTCAATGAATTTAATTGCTTTAATCGATGATAATAAAATATTAAAAATGTAAATTATAATTATTTATCGATATGGGGCCATGTGGGATTCTGCCTCTATCTCTATGGTAATCTGCCACTGCCCTTGGTGCATAAATAAATATTTTATAATAGTTGTTATGAATGAAAATAAAAGTATTTTGTATTTCATTTTCATGGAGAGTACGAACAAAAGTAAGAATTGCTTCATAAAAATTGCTTTCTAATTTTCCAATCTATAACGACACCACTCTGATGTATACATAAAAAACGCCACATTGGAAATACTGTACATGCAAGTAATTCAGAGTGCAAAACCCAATAAAAATGCAAGGTTGTCAAAAATTATTGTAAAATATTTAAATACATTCTGCTAACCTTTACTTTTTTTACATTGTGTGAAGTGGAATACTTAAAACACTGATTTTTTATTTTAAAACGTTTACTCTTGAAAAATTGTGTTTGTGTTTTGTGTAGACTAGACAATAACCTTGTGCTCAGATTCTATGATCGCATAAGAGTGTAGATTACCAGAATGTTTAAATATTCAAAAGGTTTTTTTAAATGATTTTTTCTTTATTGAAGATAGGCAACAATGCAGCGAAGAACTTTCCAATTTCTAAGGATATTCAGTCAAAATAACTTTTTTTTTAAATAACTTTCAATCTTAAGGTCGGCAAATTTGAGCGCTTGATTTTAAAATTCTCTTGATATTTGCGGTTTTGGTCATAACTTTTTTTCCAGAGGAGCTTTTCTAAAACTTCTGTTTTTGGTGCACAGATGAGTTTTGTGGCTACCAATTTCTTCTTTTTTTGTTTTAGTAAATCAAACCAAATACTCATATGGCAGTAAAACGGGTTCTTTATAAAAAACGTTCGCTTAGCAGCGTTTTCCACAAGAATATAAAACCAATTGAAATAATATATTTTTTCCTGGGAGGATCTGAAAAGGTAATTTTTGAACATATTGAGGGTTTAGGTTTTACCCTCTTGTTTCAAAAATGTTTAAACAAAATTTGTCACAAATTTTATGCTCTACAATTTTTATAATAGATGTTAACATCATTGGAGCTATAGAAACCTAGATAATCACGAAAAAACGATTTTTGTGACCTTTGACCTTGAATAACTAACGACGCAGACACGATATTTTATGAGACTTTTGAGACAGCTTTTAGAACACCAAAATGAAGGTGTATACGAGTTTCCAGCTTATTATCTCTCATTCCGAGGTGAAACGCTAATTTGACTGGGCTAAAAGTGATTGAAAAATTCTGTGAATGCCAAATCTATAGGGAAAACATCATTGAAAATTTCATAATTAAAATATTTATTGAAATTAAATTTAAATTCAATTATTGCTGCCACTGAAAGTGCGAACTAAAACAAAACAAAAAGAAATTGGTAGGCAAAAGACTCTTGTGTGTACCAAAAAAAGATATTTTAAAAATGCTTCAATGGAAAGAAAATTATGAGAAAAATCGCAAATATCAAGTGAATTTCAAAATCAAGCGCTCACATTTGCCAACTATCCTCTTAAGAAGTACTTAAAAATTCTATTATGTTACTCGCGCCCCGCACTGATTACCCAAATTAAATAAATACCCAATTTAAATAAATAATAACAACAATAAATACAGGTTTACATAATAATTGAAAACTATTGTACATATTATTTATGTTTATTAGTTTTTTTTTGTTGCTGCGTTTAAATTATTTTGTTCAAAAACAACGTTTCGTAACGCGGTAATAATTGGTCAAAGAAATTGTTGATTCTCATGTTTGTGGTACCAATCAATTCATTTTTCATGGCTTCAACAAAAATAACATCAGACTTTGATTGGATTTTGAGTAATTTTTTTGAAGTAGGAGTACTTTAAGGGCCTTAAAAAATACACTTACTGTTAATATTTTTTAAGTCTTTTCTCCGATTTTGTTCATTATAAATATTTTTTAATGCTACCAAAATTTGGTACAAAAACATAAAGTGGTTTATGAGTTATTCACGCTCCCGTAGCACTGTATTTAGCATACTTCAAATTAGTTTAAAAAAAAACCTGGAATAGGTTGGTTATTAAAATATAACTTTTTCTACTTTGGTATAAATAACATGACCCAAATTTTTTAACATATACATATATTTTTTGATAACCTTGCATCGTCTTGAAATTAATTGATCATCTATTAACTACTTCAAACATCTTGAAACATACCAAACGTCCCAACTGATTTAAAAACAAAAAACATCAATAAATTAAAATCACAAAATTATAGAAAAAAATAAATCAACAAAGTCTTACTTTATAAAGCGAGCTTTCCAATTCAGCCTGACTCATACTTCTTTTATCGTTCGGAGAATCCTTATTTGCATCACCGTCTTTACCTTCTTCCTGTGGTTCTCCTGGAAGCGGTCGATTTCCTGTTGGACTTAAAGCCCCCCATAAATCAAAACTAATTTTAGCAAGCTTCATGTGTTCTAGAATAAAAGGTACAGCGGACTCTTTTAAATTTCCTATAACTTGTCTTGATATCAGTAAAGCTGCCAGTTGCTAAAATATAATTTTTTAGCCCCGAGTAATATTTTTTTTAAATAATTACCTCTTTAAGGCGCGCTTGATCTTGTAGATAAAATGCTATGTAGAATAGCGAGAGGAACGAGTTTATAAATTGGAACTGTAAAAAAATGTTCGCTTATATTAATTTAAGTCGCTAAAATAGGCAAGGTACATTTCAATTTCGATAATAAATGAATGTACAACTTAAAATTAAATGAAAATTGAATAAACTTGGTGTAGGTGCATGAATATAATAGATTGGAAATGAAGATAAAGGGGAAATTTACATTTATTATAATGAAATTAAAAATCATGCATTTAAATTATTTTAATTTAATAAATTAAGCAAAAATTTTTTTAATTTAATTATTACAATTTTATGTATTATCAATGGTATTATTAAAAAATACTGTAGTACAAATTTTTGCTCTATTTTTATACTTTTTAACTGGTACATTTACAAAATTTTAATTTTACACCAATAAAGGAGTTTAAGTGTAATTTTTAAATACAAACCAAAGCCACTTTGCCGATGAGGTGGTTTTCATACTTGGTTTCAAGTCGGTAGTTCTCTGGCAGCGTGGGAAAAACACGCCACAAGTTAAAAATAAAAACGCACAAACTATTTTACAATAATCTCTAATTTACTAAATAAGCTATCAACTCTAATTTTTAGAATAGAAAGATTTAAGAAAAGTGTCAATAAGATTAAAAAAGATAAGTGATTAAATTTTAAGAAGAAGAATTATTTAATTCTTTTTGTCCGATTATAACCGAGTTCGGACAAAAAGAATGTTTAATAATAATAGGGTATTGAACTTATTACCTTTATCATTTAACCATAACGCAATTTTAAAATATGCCTCGTCCATTAATGTTATAACAACAGCTAACATGACCTTCGGTAAATAGCCCAGCCAAAGAGGGAAATTTCTAGACATTAATTGACTATCCCACCAATCCTATAAGTAAAACATGTTAATATAATAAAATCAAGTTATTTCACTTAAATAACCTGTATGTGTAATGAAACTATCATCACTATAAAAACGGCTGATAGACATACGATTATAATAGGTACGGTAACGCAATACCTATAAAAATGTCGTTTCCAAGCAGGTTGCCAAGGTTCTAAACGGCCAGTAACAGGACTTGGTTGCAAAGGCCCCTGAAAACAAACGACATGACGTGAGACCTAAACAAGGTCCACATCATAATTTTATAAAAACAAGCCATCTAAAGAAATAAAATCAGCAAAATAAAATAAATTTATTAAACCTTACTCTAAATAGCGGTCGAGGCTCAGCCAATAAATCATCACGTTGATCAAGTGTTCCCCACCTAAATGCTAATTCGGCAGAGTATCGTTTAAAAGCTTGCAGATACGTAGTCACCCAAACAATGTTAAAAATTGAGAAGAAAACATATCCGACATCTTCTAAAGTTTGATGTTTACCATTGCAGCATAACTATAATAAAAATTTGATGAATAATATTTTTTAAATTTTTTAAATGTGTTACCCAGAAGAAAAAACCAACCACTGCTGGGATACTTAAGGCTGTTGTGTAGTGACCCAACCAAGCAAAATACATTGCAATTTTCACACCAAAATAGTCTGCGATTTCATCTGTAAAAATTAACGTTAGAGATTTTACAATACTATGAAAGTGATATTAGGATGTCTAACGTATTATTTACTTACCCAAAGGTTGTACAGAACAAATATCTCTAACCCAAGTATTTTGTAGTTTAGTTAACGTAGTAGGTTCATGTAAAGGAAAAACTTGACTTATTATTCCTGCTGATAAACATTTCGGCACTGAAATATAAAATTTATATATTTGTAGTGTTTAAAAGATTAAAAAAGGTGTAGAAAAAAATCATAAAAGTGTAAGTTGAAAAAATTGTATAAATATTAGAAAAAGCAGTGTTTATTAATTTTCTAAAGATTATAAACGTCTTTTATATACACAGTAAATGTTACAAGAGCATGAAATATTAAAATTCGATTGGAAACACAAGTATTTATTTTTTTATAGCGAAATATGTATGTATTTGAGTTTTGAATGCTCCAAAAACATAAAAGTGAAGGTCCATCTTTTACAAGAACGGATGTAGGCCTTGGACGGCACTAATTCCTTTGAGGACCCCCAAGTACTACAAAACTACTCTTACCCCGATATATCAATACCAATTTTTTAACTTTTTTTAAAAAGTTTTAATTTTGGTTTTTTGGGGGGGTCTAGTATTTAGATGGTACATAAATCCGTCCTAGTTACAACAAAGTACCAAAGCTTCAAGCTATAAAATTCTTGAAAATGCAGCGAAAATAAATCAAAAAAAATGAAAAAAAAAATCATTTTTTTTATGTGAAATCCTTACAATTATAACTAACAAAACAAAATTGGCAAAGAAATATATATATTTTTCGTTTGGCCGTTACAATGCTTCAAATTTAAAAATTCTTGAAAATACAATAAAAAGTATGAAAAAAATCATAAAAAAATATAACTTAATTTTTTTGAATGTAAAATCCATACAAATGTAATAGTCCAGGAGCCAGTGACCATTTTTGATGACCAACAACAGCAAAGCTAATTTTTATTCACATGATTGATTTAGTGTTAAAAGTAAGCAAAATGACCGTCAGCTGGCGCGCAAATGGGGGGTTTGGCTCCGCAGCCAGCAACCCAAATGGGGAATCAAACTTCAAACTGTCAAAATTTTTACGTTTTTCTGATATTTCTAGTTTTCATGGTTTATTTAAAATACGCTTCAATAGCCTGATTAAAAAGTTCAGGTTTTTTTTTTTATTAAGCCATAAAAACTAGAAATATTAGCAAAAACGTAAAAATTTTGACAGTTAAAAACTTTTAAACTCCCGAGGAAACCCCCATAAAAATTCTAGAACTCAAGAGAAAAATAATTGCATATTTTTCAAGTGTCTAGTAGTCTGTTAGCCAGAGACCGAAAAGTATGCAATTTCTGGGATTTTTATGGGGGTGTCACGGGTGTCAATCTTCAAAGTTTTTAACTGTCAAAATTTTTACGTTTTTGCTAATATTTCTAGTTTTTATGGCTTATTTAAAAAAAAACCTGAACTTTTTAATCAGGCTATGGAAGCGTATTTTTAAATAAACCACGAAAACTAGAAATATCAGCAAAAACGTAAAAATTTTGACAGTTAAACTTTGAAGTTTGATATCCCCATTTGGGATGCTGCGGATCATTTTGCTTACTTTTAACATTAAATCAATCATGTGAATAAAAATTAGCTTTGATGTTGTTGGTCATCAAAAACAGTCACTGGCTCCCGGACTATAACTAATAAACAAAATGACCAATTGAAAATATTTTTGTTTGGCTGTTACAACACTTCAAACTTAAAAATTCCTAAAAATGTAGTAAAAAAAAATGAAAAAAAAATATAAACTTCATTTTTTTATATAAAATCCTTACAATTATAATTAATAAACAAAATGAGCAAATAAAAACGTATTTGGTATTATATTTGTTTCGCCATTAAAACGCTTGAAACTTAAAAATTTGTGAAAATGCAGCAAAAATATGCGAAAAAAATCATAAAAAATCCAAACAAATATAAACTTCATTTTTTTAATGTAAAATCCATACCATTAAGACTAACAAACAAAATGAGCAATGAAACATATTTTTGATGTTTTTTGTTTAGGTGTGACAACGTTTCAAACTTAAAAATTCTTGAAAATGCAACAGCAAAAATATAAACTTCATTTTTTTATGTAAAATCCTTACAATTATAATTAATAAACAAAATGAGCAAAGAAAAACGTTTTTTATATTATTTGTTTCGCCATTACAACGCTTGAAACTGAAAAATTCTTGAAAATGCAGAAAAAATATCCAAAAAAATATAAACTTTTTAATGTAAAATCTATAGATATAATTATAACTAATAAACAAAATGAGTAAAGAAATATATTTTTGATATTTTTTGTTTGGCTGTTACAACGCTTCAAACTAAAACATTCTTGAAAATCCAGCAAAAAAGTGAAAAAAAAAAATATAAACTTGATGATTTTATGTAAAATCCTTATAATTATAACTAATACCCAAAATGAGCAAAGGAAAACGGTATTGCTATTTTTTGTTAGGCCATTTATAATGCTTCAAACTTAAAAATTCCTGAAAATGCAGCAAAAATATGCAAAAAAATATTAACTTAATTTTTTGAATGTAAACTATTATAACTAATAAACAAAATGAACAAAGAAATCAGTGGCGAGGCGTGACTTTAGCACTGGAGCATGCACACAATATAAAATTTTAAAAAAATTGGGGAGGAGGGGTCTTTTTTTGAAATGGAAAATATCAAAATATTTATATGCACTTTAAAAAAATGTAATGAAAAGTGCGGACAGTGCCTGTTTTTTTATTATCGATTTACATTCGGGTAGCTCTGGTTTTGGTCTACCTATATTATTTCATTGTTTTCAGTAATTTTGCAAGAACCTAACGATTTTCTAATTAAATTTGCTATTACATCCTCATCCCTATTTACTTCAGAGTCACCCATTTTAAAGCAACCGCTGCAGGAGAATTTGAATTTACTACTAACCAGTGCCGTGTGCGACGTATGCATGTACGAGTCTGCATGCATTTACAAGTTTTCGCAGCGTTATTTAGACCTACGGCTGGCAATTCCAATCGACTTCGCTCCGTCCATTCGCTGGAATTTATACTGCCTTACTGCATGACTCCGAGTGCATACAAAGCCCGCGTGCGCCCGCGACAGCGCCTTTGCCATTCATTTTTTTTTACAAAATTTGTTCCTATTTCCTATAATTTAAAATATCTCAAGTATCTAGTATCTAATATTATTATTTAATTTAAAAACATAAAATTTGATATTTTACACATTTTGATAGGGCATGCACTGCATGCGTTGCATATATGGACGCTTCGCCAGTGAAAGAAATATATTTTTCATGTTTTTTGTTTGGCTGTTACAATGCTTCGAACTTAAAAATTCTTGAAAATGCAGCAAAAAAATTAAAAAAAATATAAACTTCATTTTTTTAAGTAAAATCCTTACAATTATAACTAATAAACAAAATGAGCAAAGAAAAACATTTTTGATATTTTTTGTTTATCCGTTACAACACTTTAAACTTAAAAATTCTTGAAAATGCAAATAGATGTGAAAAAACATAAAAATATTAAATTCCTATTAAAATCCTTACAATTAAATTTAAAAAATGGAAAATTTCAAAATATTTTTAGAAAATGGAATGCTACTACTTAAAGTACCCATTTTCAAAACCTTTGATAAATAAAGCAAATTAACTAGGACTTCAAACTGACCGCTTTGTAAATAAAAACAAAGCAATTTTAGAAAACCATAAAAAATGTGAGCGAGCTCTTGTAAAGCAAAGAATTGTTATCAACACATTACTTGCCATATTTCTGGCCGATGTTGTCCTAGATTTGCAAAAAATCAAAATGTACTGTTGGTAGTTACAATTATTAATTAAGTAAACGGTAGGATTTTATAGTAGTAAAAAAGTGGTACAAGATTCAAATTTAATAAACAATTGTTTCCTTACCAATTGGTTGTCCTTCTAATAAGTTTAGACCAGGCAAAGCAGCATTATCATTTGCTTTTGCTTGAATACTTTCCAGCAATCGTAAAACTAACCACTGTCTCTCTTGAGAAGTAAAGAAAGACTGATCATTGTGGGAACCTTCGAAATAGTGTGCATCTTGCACTATAAATTCCTTTAAACCTCCACCTTTCGAACTTTTAAGTGCTTTAGGTAAATGATATTCCTCGGCTGCTCGTAATAATCTAAAATATTCCACAATAATTAAAGTAATGAGTATAAAAAACAATTATTTACATGGAAATAGGCGCTGTTAAATAAAATGCACTGCTCTGCGTTGAAGCATGATGTCTTACATGCACAGTTAAGCCAGGTGATTGACGTAACCTTGCGAGTAACCATAATAAGACTGAATCTTGTGTGTTGGGCGGAAATACCACAACGACATCACAATTGGGTGTGGAAACCCTCTTCAACCATAAACGCTTAGGAGCCAGGACATGTCCCACACAAGGAATTTTGCGTTTTAACAACTCAGTTGCTAATTAAAAAATTTTAATAAAAAATAAATAAACAAATTCATGAAATAAATAAATACCATGCTCTATAGTATCATGAGCACAATCGACGAGTTTCCGCCTTCTCAATATAGGAGCTTCAAGATTTTCCGAATTTTCCGCATCTTGGGAAATTTCTTGGGACGCCATTTCACTTTTCCACTATTAAATGAAAATGGGAAATCAGGAAAAACAATCAATGATTTGAGATGTTTACAAGCGCAACAATTGAAGAAATGTCTACCTTCTTTTTAATGGTATTTCATGATAAATAAATAAGTACACTTATAAATATTTAATTATAAACAAATTACTTCCGTAATCACTAAAAATCCGGAAATGAAAGTATGCAACTTACATAACTGATTTTTATTGATGAGAATTAAAACGAATGTAGCTAAGATAAATAAGTGGAATTTATGTACAGTTGCTGGCTCGAAGAAATAGGACACAATAGACGGCACGAGTAAATACGAAGCAAAATGCGCCGACGCGACTTGCTGTGCTCCGCGTAAGAGCCGGAGCTGATTCATTTCTTAAAATCAAGCAGCAGCATACGAAACTCCGCTCGCAGTTATCATGGCCGGCAGACCTTCAACGCAATTCAATTAATCGAATTCATTCGGCGGCGCGGCGCGCTAAAAATTATAATAAATTGCTCACAATAATTCTGCTAAATAACATTTCATTTTACTATTCTCTCATTTTATGATATTTACAATGTCAATTAATAGCTAATTTCTGATAGGTATTTTATCGCAAATTTACTAAAAATAAGCATAAAATAAAAGCATTTTTATATTTTTATACATGTTTATTATTTATATATTTGATAAACAGAACTGATTAAAAATAGGTAGATTTTTGGTCAACATTTTGTAAACATTTTTGAATAAAATAAACCATAATTTGAGTTTATAACATTAAATAATTTAATAAATACATAAAATAAATTACTATTGCGTATTCATAACAAAAAATTACATAAACAATAAGTCCCAATAAATAGAAATAATAACAGATAAATTATTGTTCGTAATTTGTAAAAAAAGTCAAAAGGCAAAAGCTAACATTTATAAAAATGTTGTTTTAGTTCCAATAATCTATTAACAAATTAACAATTTTATGAATAAAATAAACTAAAACTTTATAATATTAAAAATTTACCCTGATCAATGATAAAAACATAATAAATATATTTACAGATATTTACAAGATATGAAGATATTATAGTATTTATATTTAAGTCAAATCAAAATTTGGTTTCCTATTTTTTGTTTTTTGATAATTTGAATTTGCACTTAATTTTTTTCGTGCAGTTTCTATAAAATTTATCAAATTTCGACATATTTTTACAAAATTTTAGCGAAAAATGATTTGTATAAAAGTTAAAGAACACTTAAAGAGGAACAATATTTTGTAAAAAAATATAGGGTGCTCCATTAAAAAAAATTAAAATACATCCATATCTAGTTTTCATATTTGTCGCCTCCATAGCTGCCGCCATTTATGATAAGTTCGAAAAAAAATATACTAAAAATACATCGAAGTGCATGTTTCAAAATGACATAAAAATTGTTGTTTAAATGTTTATAATAAGGCCAATATAAATTTCTAAAAATATGTCTAAATGTGATAAATTTTATAGAAAATTTCCGATAAAAAATTAAGAGCACACTCAAATTTTCAAAATAAATATCGTTGTATTCTTTAACTTAATATTAATCCAAATATCAAAAAAATATATAGGGTGTTCCATTAAAAAAAAGATGGAATAACCTGAGCTCCAGTTACGAAACACCCAGTATAGATAAAAATAATTTCTTGATATGCGCATCCATAAATCATGCAATTTTATAATTTAAGTTTTTTTGCTATTTCTTAAAATAAAAGATATCTTCCGATTTCGCACTAAAAACTCACCCTGTATAATATCTTGTAAATATGTTTATTATGTTTTTATCATTTATCAGGGTAAATTTTTAATATTATAAGGTTAAGTTTTAGTTTATTTCATTCATAAAATTGTTAATTTGTTAATAGATTATTGGAACTAAAGTGACATTTTTATAAATGTTGGCTTTTGCCTTTTGACTCTTTTTTACAAATTACGAACAATAATTTATCTATTATTATTTCTATTTATTGGGACTTATTGTTTATGTAATTTTTTGTTATGAATACGCAATAGTAATTTATTTTATGTATTTATTAAATTATTTAATGTTATAAACTCAAATTATGGTTTATTTTATTCAAAAAATTTTATAAAATGTTGACCAAAAATCTACCTATTTTTAATCAGTTCTGTTTATCAAATATATAAATAATAAATATGTATAAAAATATAAAAATGCTTTTATTTTATGCTTATTTTTAGTAAATTTGCGACAAAATACCTATTAGAAATTAGCTATTGACATTGTAAATATCACAAAATGAGAGAATAGTAAAATGAAATGTTATTTAGCAGAATTATTGTGAGCCATTTATTATAATTTGTAGCGCGCCGCGCCGCCGAATGAATTCGATTAATTGAATTGCGTTGAAGGTCTGCCGGCCATGATAACTGCGACCTGCGAGCGGAGTTTCGTATGCGGCTGCTTGATTTTAAGAAATGAATTAGCTCCGGCTCTTACGCGGAGCACAGCAAGTCGCGTCGGCGCATTTTGCTTCGTATTTACTCGTGCCGTCTATTGTGTCCTATTTCTTCGAGCCAGCAACTGTACAGGGTGATCATATGAAAACGAACCCCCTTAAAGTTATTCAGTTTGATAAAATTTACAAAAAATCTGCAAATCAGGTCAATGTCATCCCTTCTGCCCCAGCCACCCTGACTTTAATATTTTAAAATGCACCCCCATACTTGTAACTCCTCATTTTAAAGGATTTTAAAAGAACATTATGCTGGTATGTTTAATTTTAAAATCTAATCACCTGCGGACAAAACAAAAAGTATTAGTTATTAGACGTCCAAATTATTAATATCGGTCGTAATGAGAAATTAACAACATTTTAGCTTCTAATCTTTTCGATTTATGTAATTTTATCATTTTAAGAAGGGTGCCATGATATGTTATAATTTGAAAACAGATGACAACATTATAACAAAAGTATTCTTATTTAAATTGCCTCTGGATCTGGATTCAGGTTGAGGGTGTGGTTGAGTTCCACGGGCAATTTGGCCGCCACAATTGGGCCCATTTTACCAACTCCCCTCCGTTCAGTGAGCCTCCTTCCCGTCTATCCACTCCGGCCATCCGATTGTCTCGGCTAGCCTGAGAAGATCTCCACTGCTCACTGATGTCGGCCATAGTTGGCCAGCAGTCCCCAAGCATGGATCCTCTGGTTGATGATAGCGCAGGGCAATAGCAGAGCAAGTGCTCTACTGTCTCATCTTCTCTTTCACATCTACGATAGCTGGGATCTTTGGTTATTCCCAGCTGATGTAGGTGTTTGTTTACGTGGCAGAGCCCGGTCCATATTCCTATGAACTTTCTGAGTTTATCCCTCGTTAGTCATCAGTTGGCATGTTGTCGCAGCGAGTGCTCTTTTATCAAGGCATTGATAGTGGACTTCGCTAGGTGCATTGAAGGCTGCGGCCCAACAAATTGCTGGGTGGCACTCCTTTGGCCTAGCTCATCCGCCTTCCCATTGCCTTGGTTTCCTGATTGTCCATTAATCCAGACGATTTCTACTGTGTTGTTTATCGCTAGGGTCTCCAGCATTTGGTGGCATTCTGTTAATAGCCAAGAGGTGACTTTCGGTCTCCCTAAGGCTAGCATTGCCGACCTGCTGTCTGTCCATAAGCGAATCACTTTATTGCGAAGTTCTTTCTCCGCTGCTTCTCTGGCCCCGTGCAGTAAACCCGCCAGTTCTGTTTGAAGAACTGTGATATGGGCACCGAGGGGAATACTGTCTTGTAGATATAGTTCAGGTGAGAAGACTCCTATCCCAGATCAGCCTTCTTTTTTGGACCCGTCAGTGAAAATGTTTACATCTGGTTTCCTATTTTCTTCGAGCGTGTAATCAATGTGATAGCTCCTGGTGAAGACGTTCTTTACCGGTTTGTAGTCTGTCCCTAACCCGAGGAGTGGCTCACGTTTGTGTGCCTCTCCCAAGATTTTTAGGTGTCTACTTCTCTCGAAACTTGCGTTCGGGAGGTTTCCTTCTCGCAGTCTTAAGAGGGAGCGCAGTGCTATCTCCTCCAAATAGATATCTAAAGGAGGTAGGCAAAGCGCTGCCTCCATTGCTGCGGTAGGGGTTGTTTTCTTGGCTCCAGTTACTGCGAAACAAGCTAGTCTCTGGACCTGAGTAATATGTGCCAGTTGTGTTTTTTGTCTGGTTCTTGGTCACCAAACAAGTGCTCCGTAGCATAGCATTGGCCTGATGACTGTCGTGTAGAGCCATTGGGTGATCTTCGGGGATAGTCCCCAGGATCGCCCCACGACACGACGGCACTGCCAAAACGCCATGCATGCTTTATCTATTTTGCTCTTTACATGGCAGGCCCAACTCAGCTTCCTGTCAAGTATGATTCCAAGGTACTTGACTTCGCCGAGTAAACTGAGCTGCGTTCCGTTGAGTGTAGGAAGTTTCATATTTCCCACTTTCCTCTTTTTTGTGAATAGAACTAACTCTGTCTTAGCTGGGTTGACTGACAGGTTCTGTTATTTACACCAACAATCGGGAGTGTTTAGAGCCCTCTGCATTAATTCGCAGAGAACTTCTGTGTATCTCCCTGTGAGCAGAATTGCAAAGTCATCTGCATATGCGATTATGTAGAGGCCAGCGTCATTGAGTCTCCGCAGAAGGCTGTCTACTAATATATTCCATATTAGCGGGGACATGCTCATTGCTCATGGTGTTGGGTGAGTGCAATCAAAACTATCTTGCAGCTGAGCGGCTTTACTTTGAGCGGTACTCTCAGCGAGCTACTCAGTCGAGATTGATTTAAAACAACTGGGCAGCTCATCAAGCGACGTGTGCAGGATGAAAGAGTACCTGATGTACTTGCTGCTGTAGATCTAGACACATTTCTACCAGAATACTTCAAATTGATTCTGGCATTAGTCGAGCTACGATTTCGAGGATTCTAAAGACCAATAAGTTCCATCCTTACTACATACACCTACTCCAACAACTTTTACCTCAAGATTTTCAGAATCGGGTGGATTTTTGTGAATGGTTATTAAACAAAAATGAACGTTTCCACTACCACTTTCTTTGGTCAGATGAGGCGATATTTAAGAGCAATAGTCTTGTCAATATTCACAACGCTTATTACTGGTCTCCAGAGAACCCTAATTCTAATTGGTTAAGTGAAGTGGACAACCAGCGAGTTTAGAGCTTTAATGTCTGGTGCGGCATTTTACGACGTCATATCATTGGTCCTTATTTTTTCGATGGCTCTTTAAATTTATGTGAAATTTATTGTAATTTTCTAGATATCTTGTATGATCTATTCGATAACGTTCCACTTGCACATCTCCAAGGGATATTTTTTCAACAAGACGGTTGTTCAGCTCATTTTTCAAGAGTGGCCCGTCAATCAGCTGATCGTTTATTCCCAAACCGCTAGATCGGAAGATGCGGTTCCATGGCCAGCTCGTTCTCCAGATCTAAACCTATTGACTTCTTTTTATGGGGATTTGTCAAAGAACTGGTATATCTTGAGATTCCAATCACGAGGGATAACATGATGGACAGGATCCGAAATTTCTGCCGGTCACTAAGTGAAAATGAGATGTTAAGGGCAGTTAACGATGTCCGCTTTCGGTTACAAATGTGTATCCATTAAGGTGGAGGGCTATTTGAACATTTAAGGTCGAATTTAGTGAATCACAGATGAATAATTTTCATTTAAACTTTTTTTTCTTTTTCGTTTTTGGGAAATAAAACAAAAATTTACTTTTTTCTTGAAATTTTCGTTTTTTAAGTTTAACTTTGTAAATATGTATGAAAAATATTAAATAAATTTTTTAATAAAAGTTGTTTTTTCATAACGACCTATTGAACGATACGATACTCGACCCATGTTGCCATTTAAAAATCGAAAGTTACTTCCGGTTCCGGGTACTTCCGCATTGTTCCGGAAAAAATTAAGTGAACCAATAGATTCTTCGGGTTTGCTTTGGTAATATTTTTTTTTATTTCAGTCTTGTACGACAAGGCGTTCTCAAAATAAAAGGGGTGGACGGGTGGTCTGACACACCCTGTATACCGGGTGGAAATGAAAACCGGGTCACCTCTATAACTTTTTTATTTATGAATAGAAAAATTTGAAATTTGGCTATGTTCTATGGTTCAAAAAAACAAATTTTATGTGCATTTTTTATTTTCGAAATCACTTCCGGTTTCACCGGAAACACCATGAACTTTGTTTTTTTAAATGTAACATCCCATATTTTTATTCATGGCTTAAAATACTTTTAAAAAAAAAAAAATTTTCAAAAAAAAAAGGTTTTCGAAGTCGGTGAAAATTACCAAAACTAATTCTAAATAATTCAAATACATAAATGACATTGTAATTTAAAAAAAAATTTAAGTGGTCTTTGAACTATTAATTTTTAAACTTAGTTAATGAAGATTTTATCAAATATCTCATTTTTTTTAAATGCAATGATGCCGGGTCATTCGACTTTTTAAAAAGAGGATTTTATAACGATTATTTTGGTACCCCATATGTAGGGGTATTATTTTGCATGTGCCTGTAATAAAGATACTTAATAGCTAGTATTTTCCAACTTAAGAAATAAATAATTTTACTAGTTCATTTAGCGTTATCCAGGGTGCACCGCGTGGAGGCGAACTAGTTTTACACCCCAAAAAACTTAAAAATATTCATAAATAAAAAATGATTAATAAAATGAGACGAACGATAAAATCACAAAAATTGTTCTAAATGTCCTCCGTTGTTTTCAATACAAAGTTCGTGTCTACGAATAGTAGAATGAATTACTCTGTTTAATTCCTCTGGAGTAATGTTATTGACAGAATTTCTAACGCGTCTTTTTAATTCATCTGATGTATCTGGTGGAGTAAGATACACTTCATCTTTAATTTTTCCCCAAAGATAAAAATCTAGCGGGGTAAGATCGGGTGACCTCGGAGGCCATCGAATTGGACCATTAGTTCCAATCCACTGGTTATTATAATGTCTATTTAAATATTCCACCACTATTCCTGCATTATGTGCAGGGTCGCCATCTTGCTGGAAATACATTCCGCCCAAATTAATTAAAGGTAGTTCCTCAATTAAATCATTAATTTCGTTTTCAAGGAAACCCAAATAGCGTTGGGCATTTAGATGCCCTTCAAAAAATATGGGACCAATAATATGGGTACCAATTATTCCTATCCAACAATTGGAACTAAACCTTACTTGGAAATTGGCTTCTCGAATTAGCCTTGGATTTTCTTGTGACCAATACCTCGTGTTATTTCTATTAAACAATCCTAGGTTGGTAAAATTACTTTCGTGGGAATATAAAATTTGTGTATTGAATTGTAGATTTTCTCGCATCATATTTAAAAACCATTGGCTAAACTCAAGACGCCGTGCGTTATCAGCTTCATACAAATCTGGGTGAAGTTGGTATTTGTAGGAATGGTACTTATGCTTTTGTAAAATCTTCAGAACTGAAGTGTGGCTTATTCCGTATTCAAAAGCAATTTGTCGTGAAGAAGAGGTTGGGTTAACTTCGACATAGGCTATGATATCAACTTCACTTTCATGATTAATTATAAATTTATCTTCAGCATTATTAGGTTCTCTACGAAATTTGGCTTCCAGTTTAAAAAAGAAGGTACGATGTGGCTGATGTCTTTCTGGATGTCTTTCGCGATAAAGTACACTAGCAGCCATGGCATTTTTAAGATTTGATAATTAAAACTATCTAAACAAAAAAGTAATCTAATGTATATTATACAACTCTTCACAAGATGTTTGGACGATTACTGATTTGTTTAAACTTTATCAATTTTTTTTTTGTGATTTTATCGTTTTGTTACCTGCATTCTTCTCATTTTATTAATCATTTTTTATTGATGAATATTTTTACGTTTTTTTGGGGTGTAAAACTAGTTCGCTTCCACGCGGTGCACCCTGGAGAACGCTAAATGAACTAGTAAAATTATTTATTTCTTAAGTTGGCAAATAATAGCTATTAAGTATCTTTATTACAGGCACATGCAAAATAATACCCCTACATATGGGGTACCAAAATAATCGTTATAAAATCCTCTTTTTAAAAAGTCGAATGACCCGGCATCATTGCATTTAAAAAAAGTGAGATATTTGATAAAATCTTCATTAACTAAGTTTAAAAATTAATAGTTCAAAAACCACTTAAATTTTTTTTCAAATTACAATTTTATTTAGGTATTTGAATTATTTAGAATTAGTTTTGGTACTTTTCACCGACTTCGAAAACCTTTTTTTTTTTGAAAAAAATTTTTTTTACAAAAAAAATAAAAAATAATATCTCAAAAATACTTCTATTTTAAAATTATTTTAAGCCATGAATAAAAATATGGGATGTTACATTTATAAAAACAAAGTTCATGGTGTTTCCGGTGAAACCGGAAGTGATTTCGAAAATAAAAAATGCACATAAAATTTGTTTTTTTGAACCATAGAACATAGCCAAATTTCAAATTTTTCTATTCATAAATAAAAAAGTTATAGAGGTGACCCGGTTTTCATTTCCACCCGGTATAAACATAAATAATCCAGCCATTTAAAAATTTTAAGTCAGAGTGGCTGTGGCAAATGGGGTGACATTTGGGATGAGATTTTATACGTCATTAAGTTTCCCCCTCTCAACTAAAATTCTGATTCGCAGATTTATTGTAAATTTTTGCAAACTGAAGTTATTTAAGGTGGGTCGTTTTCAAATGATCACCCTGTATAACACTTGTTGTTTTAACGCATTTTCATTAGTTAAATAATAATCTTATACAGGGTGAGCTTAAATGATGAATGGTTTGATATGTGGCAACCAAATACACAGATTGGTACACATGAAATCTTAAAAAGAAAATCTCCTAGTAATCCATTGGCGTAGCAAAAATTTTTTCCAAAATCTCTAATTTCACAGCAAATGTCAAATATTGAAAATGTTTTTCTTCATTTCCGAAATAGATGCTAACACAAAACAAAGATTTACGCAAATTAATTTTGATAAAAACTGAAGTTTTGACACAATGGTAAAAATTACACCTACACCTCTGCTTTTGTATAGTTAGTTCAAAGATTTCTAACCTATACTATTGACTAAAGACTGACGTTTATGAAATAGAAGGCACAATAACATAACGAAATTCTAAAATCTGAAGTTTTGACCCAAAGGTAAATATTACACATGCGCCTCTGCTTTTGTGAAGTCTAGTTATTTTGTTTTGATTTTGACATGATTTTGGGTTACTATGACCTTGAAGCAAACAAATTCCCCATATTTTTAGGCGGGAAATTTGAAATGACCAGAATCATTTTAGCTCACCCTGTAGAATACCTTAAAAATGTTTCTTATTATGCATAGTAATTTTATGAAAATAATTTGAGCGAAAACGAAGTTTACTTTAAAAATAAAACGAACGTAGTTAATTTAAATCTCCAAATAATTTTTAAAATTTGTTGCTGTCGTTTAAATTATTAACGAATATAATTGAATAATGGTTTAAATATTCATTTGAAGTATATTTTTATTTATTTATACATATATTTATGTTTTTAAAAATTGACAAATAAAACATTTTGTTTTGTGATATAAAAAAATAAAGTCTTCCAAATTTTCTCGTTACAAGTTAAATGAATAATATTTTCACCATAAAAATGCCTCGTAAACCTCCAAAAGGTGCGTATGATAGCTTAATTAAAATAAATAATTTGAAATTTGAATTTGCCCGCGCTAAGTAATTTTGAGGTTAGGATTTTTTTAGAATACAAACATTTTATTTTTTAAATTGTAAATTATTTAATGTTTATCAGTAATGACTTTAAATAATTCTATTGATCTTTATTTTCATATGAGAAATCATTATAAAAAATTAAAACATGTAAAAAGTGTAATCGAGACTTTTCCTCCCAAAGGAAGATCCAGAAAAGAAAAAGTGGCCAAAGAACGCAATGAAAGGTGAGAACTTTATTTATAATAAATATTTATAAACTATAACATACATTTATTAATTTGTTATTATTAAAGTATTTAAAAAAATATTTTTCAATATTTTTTTCCAAATTAATCAATAATTGTAACAATGAAAGGTAATAATTTATTTATGGGAGTACAGTTATTTGATATCACCTTAATTAATATACTAATATGTACATGTATGTACATATATTAAGGTTTAAAATCATTTCACTGGAAAATTACAATTTTTGAGTTGTATCACTTTTCTTCCAGACGGATAATATGATTTTTAATCTTCATATGATTTAATCGGACTTAAAATCTACTTTTGACCACAAACTTATTTTTAAGTCTAAATCCACACAGATTCGATACAAAATTCAGTTGGACCAAAAACCGAGTTTTCAAAAACAATTGATACATATTTTTTAATTTAGATATGAAGGTAAAAATAGCAGAGCCAGGAGTGCTACGAGACCACCAACCAGGCGCCACCCGAAAGACACTCCGGATGTAAAATCAAAGGTAAAGATATTAATTAATTCCTAAATGAATTAGACATTTTATGGTACAAAATATTTAAAAACTTCTTTGCAAGGTTAGAGTTTGGGAAGAAATAATGCCAGTGTAGAGCAAAAGGAATTACATTTAACACCTTCTAATGAATTAATAAAATTAAAGTAAGTATGACTTACTTTTTTATAGAATTTACAACAAAAATTAATATTTTAGTTGTGAACAGCATGAATATTTGCAATTCTCGTTAAGAATAACTGAGGATATTATTAAAAATGATTTATACACTAATAAACAAATGATGCAAGTTGTAAAAAGTCACTTCGAGGCAAATGAAGGTCGATTGGAAAAAGTAAATATTTTTATTTTAAAAAAACATTTTTTATGTATTTTATGATGTATTATACAGTGAATTCAAAAAAGACTGAAACTCCAACTATGCAACCAAACATACTCTGTAAAGTTTTTAGACTTGCTAGGTTGGTGTACGTGTTAATTTTCATTTAAATTTAAATCTGATCTGTCATTTTAACCAAAGCGTCTCTCAGCAGTTTTTCTTCGGGTATTTTTTCAAGTTATTTCTCAGTGTGTTGTAAATTTTATAAAAAACTGCGCTTTTTAAAACAAAAATTAGTGCAGTTAAAATATTCGCGATGGTTTTTTCAACGGTGCACATCCCATTCATTTCAGTGTAGCCAATTGTGGGAAACTTAGGTTTCCTACCTTGCAATGTCAATGGTTTCAATCTTATTTGTATTCACTGCATTTTAAAAAAATACCCTACAATAATTAATATTTGATAATATTAACTATTTATACAGGGTGTTTCATAAAAAATGTGTGAATACTTTTTAAAAATTGTGTGCTTTTCACTGTGTTACTGATAAAGAAAAAACAAAATACGAACTTTTATGTTCGCCTTCCCTTACTTTATTAATATGGGAAATAAATAACAATTTAAAATTTTGATGTTGATAACTTTTCTAATTTTCAAGAAAATGATTAAAGTCCAAAACTTGGAAAATGAAACATATTTAAATAATGAAATCTTAGAGAAAACTTTAAAGTTATTAATGAAACCAAAGTTTTATATTTTTTTGAAAAGGGCTTTAAATAAGTCTTCAGCCCAAAAAAGAATAATTTTGTTATCACTTTTAGTTTTGAGTCTTGAACAAAAATGTTTAAAATCTCACTTTCGAGTCAAATTTTAAATTTTTCAGAAAAAAGTTGTTTTCTCGAATACTATATGGGGTATAAAAATATTTAAGGGATCAAAATTTAAGGAATGAAATGTATTTTCTGATGTTTCTAATAAAATGTTTGAAAACCTTCAATTTAACTCTCCAGAGGTGGAAGTCTGTAAAGCTATACGATAGTTTTCGTACAACGAAAAAACCGTTTGTTGACTAAGTTGCTTGGTAACAGATTTTCTATATCTCTTCCTTATGCACGTTTTGTATTGATCGAAAGAAGACAAAATCCGTCACTATAGCAACATATTCAACAAACGATTTTTTCATTGTACGAAAATAATCGTATAGCTTACAGACTTCCACCTCTGGACCGGATATGTGCCCAAGTTTTATCAAATATTTTGCGAATTTATAATGAAAAACTAAACAACTTATTTTCACCAAATCTTTTTTAAAATACATTTAGGTGCTATACAGGGTGTCCCATTTGACGTTGGACTGTATGGGTATCTTTGTTATTATTGGAGATAGAAAGTCGGTTAAATGGACAAAGTAGTAGAGATTTTTTCGAATATTAATAATTCATTTACAAAAAATTTGAATATCGCATCGTTCCAACGCTATCTTGGGTTTTCTGTGGTACCAAATAAGTTTTTTGAAATAATACAGACAATTTTTTGTGTACAATGCAGTAAAACAAATGAATATTTTTTTCGCTAACGGGTTGACCGGAAATGAACCAAACTTATTTTTTTCTTACAACAGCCATATTGGATTTACACATATTCGGAACCAGTATTTTTAACTGAGTAATTTGGTATACCATATGTCATATTAAAAAAAAATAAAATTATTTGATTTTACAAACTAACATTGGACTTTAAGAGATGTAAATTGTCAATAACATAAATGTAACTATTTAAAATATTAAATGTAAAATAAATCTTACCACATATGTATTGATAGTTTACATCTATTCAAGGCCATTTTTGGTTAGTAAAATAAAATTATTTCTATTTTTCTTAAAATATATTACATATGATATATCAAATTACTCAGAAAAATACACTAATTCCGAATATGTGTAAATCCAAAATGGCTGCCATAAGAAAAAAATAAGTTTGGTTCATTTCCGGTCAATCCGTTGGCGAAAAAAATATATATTTGTTTTACTACATTGTACACAAATATTGTCTGTAATATGTCAAAAAAATTTTTTGGTACCACCGAAAATAACGAAGTTATAGCCATATTTTGAAAATCGCATTTTTTTGTTTTTTCAAGATAGCGTTGGAACGATGCGATATTCAAATTTTTTGTAAATGAATTATTAATTTTCGAAAAAATCTCCACTACTTTGACCATTTAACCGACTTTCTATCTCCAATAATAACAAAGATACCCATACAGTCCAACGTCAAATGGGACACCCTGTATATGTTTCTGGTATAAAATTTTGGTGTTGTTAACTTCAGTAGTTTTCGAAAAATTTATTGAAATCGTAAACTTGGAAAATATTTAAGTAATAAATTCTTAATAAAAATATTCAATTTAATATTTTATTTAATTTCACAACATTAAAAAATATTCTCGTCAAATTATGCATTATGCACTTCTAATAAACACTTTTTTAAGGAAAAAATGCAAAAGGCGATAATGGAATTATGCAAAGAATTAAATATTCCTTACCATGAGTCTCTTACAAATGATGAAAATAGCATATCAAATAAATCAGAAAAATGTATTTGTTCAAATTCAGAAATGAAATCAAAAATTTCCAGCTGCGAATGTGATAACGAAAGGATACCACCAATTCCTTGTTGGATACACGAAAATTTTCAAATCATGGGTGATGTGATCTCAAGTCAAGTGGAACAAGTTAAGTATGTAGAATTATCTGCTAGTGGTGAACACTTATCAGATAATGATGCAGATTTTTTAACTAATTCTTATGATCAAGTTATATCCAAACAAAGTGATGATGTTGAATTAAACGATTCTAATGTAGAAGAATTTCTTATAAATGAAATAGGTGAAGACAAATATTTAAGCTGCAACTGCCCACCGCCTTCCTGTGATCCAAGCACATGTGATGTAATTAAAGATATTTTAAAACCTCCAGTAAAAATACCAGTTAAAACAAAACCTTATGAAATATTGAGCAAACCTACGATTATACCAGAGGAAATAGAAGTCTTCGAAGAAACAAAAACTGAAATTCACTCAGAACCTGAGCCTAAAACCGATAAATGCTGCACTTGCACAGGAGAAGACAAACTTAAGAGTTACGTAGAGTATTTCGATAAAAAATTCTCTCATCCCAAAAATATTAAACAACTCGCCTGTAGTACTTTTACAACATCAATTAATCCTACCAATAAAAAAGATTTACATTCACAAACATATTCCGAAAAATCTACTTTAACAAACCTGGTAGAACGAGAAACTCAAACCAGAAGTCCATGTGTTAAAAATGCGTTGATACAATCAGATTTACCTGTTGAAAAATTTATTTCTTGTAATTTTGAAAGTAATTTTACTAGTGAAACACCAGTTTATAATAGAAATGATTATATCATGATTGATGGTCCAATTTTCATTCCTAAAGCTTCCGTTCAAGCTGACACTAATTTAGAAAATTCTCAATTAACACACGATGTGGGTACTTATGTCGCCAAAAAGAAAGAGGTAATTCGTCCTAAAAAAGATTGCTGGTTTGCACGTGATTGTGATTTAACCCCACAACGAGATATTTTAAAGACCACTATAAAATCACAATGTCATTG
Organism: Stenus bimaculatus; assembly: GCA_963971135.1. Taxonomy (NCBI): domain Eukaryota; kingdom Metazoa; phylum Arthropoda; class Insecta; order Coleoptera; family Staphylinidae; genus Stenus; species Stenus bimaculatus. The sequence goes on from OZ020181.1 coordinate 14,959,920, forward strand.
TGATGTTAATAAAAATAATTTGCTACTGAGTGATCAATATTTAAGGTACAAGGATAATTTGCAACATTTTTATCCAACTATAGCTACTCAAGTTAGTTCAACAGATCTGGTGAATTATGAAATCGGTATTGCAAGTAAATCTGGGCCGAATGCTGGTACCAAAATAAATTATGAGAAAGAATATGTCAAACAAATTCTTGATGATAAGGAGAGAAAGCCTCTACAAGAAAAAATATCTTTTAACGAACTTGAGAATCCAGTTAATGATGACTCTAGTGTTGATAGCATGGAAAAGAGGATACAGAGGGTAAGTTGTCTTTAATTCTTCATACATATTTCAAATTCTAAAAGTAAGATTTTCATTTATTTTTTGTAATAGCTACGCTTGGATATGGATAAATACAGAGACGGCAATGATGAATTAGTTCCAATTACAAACGTACCTAGAGGAGTTTGTATTTCAGAAGAAGTGGAGCTGATAAGAAATGAAATTGCTTCTAGCATTTCTGATGTTTCACATAGAACCACTGATGTCAGTAAATTGCCTCGTCGTGGCTCAATGGCAAGAAAGAATTAGAAATAAATTAATAACTTATAAATTTTCAGATTTTTAATAAATATTATGATTTTTTGTAAGTTTTATCTTTTATTCTCCACTCACTGATCTTAGGTTGATCAAGGCGTTCTTTCAAACAAAATTTTGTTAAAAGTTAAAAAAAAGTCCCTTTAACTCTTTGCGGTCCAATAAAATTTCACAAAGTTGCTCCAGTAGGTCTGAATTAATTTTTGAAAAAATATACATATTTTCTATATTTTATTTACAGTTTATTTCATTATTATTACATTTTAACTATTTTAAATATTATTTTATGTAATTACAGTTGAACATCCCTATAACGAACTTCCATATAACGAATTTCTCTATATAACGAATTTTTTTCGAGAATCTTCACCTTGAAGGCTTTTCTAATGTAGTTTTTACTCCTTATAACGAATTAAAGTTTCCGTATAACGAATTTTTTTTACGTCAATATTAGAATCTTTCATAAATTTTTGTCAATGGGTGGCTAATTTTAAAAATTTCGGAGAATTTTATATTAGATTAGTGTAAAGAATAATAGTTAATCAGGCAGGTAAATAGAATTTTTAGAAATGAACGTAAATTCCGAGATTTGTCGAGTATTTTTATAAGGTTTACTTATAAGTTATACCTTCGACTTGGAGTAAATTTAGTTTTTGTAAAACATGCGCATTAAAAACAACGCCTATTCACATTTTTAGTTAAAATAAAGAGCTACAAAAGTAAATAACAAATTTTTTATATCAAAATTAAGAATTTCTATATAACGATTTTTTTAAGGTTCCCGTGATGAAACGTTATATAGAAGTTCGACTGTATCTATATTTTTTTATATAATTTAAATATAATTATATAACTTTTATAATTAAAAATATTTTGTCGGATATTGGGAATTTTTAGATTCCGCTCGCCCTCTGGTGGCAAAATATGAACTTCGATATTCGGTACTTACGTTTTTGATTTAACGCATTGGTACATGTTTTTTGAGATTTACTGAAGCTTTAAAGCCTTTAAATGATAAATCTATTTGTGTTTTGTTGAATACGTAGCTATGGTACAGTTGGTCCCAGCTGGAAGTAGGACAAAAGTAATCACGATCAAATTTAAATTTTAACTTGGATTTTCTCGATGTAGAAATTAAATTTGCCTGACCTGTTCTGTTTTTTGCCTTTTTCAGCAATGGTTAATTTCAAGGATTTCCCTGAAATTGTCCAAATACGCTATAAGCGAGAGGTAGTTCTTTAAAATCCATGAATTAAGTAGAGATTAGCACTATTTTTGCATGAAGTTAAGGCCTAATATTTATGCAGAGAGATTTCAGAATTAAGATTTAGGACTTTGATTTAAGACTTATGATTTAAGAGATAAAGTACTTGGTTTACATGAGACCGTTAATGTACCAGATTTAAGAACTATGAACTAAGACTTAAGATTTAATAATTGGTGATATTCATATCTTCGGTCTTACATGTTAAATTTTACGTGAATTGCGCATGCGTTAAAATTAATTCAGTTGAAATTCACTGTTTTTCTTTTAAATTTTGAATTAATATATCTAAACACAAACAAAATAAGAACTTTTAACACAAATACATTATAAAATTTAGAAATTGAAGGAAAGAACCGTGTAATTTCCGTTTTTTAGATTAAGTGTTAAATCTGGGTGTAAATGTTAAATTAAATGTTAAATTTGTCTGCATAAATAGACCTTTAAACTCAATATTATGGAACACCTTGTATAAAAATTTAGTAAAAATATTTTTAAAAAGAACGCTTCTGTTGTTACGAAACAAGTGAGCCAAATGTCAATGTCAAAATAATCAATATGGCTGATATTTATGTGTAAAAAATTAATAAAAACATCTGTTTCTGATATTAAATTATTGTTAAATAGTATAAATAATAAAAAAAAGTTAATTAAATATTAAGCCTTAAATAAACACTACCGTTTAATTAAGTTGCCCTTGTAAAAACTTCCAAGTAAGTAATTTCCGAGATAATCCTTTAATTTTTCATCGATGTTTACTTGTTTTTCTTAAATGTTTACGTTTATTTTATTAAAATTATAAAGCAATATTTATTTTACCTACATTAATGTGCAGGAAATACTTAAAATAGGTTTTTCTTACATAATAAGTTGCTAAATTTTGTAGTTACGATTTTAATGGTATGCAATGCTTCTCATGGCATGACTATAAATACATTACGTTTAATCATTTTGTATTTATTTAGATGTCTGATTTAATACCTCCCCTGGTGAGCAGCACCCCTCCGCCTATTCTAGATGATGACGATGATGAATTTGATGACTTCGTTGCACATAACAATTACATCTGTGATTGTAAGCGAATAATACATAAACAATTATTAGTACTGATTTATTCATTTTTAAGTCCCTACACAAATTGAAGAGACCAAAAATAAAACAATTGTAGATATAAATAGCAACAAAAATGGTATGGTTAAAACAAACTTAGAAGTAACAACGTTGCCAAATGAGGTGCCAATTATGAGTAAACGTGAAGATGTGCCTTCAGATATAATAGCGTCAAGTGAGAAAATTGTTGGGATTAATGACTACAGGGAAGAACCGCCTGAAATTTGTTCTGATGAAGATGATTTTGGTGATTTTGAATATAGTAACGCTAAAACATGCAATGACGTTGATAACGATGTAGGTGTTATTAAAATGGAAGATCCGGAACTTAAAGATTTTACAAGTATTAGTGGTGAAATTACTCAAAATGGTTTAGTAAACGATATTTATTTAAATTCTTTTGAAAGTCAGTTTAAAAATTGTGATTTAAGTAAAGAAATTCAAGAGAATGACTTAAAATTTAATCCAATTAATAGTGATGAAAATTGTACAAAACTTCCTGATTTAAAAATAGACGATAGTATAACTTCTGATGAAAGAAAACAAAGACCTTCAAAAGATCTTTTTGAATTTTTTCAAAACGATTCAACCAATAATGAAAATTTTACAATAATTGATGAGTGTACAGATCTCGACAGTAATTTTGTTAGCCACAATAGTTCTTTTAACGTTAATTCACAAGATATTTTAAAATTTGATGAAAGTTGTACCGTTACGAAAAGTTTATCAGATGTTGAAGTTAATTTAACAGATTTTAAAGACACTAATGTATTAAAGTTCGATGATTTTATAAAAAGTGATGAAAATCGTTTAGTTAATCATGTTAATTTTGAATTAGGTTCAGAAAATAACCAAGTATTCAATGAAAATGATTTAAAGCTTTCTATAAATTATGAAAATATAGAAAGTGACAATAACATGAAATCCAATTTAGATAATTGTGATATAAAATCCTATCAAAAAATGAATGAAAATTTATTTACGCTCGATGAAATTGTAGATGATTCAATTTTAAGTGTAAGTTTTGAGTCAAGTAATGAAATGAAGAACACGATAACAAATTCACAGGAAATCACTTCAAGTATAGAAAATAAAAACTCATTGGAAGTAATAAGTAATCACATAATAGCAGAGAGTCCTGAAAATTTCATGAAAAATTTTGTTAACCCAGAAGAAAATTTTTTTGATTTCAAAACTTGCCCAGAAACGATAAGCGCCACAATAATCAAAACAGATCTCAAATCTGAAGCAGGAATGTCGAGCGATATAATAATAGATGATTTTGAAGATTTTGCTGATTTTAAAAGCAACTCCTTTAATAATCCAACTGTTACTGGTGATGATGATGATTTTGGAGATTTTGTAGGACCCGAAGAACAAAAATGTAATGCATTTGAGAAAGTTAATGAATCTTTATCGGAAACTTTAATTTTAAATGAAGAAAATGCTTATGAAAAATCCAAAATTATAATTGAAGATATGTTTAAAGCTACTGATATCACAAGTGAACCGTATTTTGGTCATAATTTTATTGATAATAACAGTATTTTTTCTGAGATTAAGGATGTTACTGAAACGAATGCATTAACTTATCTGTGGAGTAAATCAAATACTCAAAAAACACTGCTTAATGCTTTACACATCGACAGTAGGAATGTTGTAAGTTTTATATTCTTTTAAATTCGAGTAGCACTTACTGACATTAAATGAGACTCACTAAATAGTAGCCATTTTTCACTGATATTTTTAATAATTCATGAATCAAGCGAAGCGTTAGGCTTTTATCTGAATTTAGCTGAAAAAAAAAATTCATTGAATTTATGTTTGCTTAAAGAAGAAATTAAAAACTAAGATTATTTATAATTTTAGTTATATGGAGGTGGTATAAACGCGTGTATGCCAAAATTTGCATCCAACTTGAGTTCCGCACCATTAGAACCGATTAAATCTGATGTGTCACTTACTTCAGCCTCTTCTAGTCAACAAAGTACTTCAACTAAAGAAATTCCGTCCGTCGTTTTTGACTGGAAAGAATCAGGTCTTGCAAATCCTTTAGATTGTAAGTATTTAATTATTAAGTTAGTTTATAAGGGTGGTTAATTATAATTCTAAGTGTAATTTCTTTATTTTCACGCTGGCGTGGATATGTATCATTTAAAAATTTTGTATTAACTCATTAAACATTTCTAAGCTCCACAAAACGGTACAGTTTTGCTGGATTTAGAACAGCTTGTAACGTCATTACAAAATAGTCCGGAAGTAACTGAAACCCATCCTGCGGTTTCTTTGGACGAATGGGAAAATTGGTTGCAGAGTAAGTACTTCCAAGCATAAAAAATGTATGGTTTATTTAAGAGTTAAATAATAAATAAAAAAAATAATAAAGTAATAGCAAACAATTTAAAATAAAACTGAAAAAGAAATTTCTATTCTTGCAATTGGCGATTCAAATTAATTTTTCCCGTAAAAAAATGACGTCAGAAGTAGGTCGGTGCAAAGCCGCGTAACCTCAGTAACAAGCGAAAAATATTTCTTTTACCCTGTTTTAAGCCTTGCGTCTTTAATTGGTCTATTAACTTATAAAATGAATAAAATAATAAACATGAGATCTTGAAAGTTGTTCTAAATTATTGCTTAAAAGGAACGTTAATTGACGTATCAATTAATAAATAGGTCCTTTACTAGAGGCAGACTGGATTTTACATAAATAACAAATTAGACCAAATGATGTTCGATAGATGGCTGAAAACTCCGCCCTTTTGGTGTAATTGAAATTAGAAAAACTCGGAAGTTTGCTAATTATGTTTAAATGTTTTCACTTACCTTTTCATAGAGAATACTGTCAGTGGCACATTGTCATATAAGCAAAATAGGCAATTGCCTAAGGCCTTAAACAAGGGAGGGGCCTCCAAATTAAAATGAAAAAAAATAACATTGTTTTCTTAATTTTTTTAATATAGTCGAACTTGTGGTTCCAATGAATTTTAATTCAAAAATTCATGGCTATTATGACCGTTTTCACGGATATACCAAGTAAATATTTTTTCGGCGAATTTCGTTAATTCCCTTTTAATGGGGTTATCCTTTAATAAAATTTATATTGCCACTCCTGGGATTCGAAAATATTAATTCGTACACATGCGTGATTTTGTCTCGTTATTGGGTTATGAAAATCCGACTGCAGCTGCTTCCACTTAACATTAAAAATGCAATTGAAATAATTGTAAAAATTTGATTGAATTAATAATAATGGCGTCGTATAATGGGGGGAGAGGTAAATTGAGTGGATGCCCCAGAAAAAGCTTTATGTTGAAATTTGTTTTGAATACTCTGATATTTTATCTAAGTACTGCTGCCAAAATTTGAGCCAAATACCTCTTCATCTTCTTCTTAATGTGCTCTTCCTTGATCTCTGGCACAAAGCCCTGTTGACTAATCACGAGTATAATTATGGATTAATAACCAAAATACATATTATTAAAAATGTTAAAAAAATCAAAAATAATCCGTAAACATCCTGTTTTTCATAATTGGAGCTTTTTCACAAGTATATGTAGCTACATATTCTTGTTTTTTATTTTGAAATTGGTTTAAAATTAGATTCCAGAATTACCGACTCTTGGTTTGAAACACCCTGTATATTTCGAATTAGAATAATAGGTTAGGTAAGGTTATAATGAGCAAAACCGTTATAACCGAATTTAACTGTAATTTCAAAATCCTTCTTAAAAATATCAATATTTTGGGGCCTCAAAATTGCCTAAGGCCTCATAAAGGCATAATGCGCCACTGAATACAGTCTCTTTGTTCTGCCCTTACTCTTACTGCTCAGCTCCTGCTGTTTTTCTAATCAACTTAAAAATCGCGCACTTAACACTTAAGTAGCTGAAAGAAGGATTAGCTCAATTTCAAAATTAAGCTCCTTAATTGAGCTTAAAAATTAAAAATCTATATTATAATAAAAATTAGAGAAAAAAAGTACAAAAATTAAAGTCTTAACTAAAATTAAGAATTTCTGAAATTAATTTTTAGATGGATCTATCACATATTAATTTCTGAAATTGCCCCAAATTTTGATTTGCAATCTATTATTATTTATTATTTAACAAAATAACTGACAAAAAAAACCATCTTTAGAATTTAATTTTGAAAAAAATTTAATTGCAAAGATAATCGCTCTTATCGTTAATCCCTGATAAGTTTATTATCGTTTGTTTGAAGGTTCGATGGTCATTTCGATTGATGACAAATGAATTCCTTTCAAAACAAAATGCTGTTTGCATGTACTAAATACACAAATTAGTTTATTAGGGTCCAAAATACATTACCTTATCTTATTGAAAATGCAAGAATAAAAATAATCCGTTGTTGTGGATATCTATTATGACCAATTTAGTGTATTTACACATCATAATAATAACAACTAACCTACTTTTGACGTCATTCCATTAGTTCCGCATTGTGACGGCAGAGGGAGATCGCTTAGCTTGAAAAGCCAATTGTTACCTATTGAAACACTGGAGATAGTATATCTAAAAATAAGTCGATATGACCAGAATCATTTACATAAAAAATGCACCCCTGAAGAGTTATAAGCCTCTAAAGTTGATTTTTTAATGAAATTTTGTATAGGTGCATTTGAATAATGAACGCTCATTAATTGATAAAAATATGGCTAATCCTCGACTTTTGTAAATTGTGTTGGATGAAAGAAGAAGAAATAAAATAATCAAAAACTTTTTAGGTATTTAAAAATTTTATGTAAAAATAATTTTTTTATGTAGAAAACTGCGAAACAAAGATTTTTTGTCCCTTATAAATTCTTCGTTGGCTAAGTCTTTTTGGAATAAAATTAAGAAAAAGTTACGAAAGTTAGGCCACTCTACATACATATTTAATAAAATACTTTTTTTAGCTCAAAAAACACATTGCATTTACTCGATATTAATTGCATATTAGCAGTAATTTTATTTCAAAGTTATCAGTTCATGTTGAAATTATATAGCTATCAAGCATCAGCATCAGCCAAGGATACGTCTAAATTTTTACTGGTTTCCATATATTATTTTTTAAATTTATTCAAAAGTGGCACAACCTACGTAAAATTCACAAGAGCCAAAAAAACTTTCACTTGAATTTCTCTACAAAAGTAAATAATTTTTAAATAAAATTTTTAAATACCTAAATAGTTTTTGACTATTTTATGTATTCTTCTACCCTCAAACACTATTTACAAAAGTTGGGGATTAACCAAATTTTTATCAATTGAGTGTTCAGTATTCAAATGTACATATACAAAATTTCATTAAAAAATCTTTACTGCTTTGACTGCAATAAAAAAAATTCTATTTTATAAAATGGCTTATAACACATCAGGGGTGCATCTTTTATACAAACGAATTTGATCACATTGACTTATTTTTTGGTGAACTATCTCCAGATAACCGTTGTCGGTCGAATTTATGACACTGTGTATACAGGGTGTCTTGTAACTACACCGACAACGCTTAACTGGTGATAGTAGACGTGAAAATAAGTCGATTTGACCCTATTTATCTATATCCAAAAATGCACCCTTAAGAAGTTATAAGCTTTTGAAGTTCATTTTAAAAAAAATATTTTTTTTAATTGCTGCCAAAGTAATAAAAATTTTATGATGAAATTTTCTATACGTGCATTTTTATAAAAAATGCTCATTTGGTAAAAATTTTACCAATCCTCGATTACTGGAAATGGACATAAATCACTTAAGAACTTTTTTGGTATTACAAAATTTTAGTAAAATATTATTTGTTTTTGTAGAGAAATTCAAGAGAAATTTTTTTTGTCCCTTACAAATTTTGCGTAGGAAGTGCAGTTTCTGAGTAACATTAAAAAATAATTTAATAAATGGTAAGTAAGTTAGGCTTTTTAACATACATTTTTAAGAATATATTTATTTAAAGCCCAAAAATTACCATTGCGTTTACCCCATATTAAATGCATATTCGCATACTCATTAAACTCGAATTTAAATTTTAAAATTAGGAAATCCAGTTGAAAATTTGAAGATGTAGCTTGTTACCATGGATACGGTTTTAAAAACACCTGAAATTAAATCATTTTTTTAAATTTTATTCGAAAATAGCACATCCTACACAAAATTTATAAGAGACAAAAAATCTTTCTCTTGAATTTATCTACATGAGGCAATAAATTTTAAATTAAAATTTTAAATACCAAAAAAGTTTTTAAGTCTTTTATCTCCTTTCGTACCATCTAAGACCATTTCCGGTAATCAATGATTGGTAAAATTTTTACCAAATGAGCGATTTTTATAAAAATGCATGCATACAAAATTTCATCATAAAATTTTTATTACTTTGGCAACAATTAAAAAAAATATTTTTTTTTAAATGAACTTCAGAAGCTTATAACTTCTTAGGGGTGCATTTTTGGATATAGATTCAAATCGACTTATTTTTACGTCTACAATCACCAGTTAAGAGTTGTCGTTGTAGTTACAGGACACCCTGTATAGTGATAATCTGTAAGCTCTTTCAATAAAAACTATTATTCGCAATTTTTAATATTTCTTTCAGCAATTCACAAAGAAGATTCTCCAGAACAATCTACTATCGAACCAAACCCATCTTCTCCAGAAGAAAATGTACCAACCAATAATAATCCCATTCCAATTATGTCTTCTGATAATATTTCTGTTAAAAGCCTACAATTAAATACAACCGCGTTTGATGAAGAGAATACAGCCAAAGATTACTTTGAACCATTAGGATTAGAGAATAGAGAAGAAATGAAAATTTTTAATCAAATTCCAAATACTGAACATACAGTTAATATAAAATTACGTGAAACTCATATACATGAAACGCATATACCTGAAACAACTACAGACGATGATGAATTCACTGAATTTCAAACGAGTACTAAAATTGAAGATGACTTCAGTGATTTTATAAGCTGCAATGATACAAATTCACAACCTGATATAAGCAAACGATACTTTGACAACAATTTTAAGGCTGTAAATGAAGATCCTGGCTTTAATACAAATAAAACTACGTTAGAGAAAGCAGAAATAAATTTAAAACCTTCAATTGATACACAAATAAACTTAAATTCAACTATAAATTCAGAATTGCGAGAGAGTTCAATGCCGGTATTCCATAATGGACCAATAAAAAATAATTTAAGTCAATCAGTTTCTTTTGAACACTCAAGTGTGGAAACGAAACAACTAACTTTACTTACACCAACACCTATCACGCCAACAACTACTGAACAAACTGAAATTAATTGGCCTGACCCTGGTATAACTGACGATGAACTGGAACGTCTAGAGAACTATTCACGTTTAAATAAGAAAGAAAATAATTTAAATGAAATAAATAAGCTCCCGACGATGCAAGAAAAGCGGTTAACATTTTCAGAAAAATCAATTGTTGTTTCTGCTAATAAAGTAGTTTTGCCTTCAAAAGAAGTAATGCTACCTCCTAATGACAAAGTTGTAATATCCAAAGATTTAGTGCTTCCAATATTGGAGAGCTCGCCTCGGAAATTTAACACCAACAAACGACAGGACGATGATGAATGGACAGATTTTATTTCTTCTAATACAGAACGAATATCCACTCCTGAATTACCACTTTCAATACCTCAATTGAAACAGATACAACCACCAAAGTTACCCATTCCCGTAATAACACCAATGGGTTTGAAACAAACAAAGATTCCTTCTTCAATGCCAATTTTACAACCAAAAGTTTCACATATTCCACTACAGCCTAAACCTCCCTTAGATGGATATCAGCCTTCAATTATAAGCCACCAATATTCATTACAAATGAATCAAAATGTATTTTTACAAAATAATTTTCAAACTACTACTATTCCTGCAAACATCGCGCATGTATCAAATGGATTTAATCACGAAGATGAAGAATGGTCTGACTTCATGTGTAGTCAACCAGTTAATATTACACCACAAAACAAACAAAGTTTACCGCATGTTCAAAAACCTATTCCCAGCATTTCATCGATGCCAGATTTAAATTTCGCCTCATCTAATAAATATAGACATTTTAATAAATGACAAACAGAAGAAGTTATTTTGTAAAATTGTATATAAAAAAGAATAATTTTATTGCTTTCAACTTTTTTACCGTGCAGTTTACTTGGCAATAAAATTAATCATAATGTAATTAATTTGTATTATATTATTTATTATTTAAAACACAAAAAAAATATATTTAAGGCAAAATTATAAAAAGCTTTAAATTAAAATGAAAAAAATTGCTTAAAAGCAATTTTCAGTCACATTAAAAGTGATAAAGTATTGAGAGTTGTAAAACAATTATTTACAATGTGATATTTATTTATTTAAACGTTTATCTTGCTGTTTTGTTATCAGTAATATTTAATTGTGCAATTAGCATAAGTATTTTATACACATTCATTTTTAATTTTAATTATATCTACTTAAGAGGGCAGTATTTGTTACAATTTTAAGTTTTTTGATTATAAAGAAGAACGTCCATTTTATTCGTAAAATTAAGTAAATTAATATTTAGGAAACTAAATTTCGTCATTCCACTATAGATTATTATTGATTAAATCAAATCTTATTAAATGAAAAGTTTGTTTTATTTCATTTTTAACCCTTTAAGTGTGTAATTATGCACGTACACGACCAGCAAATGCCTCATCCCTGAACTGGAAATTTAAAAGCAGGTTTTTCATAATCGCTGGATTGGAAGGGGAGGATCATCTAGTGACTACTGTGTTCCCCAGACTTAAACACCTTAGACTTGGACTCAATTTGCGATTTCAGAGATCACAGGTAGAAGTCTGTAAGCTATACAACGAAAAAATCGTTTGTAGAATATGTTGCTATTATGATGAATTTAATCTTTTTTCAACAAATACAAAATGTGCATAATGAAGAGATATAGAAAATCTGTCAGCAAGCAACAAACGATTTTTTCATTGTACGAAACTATCGTCACAGTCTATCGTGTAGCTTACAGACTTTTACCTCAGATACTACCTCTGTTTATTATTTGAGAAGCTATAATAGGAGTAACAATTAAAAACCTATTTATGTGTGGGTACTTATAAATTATAAACCAATAATTTAGTCACAAAAACACGGACTATGAGTAACATACCCTCGGATTCGTATTGCTAACTTAATATTTGTGTCACAAAAAATGCTATAAAAGCTAGTACCCTTACTAAAACCAATAAAAGCTAAAAAGGCATGCCTTTACTCACCTTCCTTCATTTTTTTTACAAAATTTATGTAAAAATAGCGCCATCTATACGTAGTCGAAATTCTCAATTAGGTTTCTTTAAAGAACTGGTATAGAAATAAAGCCGAACAAGAATTACAAAAAATTTGACGAGGTTAAAATTCGTCGAATATTGATCACCCCGTATGTATAAAATCAACTTTTTGGAAGACACTTTTCGTAAGTTATTTTTTAAACAACGCTAAAAATAACTATTTATTTTAATAATGTTTTATATCCAAAATTTAAGATGTTTTTGGTAAATAAATAGTAATATTAAGACGTTGGCTTCACTATTTACATCTTGTCAAAAGTGCTCTCACTTCAAGTCAAAAAGAACGTAGCTAAAAATATAACCTATGATTTGTTTACTTACGTTTACAGAAATTATTTCAAAATTTAACAAAATGTAAACTATAGTTCGAAATGCTTTTACGTGGAGTTTTTACACTTTTATTGTGTGCGAGGATTTGTTTTCCGTCAGAAACAGGGTCTAAAATAAGTTTACAAGAAACAGCTACGAAGTTTTTGAAAAATTCCACCGATCTTCCTATTATAAAATTTAGGAATGAGAAGTTGCCAAAAATTGTGTTCAATAAATCAGAAGAGGTTGTTACAGTAAGCGCTGCGTATACTACAAGTACAGTAAAGCAGGTTAATGAACCGAATGCAGTAATTAAAAATATAAACAATGATAAATTGTTACAATCTGGGGCTTTTATGCGAGGAATTTATGTTATTATTGGAGTAACGGTTATGCTCATAGGATATTATACATTTAAAGTGTAAGTAAGCATAATTAATTTATTTTATATATCGATAGCAGTAATTTCTGTAGTAAATCAATTTTTATTAAGGTTGAAGAAAGGAAGAGTGAGCACTACTTCTAGGGTAAGGAAGTATGGGGTAACTGCTAATCGGAGTGATGTAGAAATGTTGCCGTTGCCTTTGAGCGAAGATGAAGACGATGATACTGTTTTTGACGTTAACAATCAAAGAAATACGTGAAAATTGCTAATGCATTTTTAGTAAATAAAATATTAATTATATTTTAGATAAACTAACAAAACTTGTAAATAAAATTTTATGTATGTATATTTGTACCAAGTTTTGAAATAAAACTCGTATATTTGTTCAACATTTTTTAATGCGACAATAAAAAATTTTACATTTTATAAACGAAATATTCCAGCAGACATTTGTTTGATAGTAGGTATATAAGCATTACAAGACTATTTATAATTTATAGTAAATACATTACATGCACCTAGAAGCTAAGATCATATGTACGATAATATCATTAAAGATGAAGATATGACTTTAAATATCTTAAAAAAAAACTCTCCTTTTCTGCATATCACATTTGATTTTTGTATGTGCCAATAATGGAAATAATAAACAAAAATCAATAATCATGACTAATTTAATTAGATTAATATTCACAAATATTTATAGTATGTATATAATTTTATGTATATATTTTATTTTAAAAATATAGGTAAACTTTATAATTCGTAAATTAATAACATAATATTATGTATAATTTGTATAAATAGAAATATGTATAAGACTGATTAAAACTAAATGTAAAAGCCGATTTCCGCTTAACTTTATAAAAAAATATTTTAATATTGTCAATCATTGCACAAGGTTCGAAACAAATTTATACCAGCGGAAACTTAAAATTGGAATGTCGGCCCTGTTATTCACGACCCATATCTTCTAGTCAAGCAATTGCTTTGGCTTCTGGTAAAAACGCATCCCAGTATTTTACAAGCTTAAAATTACAAAATTAATTAGTAAGGTAATCAAATCATGATGACAAACACAAATCAATTTAAATTGAGCAGCAAAAGTAAAGCGCTCAATAATTTGGTTTAGATTATAAAAATCTTTTCTAGCTGTACTAAAAAGAAGATTCCTAAAAAATACTAACTAGAGTTTGATTTTTTTTTGTATCTGTGACCAAATTTTTTTTTAAATTAATGTAAAAGAACAATGTGTGTTACATCATTTCAATTGTATTTTTTTTCTCTATCCAATGGTATAAAAATCAAATATCGCGCCCATAAGAAAATCAAAAGTTGGTTTAAAATAAATGAAATCTAGATAACCTAAAATTTTTTTCTTAAGACCAATCGATAGAGAATGTCAAATTATGTAAAACTGCCAAATTGCAATCGAAAAAAGTTAAGCGATTTCAAAAATATGGAAGGAAAACGAAAATGCGAAATGTCAGATTTTTCATGATATTTCAGGACTTGAGAAAGATATCTCGGATTTCTAAATAGATTCTAAAGTAGTTTGAAAAGGGGCAACTTTTTTTCTAATTTAAGCAACTTTGTAACTCTTTAGGTTCACAAGATCCCAATGGTGTGCACCATAAGAGTGACCACCCTGTATAGTATTCAATATTTTTACAAACAGTTATTTCCAAAAATAATTTGAACCCGCCCCCTTCTCCCCTACTTATGGTGTGCAATTTATTTCATTTTTAACAAACAATACTCAAAAACATCCTACTTACTTGAGCTTGATGTTCCATATGATTTTCCAAATACTTAATAAAAGCAATTTTGAAATCATGAATCCTGCACTTTTCAAAACGCTCCATTTCAGATTTGATCATTTTGGAAATTTTTTCAAAACTTTCCTGACTGCGTTCTACTTTGGCTTCCCAATCAATAACCTCCACGCCAGCTTGATCAAGTTTCTCAGTACGACCTTGTAATTCTAATTTGGCCTTAGTTTCACGTTTACGTGTCAACATTTGCTGCGAGTGCTGCCACAACTGGAAGAGCTTAGTACGTTCATGGAATGCATCTCTCACAGCCCCCAACAAACCTAAATAATCTTTTAACATTTCAGATAAGATATAGAAATCTGTATTAGATTGTTCTATATGCAAAGCCTCAACCTATAAAACATGAAAATAGATAAGTACAATAAATATCATACCACATTTTTAGTATTAAAACTTTACTTACTTTTTCTTCAGTATCAGCTAATTGTGTTAAAGCCCTTGATAATGAATTATCATCTTCACATGCACTTAACATCGCAGCTGAACGAGCTACTCCATTTGTTAAATTAGCTAACTCTCTTCTGTAAGAAACCATGGCTTCAACATTTGAATGCAATTTTCGTAATTGCATTTCTAAAGCTTCTACATGTAGTAACTTATCTTCAAACCACTAAAAAATTGTAAAATTCAGCATCAAAATATTTCCATAATCAATAATACAAGTAAAATTTAATTTATTTTGAATTTACTTACCGGATCAGTTTCATCCATCTTGTAAGTAATTTTATTAACAGTTTCGCCGACCTTACTAATAAATCTCATAACTCCAGCACCACTTAATGCAGAAGTATTTGTTGCCTTGGGCAACTCAATATTAGATTCTAAAAACTCTCTAAAATCAGGATCGACGATTAACACAGGGTGTTGAGCAGTTCTTCGTAAATATCTTTCCAAGGAAGCACGCCTTCGTTCGACAAACTCATTGCCATTATTGGTTGGTTCTGCCTGTCCCATTTTTAATTTTGCATTACCAATTACACTTTTTTCAGGTGCAGGAGGAATAATGCGACCAACTTTTAAATATTTTTCAGTCAATTTTTCATGTAAACCAAGAAAATCGCTAAATCTACGCATTACGGAAAATTCACGTTTTTTAAAGAGGAGCATGTTTGTTCTTGTGGTTACACGATATGCCATATAAGCACTCATACCATCACCAACTTTTTGCGGTTCTGTTATAGAGATTTCTACAAATTGATCTTCACCGTTTGTTTCAATCTTTAAAAGAAAATTCAATGTCAAGAAAGTTAATCAATTGAAATAATTTATAAATGCTTACTTCTTCCATTGTTGGTGTTGTTATAAAATTTTGGTTGTTAATTGGAACATTCTCCATTTCGTTTCTGTTTTCGTTAATATTTAATTCACCTCTATTTGGTTGGAAATCGCTGTCCCCGTTTATTAATTCTTGTTTTTCATTTTTTAAATTTAATGTTGTTGGGTGGTGGCTCTAAAAATAGGCGTTTAAAAATATAACCTTTTATTTTTGACAAAAATTATTATTTTATCATACACAGGTTGAGTGAGTTTTGAGTTTTAAGATAATAGATGAGGAAAACATAAACTGTATGAGGTTTTACAGATTTTCAAGGATCTTAAATAAATTTTTTAATTATGCTAAAAATCGAGTATTTTTAAATACAGCGTTTTCATCAGGCAAAGGTAAAAGAGCTGTGGCTTTATTTTTTTACCCAATTGTAAAAAGTAAAATTAAACAACTTAAAAAAAACACTAAAGAATGATGGTTTACATTTAACATAATAATTGGTAAAATATCAGTTTTTAGTTGATAATTTAAAAATTAAAAGTAGGTTTTCTACTAATTAGATTTAAATTTAATTTGTAGTCACAAAAAATAATTGTATGTTAAAATTTAACATAAATATATGTTAAAGTATTCTTGATAAAAATAATATCATCAAGGTTATCAAAAGAAGTAAATAAAGTAATCATAAATAAATAATTTTGTGAAGTGAAACATATAACTTCCTTTACTCCTGATTTATAATTTTTTTTAAATAGCCTCAAATTTTAAACCTAAATATTGATATTGGGGAATTGCAACTGATAATGGGAGTTTGAGGGCTATAATAAGGCACTCTTTAACATTATTATAATGAGAAAAAAATAATCTGCATTCATGCAAATAAAAGTCAAATATGGCAGTGTTAAAAACATTCAAGTAGATTTTGAGGAATTTTCAAAATGTTTGGTTTTTACAATTAATGTTTGTTTATATTACTAAAGTTGTAAGTTGTTGAATAAAGTATGATAAGATCACAGTAAAATGACAAATTACATTTATGTGGAAAATTATTAACGTTTTTTTATAAAATTTAGCAGAAATAATTTTAATGAACTAGTTCAGAAAACTGATAAAAATATCAAATTATATTATTTATATCCTTAAGCCGAAATTCCTAGTAGTGCTTTTATCAATTTTATCAGAATTATGAAAAATATGAGGAAAATAATAATATGATGTCCCTTTTGTGGTTCACCAAACGTCAGGGTTAGAGAAACTAAAGCAGGACACCACTTCTTATAGGAGTTAATTCAAAAGACTTTATTAAGTGAAGGAAATAATAATAATAATAATCTTTATTTTTCTTAAAACTATTTTGTTTTTTTTAAATTACTAAAAATTAGCTCATACGATCATAACAAAATTTGGTATGTGGCTATGTAATGGAAAAAGGTATTTCTAGACAATTTGTTTTTACGTTTTCACATTATGTAAGTGGTCAAAAATATATCATCAACATGCAAATTTTCTTATAACTTTTTAATGGCCGAAAAAAAATTCATAAAACTTTACTTGTAGCTAAACAGTGTAATTATAAACTTTTTTTTTCCCTTACAAAATTTTTCTATCTCCTTTATTTTAGGCAGAAAGAAAATATTTCCATGTGGTACATAACCTAACTTTGGAAAAATACTCAAATTTTTCACTAAAAGGTCTGTACAAAATAACTCTGTATATTCCCGAGACAAAAATGGAATGATTTAATCAGTTTTATCTTTATCCAAAAGTGTTTCCTTAAGCCTCTATTTACCGTAAAAGTTATTTAAAAAGATAAGATTTTTCAAGGTCGCTAGACACTTAAAGAAGCACTTTTGGAATAAAATAAGTATGGTTAAATCATTTTATTTTGGTCTCAAGAATATGTGGTGTTACTTTGTACAGACCTTTTGGCAAAAAATTTAAATATTTTTCTAAAGTTAGGTTATGCACCATATGAAAATATTTTTTTCTGCCTAAACTAAAGGAGTTAGAAAAATTGTATAAGAGTCAAAAAAAGTTTATAATTATACTGTTTATCTACAAGTAAAATTTTATGAATTTTTATTCAGCCATTAAAAAGTTATAAGAAATGCCGATGACATATTTTTGACCACTTACATAACGTAAAAAAGTAAAAACAAATTGTCTAGAAATACCTTTTCCCATTACATAGACACATACCAAATTTTGTTATGATTGTATGAGCCAATTTTTAGTAATTTAAAAAAAAATTAGTTAGTTTTAAAAACTTTAATGGCCTGTAGCACCTTAATGAAGCACTTTTGGGTAGAGATAAGTTTGGTAAAATCGTCTTATTTTGGTTTCAGGAGTATGTTTTATTGTTTTGTAAAGTTGCTCCCAGCTCGAAGTAGGACAAAGAGTACGCAATTGCAATTGTGATTACTTTTGTCCTATTTCCAGCTGGGACCAACTGTACAAACCTTTTAGGGACACCCTGTATATGACAAAAAGTAGCGGTCCCAAAATGCTCCCCTGTGGAACCTCGACACTCTGTTCAGAGAAGCTGGATCCGAAGTGGTACTTTTTATGGTTAATTTGGGTGCATTGAGTTCTATTTTTCAAGTATGATTCAACAAAATTTAGTGCATTGCCTTTAACACCATACAGTTCCAACTTCCTTAAAAGAATATTGTGGTCCACACAATCGAATGCCTTGGATAAATCTAGAAACAGGCTACAGGGAGGTATGCCTGCCTCAATTGATGTTATAATGGTATCAATAATGTCAAACATTGGTATAGATAACATTGATAAAGCCGTGTTGGTTACAATTTCACAGATTGAATCTTTGTAAGTAATTTAACAGTCTGTTGTAGAAAAGTTTTTCATAGTAAATTATTCAATGAGCGAGTAATGATAGCCATTACTCACGAAGGCCGAAATTGCGACACGAGCCGGAAGGCGTAGTAATGGCTATTTACTCGCGAGTAGAATACAATACTTTTTCTATGACTATTTGGTAAAAGCAAAAATATTTTTCTAAAAAATTAGGTTATATGATGTAACAACGTCAGCATTCATTAAATAATAAAAAAGTTTGTATAAATTTTGAGTCATCAGTACCTGAGTTGATTGATATGTCGACTGTGGATCCAAAGGTCACGGGTTCGAATCCCGATCACTGACGATTTTATTTTAGTAATTGTTTCAATTTGGTAACAGTGAATCACGGGTGTGAGTAATAGCCATCGTTGCTTAACTAGAAACGCGTTCATAAAGTACCCATTATACAATAGTCATAGAAAAATATTTTACTAAAGATTGGAAGCAAACTAATTGGCCGGTAGTTTTCCAGCTGATTTTCATCTCCCTTCTTGTATATTAGAATTACTAGTGCTCTTTTAAGTAAGTTGGGAAAGACTCCCTGTTCAAAAGATAGATTAATTATACAGTGCGCGCCAAAAGTAAGTCCCCCCCCTGCTAAATTTTTAACAGCTTAATTTTTTATTCTGAAAATTTGGTCTTAGGGGTAGTTGATTGCGTGGTTTCTAAAAAACGTATTTTTGTTTATATGAACCTTCCAGTTATACCGGAAGTTGACAATAACTTTCTTATTTTAAATGGAACACCCTGTATATTTTTGGATGTTTTAAATCACTGTGAAAAGTTGATTCAAAAAACCTACCATAGTAAGGGTAGAAGGTTGATAGTTTTAGAATTATGGCAATTTGAAAATTGTATGTTTTGAAATTCTGTGAAAACTGTTTTTTCTACACCAAAAAATTTTTTATGTCTCTTATTTTCAAGAACTTTCTGATTAAAGGACTGAAAATTGTAATACAAGATGAATTTGTTTTCCAGATTATTATGGTTAGGTTAAGCTTCTACCGGTACTGCGGTATGTTTTTTGAATCAGCTTTTCTCAGAGATTTAAAATATCCAAAAATATACAGGGTGTTCCGTTTAAAATAAGAAAGTTATTGTCAACTTCCGGTATAACCGGAAGGTTCATATAAACAAAAATATGTTTTTTAGAAACCACACAATCAACTACCCCTGTCACCAAATTTTCAGAATAAAAAATTAAGCTGTTCAAAAGTTAGCAGGGGGGGGGACTTACTTTTGGCGCGCACTGTATAAGTAAGCCGATCTGCTATTATTTCAATTAAATTTTTTAAAAGAGTAACCGCCGTGTGTTTGATATCAAATATCAAGACTGAAGCTGTTTTTCATTCAGGGTGTCTAACAACTTTAAAATGCAAAATTCCCTGACCTTTCCAGGTATTCCAGACAACTTTTTTTTTTAATTCCAGATTGATGTTTTATCCTCTATGCGTTAAAGAAAGAAAAAAAGAATATTTTTGAAATTATTACGAATAATAACACCTTGTTTAATCTGACTAGTTTCAACAAGAAAAAAATTGTTTTTAAGCTAAACATTTGAAAATTTTAAACTAACCCAACCTAACCTACATGAACATGCCGCGGTTGGCGCATCAGTGATAAAATTATAAGAAATGAAAAATATTAAGAAAAATTTTAAATTTCCAGGTTTAAAAAAAATTCACTGACATTTCCCTGATTTTTCCAGAATTTTTAAAATCCCCGACAAATCCAGGTTTACCCTGTTTTCCAGGTCGTTAGACACCCTGTTCATTAGTTTGACATTTCATATTATTTCCTGTGGAGTTACAGGGAACAGAACAATTGAGGCAGGATATTATATTATATCCATTTATATTAACTTCGGGTATTTATGAAATGAGTTTGGATGCTATTTTGGTGAAATAGTTATTAAAATTTTCTACAACTTTCTACTGGTCATTTAAATTTGGTAGTGTAATCGATTTTTTAGTTTTGGAATCCGTAATTTTCCTAACAACATTCCATGTAGCTTTTATTTATTATTAGATTGAATGATTTGCGAGGAGTATTGTTTAGAAATTGATTCATTTATTTTATTGTCGTTTATTTTTTATAATGTTTGTAAAAGTCTGGAGTATTATTGTCTCTTGTTGAGCGAATTGATAAATTACTTTATTTCTTTAATTTAATTATAAATTATATTTAATTTTGGTTTACTAGATTTATTTTTAATTATGACTGAAAATAACCACGAACTACTACTTTTCCCTTTTATGTTGAGAATTTGAAAAATTACATAAAAAATATATTAACATCATCTGAAAGATAATTAATATACGAATCCAAGGGTGTTATTCAGTTAGTCCGTGTGTCGTATCTGATCTCTGAAATCGCGAATTGCATTTTATGGTTTTACTAAGGTGACCAGACGTCCCGGTTTGCCCGGGACAGTCCCGGTTCCTAAGCGTTTGTCCCATCGTCCCGAGCGAGCCCTCTTTTGTCATAGTTTTAAAAAAATTAAATTTGTATTGGAAGTTTAAGATTTAATACTAGAGTAGACTGTAGACTACCAGCTGCCCCCTTTTCCGATTATTGTATTTCAGAAAAGATCAATTCAATTTCAGAAATGATCAATTGTAATTCAGAGAGGTCAATTGCATTTCAGAAAGCATCAATTGTATTTCAGAATAGTCAATTCAATTTCAGAAATCATGAATTGTAATTCAGAAAAAATCAATTGTAAGTATTTCAGAAAGCATCAATTGTATTATATTTCAAAAACATTAGTTTAATTTTAGAAAATACCTTTTGTAAAATATTGAGGAAGCCAAGAGTTTTCTACAAATTATTTCAATTGGGCTCAACATTGGTGAATAAGGACTGGTATAATGTTAAATTTTGAAAGCACATTCTTGATAAAATGTTTGTGCTGTTGTGGTTCACCTGCACAATCACCGCCAAATACTCTTGACTTCCTCATTTTTTTATAATTGGTCTTTTCTGAAATACAATTGATCTGTTCTGAAATACAATCGACTATTCTGAAATACAATTGACTATTCTGAAATACAATATTATTGACTATTCTGAAATACAATTGACTATTCTGAAATACAATATTATTGACTATTCTGAAATACAATATTATTGATTATTCTGAAATACAATTGCTACTATCTGAAATTGAATTGATTATTCTGAAATACATTTGATGCTTTCTGAAATATAATTGACTATTCTGAAATACAATTGATACTTTCTGGAATTGAATTGATTATTCTGAAATACAATTGACTATTCTGAAATACAATTGATACTTTTTGAAATTAAACTGATTATTCTGAAATACAATTGATGCTTTCTGAAATACAATTGGCTATTCTAAAATCGAAATGATCTTTTCTGAAATACAATTGGAAAAGCTGGCATAGTTTTTTATTTTTAGAAATGTATTTTTTGTTTATTTTTTGTGATTTTCAATTTATCTGTGATTAATTTCTGAAATACACTTCTCGTTTATTTATAATTCGTGATTCTTGTGCAGTTTTTTTGTTAACTTTAAATGTACTTTTTGAGATTGTTGTATTTGTGTATCTATTGTTTTTTTTATAGATTTATAATTTTTATTAGAGATTTAAAATTTAATACTAAACTACTGATTCCTGAAAAGCGTTAGTCCATAATTCACTGAAACTTATTCGTTAGTTTAGGTATAAAATAAAATAAAAAAGGAACTTGTCCCGGTTTGGCATTTTCAAAATCTGGTCACCTTAGGTTTTACTGCCTTAAGGATTGGAACCGCACTCTGGTGGCAAAAGTATGAACTTTGAAATTCATTACATACTTTTTCAATTTAAAGCATTAGTACATCTTTTATGGGCTTTATTAGAGCTTTAAATCATAAACTTTTTAGTATTTTATTGAATATTTACTTGATAGGTACAAATTTAACACAATTATTGATATTTACTAATTCTGCGGCCCTATTTTTGAACCACTCGATATGATGTCGCATGCCACATCACAAGGACATAATTTTTTCATGAAACTGACATGGACAAAATGATGAAAGAGGTATGCAACACTGTGTGGACGTTTCATAATAAGAAATCTGAATATTCTCCTTTTAAAACGCACTTATTGGCGATTTTCAAAGCAATTCAAACTCCTACTTGTAGTAAAAATTCACAAATGTTGGTCTTAAATAAAAATCCCCATTTGAATATTCCTGCCTTTATGAATAGTTTAAACGTTTTGATATTTCACAATATTGATTTTAAATAGGAGTAGGTAATTAATTAACTTTCAATTATTTATTTTGCTTAACTTTTTACTATAGGAAATTTAAATTCCATTGCACAGTATGGCTATTTAATAAAAACTAAAAGTACACTGTAGTAAGAAAAAACATCAAAATTTACCTAATTAATTAAATATTCCGATACAATGGAAAACTTCCACCGAGAGTGTAGATTTACAGTTGATAGATTTAGAAAATAATAATTAACTACATTACATTTTCTTACTATAAAATATAATTGTATTTACTATTAATTTTTATAAAATTACCTGAACGGCTGAAGCGAATAAATCGTCATCATCTTCGCCGTTTTTTATATCCACATTTTCAAACAAAGGGGGTGGCTCAACTGAATCAGCCATACTTTAATAATGCGATTACAGTTCCCAACGATTTTTGTAAACGTTTACGTGCGGTGTAACTTTTAGTTAATTAATGAGCCTCCACCTCCTACAAAAATAAGATTTTTTTACACTTTGACATTAATTGACAGATTGAAACTTGACTGTTGACACAGCATATTTGACAAGAGATGACTCAATAAATCATAGAACTACATGCCTATAGACCGCTTGAAAAAAAAGCAATATACAGGGTGATCACACAGGTTTAGAGAATATGTTAATATGCAATTAATATTGGGAATTTCGACTATGGATAGATGGCGCTATTTTGACGTAAATTTATTAATTAAAAAATAATAATTTATTATTAAAAATAATAAATAAATTTAAATTTGAAAAAAACATGGAGGAAAAAGTAATAAAAGATTTTCGCGCCGATTTAATTTTTATTGGTTTTAGTAACTGCGCCTGTGTTTCGATCAAGTTTTTTGTGTTTAAAAATTGTGTTTATCTTTTATTGACCAGTGTGTGTTATTTCTTACTTGCATAATTGCATAAATACATTGTTTTGGGGTAGGTAATAAATTACAGCCTGTAAAAAATATTATTATTTTAATATAGTAATAATAAACCCAAGGAAACTGATTTATAACTGCACGGAAATAAATTTTACAAAAACAGGTTATGTCAAGGTAGACCTTTTCTAGCTTCAGCAAGTAACTCCCAGAGGGCGTATCCCAAGTCGAAATTCCCAATCGAGTAAATGCAATTCAAAGTATTTTATTTAAAATGTATGTATGTATGCAATTTCCGTATCGTCTTGAGACCAGGAAAATTCCGTATCGACATGAGATTCAACAATACGCAGTCCGCTGATTGACTTGGTCGGAAACTTATACGCTTTTAATTTTATTTCTGAATACTCAAAATAATCACGTCAGACTCTAGCTTTTCTAGTTGCTTTCAAAATTGTGCAAAAACGAAAAGTAAAAAGAAAGTATTGGGTAGGAAAATGGGTGGATCGAAGACATGAATTGGGACTTTGTTCAACACTCGTAAATTAGTTCCACAAAAATTCATGTTCCTCATAAAGGCGAGTTAATTGGAAAACTTCCGCATCTGTGCATTCTCGGACGTTCATTTTTATAAACACAAAATATTTATATTGAAAAAGTCTCGACATGCGGTCTCAGCTTTTCCAACAAAACCAGAAAAGTGGAGACTTGTTCACGAGAGCAGAAATTAACATGTCCACTTGCGACATGTGCAGTATCAGAGATCAGAGGTGGAAGTTTGTAACTGTAACGTACCGACATGACTCGGTTATACGTCATTATTTTTTTGATATCGCATCATCGTTTACGTTCACAACCGACATCGAAAAAATTGGTAGTTTGTAAAGCCCGCTGCACAATTGACGGTACGGATACGATCCGATTACCAAATGAGAGATAAAACATCCGAGTTCCCTGTGAGTGAGTGAGTGAGCATGAAAATTACAATTTGCATGCTCACTCACTCACTCATAGGGAACTCTGATGTTCTATCTCTGATTTTGTAATCGGATCGAAAAGTACGCTTTTCAAACATTTCGTCGACTATCTTCTTAAGAATTTTATGTAAAAACTATTTACTTTTGTAGAGAAATTCAAGTGAAAGTTTTTTTGGCTCTTATGAATTTTACGTAGGTTGTGCCGCTTTTAAATAAATTTAAAAAAACAAATTGGAAAACGATAAAAATTTAGTCGCTTTCATGGCAACAAGCTACAATTTCAATACAAACTGATAACTTTGAAATAAAAGTACTTAGTTTTAATAATTAAATTCAGGTTTGGAGAATATGCTAACATGCAATTAATACCGAGTAAATGAAATGTGTTTTTTGAGGTTAAAATAGTATATTGTTTTATTAGGAGTAAAAGAAGTACTTTTACTCCGAATAAAAAACATGCTATTTTTTCTTCAAACGTCGAAATTTTTAAAACAGTAATAGAGTAATAATATACAGGGTGTCCCTGAAAGGTCTGTACAACAGTACCTCATACTCATGAGACCTTAACCAAACTTATCTCTATCTAAAAGTTCTTCCTTAAGGAGCTACAGACCTTTAAAGTTCTTAAAACTATTTTGTTTTTTTTCAAATTACTAAAAATTGGTTCATACGATCATAACAAAATTTGGTATGTGGCTATGTAATGAAAAAAGGTATTTGTAGATAATTTGTATTTACTTTTTCACATTATGTAAGTGGTCAAAAATAGGTCATCGTCATGCAGATTTTCTTGTAACTTTTTAATGACCGAATAAAAATTCATTAAACTTTACTTGTAGCTAAATAGTGTAATTATAAACTTTTTTGTTTCCTATATAATTTCCCTAACTCCTTTAGTTTAGGCAGAAAATAATATTTTAATGTGGTGCATAACCAAACTTTAGAAAAATATTTAAATTTTTCGCCAAAAGGTCTGTACAAAGTAACAGCATATATTCTTGAGACGAAAATAAAATGATTTAACCAAATTTAATCGAAAAGTGCTTCGTTAAGTGTCTAGCGACCTTGAAAAATCTTATCTTTTTAAATAACTTTCATGGTCAATAGAGGCTTAAGGAAGCATTTTTGGATAGAGATAAAAGTGGTTAAATCGTTCCATTTTGGTCTCAGGAATATACTGTGTTAATTTGTACAGACTTTTTAGCGAAAAATTTAAGTATTTTTTCAAAGTTAGGTTATGTACCACATGGAAATAATTTTTTTCTGCCTAAAATAAAGGAGATAGAAAAATTATGTATGAGACAAAAAAAGATTATAATTACACTGTTTAGCTACAAGTAAAGTTTTATGATTTTTTATTCAGCCATTAAAAAGTTATAAGAAATTTTACATGTCGATGACTTATTTTTGACCACTTACATAACGTGAAAAAGTAAAAATAAATTGTCTAGAAATACTTTTTTCCATTACATAACCACATACCAAATTATGTTATGATCGTATTAGCCAATTTCTAGTAATTTAAAAAATACAAAATAGTTTTAAGAACTTTAGCACCTTAATGCTTAATGAAGTACTTTTGGATAGAGATAAGTTTGGTTAAATCGTCTTATTTTGGTCTCAAGAGTAATGTGGTATCGTTTTGTACACCCTGTATAATAAATAATTCTAAAATTTTACATTTAATTTACATACAACACACAATACAATGTATATTGGGTTGCCTAAAATTCATTTCTACTCCGCCCTTTTATTCCTTGTCAGTGCAAAGTAGTAATTTCTACTCCTAGGCAGTACAAAGTTACCATAGAATCAATGAACATAAAAAGTGACATTTTAAAGCCTGTCAAACGTCACAGAAGACATTTAAGAAAGAAGTATTTTATTAAAAATGTATGTAAAGTGGCCTAACTTTCATACCTTTCTTTTCAATTTTATTCAAAAACGACGAACAATTTCTAAGGGACAAAAAATCTTCCCTTCGCAATTTTCTACATAAAAAATGATTTTTACATAAAATTTTTAAATACCTAAAACTAAGTTTTTGATTGTTTTATGTCTTCTTCTTTCTTTCAACACCATTTACAAAAGTCGAGGATTAGCCAAATTTTTACCAATTGAGCGTTCATTATTTAAAACTAGGTGTACAAAATTTTATTAAAAAATCCGTTAAGCGTTGTTGGTCGAATTTTGCGACACCCTGTATATATTTATATTTAAATAATTAAATTTTATAATAAAATGTTGTGTAATTTAAAATTTAAACCTTATAAAAGAATTTAAAAAAACACAAATTAATTAACTATTTTAATTTATTTCAATATTTTCTTAATGATTTTTATTATTCAATTTCCTGCTTTACTTAACCTAATTCGAATATAAACAAACAAGAGAAAACGTTATGAAAACATTCTTTATAAAGTAATATTTTGCGCTATAAAGCCATTTTTTAGCGATTAAAGAAAAGGTGTGAAAACATTACACGCAATTATAATCGGAGATAAAAACTAGGAGCAAAAATATGTTAAACAAAAAAATGAAGGTTATGTTTTCTGTTGATGTGTACAAAATTTAAAATAAAATATTCAAAAATGCACAAACAGTGCGAATGCGGCGACACGGATGATGAAAACTTATTATTGGATGATAATAATTCTTCTTGGAACGGATGTGAAGTTTGTCGGAGAAGTAAGCACTCCAATGGGTTAATCAATACTACAGTTCATAACGCACTGAGAAGGAATAGTTTGGATGTTGACGAGGATGATCCTTTGTTGATAAATGTAAGTGTTTCCTTACAATTATCTAGTGCGGTTTAAAAAAATTAGCATACGAATGTTAATTATTGCGACATTCAAGCGTTTTAAGTTGTAGCTACTTTTATGTAAGTTTTATAATTACATTTTTAAAATGTTGAAAGTTCCTCAAAACATTTCTTTAAAACGACGCTCATTTGATAGCTGTGTTAAGGAGTTTAAAATTATTGTCAAGGTTTGTGCCTTAATTAGTTTTTAATTTATATTAATACTAAATATCAGGATTTAAGTGTTTGAGTTCATTTATTTAAATTATTATATAACAAATGCCGCATTTGTTAATTATAGTTTTTTTTAGGATCGTATTAATAGTTTGGGAAATTTGGTGATAAGAGATTTTCATTGCCACACACATGCTCATCCAAATGAAAATGTTACAGCATACAAAACGTTATGCATTGTTTCAATTTTATGTTTTTTATTTATGGTAAGTAACTAGGACTAATATCAGTACTAATTTATGCACAATTCCATTAAAATTAACACATATCTAAAAAATTTAAATTATTTAAAAAATTTAGTCCAGAAATTTTAGATTTTTCAGAAAAAAATTAATTCCTACAAAAATCGTTAAGAACTCAAAACTTAAGGAATGAATTGTTCTTTCCGAATATTCTAATAAAATTTTTGAAGGTTTTCAAATGAACTCTCCAGGACCGGACTTGTGCCTCAATTTCAGTAAATACATTGCGATTTTATTATGGGAGAGCTAATCGACCAATTTACACCAAATATTTTTTAAAACACATCTAGGTGCTACATGTTTCTGGTATAAAATTTTGGTTTAAATAAGAAAATCTTAAAAAATTACTTAAAATTCACTAATTAAACTAAACTTTTATTTTTTTGGAAATTGCTTTAGATGAGTGTTCAGCTAAAAATAGAATCATTTTGTTATCACTTTTCGTTTTTGAGTTCTTTACAAAAATGTCCAAAATCTCACTTTCGTGTCAAAAATAGATTTTTCAGAAAAAAGTTAAGGGCCGGGAATGCGGAAAAATTTTAGTTCATGAAGTGTTTTGATAGAAAAATTTTGACATATGAAAATTTTATTATTAACCCTGTTTGTAGATATTAGGTGGGTATCAAATCATATAATTTTCAAAAAAAAATTTAAAAAAACTGAAGTTTTTATATGTTTTTACATACAAAATGATCAAAATAAAAAAGTGAAATTCATGTAATACTGTTTTATTTAGATGTTAATTTACAAATATCTTCAAAAAAAAAAATTTTTTATTTTTTTTTTTTTAATTTTTTTACTTTTTTTTCAGATTTTTTTTTTGAAAATTATGTTATTCCATACCCACATAGTATCTATAAACACAGCAAGTAATAAAATTTTAGTACGTCAAAATTTTTCTATCAAAACACTTCATAAACTAATCAAAATTCCCTAGCCTTAATTTCTCGAAAACTATACCGGGTACAAAAAAGTTTAAGAGCCCAAAATTTAAGGAATTAATTCTATTTTCCGATCATTCTAATAAAATGTCTGAAAGTCGTCAAATAAACTCTCCAGGGCCGGATTTAGCCTAAATTTTAGCAATTATTTTGCAATTTTATTATGGAAAAACGAATCCACCGATTTTCATCAAATATTTTTTAAAATACATCTAGGTGGTATAGTAGTTTTCATGAAAATTATTTAAATCGTAAACTTGAAAAATATTTAAATAATAAATTCTTATAAAAAACTTTTAATTTACTAATTAAACTAAAGTTTTTGGAAAAGGCTTTAAATAAGTTTTCAGCCCAAAAAAGAATAATTTTGTTATCACTTTTGGTTTTTGAGTCCTGAACAAAAATGTGCAATTCTAGAGTCAAATTTAGTCCTGAAATTTTAGCTTTTTCAGAAAAAAGTTGATTGCTCGAAAACTATACGAGATAAAAAAGCGTTTAAGGACTCAAAATTTTAGGAATGAATTTTATTTTCCAATCATTTTAATAAAATTTTTAAAAGTCTTCAAATAAACTCTCCAGGACCGGATTTGTGCCCACATTTTAGTTTAAAATACATCTATTGTTTTTGACAAAAATGTGCAAAATCCCAATTTAGAATCAAATTTAGTCCTGACATTTTAGAATTTTTAGGGGTCTGCCCTCGGGTGCGCCCCTGAATGTTAAATCACATTTTTATCATTCGTTTTTTGTTGTTTTTTGGTAATTATTTGGGACTTAACGTTTTTAATTATTCCTATTTTTAGATTACAGAAATAATCGGTGGCTATTTAGCCTCGAGTCTTGCAATTATGACAGATGCAGCACATTTATTCTCCGATCTCATAGGTTTTCTTGTTTCAATTGTATCAATTTGGATAGGAAAACGTCCACCTACAAGTAATATGACATTTGGATACCACAGGGCTGAAGTTATGGGAGCTTTTTTAAGGTTTTTTAAAATTATTTTTATAGTGTACTTAATTTTGAGTTTTATTTAAAATTACAGTGTTCTGGCTGTTTGGTTATTAGCTGGAGTTTTTTCAATACTTGCTGTAAATAGAATAGTAAGCGAGGATGATGATATAAATGCAGATACTATGCTAATAACGGCTGGATTAGGATTAATCATTAATATTATGTAGGTATCATTTTTACTAATCTTAATATTAAGAAATTTGTAGTTTTTTGTTCATGTTTTTAAGAGTTTTATAATAATGGCTTATTTATGTTTTAATGTTATTATTAAATCTACATTTTTAATACACTGGCGTGCAAAGAAAACGGGCCACCCACATTTTTGTAAATATATTTTTTTTGTGGTTATTAGATTTCAATTAAATTATGGTAAATTCTACCGCAAGTAGTAAGCAATCAAATAACGAAATATTTTCTTGAAAATGTTGTTTAGTTTTTATAGAAAAAAATAAAGATAAAAAACACAACAAACATTTTACAACAATGAATACAATGTGACGAATATTTATACGTAATATTGCCAGACGCCTTTAGATTTTTTAGGAGTCAAGTTGATTTGAAAATAAACATCGAGTATTAATTTTCAATGCATTTAACCATTGTGGAGGCAGCTAGAGTAGTAGCTTTATTGGAGGATGGACGAAGCCAAAGATATGTGGCTATAACCATGGGAATAAGCCGCTCAACAGTGCAACAAGTGTACCGACTTCACCTGGGGAGAGGTGACTTCAGCAGGAGACCTGGTACAATCTTGGCTCTCAGAAACCGTTACCGCACCGGAGTTAACATACGGGATTGGCTCCAAGAGGTTCATGGAGTAAATGTAAGTCAGTGGACTGTTACAGGCCGGCAACAGGGCCTAGACTTCTACAACACCATCGAGTTAGGCGACTCCAGTTTGCAAGTGAACATCTCAACTGGACTATAGAATAGTGGAGCTCCGTGTTATTCACAGATGAGTCCAGAATGTGCTTACATGGCTGATGGCCATGACAGAGTGTATAGAAGACCTGGAGAGACTGCCTACAACCCCATGTTGTGCATTTCACAAACGTAGCTGGTGATAATTTTGTTCTTATGCAGGACAACACCTGCCCTCACATCGCTAGAGTCGTAGTTAACTACTTGCAGGAAGCCAACATGCAGGTTATGGACTGGCCAGCACGTAGCCCCGATCTTAATCCAATAGAGCACCTATGGGACGAACTGAAAAGGCGCGTTAAACTTCGGGTTCCTGCACCCAATACCTTGCCAGAGCTAAGAAGAGCACTTTTAGAAGACTGGATCCGCATTCTTCAGGCTACAATCTCAACACTTGTTCAATCCATGAGAAACCGCCTCGTAGTCGTTATTCGGGCTAGAGGTGGTAATACACAATATTAATTGTTTTTATAATTTTGCATTATTTCACTTAAAAAACAATTTTCTTTCTTTTTGTAAAATTTTTATTGTACCACTTTTCATATCTTTATTTTTTTTACAAAGGAATAAACAAAGGACGTTATCGTTTTCATATGGGTTTTTGGGTAAAAATAAAAATACACTAAACCTATCAAAATTTACTTATAGACTCCTAATATTAATTATGTACTTAATTTCTGTAAAAAAATATACCCTATGAACAGTTTTATTATATTTTACATTATTTTAAAAAAATATTTTTATCTCTGCAACAGTGGACGCTAAAATTCAAATTTTGAAAAGTTTGACAAAACTCCTGTCAGATGTTTAATCTTTATTTTTAATTTACGTTTAAATTAAAAGAAAGGTAATAATTTTAAAATATCGGTTTTAAAATCTATTAATAAATGAGATTTTTAATTTTAATTTAAATGTTTATGGGGTGATTCTGAACAAAAATGTTAGCCGTAACAGCGATGTTAAATTTGACAGTCACCCTGATGTCAAAAAAAACGCAATTTTGTAAACTTTACTGCAACTTAATGGTTATTTATAATAAAATTTTCGGTGTTAAAATAACATACAGTAAAGTAATAATAATACATTAATGTATAATTGATCAAAATAATACATTATATAAATGTACAATGCATTTTAATACCGAAAATGTTATTTTATATTGTTGTTAAGTTACACTAAAGTTTACAGAATAGCGTTTTTTTGACATCGGGGTGACTGTCAAATTTAACATCGCTGTTACGGCTAACATTTTTTGTTCAGAATTACCCCATTAATTTCAGGAGGTAAAAAATGCAATGTTGCATGATTGTGCAAAAAAGTCTTGAGATTTGCTGTAAAAATTATTTTATTTTTATTTGGCCCCGTATTATTACAAATCTTATTACAATTCTTAGGACTGTTACTATTTTATTTACAGGAAAAATATCAGAGCTCCAGGAAACTGGAAGTCTTTAATTATTAAAAAATTAGAAAATTGCAAAAAATGGCAAGAATGGAATAATTGTTTAATTTAAAAAAATAAATTGTTAAAATATGCGTATATTTGAAAAAAGTATATATGTACTTAAAAATAAATATACAATGAAATCTTTATGAATATGTATTTAATTGTAGAATTGTTATTGTATTATTGTTGATAATTCAAAGTAAAAATATGACATAGGAAACCATTTGCTAGAAAACAATGACATCGTTGTCTAATTGTACAAAAATTAATTACAGCCAAACTTCTCTAATTCAAATCTTTAAGGGACTTTAAAAAAAATCGATATATAGAAATTATTTCGCAAAGTTAAAAACGACTATTTTTAGAAACACATTACAAACAAAATTCGAGTTATGGAAAAATTCGACTTATAGAAGTTCGAGTTATGGAAGTTCGACTGTATTTTCAAATCCGCTATTTGGCTGTGAACAGCCATTATCAAACTTAATATAGCTTCAAAATTGTATATTTGAGCGATATTTACATATTAGTATAAGTTTCATAGCTGGAGGAAATCTACCCAAAATCCGATAAGGTCCTTTTACTATATTTTATGTTTTTGGTTAATTGCTTAATACTTTTTCTATAAATCACCATAATTTTATTAAAATACAATGGTGACCAAATAAAATATTGATAAAATTGTTTTCAATGCACGCCAGTTATTTTACCTGCATTCACACCGATTTAGATTTGGAATCCGATTTTGAAAACTGGTGCGTGCATTAACTTGTGTTTTGTAAACATTCCATAATCTAAAACATAATTCTAGATTCTAAAACTTAAGAGGATAGTCGGCAAATTTGAGTGCATGATTTTGAAATTCGCTTGACATTTGCGGTTTTGGTCATAATTTTTTTTCCACTGCAGTTTTTTTAAATTTCTTATTTTGGTACACAGAAGAGTCTTGTTATTACTAATTTTTTCATTCATTGTTTTTATAAGTCAAACCATATAGTCATACTGAAGCAGTAAAACGGGCTCTTTACAAAAAACGTTCGCTTAAAATTTTACATAATTTTTGGAGCGCTGTAAAAAGTTTAAAAATAAACTTAAAACAATAAACGAAACAGTGAACTCTTCGTTTATACCTTAACTTTTTGATAGCGTTGGAAAAAGAATATTATATCAATTAGTTTTTTATCTGTATTATAATCACCGCTAAGCAAACATTTTTTATAAAGAAGAATTTGCTGAGTATCGTCTTAACCTATTTATATGCCTATTTAAACCTGCTAAGACCGATGCTGGTTTTCAAAATAGGTGATTCTGAATCTAACCGCTTCCACAAGTTTTATGTTTGTAATATGTAAGCTTTTTAAATTCTCTTGAACTTATTTTAAATAATAATATTGTATACCTAAATAATTTACCCTCCTTTTTCTATTAAAATTTATTGTAACATTGTATCTTTAACAATTTTATATTCCACTTATTTGTTTTAATTTTTAGTATGGGAACAGTATTGCACGGCCTTTGTGTCAAAACTCACACGCATTCACACGGACTTATAGATCATTCGCACAATAACAATATTAACATTCGAGCTGCAGCAGCTCACGTAATAGGTGATTTATTACAAAGTCTAGGAGTTTTAGTAGCAGCAATTGTAATTAAATTTCACCCGAATGCTTGGATAGCAGATCCAATTTGCACCATTCTTTTTTCGATGATTGCAATTGTGGCAACTCTACGTGTTGCTAAAGACACTGTTTTGTTGTTGATAGAGGCCAGTCCTATTTGCTCACGGGATATGTTTAATGAGTTGAAGAAAATTAATGGTGTAAGGCACGTTCACAGTTTACATATTTGGAGTTTGGCTCCAGGGCGTGAAGCGGTGGCCACCCATCTCGCAGTTGGTAAAAATAATCGACTTTTTACTAATCAGTTTTTATTATTAATTTTTTTTACAGATGAGAATTCGGATCGGGATTTAGTGCTGCATGTTGCGACGAATTTAGTGAAGAATAAGTTTCATGTCGTCAGTTGTACTATACAAATAGAGGCTTATGATCATGAGCAGATGAGCATTTGTTCCGAGTGTCAATTGCTGCAGTCATGACGAAGATGAAAAAGTCCTAATCCTATTTTAAATGTTGACACAAAATCAGTAGTAATTTTATATTTTATTTAATATATTAAAGAATTTATTTATCGTTGGAACTTATGTAATAAATGTTTTATTTAAAACAGTGTTTTTTTTACAAAAATAATTCGTTTAGCTTTAAGAGCGTAAGAAGACAAATGTATATTATTGTTTTTGATTTTTTTAAGAGTTTTATAACAATAAATCTAGACCAAACTAATTTTCTAGTGAAAATCCTTGAAAAAAGAAATTGTGAGCAATGCAGAGGTTCTTGAATGTTTGACAAGCTTATCTATGTAATTTTAATAGTTGATAATAAAATATACTACAACACTACAAGTTAAAACATTTAGGGATTATCATTTTTTTTTGATTGGCTACTTTGTCCTGTTTAATTCAGCATTTTTTAAATTAAAAATAATCCATTTTCAAGCATATTGTTGGATGTTACAAAATCACCGACCTATTTTTGCTAATAAAAAAGGATAAACCCGATCTAATATAATTGGCGATTTAAATTATTATTTTTCCCGCCCGTCTATCAGTGCTGACGTCACACCATTACTTCCGTACAAGACGGAAGTCGCGTATAGCTTGAATTGCACATGCGCGATTGTAAGGGAAAATGATTCGTATATCCTATGGCCGTACTGACAATGGCCACCCATGGGAAACGTGTCGAGTAGTTGCACCTCACATCGCAGTCGCTAGTCGCAGAAAAGTGCCAAAAGTTTTATCACAATTACAAACCAGAGCAACTAGTAATTCAGTTAATTAATAAGTAGTTCTTCAAATAGACAATACACGCCACTACAAGGCAAGAAAAGAAAACAACAAAAGGGTAAGTCTAAACAATGTGGGTTTGGTTTATTATCGTTAAATTCAATATTATAATTAAAACCTCGGCTAATTCATTTTGAGCCGTTGTTTCATCGCATGATTTTGAGCCGATTTGGCGCTTTTCCCACCAAAAACCGGTTAATACTCGCTTGCAAGTTTAAACTTGTTTGTTGCAAGCAGCACGCACTAAGCCGACATTGTCATTCATATGCAAATTAGTTTTCGAATATGCGTATCAGTTGATTCCGATGACTAGCAAGTTTTAACTCGAAACTAAATCAAAATTCGAGGGCCTATAATTGAGTTTGGTTGTTTCTATGAATTTCATGTCGCTCCAAAATACCAGAAATAGAAAAATACGCAAATAATTCGTTTCGTGACATTCACAAGGTTAAAACGCACATTTAAATTAGTGCGGGAAGTTTTCACGTATATTTTCTATTTAATTTATTAATTATGAATAATATTAACGAAAACCCTCTTTTAAAATAGGTTTTTTTTCAAAACATCACCAATGGGTTGCTTAGGTTATAAATTTATAAATTATTTATGGTGCAATTTTGCTTTAGGTTACTTCCGGAACGCACCGAGGGGTACGGGCACGTTATAAAATTTTGTACAAGGACTTCCCGGGACTTCCTTGTATTTTCCGGGACTTCCTCGGACTTCCCGGGACTTCCTCGGACTTCCCGGGATTTCCTCGGACTTTCCGGGAGTTCCTCGGACTTCCCGGGAGTTCCTCGGACTTCCCGGGACTTCCTCGGACTTCCTCGGATTTTCCGGGACTTCCTCGGACCTCCCAGGACTTCCCGGAACTTCCTTGGACTTCCCGGAACTTCCTTGGACTTCCCGGGACTTCCTCGTACTTCCCAGTTTGTACTTTGGCATTTTACTGTTTAGGTAGGTGCATAATTCTTAATGTTTTTAATAAATATAAATTATTATTTGATATAAAAATTACTATTTTATATTATTTTTATTACATAATTTAGTTTTATTTTTTTATGTTACATGTAAAAAAATATTGTTTTTCCTGTACCATCTAATAAATAAATATTGTGGATTTTTTAAAGTTTAATGGAGGTCTAGTAATTTACACTACAATGTATATTAAATTTTTTTCACTGTCAATATTAAAAAAAATGGAATCGGAACAGTTTCTTGCCGCCATAACCGCAGTTTTTGGAATCTAAATGTAAAAAAAATGTTGTTTCTGTACTAAGTACTATGTAATAACATATTTACGTGGCATTAAAGAATATTCAAGATTGAATATGGTCGACGGTAAATACAGGGTGTCCCTGAATAACTGTGACAATTTTTTTGTGCTGATAGAGGAAGTGAAACTAAACATTTTTGACCTATAAAGTATTCTCCGGAAATGCTTCCTTAAAATGTTATACCACTTCAAAAATTAAAAAAAAATATATTTTTTGTAAATAAATAAAATAAATATTATAAGAGATATTATTTTGAAATTTTGGCCACAGTTTTTTCACATAAGGATACACATTTTCAGCCAATAAAAGTTTAAAAAATATTTTCAGGGGCTTTACATGTGGGGCGGTCATCAACTTTTTTTAATCTTATCTTTTGTTTCTTTACGTTTTTGATAATTTTAAAAATAATCCTTGATCAATGTTCTAGAGAAAAGGAACTCTTATTGTATGTCGCTCCGGTGCTTCATTTCGGAGTAAAAGTAGATTTTATAATTTTTAGCTAAAAATATGAATTTAGAAAGGATGTGGCTATTTGCACATACAGTATGTACGAATTACGAATAATTGGCTATTTGCACATACAGTGTGTACGAATAATTGGCTATTTACACATACAGTATGTACGGATACTTGGCTATTTGCACATACAGTATGTACGAATAAACGGCTATTTGCACATACAGTATGTACGAATAAATGGCTATTTGCACATACAGTATTTACGAATAAATGACTATTTGGACATATAGTATGCTTGAATATATGAGCATTCAAATTACCACATGCAATACGTCGAAATATTAATTTTACTAATATTTTATTAACAGTATCTAATAACTTACGGTATATTAGGAAGTTGTTTTTTAAATTCGTATTTTTAGCAAAAAATTATAAAATCTACTTTTACTCCGAAATGAACCACAATAAGAGTACCTTTTCTGTAGAACATTGATCAAGGATTATTTTAGTACTTTTAAAATTATCAAAAACGTAAAGAAACAAAAGATATGATAAAAAAAAAATTGATGACCCCGACACATGTAACGCACCTGAAAATATTTTTTAAACTTTTATTTGCTGAAAATGTGTATCCTTATGTGAAAAAACTGTGGCCAAAATTTCAAATTAATATCTCTTTATAATATTTACTTTATGTATAAAAAAATATTTTTCTTCAAACGTCATTAAAATACAGTCTTCTGTGACGTTTGACATGCTTTAAAATATCACTTTTTATGTTCGTTGATTCCATGGTCACTTTGTACTGTCTAGGAGTAGAAATTAAATTTCTACTCCGCTTATTCCGCAACCCAATATACATGTCGTATTGAAATTAAACAATGTTAATTATAATTAACATTAAATTATAATTTAAAAGAAAGTAGAAATGAATTTGAGGCAACCCAATATACACATACATTGTATTGTGTGTTGTATGTAAATTCTATCACCACAAAAAATTTGTCACAGTTATTCAGGGACACCCTGTATATTTTATTTTTTAAATATTTTATTAAATATCATCTGTTTTGATTTTCTTTTAGGTCTACCCTTACTTTTAATTTTTGTTTTAAATTTTAATGCCATCTCTGCATCTCCAACACTTTATCCAATCATGGTACGCCAACTTTTTTAAAATATATGGAAGAATTAAAAATAATTGAATATCATGCAAGAAAAGGA
This sequence comes from Stenus bimaculatus, assembly GCA_963971135.1. Lineage (NCBI taxonomy): Eukaryota > Metazoa > Arthropoda > Insecta > Coleoptera > Staphylinidae > Stenus > Stenus bimaculatus. Next base: position 14,998,468 of record OZ020181.1, read on the forward strand.
ATATCTCTTTTACAGAGAACTACCCCGGAAAAAATAAGTCAAATAATAACAAGTCCTTTTAAAGAGTTGCAAAATAACAACGAAAGGCAGGGTAGTGTAGATTGTGCAGATTTAGATTTATCATTGGAACTATCAGTGAGAATGATGATGTTGGATATACAGAGATGGCATTAAAATTTAAAACCAAAATAAAAAGTAAGGGTAGACCTAAAAAAAAATCAAAACCGATGACATTTAATAAAAAATTTAAAAAACAAAATATTCAGGGAGTCCCAGCGCTGCGAGGAAGTAACTTTACTCTAAAATGAAAAAATATATCGGTTTTCGATAGAATATACAATACCTTTAACAGCACATTTTAAAAATATTTTAGTAATATACCGGGTGTCCATTACAAGATTGCGGACCAAAGTTATGTTTTTTTAAATGGAACACCCAGTATATTATGACATATTTGGGTTCCTTATAAAATAATAATTATACTTTGTATAAACTTTTATGGGTCTATCATCACTCGTTTTGCTGATATTTGCCATTTCAGCCAAAAAAAGATCCATTTTTGAAAAATCACTGCTCTAAAACAGATGAACATTTTGAGTTGAAATTTTCTCAAAAATTTTTCAACATCGTCTAGTTTTCAACTGCCATGTCAAATTTAAGTTTGTTATAATTTTTTATCAGGAAGCCTTATGAAACGCAAATTGAACAATTAAACGAAATTTTCAAATGGAACACCCAGTATATTTTATCATCATTCGATGGCATTTTTAACAAGCTTTCTACTGATGTAATGGTTGTTTGGCGAATGTCTATGGTTTAGGAGATATTAATATCCAAACTGACAAAGATTGAAAAATACACAAAATAGCCCTCTTGATGAGTTTTTTTGTTAATTTGCCTAATATTTATTTCTGTCTTTCTCTATTTTACTTTTTTATAATGTTGTTTTATTACAATAGTAGTTTTTCTTCTTTTACAACAAAAATAAAATGGAAACTTGCAATTATTAATTTTGGTTTTCTAAGTCTCAACACGCTTTAAAAATTTAACAACTGATGTTACCAAGGAAACCCTTATTTTGTGGAATTTTGTTTTAACGCCCTTTTCTGTACTTTTGATAATAACTAAACCGAAATAATGAACTCTTCTAAATAAGAAATAGAAAATATGCTGTATGCGCTTGGTGAAGCTGAAAGAAATCCGCTTCTAGTTGTCAGAAAAGAGCGTAAAAACGATATTCAACATAATAAGGGATTCCTTGGTAACATTAATTGTTAAAATTTCAAAATATACTGAGATTTAGAAAACCAAAATTGATAATTACAAGATGCAATTTTATTTGTGTTGTAAAACAACAAAAACTGTTACTTTAATATAAAAACATTATTAAAAAAGCAAAATAGAGAAAGACACAAATAAGTATTAGGCAAATTTAAAAAAAACCTTTAAAAAAAATTCATGAAGAATGCTATTTTGTGTATTTTTCACTGTTTCTCAGTTTAGAAATTAATATATCCCAAATCATTGATAAGCGATCATACAAACATTATATCAATAGAAAGCTTGTAAAAAATGATATCGATTGATGTTAAAATATACAGGGTGTTCCATTTGAAAATTTCGTTTAATTGTTCAATTTGCGTTTCATAAGGCACTCTGATGAAAAATTATCAAAAACTTAAATTTGACATGATAGTTGTAGGCTACAGGATGTTGAAAAATTTTTGAGACTATTCAACTCACAAGTGATTATTTTTTGTGATAAGTAAAACGTCAAAAATATCTGCGATTATTTCATGACGTTTATGTCAAACATCAATAAGTTTGAAGTTGGTTGTCAAATTTTGCATAAGAAAGTGAAAAATGTTCGTTAAATAGTCCCTTAAATATGCACTCTTGTTCAAATTATAAGTCGAATATTTTTCACTGTCATTACCACGAATGTCATTTGGGGTTAATTTTTAACCCCAAATGACATGAGTGGTAATGTATTACCGATTTTTTTTTAATTTTAATTGAAAAACCACCAGTTAGTAAAAGGGTTAAAATTCGGTTAATAAACGTTTAGAAATTATTAGTTAAGAACTGGTTTTGGTTAGTTCAAATAAAACGGTTTTAACCGAATTTCGGTTAATAAAACGCTTCGCTCATCGGAATACGTCAACTTTGCATATTCAAATGAAAGCGACAAACGTCACTTTTCATAGAAAATAGTCATGTAGTTTATGCAACAAGTGTAAAAAGTGGATTACTTAAGTCAAGCTTTTTTGCACCAAGTAGTGGTTCTGACCCGGGTTCTGATTATAAAAGGCCTAGTTTTTGCACGATCCTAGAAATTTGTTCTGCAATAAAGTACAGCATTCTGAGACGCTTGATAGACTTTAATAAGTCATTTTGCTGTTCGTTGAGTCTATCGACGTTTTGCTAGCGACATAAATTTTGCGTCGCGAACGACGGAAAATGCCGTGCGGAAAACTTTGCAAAGTCCGAGGGGTACGACACGCGAGGAAGTCCTTGTACACGTTTAGGGAAGTCCGAGGAAGTCCTCAGGAAGTCCCAAAAAATTTTGGAATGCCGATGAGTTCAGAACTTTTGCGAAACATGAATGTGCATCAAAAATAATGCGCCATTCATTTATTTATATTGTTGGTTTTGCACAAGTTTCACATTTTTCGAATATTAAAAATATAGGGCAAAATAGGACCATAATTAGACATTTGGCGATCGAAATTAAATTTTCCTGCGCAAATGTATGTTTGGTTGCCTACTCTAATGTCCTCATAGACGTACAAAATAAATGAATATTTAAACTTGCAAAAAAATTAATCGCGTTTAATAATACCAAGTAAATTAGGTAAAGTAACGTAATTTTTTAAAGTATAGCATGTGTTAACAGTTGTTAAACGCTAAATTCGTCTGCACAACTATCACGTTTGTGACGTCATTTCATTGTTTCGCGCACGACCGCAAGAGGGAGATCACTTAGCTTGAATCGCGAATTGTATATTATTTTATTCGGAATAAAAGAAGTATTTTTTGTATCGAGTATGTAAGTTTGAGGGAAGCGCTTTGCGACTTTGCAAAGTTTTCCGCTCGGCATTTTCCGTCATCCGCGACTCAAAATTTCTGTTGCTAGCAAAACGTCGCTAGACTCAACGAACAGCAAAATGACTAAATGTTAAGTTTATCGTTTTATGATCAGAACCATTACTTGGTGCAAAAAAGCAAGACTTAAGTAATCCACTTTTTACACCTATTGCATAAACTACATAACTACACTCACCGGCACAAAATTCGATCCATGCGATTTATTTGATTTTACTCATTTAATTTTAACCTTATGTAATGTTTAATTATCATATAAATATGAAATTATGCACATTTTTATACAATATTTTGATATAAAAGATTTCTTTTAAATCCAACAATTGAATGTTAACACAATTGTTATGAATTTTTAAGAATTTTTAAAGTGTAGTTCTTTTAAAATTTTCAACAGTAACGTTCCTCATAGAGTCGAGTAAAGTTAAAATTAAAGTTAAAGTCTTCCTTAAACTAAAAAATGGTTTTATACCCAACTGATAGTGCCAGAGCTATTGCTCTTATCCAAGATGGGCGGCCACAGTACTACGCAGCTCGGGTTCTTGGCGTTTCAAGATGTAGTGTCCAAAGAGCTGTAGAACGTTTTAATGAAACTGGAAATTATTCTAGAAGAGTTGGATCAGGCAGACTACGGTGTACAACTGCTCAAGATGATTATTTTCTTAGATTAAGAGTCTTGCAAAATAGAGACACTACTGCAATTACAGAACGGAATGAGTTGGAACATGTACGAGGAGTAGCAGTAAGTGAAAGAACCGTCAGAAGAAGGTTACAGGAACATGGATTACATGCTAGAAGACCCGCAAATATCCCACAATTGACCAGGGAACATCGGGTAGAACGTCTACGCTTTGGTCGTGAACAACAAAACTGGGGCGATCCGGAATGGAGCAATATCCTCTTCACGGATGAGTCAAGGTTTCGTCTCAGATCTCCGTATGGACGTCAACGAGTATGGCGAAGGACTGGCGAAAGGTTTGCCCAGTGCAATATTGTACCAAGATTGAATTTTGGTAGTGGCTCGATCATGGTGTGGGCTCGGTATTAACATGAACGCTTGTACAGACCTGGTAATTGTAAATGGAGGAGCAACGACTGCAGACACATACATTACTGATATTCTGGATCCACATGTTGTACCTTTTGCTCCGTTTGTTGGCAATAATTTCATGCTAATGCATGATAATGCTCGTCCTCATGTTGCTCGCGTCGTCAACGAGTACTTGAATGAAGTCCAAATCAATCGTATGATTTGGCCTGCCAGAAGTCCCGATCTTAATCAGATTGAACATGTTTGGGACATGATTGGAAGACGAATTCGTGCTCAAATTCCCGCTCCTGGCACCCTACGAGAACTAACTGCGACAGTTTTGCAAGAATGGGAAGAAATTCCTCTTGATACTATTCAAACGCTTATTGAGGGCATGCCAAGAAGAATTGAAGCTGTAATTAGAGCTCGAGGAAGCAATACACGATACTAATTTTGTTGTTGCTGTATCATTTTCTGAGACATTTTCGTTTTTTGTTTTGGAAGTAATTAAGAAATTTGCCATTATTTTCATTATTTTTAAAAATAAATGTTACCTTTGGTTATAATGCATTATTATTGTTCTACGTACCCTCTTAAATAATTATATAAGTGAAAATAAAATATTATGAATACAAACAAAAAGTAATAAATGAGTAAAACCAAATAAATTGCATGGATCGAATTTTGTGCCGGTGAGTGTATTTTCTACAATATCTATGAAAAGTGACGTTTGCCGCTTTTATATGAATACGCAAAGTTGACGTTTTCCGATGCGCTGCGGGGTAGAAAAATGTGTGTATTTCGAACGCAATTGGTGTTTAAAATAGGGATTCTAACCGAACCGTTTTATTTGAACTCACCGTAACCGAAACCATTTTTAGAAATTTTTAAAAACTGTAACCGAAACCAGTTCTTAATTAATTTTTAAGCGATTTTTAACCGTTTACTAACCGGTTTTCAACCGTTTTACTAACCGATTTTTAACCAAGATGAGAACTTGACGATGATTTGGGAGAGTAATTACTAAAGGTAAAGGTGAATGATTCAATTACCAACTTTTCATTATATTTATTACAGTGCAACTAGTTTCGCCTTCATAAGGGCATCATCAGGCACATTAACAATTTATCGATGTACTAACTCAATCTGGTACTCCTCATACTGTGATCATAGGGCTACTATGAATTCCCAAGCAACTAGGCTTATATTGAGCGCCTGAGCAACTAGGCTAAAAGTGAGCGCCTAAGCAACTAGGCATTCTGATGAATGCCTAACCAAACCAGGCCGAATGTTGTGGTGCGCCTAAGCAACTAGGCTTATTGCCTAGGAATGCTTACGCAACTAGGCTTTATCTATTGGGAATTTCGACTACGGATAAATGGCGCTATTTTGACGTATATTTGAAAAAAACATGGAGGAAAAAGTAATAAAAGATTTTTGCGCCGATTTAATTTTTATTGGTTTTAGTAACTGCGGCTCTGTTTGGATCAAGTTTTTTGTGTTTAAAAATTGTGTTTATCTTTTATTGACCAGTGTGTGTTATTTCTTTACTTGCATAATTGCTTAAGGGGTTAGGCCACTCCAGGATTTTAAAAATATTGAAATTTTAAAACAGGCACGGATCAACTTAAAATCGGTTAGAAAAGAAGTACCGGAGCAGGATATTAATGTGGAAGCCCAATTGTATGGTGCAGGCATCGCAGATTGATGGTTGGTACATAAAAAAAACTTTAAAAGCGTTTTTTTCGAAACCACATTTCTCAAATCGGCCGGACTCCTAACTCATACAATTTTTGACCTATCGACTTCAAAATTTAACTGTATGTTCAAAATTACATTCCTTATAGAAGTACGTAGGATTTTTGTATTATATTGAATATATCGTTTGTTATAGGTAATTTTATAGCGATTTTTCATGGCATTTTTTACTTTTTTACTTCAGAAGGGCGCCTGATCACAGTGTATGCTTAGGCGCTTACTTTTAGCCTAGTTGCTCAGGCGCCCACTATAAGCCTAGTTGCTCAGGCGCTCAATATAAGCCTAGTTGCTTGGGAGTTCATAGTAGCCCTATCGATCACAGAATGAGGAGTACCAGATTGCGTTAGTACATCTATAAATTGTTGATGTGCCTCATGATGCCCTTATGAAGGCGAAACTAGTTGCACTGTAATAAATATATTGAAAAGTTGGGAGTTGAATCATTCACCTTTACCTTTAGCGATTTTTAACCGTTTTACTAACTGGTTTTTAACTGTTTATCTGTTGGTTTCACAATTAAAATTAAAAACAAACAGGTAAAACACCTTTTTTTAAACCGAAACCGTTTTTTGAAATTTTTAAAAACCGTAACCGAAACCGTTTTTAGAAAAAAATATTAACCGAAACCGTTTCGAAATTTTAAACGGTTAGAATCTGTGGTTTGCCGATTTCAAGAGATTTCCGCGGCTGCAGTCTCTCTCAATTCCCAATCGGTATTTCCTTATACTGGTCTAGTTTCTCCTCAAATTTAATACATTTCTAAGCATCTATTGATATATTTGTCGTCGACCATATTGAATTTTGAATATTCTTTAATGCCTCATAAATATTTTATTACATAGTACAGAAACAATATTTTTTTACATTTAGATTCCAAAAACTGTGAGTAGAGAGGATTAGCCGGTTCTGGATCACACATTCCACATTTTGCTGGGCCCGCCTCCCATGTAAAGTGTCCATAAGGAGTGTCACGCCCACCCCCCACCTAAATCCCTCCCACCTGAGCTCTGATTGGTCGGTTCTCCCCTCCTTTCTGAGCTCTGATTGGTCCTTCCCCCTCCTAAGCTCCTCCTTCTTGAGCTCCTATTGGTCCTCCAGTTTCCCCTCTCTAATTTTATTGGACGGCGACCATTTTCCTAATTAGGGCCCCACCCCAAGTACGCTGATTGGTTACCTGCTTAAAGTAAGTGCTGCCATCTGCGACTCGGTAGCTTAAGTTACTAATTCTAGTGGCGCCATCTGAAGTTTGCGGCAAAGCGTCAAAGCTTAAAAAAAACACTCGCCACCGTGAATCGAAGCCACAGTCTTTGTTTCGCGTTTTTTTAAGTCCAACGACTTAGCGGTTGAGACCACCAAGCAGTTATTATTAGTAAAGATAAATATGCAATATATTTAATTGTTGATAAAATACACATGTGCAAATTAATATAAAAATCGCCAACTGTACGCATTCAGAGGTTCATTAACCTTAATTTAAAGAAAAGACTTCTTCTTTAAAAGTATATTTTCAAAATTCATCTTTACAAAAAACAATTAATTACAATAATAAAATAAACTAACATAATTATTTTTTTAATTTCTTTAACATTGTGATTATTTTTAAGGAATTAACACATGTTTAAATAAATTGATATGTTTCATTTTCTATTATTTACCTTTGAAAGAAAAAGTACTAAACCAATTGATAATTAACTTTAATGTAAACAATCAATCAAATATTTAAAATAATGTAAAACAGAATCATACATATTTTTGTTTAAAAGAAAATGCTATTTAAAGCGCCTTAATATTTTTAAGATTATACAACTTTATAATTACTAAAAATTTAACGAAATGTACAGTTAAAAAATATTAATTTCTTAAAATAGTTTGATTTTTATTTAAAAATGATTTTGTTTTATATGTATATATTATTCGGTAATTTATTATAATATTTATTTTTGAAAAAGTGAAAAGAAAATATAAGTTGAATGAAAATAAATTTTAGTTTAGTACACAATAAATCACATATTTAATACAATCTAAAACTTAATATTTTTGTTTAAAAAAAAATGTCGTTCAAAGCGATTTAACAATTTAGATCGTTCAACTTTTAAATCAGCAAAAATTTAATGAAACAGAAAATATAATTTGTAGAATTTACAAATTTTTTGTATAAATATTGTCAAGGTACAAGTGCACAATCAGTTCGAGTTTATAACACGCAACAGAACGAGAAGCAAAACAACGATGTTTAAGAAGACAATTTTATCCAAGCAGTTGAGGAATCCCTACTACAGATCTGGAAATGGTCAAACGAAAGAAGAATTCGGCAAGCTGAAGATGTTGGAACAACAACAACCATCATTAGAAGATCTGGATGAGCTGACAACATCCCAGCTCCAAACAATTGACAAGGACGTCCAGAACTATTGGAAGAGGAGAGCATCTCCAGTCACCTTAACCCCCTTCTGTGGACCAGGTCAAACGAAAGAAGAATTTGGCAACCTCAAGTTTATTGGACCACTACAACCACAACCCCATACATCATCTCAAGATCTGGGGCTAACCACATCGCATGACTACAATGTTCAAAATCATTGGAAGGAAAGATCATCTCAAAACACCTTCGTGGAGAAACCAACACCAACACCCCAGTCCAATTATGGGTTGAAGTATGAGGAAAAAAGATTGGTATTTGAGGAGACATTCCCCATAAACACCTGCGGATCAAAAGTCATCCGATTTGGACTGGATCCTTTTACGAAATTCCAACCAGTTGCGGCAATCACTAAATCCAATTATGAGGATGGTAATGGTATTCAGTTCGTCTACTCAACATTCAACGAATTGCTGCTTTTCCTGCCCAATATTATTAGTTTATTAAATGGTAAGCAGGAAGATACCATTTACTTAACCGAATACGTGGCGACCATTCAAAGTAATTGGGTGCAACTAAAGGGAAATGTTGATGGAAAGGTGTTTTATCTGGGAATACAATCTCTCCAAAATATTCATGACATGGCTCAATTCTACGTAGATGTTTTTAATCGAGTGGGACTTCGAGATGTTCAACCCTTCCAGATGCTCATTGACAAAGTATTTACAAAATGTGTTAATGAAAATCGATTCACAGTGCAAAACAGTGACATAATAGGACTATTGCAAAGTGATGAAGAACTCGCTGAAGTCAAATTATTGTATGAATTGTATATAAAATTTAATTATTTTTTAAGAAACTCCATACAAAAACATTTAGATGATAGTTTAAGTAATAATTTTTATAGAAATAATGTATAAATCTTGTAAATAATATTTTTTATAAATAAATTAATTAATAAAAAAAACGTGAACTTCAATTTTTTACTTTTTATTTTTCCATTATAAACCTTTTCTTTTATTATAATTACAATTGTAAAAAAAAGGTAAGTACAATTTAAATATTTAAAAGGGTAAGTATAATTTAAATTATTTGAATATATTATCTTGGTTAAATGAGGTTAAAGTAACTTCAAGTATGTGCTTACTTATAAATACTTTTAATTTAGTGTTTATTATGCAATGATTTAATAGACTTAATGAAATTTAAGTAAGTAGAGATGAAACAAGGAACGTTTATAAACATCTTATTTTACAAAACATTATTTTTGTTGATCCAGCTATTATGCGATTTATCAAGCCCAAGCCACTTTACAAACACTTTATTATTCTTTTTTCTAACAATTTTTTCCACAAGATATGCATCTTCATGTTTAGCCTTTTGCAATTCCTCCGAGTAAAATGTTCCTTTTATGGATTGGCCCTGCATATCCTCTAATAAATACGTTATTGGATTGGTAATATTTATTTTTTTTACACGAAATAGCTCAGTGGTCCAGTTTACCAAATAACTTTTGTCGAAAACCGCTTTTTGCTTGCTAATTCTTACGACATCACCAACATTTAGTTTACCACGTCCGGCTATTTTTATATGAGAATAAACTGTATTTAATAAAAAATATTCATTTTTCTTTGAAACGTCAGCAGGCTTCATTTTTATTGTTGTGTGTTTAGTATTATTGTAAGATTCGATAATTTTGTCCAGAACATCACACCACTTATACTTTCCAGCTAAACTGAAGTGTTTGTAAATTTTTTCCTTTAATGTGCGAATAACACGTTCAGCAATGGACGCCTTCATGATGCTAAATGTTGAATAGTGATTTATTCCGTTGATTTTCATAAGTTCTGAAAAGTTTTTATTGTAAAATTCTTTGCCTTGATCTGTCTGCAAATTTGAAGGTTTTCTCCCCATTTTAAATATTGCTATCATCGCGTTTGTTATGGTGGATCCACTTTTATCTTTTACAGGAACAGCCCATAAGTATTTAGAAAAACAATCAATAACAACCAATATATACTTGAATCCTTTATTTTCCCGTGCGTAAAGTTGAAATTCAGCTAAATCCGCTTGCCATAAATCATCAATGCCCTTAATAATAGTTCTTCGTCTTTGAAATTTTTTTCTAGCCGGTTTATGAAGTTCATTTACAATATCTTGCTTCACGTCGCTCATTTTTCTTGATATAAATATTGATTGTGAATGTACGATTTAATTTCTGCTGTACTCTTATCGATTTTTGTATCCATCTGATAGAGAAGTTTATTTGTAACTGAGTCCAGAGTTTTCTCTAAATTTGATATAAGCTGGTTAACATCTTTTAATATATTGTTTATATTTTCATTATGCTCATTTTCTAAAGTAGTTTTTAAGTTATTTATTTTTCTTATTATTTCTAATTCTAAATCATCAACGAATTTTTTATTTACAGCATCCATTGAATCGATTGGTGTTGATAGTTCTGTTAATCGTCTATTTTCGAGATTAAAATTCCCATCTCTGGTAAACAAAAAGCCTGGACCTGGAGGACCAGGTTTTATCGAATTGATATTTTTTAGGTGACGTCCAAATTTATCGACGCTCATGATGTCAATCATAAATGATAACTGCATATTTTTGACTTAGCACACCCATTTATGTGAATTATAAAATTAAATTTGCCTCTCTAAGTTCTTCCTCAATTCTAATAATTTCGTTTTCATGAGAATTATTGCCCACACCTCTTGACGCATGTAATAAACACAATCGATCTACCAGCTCATTAGGGTCATCCCAGTAAACATATTCCGATGGTTTTTGTATTAATTTCAAAAAGCCGGTTCCAATTCTATTTCGTGATGCTCTTGTTGTAGGACCGCTGTAACTCTGAAGTCGGTTTGGAAGAGTTGGTTCGACAAATAAAGGTTTTATTATATTTTGATATTTGTAAGACTTTGAACCTTTAATTTGCTGACTTGGATCACCGTTTCTTCTCAGTGCAGAACTCTTTTCCAATATTTCCTTATATGCTTCTTTATCATTATTATTAAATCTCTCAGGATCTTTCTTAAATAAAAGTTCATAAAGACCTGGGGTTCCTTTGTAGATCTTCTTTTCAATAATCAAATCTGCACCATTTAACACAATGTTAGATTTTCCAATTTGCCATTTTTCCGTAAGTGGGTTATATATAATGCCATAGGTGGTATCATATTCATCTTTTGTATCCTTCATTAAACCATTAATGTACTGCTTTGGAAGTTCATCAAATTGTTCTAAAAACTGATCATAAACTTCAGGTGTTACATCTTCAAGATATGATTGATAGAATGGTCTCTCCTCCTCAAATACATAATCATCCAAATCATCATGTACCACATCCTCATATACAGTATCTGTCAATTTAGGTGTTTTAACAGGTGCTTTATATTTGTTAGAAGTAGCTTTTCTTTTATAATTTCTTAATGATTCATCATTATTCGCTTCCAATTTTTCTTCTTTCGGTTCCTCTTTCGGTTCAGCTTTAACTGCAATTTTATCTGACTGAAGTAAAATTCTTTTTAATGGCTCTAAGATTGGCTTATAAGATTTAGCTAGTTGCTCTTCTGCATCAGATCGTCCCAATTTTAAGGCAAGAACCTTTTTCCTAATGTCGTTTTGAATTTTAATTAAACTTTTCTTAACCTCGACGCCTTTCTTATTCATTTTAGCAAGATATTATCAATATTAAAGACAAAATAATAGATGTACGACCTGGAACAGCTTTTTAACAGGTCTTGAACAGGTTTTATCAGCTTTTTATCAGGTTTTGAACAGGTTTTATCAGCTTTTGAACAGGTTTTATCAGGTTTTATCAGGTTTTGAACAGGTTTTATCAGCTTTTTATCAGCTTTGAACAGGTTTTATCAGCTTTTGAACAGGTTTTATCAGGTTTTATCAGGTCTTGAACAGGTTTTATTAGGTCTACGTATGACTTGTTTCGATAAAGGATTAATTGTTACTAACAAGTTTTGTAAAAAATCTGTCTAAATATTTTCTATATCTTCCTTTGTTAACATCACTCTCCTTATCAATTACAAAAAATCCGAACTTCTCGTTCCAACATTGCGAGCATAATTCCTTAAATTCTTCAAATTTCATATCACCACCCACGTGATCACTATAAACATGCTTTAAATTCAAATCATCTTGCTTAAATAATATGATGAAATTAGCGTTGTCTCTGATAAGATGCTTAGGTATGCGGGTATAAGTTTGGCATAAATAAAACGAATCGAGACTTTTATGACGACCCATAGAAAAAAAATCTCTCATCTTCTGTTGATTTTCACAGGCCACATCATCGAAAATAAAAATCGAATTTTCTTTGGCATCATTTATGTTAATAATTTCGGTATTCTCCGAATAAGGAAAAAATCCAATTTCGGGCAAGGAGCACATAACCTCTTTAAGTAACTGGTATTTGGGCTGGTACAATGACTTTGAATACATGTATATATTTTTAAACTTTAAACCATTTGGATCAAAGATTAAACTAAGCATAACATTCGTTTTTCCACAATTCGAGGGACCACATATAATTGCTCGAATCGAGTTTGGCAATAAATTGCTATGTTTCTTTTTCACTTTATTTAATCCTTGACCCACGTACTCATCTAAGTTTACCACCGCCAGGGTATCTTTTTGTTTTACAGTTTCCATCGTACTAACAAATTTTAGTATCGACATATCTATATATAATGATTGTTTCTTAAAAAAAATCTCTCAAATGGCTTCACACGTTGGAAGAGGAATCATCAACACGCTAATAAATAAATTACCGATTGAGTTGCATATTCCCGGGTATCAGTATTGCGGACCTGGTACAAAATTGGAGGAAAGATTAAATCGACAAGACCCCGGCGTAAATCCTTTAGACGCGGCTTGTAAACAACACGATATTTCCTATTCTCAGAACATGGATTTGGGTGAGCGTCATAAGGCAGATAAAGTTCTAGAAAAGGCTGCATGGCAGAGATTTAAATCAAAAGATGCAAAATTTGGTGAAAAAGCGAGTGCCTTGGCTGTAGCATCGGCTATGAAAGTAAAACGAAAATTGGGTATGGGTATGGGTATAAGATCCTGTTACAAAAATGCTAAAAATCATTCATTTACTGGTGGTGTTGTAAAAAAAGCAAAACATGCGATTAAAGGACTCAAGCATAAAAACAATAAAAGTAAGCAAACACAAGACTTATTAAAGGAGGGAACCAATATTGCATTAGCCGCGGCTAGGGCTGCTGTACGCGATGTGGGTGGAAGAAAAAAGATAAAAACTCCACGTATTATTCCGATACCCAAAACTGGAGGAGTTTTGCCGCTTATCCCCATTTTCGCTGGACTTAGTGCATTGGGAAGTTTGGCTGGAGGTACAGCTGCAATTGCTAAAGCAGTTTCGGATACGAAAACAGCCTCAAAAAAACTTGAAGAAGCGGAACGACATAATAAAACAATGGAAGCAATAGCCTTGGGGAAAAAAGGAACAGGACTCTACTTAAAGCCATATCGAAAGGGATTTGGAATTTGTTTTCGCAATTCAAAAAACTTTTAAGTCAGCTACCCCGCAGAGCACTTAGTGATGTGGACATTTTGAAATTTATTAAACAAAATAAGATTAAATTCTTTAGAGGTGTTTTTATGCGAGATAAATTACCGAATAAACCATTTTTTAGAGAAAGTGGAATTGTGAATATGGATAATTACTCGGGACCCGGAACCCATTGGGTAGCATACAAAAAGCAAGGCAGTACTGTTAAATATTTTGACAGTTTTGGTAACTTAGCACCACCTAAAGAAATTCAAAATTATTTTGGGGGTAGCGAAATAATGTACAATCACGATAGATATCAGAAATTTAATACGTATAACTGCGGCCATTTATGTATCGAATTTTTATTATAAATAAAGTATTTTTAACAATGTCCTGTTAGTCATGTCTCGTACTTTCACCTTAACAGGTAACACGTCTGTTTTAAGTAGAAACTATTACCCACCAATTGAGCTGAATTCGGCCGAATATTGTTTGGGGCTTATTGCATTTCATACGTTCAATACGATACCTAACATAGAAGAAGGTTGTAATAAATTTTATTTTGGATCGTCATCAATTACAATCCCAACTGGTTCCTATGAAATAACTGATATAGAAAAATATTTGCGACGACATTTAATTTTGCCCGCTGATGCCCAAAACGCTGCAGATCCGGACAAGTCGTTTAGCCTAAAACCGAATAATAATACTTTACAGTGCGAATTATTTAGTACATATGACGTGGATTTTCAACCAGCAGATTCGATAGGAAGACTATTGGGATTTTCGGGTAAACAAATTCTTCAAGCCAACAAATTGCATGTTTCTGATCAACCGGTTGAAATAATTAAAGTTTCAAGTGTGAGAATTGAATGTAATATTATTTCGGGATCATATTACGATGATAAATCGGGTCATACGTTGCGTGAATTTTTTCCTTCGGTAGATCCCGGATTTGCCATAAATATTGAACCTAATAATATCTCATATTTATCAGTAAATACGAAAACCATTGATAATATAACAATTAGACTTTTGGACCAAAACGGAGAGCTGGTTAACTTTAGAAACGAAAAAATCATTGTTCGTCTTGAATTAATTGAACGGTCTAAGATAAAATAATGGGGATAGTATTTGTCCAAGAAGAAGAAGAGCATAAAACGTCACATTCTCAATTTTATTATTTCTAATGATTGTTGTGTAGTTGTTCATTGTGTTTTATCCCCATTTTCGCTGGACTTAGTGCATTGGGAAGTTTGGCTGGAGGTACAGCTGCAATTGCTAAAGCAGTTTCTATCACACAT